>OX422141.1:58889290-59618512 GCA_949129095.1 Volucella bombylans
AACTATGGAAAACTGCAAAAGAATATCCTAGCCCAGTTACTCAAGGACATATCCAATTATGGGAAAAGGCCAGAACACCAACGCAGCAAAAACTACATTGTAGGACGGCTTGATGTATTGGAGGGCAATTTTAAATCCAGCACAGAATACAATGCGGAAGCGATTTCTACATTGGATAGTGAAAAGATGGAAGAATTAGAAAAAATTTTCGACAAAATTAAGGAATGTTACCTGGAATATCGAGCAGACTTGCAGGACGGTTTAGAAAAGGCAACACAGTCAGGAGTACTGGTAAGTTCTGTGGAATCAAATAATCAGAAACAGGAATTAAGACTCCCAAAAATAAATATACCAACCTTTTCTGGTAACTACGAAGAATGGAGAGCATTTCACGATCTTTTTATTTCATTAATACATAATAATGGTTCTCTGTCAAAAATTCAAAAACCTCACTATCTTAAGTCAAGTGTTTTGGGAGAAGCTGAACGTCTTTTGCAGCACTTAAGGTTTGATGAGGGTAATTATGATCAGGCTTGGGAAGTGTTAACCTCACGATATGACCACAAGCGTATACTAGTCAACACCCAGTTTAAGATTTTCTTTGGCCAGCCGAATCTAAAACAAGAGACAGTATCCGGTATAAAAAATTTATTAGACACATCAACCGAATTTCGACACTCACTTAAAAACTTAGAGCTTCCGGTACAACATTGGGACGCGATTTTAGTTTTTTGTATGCTTCAAAAACTTCCACCCACAACTCAGCAGATATGGGAAGAAAAGCTAGGGGTTAGAAAAGATTTGCCAACTTTTAAAGAATTTTCAGAATTTTTGGAAGCTAGATTTAGGACCTTGGAAGTTGTAGAACCACAACCAGGATTTAAATATAGCAAGAATTCAAACAAAACTAATTCACTAATTATTAGTAAAACAAAAAACATTCCATATAATTGCAAAGTCTGCAGCAAAGGTCCGCATGCCCTTCGAAAGTGCAATAGGTTTTTAAAAATGGATGTGGTTGTCAGAAAAAACACGGTAGGCAAAATCGGAGTGTGTGAAAACTGTTTGGCGTACAGTCACTCGACG
Source organism: Volucella bombylans (assembly GCA_949129095.1). Taxonomy (NCBI): domain Eukaryota; kingdom Metazoa; phylum Arthropoda; class Insecta; order Diptera; family Syrphidae; genus Volucella; species Volucella bombylans. Next base: position 58,890,377 of record OX422141.1, read on the forward strand.
CCCCAGTGCCCAAGCCACTCACGCTGCTACCATTGCAGACAACCACACCATTCACTATTACATTTAGACACACAATCTCACACCATTCACAACTCCAAACAATCCCCTTCGACATCTAACACACATTCACACCAGTCATCAATAGTCAACCCTGAAGTAACAGTTTTTCACCCTCATGCTCAACAGCAGGAAACAAGAGGATATACAAATTCATTTCACACTTACCATAATACTTCCCAAATTCTGTTAGCAACAGCTGTTGTCAAGGTTAGAGCCGCATCAGGAGAATTCATCCAACTTAGGGCGTTACTTGATCCTGGGTCGGAGGCTTCTTTTATTACAGGATCGGCGGTGCAGGCACTTAACTTATGCAGGAAAAGATCATTTGTTGAAGTTTCCGGGTTGGGGAAGGTCAGCAGTGGAGCCTGCCACAGCTCTGTCGACTTGACTTTTAGGTCGGTTCACTCATCGTTCACAGGGCGCACCCGCGCATTCATTTTCAAATCCCTGACTGGGCTTCTGCCGGCCCAAAAGGTCAGCTTCAACAAATGGCCGCATATAAGTGGCCTTAAACTTGCTGACCCATCATTCTTTACACCAGCCAATGTTGATCTTCTTCTAGAAAGCGAAGTCTACGCCGAAGTACTCCTCCCAGACGTACGAAGAGATGATCATGTTGCAGCTCCGGTCGCCCAGAAAACCAAACTAGGTTGGATATTGATGGGAAAAGCACCTGCAAATAGACAAAAGGTTAACGCATTCCACAACTCAGTTGACCTCAACACACAACTCACAAAGTTCTGGGAAATCGAAGAAGCCCCGTTCCCACAACACGAAACACAGGAGAACAAAAACTGCGAGAAGCAGTTTGTAACTACTACCCGAAGAGCGTCAGATGGACGTTATGTAGTGACACTACCATTTAAAGAAGGAAGTAAACCTGGGTTAGGGTCCTCGAAGTCAGGAGCCTTTCGTAGGTTTCTTCATCTGGAAAGGCGTTTCCAGCAGAATCCCGTGCTATATAGAGAATACTCCAACTGCATTAAGGAATACCTCGCCCTTGGTCATATGACAGAAGTTGATGAAACGACGAACGACGTTTTGAATACTCCATTTCATTATTTTCTGCCTCATCATGCAGTATTCAAAGAATCAAGTTCCACGACCAAATTGCGGGTTGTCTTTAATGCAGCAGCCAAAACCTCCGATGGAACATCGCTCAACGACCATCTTTTAGCAGGGCCTAAAGTGCAAAACAACATTGTCGATATTATACTACGATGGAGAGTACACAAATTTACCTTTACAGTCGATGTTGAAAAAATGTACAGGCAGGTGAGAGTAACACCTAGTGACTCATATTATCAACTCGTGCATTGGCGTAACAACCCTCAAGAGCCAATTAAAACGTACCGCCTCCAAACCATCACTTTCGGAACCACTAGTGCTCCATACCTCGCGATTCGGACGATGAATCAACTTCTGTCATATGACCAAGGGCGAGGTATTCCTTAATGCAGTTGGAGTATTCTCTATATAGCACGGGATTCTGCTGGAAACGCCTTTCCAGATGAAGAAACCTACGAAAGGCTCCTGACTTCGAGGACCCTAACCCAGGTTTACTTCCTTCTTTAAATGGTAGTGTCACTACATAACGTCCATCTGACGCTCTTCGGGTAGTAGTTACAAACTGCTTCTCGCAGTTTTTGTTCTCCTGTGTTTCGTGTTGTGGGAACGGGGCTTCTTCGATTTCCCAGAACTTTGTGAGTTGTGTGTTGAGGTCAACTGAGTTGTGGAATGCGTTAACCTTTTGTCTATTTGCAGGTGCTTTTCCCATCAATATCCAACCTAGTTTGGTTTTCTGGGCGACCGGAGCTGCAACATGATCATCTCTTCGTACGTCTGGGAGGAGTACTTCGGCGTAGACTTCGCTTCCTAGAAGAAGATCAACATTGGCTGGTGTAAAGAATGATGGGTCAGCAAGTTTAAGGCCACTTATATGCGGCCATTTGTTGAAGCTGACCTTTTGGGCCGGCAGAAGCCCAGTCAGGGATTTGAAAATGAATGCGCGGGTGCGCCCTGTGAACGATGAGTGAACCGACCTAAAAGTCAAGTCGACAGAGCTGTGGCAGGCTCCACTGCTGACCATCCGGCTCGAAGGACCAATGTATTTTCCACGGTTAATTAAATTTTGCTGGTTCTTATTGTTAAGAATAATTCTCACACCTTTCTTTTGTAACAATCTCTTTAATAGTGATTTGCTTTGGCTTTGACATTACATGTTGTTATAATGTGTTATACATTTGTTCTAACTTGTTATACATTTGTTTTAAGTTGTTATACATTTGTTTTATGTTACGTTACGTTATATTTAATTTACATAATTACATGGGTTTAGAATTCAATTATTGTTTTTTAATTTGAATCAACAACAGGTTGTTACTTTTGGTTTGCAGATTGGTATCAATTGGATTCACTTCTGGCAATTCGCTAAGTCTTACACAAATTGAGTCGTGTCTCAACTCAAGGCCGTTGTGTCCAATGACATCAGACCCGAATGACATTTCGATATTGACCCCCGCACACTTTCTTGTCGGCGCTCCACTGATCATGCTTTCAGATAGAAACCTTCAGGAAAGAATATCAACCAGCTCGATAGAGGGAAATATATTCAGCAACTCACCCAGAATTTCTGTAAGCAATGGAGCACGACATACCTTTATATTTTGCGGCATAAGCCAAAGTGGCTTCACCAGCATCCGAACATCATGGTGAGAGAAATAGTCATTGTCAAAGAAGACAATCTTCTACCAACACAGTGGGTTCTCGCGCGTGTGCTCGAATTACATCCCGGCTCAGATGGTCTGAATCGATATTAACAAAACCTATAGCAAAAATATCTCCCCTACCGATATCGAATCCAACAAAATCGTGAAAAAAAAGACAGTCAAACGAATGACTTAATAAAAACATCAACCAATATATAAGAACAATAAGTGAATTAATATATATAACTTAATTAAAAACATAAACAAAACATGCATTTACAAAAAACTTAAGCCAAATACTTTAGAACTTAAACTTACATGGGCTACAGTATATCCAAAACTATTAGCTATTTAATACTTATATTATATTTCATTTATTATAATTAACTGTAGACTAATCATTCCTTTCATATCCTTCTCGAGTAACATGGCACAACCTAGCCGACAATTTAGACGAAGGGAAGCCAAGGTGTAGGAACCCAATGCAATGGTAATATAATTCAAACAGCATGAAATATAATTTAAGAGCAGACAATGACCGCAAACCTGAAGCATACGTCACATCAGAACAAGACGAAGAACATGTAAATACATCACATAATGTTTTCACCAATTTTATAAAACCCTATTATGTATAAATTTGTTAGTTTTAGTTTAGTTTTAAATGCATTTTTATTTTCTTAATCACTAACTCTTACATACTAACAAAAAATGCTTAAATGCTAGCTTACAATTACTTAACAATCTTATACTAACTTACTGGCCCCACACAGGCGCTCTAAGCTACTCTAAATTCTTATAACTATGTCTTTCGACTTCATTTACATTTTATTTAAAATATACTTATTTTCTATACTTAAGGCTAAGAAAAAAAATTTATTTACAAAAACTTAGCATATGGACATTTTGTATAAATTTGTAGAAAACTAAAAATTACCACAAGGATAAGGCACGGCACACTTTGACATGACGAAGGAAAATTTGTGCATTTGCTGCATTATGAAGGTAGTTGGCATAACAATGAAGCTTAATTGGCAGCAAATAACTTCAATGCACAATCACCAATTAATAATAATTATAAGGAGACCTAACAACAACCAAATACGTCAAAATATGTCAAACTAAACTCCCAGCGACCTCTTTCTCTCCCTCTCTCTCTATATATATATATATATATATATATATATACATATATATTTATCTCTATCAACAACCTTTGAAAATGTAATTAATGGTGATAGCCACAAAATGATAGTCAAATTGAAGGAGAGAGATCGCCTGTGTCAACAAGATCTTTATAAGGGGCATTGATAAAAAAGCTCTTCTTAACGTCAATGTTAATTTAACTAGTTATGTAAGAAATCCTAAGTATATAAGGGATCAACGACCTAATAAATACAAATCAGGTGTCCCGGTAGAATCGAAGTAAAAGTTAATGATTTCTGTACACTGACTCACTTACCAATCGATCCGTAAGAAGGTAAAATTAAATTGATAACATTCTACTAACGAAGTTTTATTTTGTGTTCAACAACGGTAATTTATCTAATTACCCGTGCCAATATTTCAATTTGTATTTTAAAAGTAATGTTAGCTTCGAATATTGAAACAATTCGGAACAAAAGTAATTTTAGCTTCGAATATTTAAACGTTTCGGAACACTGAAAAAAGATACTGAATTTAGTGGCCACGTTTTAACATCTGATGGTATAAAACCGAATCCGAACAAAATAATGTGTATCCAAGACTTTGCGTTACCTAAAACCGAAAGACAACTAAGAGGGTTACTGGAAGTAACCCGCTTTTACAAGAAATTTGTAAAATATTAGGCAAAGATTGGCAACTCAATGATAAAATACTTGAAAAAAGGAAAGAAGATCAATATTAACGAACCAGAATATATCCTAGCATTTGAAGCTTTGAAATTAAACATAATCAAACATCCAAATGAAGTTTCCGGACTTCAATAAGACGTTCACGCTATTTACTGACGTGAGTAAATATGCAATAGGAGCTGTATTAACACAAGATGGTCAACCCACATGTTTCGCCTCAAGATAATTAAACGACTATGAGAAGAATTACAGAAGGGAATTTAGGGAGGAAGAAAAAAGAGGTATCGATGTACATTAGTCTTGATTGTTTGCAAGTTGTAGCGACCAGGAAATAGAGAGTTAGGAACGAATCACACTATTTTAGAGTACGTCCGAAAATGAGCTTGAGGATATACTGATGAGCATCCACAGCATTAATATCCTAACTAGCAGGTGCAGAAATGTTTTAGGATCACCTGATCACCTGCCCAGATTTGGGCATTTTACTCCAATTTTGGGAGGATGAATGCCTTATATATTGAGGCCAGTTCAGAAGGGGCAAAGTATATCTTACATCGCTTGAGGAAACCTAGACATCTTGCAGCATTTTTGACGACATCGGTCATTCCAACGTAAATTATCATACCGTACATACCCACAATTGAACGTTTTTCGGTTTCGGCGATGTAAGTGCCACTCAGCCACACAGCAGACAGCACTGAGTTTTGGAAGCATTAAATTTCACTCTGTTGATAGTTCTTCAAGTGGTTATGCTGTTAATATCGGCATGAGTCCGGGAATGAATATGAAAAGCAGAGAGTACTGTCATCAACAAAGGAATATATTGGAATATATTGGTATGTAGCAACCGATGGATAGCGAGTAGTGGGTATGAATTGTGTTGCTGTGCTGTTTCCTATTGTAATAAGGGCATAACACCTACAAGAATTTGTTCGGCAAACTAATTCCGAATTTCTACTTCACAACTGTGCTTAGTATCGTCGGTATTTGTGTTTGACTTTTTTTATAATGACTCGGGAATTTAGAGTGGATATAGCCATAATTCGCGGCCTTAAAAGTAACCACTTTCCTGCGTGCATCCACGTCTGTAAATGCAGACCAGCTGTTTTGGCACTAAGTGAAACACAGGTAGATCCTCGCCACACCTCTCAGATCACTCTGATTCTTTTCTCACCGCGGTCTCGCCATTTACGTGCGTATTGATATAGCTTAAGAAACTCCACCACAATGTAGTCCTTGTTATAATACGGAATTCAATTTCATGTGGTTAAAATTCCATCTCCCTAAGAAAATTATCCACTATCGTCATTACGAGCGATTTCAATATACACGATTCTGGCTGGCTTCGGAATTCCGGACAGACAACGCCTGAAGGACGGTGTGTTGAGATCTCCACTGCGGAAAATAACTTGACACAGCTTGTAAATGAGCCCACACGAATACGAGCCGTTAATAGTCATACCGCCAACAGCCTGGAGTGTTGAGCTGGCCGCAAAATGTGTAGCAAGCAGATTGGCCTTGTCCAAAGAGCCGACATCTGGAATGTCATTGTAAATGACAAAATTTCTAATGTTTTTAACGAACCACAAAGAATTTAACTGCTTTTGGAATTTCACACGCTTAAGAAAGGCGATGCAGTGATTTCTGGCTCGTTTGAACCTTTCCGGTTTTCCTCTACCGGATTGGTCTTGTAATACCGAAAAAACATTTCTCTAACCCTGACAGCCTCTGTACCACTAGAATCGTACCACACCTTCTCTTTTGGTTTGATATCTTCATCCGATGAGGGATAAAGCATCTTGTTGCAAAGAGAATAGTTTCTGTGATCATATCAGCAGAGGCATCCACGTCGCTATTGAGGAAACATATCGACCAGTTAAAATTCCTAAAGAAGCTGTTAAGTGCGCTTCAATTGGCTTTCTTGTATTACCATACGGTTCTTTTAAAAAGCTTTTCTCTAACTGTGTGGATGGACGAAAAATTAGCTGAAATGACACAATGGCCCGACGAGCCACATCAACTTCTCAGGGTGAGAAGTTAAAAACAAGTCCAGGGTGTTGGCGGTATGCTTTTTTATGAGGAAAATATTCAAGATAGTCACGGACCACTGCCTATCAAATATCTTAATAAAAATTTACGGGAAAAGAGTTCAGTCAGAGAAACCAACGTCGGATACTTAAACAGCAGGAATATCAATACGTGTTAACGTCAGAACTCTTTTGCTCCGGCGGTATAATCAGCGTGCATGTACCTTGATCGTGTAATGGATATATTCGGTGCTTGTACCAATATATCAGTATATTTATGAATGATATTTAGTTATCTTACTTCGGGTGGGGGAATAACTAAATACGACTTCTTCTTCTTAGTGTTGAAAAATCAGTGCTTTATTGCTTCAAACTTAATCCTATTTATACAAATTTATTGCTTGTTTAGCATAACTTAAATTACAACTAACTGTTAACATACAACTTGATTATTTGACAATAAACCAATTCCCATAAAAGTTGCTTATTTGACAACAATTTTATTATCGTACAATTTTGTTTATTGAGCAAGTATTAAGTGCAACAAAAATTTATCTACTTATTCACGACCATATGGCCCAAATTTTATCTAAAGAGACTTGCAGTGAATGCACCTGGTATTTGTTTTGCGTCTGTGGGTTCAAGGTAAATTGTTTCGGCGACATTGTTCCTGACGTATTCTTTATGTTCTAAACACCTGCTCCCGTTAAATGATAACATTCAACAGTTTCCCGTAGAGGGTAAGCTTAAGCTTCTGTGTTTTCTTGGTTTTGGTTCTGGTGGATGGGAGCCATCATGGTTCGTTTGCATGACTGATGATTTTCGTTTATATGCCCATATACAAATGGCGGATATGGCCAGGGCCAGTCCTATCTATGCAACAGAATATTAATGAAGGTTGTGATTGTTAATTTTCTTTGGGAGATCAGCTTGAACTAGATCCTTGGATTGTTTTCTTAACTCTTCGTGTTCTTCTGATGGAGACAGAGTTATCATTGGGGTCTGGAGACTTGAAATCTGCTTGGTTGGGGTTAATATGTCCGTCAGATTAACTAGTTTGTTGTATGAAGCTCTTGTGTTGCTTTGGTAATTCTAATGTCCTCGCAGCGTCTTGAATATTTCCAGTATTTCTCTATTGACTAGTGGGAATTTAAGATGGAAAATGATGTGGTTATTGACCATTCTGGTTTTTATGGGCATTAATTTGAACTCAGTCTAAAGGATCTATCGGCAAGCGAAGTGCGACGGGAATATGATCTGTTGGTTCCCAACACATTTTATAATTATTAAAAACAATTTGGGGCCACCGACCACCACTGGAGAACGCGAAGGCGAATGTCAACATCCTCGCAAGGCATTGTCTCCCTCTGACACATGTGTCAAAATCCAAATGAGGTCAGCAGTTATCACACTTTTAACAAATTGATCATGGCCGATTTAAAGACAAGGAGAAAGTTTGCATTCATTCTCTACACACATGGCTAATAGGGGGCATTAATTATAGGACATTTATGAAACACAATACATTCCTTAAAAGTAAAAAATGTTAATGTATTAACGTAGTTTAAGAAATTCCAAATCAAGTCCATGTGGACATTGACCTACTTATGTATAATTATAATACTATGTTAATTTTACAGTAGCAATTAGAAGCGAGGTTTCATGGGAACTAGGGTGGGATTTATACCATACTTGTCAGTTAGCAAACATTATAGTAAGACAATAAATAAGAACTTATAACGTGAATTCAATTTGATACAGTCTTTTAAATTTAAATAAATCTTTTTTTTTAAGTCATTTTGTTGAAATAATTTTCTTTTGCTCTACTAAACTTGAGATAACGTAACATTACTTGGTCAAATTATTATTTCTAGAACATGGTCCTTAGAAAATGGTCCTTAGAACACGGTCCTACGCAGCCTTGAATAAACCAGGGCAAATAACAAGGTTATCTAGACGAGTATCCAGACATTTTCAACAGTCAACAGACCAAAATTTGGACATCTATCCAAAAATTCATTCTGTCAAACGCAACATCTACAACAGTCAGAAACGGACATCTTCAACAAACAGCTACAACGGACATAGTTAGCGGACATCAACGTTCTACAGCGGACATCAACGGTCATCAACGGTCAACAACGGACATCCGCATCGAACAATTAACTACTACAAATCGGACGTTTATAACTAAACAAGGAAAACAATTTGGCAACAGGAAGACACACATAAATAAGTTCAACAATAAGGTAGGAAGTCAATTTTTTCCCCTTTTTAAAAAATAATAATAAAAATCATAAATAAAATTAAATTCAAACAAATTTAAAAGTGAATTATTTACAATTTATATTTAACTAAACCCTACACAACAATAAGACTGATAAAACAAGTGCTAATGTAGAACTAACAACATTTTGAATCATGTCAAAACAATAGAAAGACAAGAACGCTTTCTCGAAGAAATTGCAACTGATTTCGACGAATATCAGAAGCAAACCGAGGCGCGGAAATCAAGGGGTTATGTGAGCGCGTCTTTAACAGACGTGGATGAATTATTTAAAACGGTTAAAGGTTTACATACCACACCATTGTGAACACTGTGGCGGATCCGCTAAAAGACAAATATATCCAAGATGAAATATATTCCGAAATTAATCGAATTTTATTTCAATTCAGTGGCATGATCAAAACTCGGAACAATTGCTGTCCTTGGTTTACAACTGAAGTTATGAACACTATTAAAGTACGCAACCGGCTTTATAGTAAATGGAAAAAAAGTCCGTCTGATTTAAATTATTTATTGAAATTATAAGCATGCCTATAAGGTAATGCGTAATAGGTCGACCGTTGCTGTACGCAATGCTAAAAATAATTGTTATGCCTCCAAGTTGAACACTTCACTTCCACCAAATAAACTTTGGAATAATCTAAGTAGCATTGGAGTTTCCGACAGAAAACTTAATGGCAAATGTGAGGTTGATCCTGACATTCTCAACAATTTCTTTCTTGAAAGTCAATGTGATGAATATGGTTTCAACTTTGCTGAAGATCACTCTCTTTCAAGCATAAGACAATTTGAAGTGGAAACGGTTAGCGAAATTGAAGTAATTAACTGAATTAGGGAAATAAAATCTAACGCCATTGGGAAGGACGGAGTACCTATGAAATTTGTTAAGTTAATCCTACCTTTCATAGTATCCCACCTAACCCATATTCTCAACCATTGTGTTACCACATCTACATTTCCTCAATCCTGGAAAACAGGCCGTGTAATACCTGTTGCAAGGCGACTATATCCAACTTCCGCTTCTGATTTTAGACCATCAGTATCCTTCCGTGCTTATCAAAAGTCTTAGAGAAACTCATAGCGAAACAGCTTCTAAAACACCTGTGTCTTAGTCTGGCTTAAGAGCTAAACATAGTACTTCCACTGCTATGGTTAACATCCTGGAAGATATCAGAAAGAAGTTTGATAAAAGACACATCTCATTTCTTTGGCTACTTGACTTCTCGAAGGCTTTTGATAAAGTTAATCACAAGATACTTTGGTGGAAGTTGAGAAATCTCTTCTGACTTAGTGACAGTGCAGTGAGACTTATTTACAGTTTCCTGTCTGACAGATTCCAGAGAGTTATTTATTAATGATCTTCCGTCTTTTATAGCCGCTTTTAGAAGATTCGTCGCTAGAAGAGGTACATGTTTAAACATATTTAGCGATTGCGGCACAAATTTCAAGAGAGCGTACAATGACGTAATGAAAGACAGCAAATTTCTCCGAATGGTCATTTGGAGTTGCCAAGAAACTAGCCTCTCTAAACACAACATGGCACTTCAACCCCCCTTCATCTCCACATTTCGGGGGGCTCTGGAGGCAGGAGTGAAATCCATAAAGCACCACATCAAAAGGACTATATTCAACTCAAAATTAACGTTTGAGGAGTATCCGACATTACTAAGTCAAATCAAAGCATGCCTCATTTCTAGGCCACTGTGTGCAATGTCCTCAGATCCTGACGACTTAACTGTGTTGACCCCAAGCCACTTTCTTATCGGGGAACCAATACACACAGTGCCAGAACGAAACCTGCACGACAAAAATATCACCAGTTTAGATAAATGGAGATACATTCAGCGGCTTCTCCAAGAATTTTGGAAACAATGGAGCGCGTCATATCTTCATTTTCTCCAGCAACGGCCAAAATGGCTCCAAAGGCAGCCAAACATCAACGTAGTAGACATCGTGATCGTTAAGGAGTATAACCTACCTCCCTCGTCGGGGGCACTTGCACGAGTGATCGAATTACATCCCGGTTCGGATGGACTAACGAGCGTCGCGACGATAAAAACCCATTCATCGATACTCAAACGACCAATCGTAAAATTATCCCCCTTGCCGGTATCTGAACCCTCGAATTCGTAAAATATGTCACATTCCCCTATACGTATGAACATTAAATACATATAAACAAAAAACCACTAAATAAAAAACAAAACCTAAGGAATATAAAATAATATTTATCCATACCATAATAATAATAAAATAATTAGCTATCATAAAAAAAAGGTTGCAGCCTAAATCAAAATCAGTCTGATAACAACATATTAGGGAAGCAATTAGCAACTCACCCCAGATGCGAATATGCATTACAATTTCTTATCACAAAGGCAGAATTCCTAACGCAGATAACTAAAAACTTGCAGATAAATTTAATAACTGAGAGGCTCATGAGACGACTAGCCCTCTCACCAACCCCATCAGCACTGTGCATTGATGGCATAGGGAGTTGGACACGAAATGCAACACAACGAATCAACCTTAGACTACAATCAAAGTTTGGAAAGTTCGCCTGCAGGATGGAGGCATTCTTACTCCCTGAAATCGTAGCATCTCAGCCTGCACACGTTCTAGATACTTCAACCTGGGCTATACCTGAGAATATCACCTTAGCGGATACCAACTTCTACCGACCAGACAAGATAGATGTTCTACTCGGAGCAGAATTCTACGAACATTTTAATCGACCAGAACAGATACGGATTGGGAAAAATTTGTCTATTCTACAAAATACAGTGTTTGGTTGGGTAATAGCTGAAAAAATTGAAGATCAAAATTATAGCCCGGCAACTTGTGGTATACTAAGCAAGGAAGAAATAACGGATGAGCTCATCGAACGATTTTGGAGGCTTGAGGATTACGACAATGCACCAAGGCAAATGACAGCAACGGAGAGATATTGAGAAAACCATTTCAGTCAAACCGTATCAAAAACCAATAGCGGCCATTACCATTTCGAGAAAATAGCTCAGCCCTAGGAGACTCCAAAACACCGCTGTAAATCGTTTTCTGGCATTAGAGAGGCGTCTCAGAAGAGACCCTAAGCTGGGAGAAGATTATGTAAGGTTTATGGACGAATATGAAGCTCTTGGACACATGGAGGAAATCAACCCTAACACGATCCAACGACCTCACTTCCTTATCCCGCATCATTGTGTATTAAAACCAGATAGTAGTAAAACAAAACTACGTGTCGTTTTTGATGCATCCGCAAAGACGTCATCCTGTTTATCACTCAACGATATCCTTCACACCGGACCTTCAGTTCAAAGTAAACTATTTTCAATACTACTTCGATTTCGCCTGCACAGATATGTCTTCACAGCCGATATTGAAAAGATGTATAGGCAGATCATAATCCATGAAGAAGATCAAGGGTATCAATTGATCATTTGGAGAAGACAAGCCACAGAGGAAATCAAATATTTTAAACTAAATACCCTAACATATGGGACAACACCAGCACCTTACTTGGCTACTAAATGTCTATAACACGAAGAAACCAATAACGAAACAACATATCCAGTTGGCGCTCGAATTATCAAAGACGATTTCTATATGGACGATGACATTAGCGGAGCAGATAGCATATCCGAGGCAGTTGAAGCTCAAAAACAAATAACTGCGGTGCTAAATGGTGCTGGATTTAAACTTAGGAAATGGTGTTCGAATCATCCATTATTACTGAAGAACATCCCTGTTGCGGACCAAGAGATTAGCCTGGGCTTTAGCGAATCAATCAAATGCAGAATTAAGACCCTAGGCATAATCTGGCAACCTAAATCAGACCAACTGTATGGAAGAGCCGAATTAACAACCGTTGTATCTGTCTCGAAAAAAACAGTCAGCTCAGATATCGCTCGTATCTTCGACCCACTTGGAATCTTGGGTCCGGTAGTCGTTACGGCAAAAATCTTCATGCAAGGGCTCTGGCGCAGTAAAGAACTCTCTTGGGATAAGGAATTACCCGAACACTTAAGGGAAGAATGGATAAACTTTCGGAGCAGTCTATCAGTACTAAATCAAGAAAAGATCGACAGACATATCTTCAATCAAAAGACTTCAATCTCTATCCAGATTCACACCTTCGTCGACGCATCAGAAGAAGCATATGGCGCAGCGGTGTATCTAAGATCCGCATTTAAGGATCGAACAACAGTTGTAAGACTACTCTGTGCTAAATCACGAATAGCTCCTATAAAACAACAAACTCTTCCTCGACTTGAACTGTGCGCTGCAGTCTTAGGAGCTGAACTTACAAGCAGCGACCGAGATGACCTAAAGCTGCAAGAAAACACACAGTTACAGTGGCATTGACACAAACCGCTCCAGAACAAATTATTTACCACATAAAACATCGAAATTCCTTCCGATTCTTACAACACACAATTGGATACGTCCTACGTTTTATCAAGAGAACCAAAGAAAAATATGCAACTGCAGAGGAGCACATATCATTCCCACCTAAGAAACTCAATGAGGCCCTAACAGTGATCATAAGAGAAGTACAGGCCGCTGAATTTGGCAAGGAAATTCAAGATCTTAAGGGTCACAAGGGCTTATGTACGTCCAACGCACTGATCACCCTAGCACCATTTTTAGACGAAAGCGGTATCATGCGAGTCGGAGGCCGACTGGAAGCTGCACCCATTTCATTTGATGCAAAACACCCCATACTGATGCCTTACATCGAATCCGTAACCAAAATGCTATTTAAATTAAAACATGAGGACCACAACCATTGCGGGCCACAGACGCTTCTTTCGATTTTGAGACAACAATTCTGGCCTATAAAGGGAAAGATCATGGCTCGTCATACCGTTCATAACTGCATCAAGTGCACCAAAACCAGATCACAACTTATGACACAAGATCTTCCAGCAGATCGCGTCTCACCAAATAGACCATTTATGACGTCCGGTGTTGATTTTTGTGGACCTCTTTAGGTACACTACAAAATCAGAGGAAAAAACCGCACAAGGTATACTTAGCACTCTTTTGTTGCTTCACAACCAAGGCAGTACATCTAGAGATTGTAACAGGCCTAACGACGGAAGCCTTCATTGGAGCCCTAAGACGATTTATCAGCCGAAGAGGACGCGTTCAAATGCTCTATTGCGATATCGCGACCAACTTCGTGGGAGCAAAGAATCAGTTACTCGACGTACTCCATACAGCTGAAGCAAAAGAGGCCATTATTACGGCCAGCAGCGACAAGGGCATCACCTTCAAATTTATTCCGCCAGAGACCATAATCGTTGAAATTGAAGCCATCCTAGATTCCAGAGTACTTGAACGATTTGTAATATAAACGCAAATGGACCCAGGAAGGCGATAACATCAAGGTTGGAGACATGGTCATCATCAAAGAAGACAATACGCCAACTCTTCAATGGCCCATTGGGAGAGTGGTTCAAGTGTTTAAGGGAGACGACAACAGGGTTCGAGTAGTCAACGTCAAAACCGGTACAGGAATATGGAAGCAGCCAATCCATCGCTTAGCACCATTATTTAAAGAAACCGACAACAGCAGTGAAACAAATACAACTGGAGAATTGGAGAAGCTTCTGAACAGTCCAGAATTTTCCAAATCTTCATGTCTTTGACAATACAACAAATGATTGTGGCTTCCAACCTGCAAAAAATTTAAACCGCAATCATCGCCCGCTTTTGTTATCTCCAGCTCAACTAAGCTCAGAAATCATAAATATAAAAAATCACCTACCACAGTCTCAAACACTTCCATTCGAACAAGAAGACTTGCTCCACTTCTATAAGATTCTAACAACGAAAGGAAGAGCAACTGGCAATCATCTTATGTTCGTCATCAAATTCCCACTGGTTGAACAAGATCCATTTGACTTATTTCAACTCATACCGTTTCCAGCGATGATCAATGGCTCCTTAGTCATCATCAATCCACTAATTGAGATTCTGGCTATAAATCGTCACAGAGACCAATACTTTGCAAGGCAAGGTACCATGCTGGCATACAACTGTAAATTTAGTTTGTTTAACAACAACACGACGCCATCATGCAACATAATGAAGTCAAACAACAACATGATCTGGTCACAATTGAGCAGCAACACCCAGTGGATATTCGGCACGTTCCAGGTCATGCATCTCACCGCTGTATGTAAAACAGATACAGTGCAAATCGAACTAATTGGATCCGGGCTTCTTACACTCAGAAATGACTGCATAATGTGAAACAATCGAGTCACCATTCAAGGACATCATATGGGGACTGGCACGCTGCATTCCTCGTACATCAGCTTCGGAAACATTTCATCAATCGCCAGACCGAGCGAAGTTCAGGCCAGCACTCCAGCACAACACCTCTCTGGAATCATTAACTACTCTTCAAGGTCAACTTGCCAATCTGTAGACTCAGAGACTTCCAGAATTGCACGACAAGGTATTCGTTAACAACATTCATTATTTAATTAGCTATATGGCTCTGCTGCTTTCGATCTCAGTCGGAATCACAATCATCTTCAAACTGGACAACCGAATGACGTCAAATTCAAATTCCACACCTGTTTTACAACCTGGAGCTCAATATCAATATCATTTAACGCGGGGGAGAATGTTCAATGCCAAACAAAACAATGCATATTTCACAACACACCGTATGGGGCAACGAACGAACTACCAAGGCATAAATGCATAGTCAGCACCACGGAGCAACGAACGGAACATAAGGTACAACAAACGACAACGAACCTAACACCTCGTCAGCATACTTGGTTGCGCCATACCATTAAGTGTTTATTATGTTCACTTTCTTTTCAACATAATACTTGTTCTCTTTTTAATTTCATCGTCAACATCACGATGAGAGGCACTCAACCAATCCACGACGGCTCCCACGAATGGCTCCAGGGAGGGATGTTGCTTCCAAATCCAGATAGATTTCAACTCCAGAATCCAAAATTGATCAGCCGAAGGCCAGGAGCATGTTGGTTCCCAACACATTTTATAATTATTAAAAACAATTTGGAGCCACCGACCACCACTGGAGAACACGAAGGAGAATGTCAACAAATGTCAACATCCACGCAAAGCATTGTCTCCCTCTGACACATGTGTCAAAATCCAAATGAGGTCAGCAGTTATCACACTTTCAACAAATTGATCATGGTTGATTTAAAGACAAGGAGAAAGGATGCATTCGTTCTCAAAACACATGGCTAATGGTGTATCCAAATTGGTCCGCAGAAATCCACTCCTGAATTAATAAATGACCGAGCTGGTTGTTCTCTCGTACTTGGTAGGTTTCCCATTAAGTGGGAAGCCAATTTTGGCTTGTCTCTTGCACATCTTTATGGGCCAAAAACAGTGTATTGTTATGGCTAAAAGCGTTTGTGGTCCAACATGTTTGTTGGATGATGATTCATGCCTCCCTCCCACGCGTAGAATTCCCTTAACGTCTACGAAGAGAGTCAAGCTCCTTATAATGCTATTGTTGCTGCATTCTCCATGTTGTTGTGAGAAATGTCATTTTTGAGTGATTCTGCTTGCATATGACTGACTATTATGTAAATGGCCTTTGTCAGCTCTTGACTGGAGAGAGATCCATCATCAAGTTGTTTGGTGTTTTGTTTGCGACTGACGTTAATGAACCGAAAAATGTAAGCCGTAATTCGTTGTAGTTTTGTAAATGAGTTCTTGTGACCAATTACATCAATGAAATGAATGGGTTCCTTGGCTTTGGTAGCGGTAATTACTGGGGTCTGGTCCTTTTCCTTCTCTTCTGCTATTTATTTTGGGTAGGGTGGTGGCCAGTTTGATTCTTGCGCGTGTATTAACAAAGGGCCGTAGAACCAGAGGGTTGATTCCTTTAACCTTTCTGGAGGAACTCCTCGTGTGAGCAAGTCGTCCGGGTTTTCCTTAGACTTAACGTGCCGCCATTGTCTCGGTTCTATGGTAGCTTGGATGGCTGATACTCTGTTCGTGATGAATGGGGGAAAGTACTCTGCAGCTGAGTTAATCCAGGCTGAGACTATTTCTGCATCGCTCCAAAAGTATGATGGAACATCCTCATATTCAATATTCTCCTTTAACCTTTATGCGAGGTCTGCCGCTAGTCCGACGGCGCATAATTCCAGTCGTGGGATAGTTGGTTTTTTGCCTTCTGCTTGTTGATTGGTGCTACCCGGGACTTAGCACACAATAGACGCACTATAATAGTTCCCTCACTAATTCTGCATCGAACATATATGGAAGCTCCGTAGGCCTTTTCAGAGGAATCAGCGAATACTTGAAGTCTTTGCACATTCTCTTGCGAACATATGCCTTGGAATTGAAATATTATTTAAAATATTTAGTTCCTGGCGGAATTTCAACCATCTAATTCAAAATGTAATTAATGTGGTAATGCTGTGTTCCAATCCATTTTGCGTTGAAGATTGTTGAAGAAATATTTTTGCCGTAATATGAACAGGCGCCACAATAGCTCAACTGGGCTATTTCTGAACGGACTATTTTTTCGTCAACCTGTCTTCATCATTTAGGTTCACTTTGATGCGAAACTCGTCCGTCTTTGGTAACCAAATTAGCCCTAGTGTGTTTATCCCGTCTTCTGCAGCTGCCTTGAAGTCCAATAGCACCTCCTTTGTTTTATGTAGGACGTCAATCAGCTATCTTTGCATCTCTAATGCCGTGGTTAAACTATTAGAATCTGTCATTATGTCACCCACATACAAATTCCGCTGTAAAGCCTCACTGCCGAGAGGATGGGTCGGTGCTAGCATTTGAAGGCACTTTATAAAGGGTCCGCCATCTAACGTTTTTTTTTTCAACTAGCGCTTATTTCGTGAATGGTAACACTTAGCTCATGTCTGATTTGACAGATAATTAGTTTTATCCTTCCGCTGAACGAATATGGTTGTGTATACGCTTAAACAACGCTTCGCTAAGTGGGCCTGCGATCGACTTTGAGAAGATACCGATTTTGCCAAAAAAAATCATCTTTTCAGATGAAGCTCATTTTGATCTTGGCGGGTATGTAAACAAGCAAAATTGTCGCATTTGGGGCACAAAAAACCCGCACTCATACTTTAAAAAACCGATACACCCAAAACGAGTCACTGTTTGGTGCGGATTTTGTTCCAGATGCATAAATGAGCCATTTTTCTTCGAAAATGAGCAAGGAGTGGCCGTTACAGTCAATGGCGATCGTTATCGGGCCAGGACGGCGCTTCGTGCCACACAGCCGAAGCTACACTCGATGTTTTGCGCCCTGTTTTTGAAGATCGCATTATCAGTCGCAGATGATGTCGTTTGGCCACCTCGGAGCTGCGATTTGACACCGTTGGACTATTATTTGTGGGGTGTCGTAAAAGATAAGTGTTACGCCGACAAGCCAGAGACAATTGACACTTTAAAGGACAATATTCGTGAAGCCATTGGTGAAATACAGCTGCACACAATCGACAATGTGCTTAAAAATTTGACCGATCGTGTAGGCTACTGTATGGCCAGCCGAGGCAGCCATTTGAATGAAATTATTTTCCATTATTAACCGGAAGGATAAAACTAATTATCTGTCAAATCAGACATGAGCTAAGTGTTACCATTCACGAAATAAGCACTAGTTGAAAAAAAAACGTTAGATGGCGGACCCTTTAGCAAGGTACGGAGCTGATGATGTGCCATAGGTTATTGTATTTAATTTATATTGCTTTATCGGTCCTAAAGAATCATGTCTCAATAAAATAATTTGATATCGTCGATCGTTTTCATGAACTAGTACCTGTTTGTACATTTGTTGAATATCGGCTTCGTGTGTGTATAACCCTTGCTGCTAGTGCATCGAAATAAAGTATTGTATTATGTTTTTTCGTGCATCCTCGCTGAGAACATTTTGCCGCTTGATGGCCTGGTTTAAGGCAGTTGATGCAGCGATCATTATCCTTTAAGATGTTTGAACGCGTAGATAATTTGCGTCTGACCTCCTCGGAAAATGTCTTATTAGCCTTTCAGGTTCTCCGACTAGATTTGTCTTGAGGAACTACATCTTCTGACAATCTGCCATTGGTTGCTGATGCATTATTTGTACGCAGAGGTCGTGGAATTGTTGCCACTTCATGTCATCGCATGGTACTATTTATTGCCACCATTGGTCTTTGGTCTGAATTGGAGGAACCGTCATGATAATCTTGTAATCTGGTCATTATATCGATAATAAGTTGCTCGATTTGACCTTCTAAATCAAAGTATTGCTTTTCGTTACATCCGTTTTCAACTGGGCTGTCGCTCAGTTCATAAACATCGAGATGAGCCTGTTAAAGATTAGACTCAACATGTTGAACAGCCTTCAGCTTGTACTCACAGTACTGTTTTGATTGCTGTTTCTGCAACCAAGGCCTCGATTGTATCATGTAAGAGATTACGCACTGCGACAACTATACCTTGAATAGAATTAGTCCCAATACAGAGCCCTAAGGTACCCCTAGATTCATAATCCTAGTATTGCTTCTGGTCCCTTAAATCTTTACTACTTGAGATCTATTTACAAGATATGATTTGAACCACTCAAGAACAAAGCCTCGAAAACCGGCATTTTGTAATTTCCGCAACAAAATGTAATGGTTAACCATATCAAATGCTTTGGAAATGTCGACAAACAGACTCTTGCTGAAAACTTTTTATTGTCTAAACTATAGAAAACTTATGTGTAAGAATTTAGCAGTGCATCCTCGTACTTTTACCTATTTGACACCCATATTGAAGTGAACTGAAAAAGATTGTTTTATTAAGAAAGTTAAAAATTCTATTTTTCATAACTTTTTCAAAAACTTTGCTTACTGAAGGAGGAAGCGAAATAGGTCTGTTGTTGCTTACATCATTTGTGGCACCTTTTTTATACAGTGGAACTACATCCGCAGATTTATTAGCTACAGGAAAAACTCCAGATAAAACGCTTTTATTAAAAATATGTGTTAGGACATCCACAACAAAACAAGCAACATTCTTCAACATCCGGTTTGAAATGCCATTTATGCAACAGGAATTTCAGTTTCTTAGAGAGCCTATAGTTTTCAACAACTCTAAGCCTGTAATGGGCTCAAAGGAGTACATAATAAACTAGAATTCCTGCAAATGAATATAGTTGAAATCACATGGATAATATTGGTAAAATAATTATTGAAAATGTCAGCAACTTTACGCCTATCAGTGACAGTGCGATCATTACACAGAATTGTGGTAGGGCTTTTTTTTTTTGGCGCCAGATGATTCTGAATTTCTCACGGACTGGCTCAGGTATTAGGAACTGGCGGAACATCTGTTTCATATCAGTGGTGAAGATGAATTCGTATTGCCGATTTTGATGGATAATTTCGAATATGTGCGACTACAATTTCGGCCCTGAGTGGATGATCTGATTTAGAGAGCCCCCGTTACTTGACGGTACGCTAGCGTTAAACACATTCCTTAGCTTGGTTGTAAGAGCACCTTTGCGAATAACACTCATATATGGAATGTAGTAAGCCTTTCCGGTTTCATCTCGTTGTCACTTAACAGGAATGGGGACATATGTTGAGATGCGAGATAGTCTTCCATAAACTCGTTTGACATTTTCTTGTGGTTTCCGTCTTTCTCCCAACGCATTTCTTGACTAATTTAGAATTTTACAGCCGTTCTAAACGAGTGTTAGCGCCATCTATGAGAGTACTCCTGCGCAAACGCTCTTGCGTTTAAAGCTTAATCATTTTAAGTTAGTGTAAGTTGAAAGTTTACCTTCTCTTTCACATTTGCAAGCATACTTTATAATATTTTTTTTTTTTCGTTCTTTTTGTGCACTCGGCTGAGAAGCTTATAATTTTTTTTTTCTTTCGTTTTTTAATCCACAATTTTTTATATTATCAGTAAAATTCACTAAGGTAAATATTTAAGAAAAATAAATGTCATGAATTGTTCTAATTAACCGAAAATATATTTCAGAATTTTTAAGCCACCTAAAAAGGAAAAAACGTGTTTCATTGGGGCTCTAAAACTTAGCGTAACATTTCTTAAAAATTCTTATCATTAGATTAATTGATTAATTGAGCACAATGTCAAAGCAAGGTTCCAAATCATCAGCATTGACGAAGGTTCCAGACCACAACTGTAAGCTTTGTCCTCAGCCGGATACTGTATAAATGGTGCAATGCGATATTTGTGACTCCTGGTTCCACTTCCAATGTGTCAACGTGGATGGATTGATTGCAGACTTTAGCTGGCAATGTATCAGCTGCCAAAATGGTAATACCGCAACTTCAGCTGACGTGCCAAAACAGGTCTATTCAGTTGAACTAGCGAGTTTGCAAGTAAAACATACCGGTTCTGTGCAACTAGCGAAGTCTCAAGCATCATCGTCGAAATCAGCAAAGACAAAGCAACAAAAATATCAATTGCTTGCAGAAACTGAAGACTCTGATGAAGAGGAAGCTGAAAAAGGGGGTAAGTCGGTTTTTGTAGATCGTAGGCAATTTACACAGGAATGGCTTGGGGAGGCCAACAGTACTGTACTAAACAAGCCAAGCATAGCACCACCGCCTCCATTTCCTTCTGCCGGTGGTAATCTCAGGCAACCTGTTTCTGTCATAGGCGCCTCAAATCAACCTACAATAGCACACATCCCATCGATCGACGCCCAAGAAGAAAAGCATGAACTCACCAACACCCAATTAGCAACAAGGAATGCCATACCCAAAGAGTTACCCAGCTTTAGTGGGTATCCGGATGAGTGGCTAGTGTTTATTAGTTCATTTGAGTACAGCGCGCGAATCGCAGGCTATTCAAACGCAGAAAACTTAATAAGGTTACAACGATGTCTACACGGTAAAGCCCTGTCAGCGGTCAAGGATCACCTTCTGTTGCCAAACATGGTTCCTGACGTCATAAAAACTCTTCGCATGTTATACGGCCGTCCTGAACATACTCGTATATTGCAGTCTATGATCGCCAAGGCTAAGTCACAAGCACATCCAAGAGCGGATAAAATGGAAACGCTTATCGATTATGCCCTGGCTATTAGGAATGTAGTGGCCACTATGGAGGCGTCTCATATGACTGCACACCTAAACAACCCTATGTTGCTTCAGC
This sequence comes from Volucella bombylans, assembly GCA_949129095.1. Classification (NCBI taxonomy): domain Eukaryota; kingdom Metazoa; phylum Arthropoda; class Insecta; order Diptera; family Syrphidae; genus Volucella; species Volucella bombylans. The sequence continues at coordinate 58,912,437 of OX422141.1, forward strand.
AGTTCGTCGAGAAGCTCACTCTACATTTACTGCTGAACTGGGCGACCTTTTCCAATAGTTTGCCATCTGTCATCTTGCCTGTGTTTTCTGCATGGTTGTATGAGATCGCCGAAGCGGCTTGCTCTGTGATAACTTGGTCCAGGCAAAATCCTACCGAAAAGCGGGTCAATCGACGTAACAACCACCTTTGTACTCATGAGACAGTTCCATCTTACGACGAGAGAATCAATCGCCCCTCAGTTCAGGCCAAAAAATGTTGTGTTTGCAAAGGTACTCACACTGCTAGTGAGTGTCAACACTTCCAATATATGAGTCGTCCCGAACGGTGTGTACATCGAAACACAATCCACTGCTACATAACTATGCAAAAGTTCCCAATAACAATAACACGGCGAATTCATCAGTGAGAGACAGGGTCAAAGGCGGGATTAATTCAACTGTGGGGTACAATACAAATTCAACGAGGAGCGGATTATCCTCCCATGTACTATTTCAAATCGTACCGGTAACGCTCTACGGCGAAGAAAAATCTGTTGAAACATTCGCATTTTTAGATGGGGGTTCTTCCTTAACCCTAATGGATGAAGATCTTTCTCGTGAACTGGGATTGCCAGGAAGATCGGAAGAGCTCTGGCTGCGATAGACATCTGACACAACGCGAGTCGAAAGCGAATCAAGAACTGTCTCGCTTATAATTTCGGGAAAAGAAAAGAGATGTAATCGTTATCGACTTCGAGACATTCGCACTGTGCGCAACCTAGGACTACCCACACAGACTTTGTGCAGCAAAGACCTCAAAAAAAGATACCCTTTTTTGGCAAATCTACCTATACCCTCATACACAAATGCACAACCAAAAATTCTTATCGGGATGGACTTCTAGAAACTAGGCGTGCCATCTAAAGTATTTGAAGGCAATTGGTCACAACCTATGGCATTCAAAACCAGATTGGGATGGTCCGTGCATGGGCCGGAGGGAGAGAAAATCGAGAGTAGTGGTAGCAATTATAGTCTTCACATTCACAGGGTTATTGCTGATCGAGATCTACACAAGCTCGTAGAGTCCTACTTTTCTATTGAAGACATCGGAGTACGCATTCCAACGCAACAACTTGTATCAGCCGAAGAAAAAAGAGCAATGAGTATCTTGAGAAGCACATGCTCTCATGTTGGCGAACGTTTTGAAATCGGGCTTCTGTGGAAGTAGGATGAATTTGTCATGCCCAACAGCTATCCAATGGCACTCCGTCGTTTTGAACATCTCGAACGAAAAATGAGCAACGATAACCAGCTTCGCGGTAGTCTAGATGCGAATATATCAAACTTGTTGCAAAAGGGATACGCAAAAAAGCTAGGGTTGGAGGAAATAAAAAAGACAGCAGGCAATCGCGTATGGTATTTACCTGTATTTACAGTGAAAAACCCGAATAAACCTTGGAAGGCGAGGCTAGTATGGGACGCGGCTGCACAGTGCAATGGATACTCGCTCAACGATTTCCTTTTAAAGGGACCTGATCAACTTGTTCCAATTACTACCGTGCTTTATGGATTTCGTTGCGGAAAGGTGGCCATCTGTGGCGATATCGATGAGATGTTCCATCAAGTGCGTATAAAAGAAACCGATAGGCAAGTACAAAGGTTTTTATGGAGTGAAGTACACGATTCGAAAAAGCCAGATGTTTTTGAAATGCAAGTGATGACCTTTGGAGCTACATGCTCTCCATGCACTGCTCATTATGTCAAAAACCACAATAAGATGAACTTCAGAAATACCAAACCCAGAGCTGTTGAGGCGATAATAGACCATTACGTCGACGATTTCATTGATAGTGTTGATACCGAGGAGGAGGCTATCCAGCTAGCTAGGGGTGTAAAGCACATTCATCGAAATGCTGGCTTTCATATTCGGAACTGGTTATCAAACTCGAATGCAGTGGAGAGAGCTATGCAAGCAGAGAGAAGTGGCAGAAAGCAAAGCGTTTGGTTTAAACGAGTTGAATACCATTACTACGGATAAAATTTTAGGAATGCATTGGTGCAAAACTGCATACGTATTCACCTTCATACTAAAGTTCCACCACGTCAATAGAGACGTATTTTCGAACGTAGAGGTCCCCCCTACGAAACGGGAGCTTCTAAAGGTATTAATATCGATCTACGATCTAATGGGTTTTCTATCACATTTTCTAGTGTTCATTAAGAACCTTCTACAAGATGTTTGGAAAACCGAAAATGGTTGGGATTAATACTTACCTCTCAATCAATCTCAATGGATAAAACTGTTGCCTAGAGTAACCGAAGTTAGGATTCCACGCTGTTACTCTCCATTCTTAAGGGCGCCGGAGGCATTCATTCAAATTCATACCTTTGTTGATGCAAGTGAGGATGCCTGCGCAGCAGTGCCATACTTTCGTGTTAAACGGATGGATAAAATAAGCACAACGATAGTAAGTGCGAAGACTAAAGTGGCTCCTAGACGTCCTCTGTCCATACCAAGGCTAGAGCTTCAGGCAGCAGTTTTAGGGTTGAGGTTGACGAACTCTATTTGTGCCGCTCATAAGTTCCCACTTGATCAACTATTTCTATGGTCCGACTCTAGAACCGTTCTGGCATGGCTTCACACCGACCCAAGAAAATTTCAACAGTTTGTGATGCACAGAGTTGGGGAAATTCTGGAGACGTCAAACCCTTCCGAGTGGAGATGGATCCCTTCAAAACTAAATGTTGCAGACAAGGCGACCAAATGTCGACTGGCAGGAAACTGATGAATGGTTTACCGGTCCCTCATTCCTTCGAGAAACCCAAAGTAATTGGCCGAAAATGCCTACAATCAATACTAACAGCAAAGAAGAATTCCGGCCCCATCTATTGCAAATAAGTGAAGTTTAAGCCATAAAGTTAATTAACGAAAACCGTTTCTCCACCTGGACGAAAATGCTTAGGACGCTAGCATGCGTTTTCATGTTTTCATCAAGTTAAGAGGAGTAAGAGAAACAAACGAAAGTCTGGGCAAAGGGGTTGTAGTGTCTTCATCAGCTATAGCACGATCCGAAGCTCTTCTCTTCCGACAGACTCAGTTGGAAGTTTATTCGATTGAAATAGAAGAGATGAAAAGAGCTAAACTCGGACAGGTTCCAAAACTTTCTCGAAGAAGCCCTTTCTATAAACTGTCACCGTTTTTGGACGAGAGGAACATCCTGAGGATACAAGGGAGGACGTTTTTTGCCGAATGTGTTGATTTGGGATGCAAAACTCCAATAATTCTGCCCAAGTCACATAGCATCACATATTTAATTATTGATTACTATCATCGTAAATTCCACCATTGCAACCATGAAACTAAATTTTATATTGCCAGTCTTAGAGTGTTACTGAAATCAGTGCGACGATCCTGTCAATCATGCAAAATACAGAATGCACGACCTATAATCCCACAAATGGGCAATCTTCCACGTGCCAGACTGAGTGCATTTAGTAGACCATTTTCATTTGTTGGGGTAGACTACTTTGGGCCGCTACAGGTAACATTAGGAAGAAGGATCGAAAAAAGGTGGGGAGCCTTGTTCACCTGTCTCACAATCCGAGCAATTCATATAGAGTTGGTAAATAGCTTAACGACGGATTCTTGCATAATGTGTCTGCAAAATTTTATATTGCGCAAGCGCAAGTCATAGCTGACGCGTTCTGGAAAAAATGGGTAAAGGCTTTCCTGCCCGACCTGAACCGAATATCCAAATGGTTTGAAAAAGTGAAGCCCCTCGCTAAAGGAGATTTGGTCATTATTGTGGACGAAACCTTTCCTAGAAATTGCTGGCCAAGAGGAGTCATCATCGATACAGTTCTAGCTAAGGACGGCCAAGTGCGACGAGCGACTGTACAAATTTCCAGTGGAATCTTTGTTCGGCCTGCATCACAATTAGCAGTCTTGGATGTTGAAGGCGATAGTAAGTCCAACCAGGAGTCCTAGTCGGCTTACGGGGGGTGGAATGTTAGCGCCATCTATGAGAGTACTCCTGCGCAAACGCTCTTGCGTGTAAAGCTTAATCATTTTAAGTTAGTGTAAGTTGAAAGTTTGCCTTCTCTTTCACATTTGCAAGCATACTTTATAATACTTTTTTTTTTCGTTCTTTTTGTACAGAAGCTTATATTTTTTTTTCTTTCGTTTTTTTTAATCCACAATTTTTTATATTATCAGTAAAGTTCACTAAGGTAAATATTTAAGAAAAATAAATGTCATGAATTGTTCTAATTAACCGAAAATATATTTCAGAATTTTTAAGCCACCTAAAAAGGAAAAAACGTGTTTCATTGGGACTCTAAAACTTAGCGTAACAACGAGTTTCCTAGTGAAGGAGCGTCGACCTTCCAAGGGATGGGGACGATACTAGGTGGGGTGAAAAGTAACCTCCTTGACCGCCAGAATGCGCTGCTACTGCAAAAAAGGTTATGGTGCCTTGAAGTCCGTTCATATTTAGCAGATATGCCAAATTTCAGTGCGATACTGTCATTAGTTTTGTTTTGACAGCTGATTGTTGTTGACGTGTTTGGCATCATGATGAGTATGGACAAAAACGAGTCGTTCATAGACCTCCGTGAGGAATAGACGTGTTTCGGCTTTCAAAGTGAAAAAGTAAATAAGCAAGTAAAATAAACGTAAACTAGGAACATTTTGGCCAAGTGCATCGGTGGCCTAGTGGTAGTGGTGTCGTCCGATAAAGCAGGGGTCGTGGGTTCGATTCCCCAAAAAATTACATTGACATCTTATTTTTAAAAGTTGAAATAAGTCCAATAAAATAAAGTATGAAAGAGCGATCGTACCGATGTGTGATGGCAAGCGGTCCTCTACTACAATAGCGGGACCAGCAGATGACATGATATCATCGGAAAATGGTGCGAAGAAGAGGAGGAGGAGGCTGAATTCATCTCCGAATCTTGTAAAGCGCCCCTCCCTAACAACTCCTACTGAAAAGCTGCCAAGTAGAGTAAGGGAAGGGGCGCCAACAACGTCAACAAAGGCGGCAGCTGAGTCAGACCAAGACGAAGACCCACGCGTGTCTGATGGTGGAGAAGACCGCTATATGGGTAGTTTGAATACCTTCCAATCTCTGATGGCTACTGAGTCAGAGGATGAAGAGGAAGAAGTACATGCTATAAATATCTGCATTAAGGAGCTGCAGCAAAAAGTACTAGCCATTAGAAACAAACAAGTGGCGAGAAGACAAAATGAGGTACAACAACAACTCCAGATTTCTAAGGAACAGCCCACAAATAGCGAGGCTAAACAGAAAGAACAGCTACTACAACAACAAAAAACAGCACATGGGAAAACGAGAAAACAAGTACACACACAACAGAAGCAAAAGCAACATCAACAACAACAACAACAAAAATCACAACCGCAGCAACAACAACAACAACACAAGTCCCAAAAACAACATCAGCAGCAGCACATACAGCAAGACAAACAGCAACAGCAACAACATCAGCAGACGCAGCAACAACATCAACAACCACCAACAAAATCAACTACGCAGCGGGTACCTCCAATCAACACGTTTAAGATGGAGTTGAAAGAAACAATTGAACTATGTAAGTCGGCCACAGGAAATAATTTTTACATTAAAAGACTTAGTTTAGATAGGCATGCGATCCACTGCAATTCAGTGGAGCGCTATTATAAAATCAAAAAATTACTGAAGGATTCGACGACGGAGTTCTTCTCCTACACCCCGAACGTGGACAAGCTGCAAACAATGCTGCTGAGGGGACTAGAACCGTCGACTGATCCGGAGGAGCTCCTTGCAGTGCTGAAAGAGAAGAAGTGCGAAGGGCTCCAATTCGTGGGGGTCAAGCCTTTCACCACAGCCAGAGCCAAAAGGGAGAAGCGGCAACTGCCGATTTTCCTGGTCCAGCTAAGTCCCACCAGCAATCTGGATGGTCTAAGGAGTATTAAAGTCCTGGACTACCAGGTTGTACACTGGGAGAAATTAAAGAGGAGCGAAAACATTTTACAATGTCTTCACTGCCAAAAGTTTCGGCACGCCGCGTCGAACTGCGAAATGCAGCCTCGATGCGTGAAGTGCGGAAAGCACCACAAGTCCGAAGGAAATGCGTTCCAAGTAAGGACGGAGCGTCTGCAAACAGCCAACTCTCTTGTGCTTTATGTAGGAACACGGGACACACCGCAAATTATCGGGTGTGTCCCAAATTCCAGTACATCAAAAGAATAAATCTGGACCAGCAGCAGAAAGTAGAAGTTAAACGTCCACCCGTGCATTTACAAACTCCAGCCGTTACTCCGCATGTTACCTACTCGCAAATGGCGGCATGTAGGGGAAATACGGTACAGCAAGCGAAGGTGGCTTCTCAGGCCCCAGCGCCCAGAGCACCGTAACCAGTACCTGACATGCTAACTATCTTGCTCTCTATCCAGGGGCAGACGGCTCAGTTACCACGTCATTTAACTGAAATGACCGCGCGGGTGGATCAAGTATACGCGCTGCTGCCTGGCCTAACGCACCTTTTGCCGTAATGGGTACGCACGTGGCGGAGCAAACTCTGAAGGTCTTTGCTGTGAATTCACTGATTAGGTTCGAACGACGAGCCACACTATTTAAGTTGCTTAAGGCCAAGCCCCTGATGTTCTGTTGGTTAGCGAAACTAAGCTTACCAAAAGACACAAAATGAAGCACAGAAGATTCAGTACGGAGACACCGACCCAACTCCATTCAGGGAGGAGGCGTTGCGATCTCCGTATGAAAAGGAATACGTTTTAAAAGATTATACAGTCGTGTAGTACGTAGGTTCCAGGTGATGGAAGCATGCATCGTGTATATCCCTCTCCATAGTGGAAAGCGGTTGTACATGGTGTCTGTCTAAGCACCTAAGGCTACTCAATCCACCTTATTTATCTCAGAGCTCGAGACACTTTTTCGATTTCTGAGGCTGGAATTAGAAGACAACTATTTTTTTATCGGCGGAGATTTCAACCAAACATAATGATTGGGGAAATAATACACCAAATACTAGAGGGAACCTACTATTCAATTGATGGGGTCAGCACAGTGTAATGTATCGACTCGGCCTTAAGGCGACGAATAGTCCATCGTTTCCCAGATACGGGTCCTATTTGAATCTTCTGCTGTTCGACTCACGAATACAACTGACATGCACTAACCAACAAACTACAAACTGTCTACGCACTTTCGTGTATGACAGTGACCATTGCGGTCTCAGCACCGAAATAACTGTTCCAAACGAAATTGCGGAATTGGATGAGTTTGTTCAAAGGCATTCCTACAATTACAGTAGGGTGTGTTGGACACACTGACGAGAGCACTCTCCTTGAATTCGCTCTACCCACCGTCTAACAGAAATCTGTCAAACGAGGAGATTGATAGGTATCTACAACTAATGGACGAGACAATTAAACGAACAATGGACAACACGATACCTCGGTATCAACACACTGACGACGAAGACTTATTCCGCAAGTATTGACGCACTGCACCGACATAAACGTAGGCTGCTATGAAGACTAAGAACATTGTACAGACAGTTTACTGACAGACATAACCCGGAGATAATGACACTGAAGTCGTCGATCAAAAACCTCCAAACATTTGTAAAGGAAAATTACAGAAATTCTGTAAGTTTGTACTGGAACAATAAAATTCGGGCCGTAAACACCAGCAAAACGAGTATGTTGCCGCAAATAAATAAAATATTTCGGAGAAAAAATCAAAACTACCTTCAGTGTCTTAAAATCGCCCGAACGATGAACAACGAACAAATACTGGTAACAGCGGGCATAGATCCAAATGAGGCTGTTGATGATGACAACTTCTTTGTGATCGAGGATCCGCAGGAACTGGTAGAGGCTATAGGAGCGACTTTCCAGGAAATGTACAAGGCGAATGTTATCATTGGTCCGAACCACGATCTGGAGAATCGAGTCCTTGTGCACAATTTCTACCTTCGAAATGAAATTGTGAATTGGCGATTCGAGAGCTCGGGTATTACCCAGTTCAGTGACGAAAATATGGCAAATAATGCCATCACCAACTATAGGCTACTACCCCTGTTCATTTTGAAAGAAGAGCTCCAAACGATCTTCGATTCACTTAGAAGCAAGAAATCAGCGGGAACCGATGGAATACCGAACATTGTGCTTCGACATCTCCCTCTAGAAGCGGTGAACATTTATACCACTCTATTTAATAATGCGATGAATAATGCACATTATCCAGCGCATTTGAAAACTACGGTGGTACATCCCATCCCCAAAAGAGATAAAGATACGTCCAATCCGGCGAATCTCCGCTCGATGAGTCTTCTTCCAAACATCAGTAAGGTTTTCGAGAAGGTGATCAATAGAGTCCTGACTAAGTGGGTTGCGGACAAACATATAGTTCCAGATAATCAGTTCGGTTTCAAGGCGGGACATGATACATTCATGCTGCGTCTAAACTGGTTTCTGATATACAATGGAACAAAGGCAAGAAACAGTGCACTGCTGCCTGATTGACTTGGAAAGGTCTTTCGATACCGTATGGTTAGAGGGACTCTTTTTCAAGCTGGACAGTTTGGGCATTAGTAAACCACTGCTGTATATTCTTTTTGATATGCTCTCCAGTAGACAGTTCATCGTGAAGAATGGCGATGTGACTTCTGCTGGAACTTTTAACATTAAAAATGGTCTGCATCAAGGTGCGGTAAATTCGCCGATCCTATTCAAAATTTACACGAGTGATCTGATAGGTTCACTTCACCATGCCATAGCGTACGCAGACGACATAATCGCGTACAGATCGGGTCCAAAGATTGAGGTCATTAATATGCTTTTGCAACGTGACTTGGACAAAATTAAGCGATATTGCGATGACTGGAAGTTGAAAATCAACTTTCAGAAGTCGGAAACCATTCTGTTTAGGACGCCTTTGTCTGGGGTCTCTAGGGATACCAAAAAGAATTGGCGAAAGTTTTCTATCGTCGGACAACACGGACACTTGCCTGTCGAAATGTAGTCAGATACCTTGGGATCTGGCTTGATCAATATCTGTATTTTAACAAACATATAGATGTTGCTCTGGCCAGAGCCAAAGGTGCTTTTGTCCTTACAAAGAGACTGTTTTATAACAGCCAACTCGATGCGAGGGTGAAGATGATCTGCTACATGGCCCTTATCCGGCCTATGCTTGTATTTGAATGTCCCGTGTGGTTCAATGTGAGAGCAAGTTTATTGGAAAAGATTCGGGTGTTTGAGAGGGCTTGTCTTAGGACTTGTCTTCGCTTATACAGAACACCAGAGTCTCAGTACATAAAATTATATTCCAATAAGGTCCTGTACAATAGGGCGAACCTAATAAGAGTGGACAATTTTGTCATTAAGTTGACTCGGAGGCACATTGCAAGAGCAATGACCTCATCGAACAACCTGATCTCCGGGGCCTTCTACCCCAATTATATGTATCACGAGAGAGTTCGCTTTGACGGCTTCATTCCTCCAGAAGCGTTCCTCTATCTAGATAGTAAAGGTCTGATCCAGGACAGATTGGCGGTGCCGCTAATCTTCCACGTCGCTCGAACAGCTGCGGATAGGCGACTCAACTACGATGGAGACGTCGCACATGGCAGTGCGGAGCGTCTCCGGTTCAGTAGTTCGGTAGGGAGTCGCGACATGAGGGATGTTACTCGGCAGCACCAACAATTTTGGTGGCTAGTTGAAGGAGGGGAAGTTTCGTCGACCAATTCTTCCAGTACTGGGTAGCTCTATAGGAAGCAAAGTCGGTCGTCCGACTAATTTATTAGCCTTGGCCGGCTTACATAGTTTTAGGTATGATTAAGATAGGTTTTAAGAAAAAAAAATACATAAATACAAAAAAAAATAGTAAAACAAAAAAATGAAAAAAAAAATATATATATATATGTTTACATGTATTTATATATTTAGTATATATATATTGTATGTCTATATTTGTGTTAGAAGTAAGTATGTTAAGAAGATTAAGCTTTATTTTTCTGTAGTCTGTAAGTTTTTAGTTTTAAGTTTTATAATAAAATAAAAAAAGGTCATGGAACTAAGTTTTTTGTTAAAAAGTGTTTTCTTAGTTTTATTATTAATTAATGTTAAAATAAAAATAAAATTAGACTGTAAGATACGTCGAAAGACATAGTTTAAGTGTTAGGTTTAACTTAGAGTGCCCGCATGGGGCCAGTAAGTTATAATAAGATATTTCTAAGTTATTTAAGCTAATTTTTAAGCGTTTTTTTGTCTAGCATGTAAGAGTAATTTAAGTGACATAAATAAAAATGGAGTATGGACAAAAACGATTTTCGTTCTCTCATAAAACATTATTTTTTGAGAGGCAAAACGGCGAAGGAAACAAAAAAAAAGTTGAATAAATATTATGGGGCTAATGCTCCGTCAGATTACACCGTCAAATATTGGTTTCGAGAGTTTCGTATTGGCCGCAACTCCACTTCCGATCAAGTCCGCAGCGGCAGGTCCTCCGATGCGGTTACAGGGGACATATAAAAAAAATTCATAAAATGGTGTTGGCTGACCGGAAAGTGAAGGTGCTCGAGCTAGCAGATACCACAAAGATTAGTAACACCATATTTTGGGCAATATTCTGCATATGAAAAAGTTATCCTGCCTCTGGGTGCCACGCATGCTCACTCCTGACCAAAAACACGAACGCGAGAGCACTTCGAAAGAGTGTTTGGACTTGCTGATGCAGAATCGGGCGGACTTTTGCCGCCGATTGGTAACTGTTGATGAAACTTGGATCCACTATTACACACCAGAGAACAAAATGAGTGCCCGGCAATGTACTGCAGCCAGCAGGAGAGCTCTGAAGCGGCCAAGGGAGGCTCGATGGGTTGGAAAGGTTATAGCGTCGGTTTTCTGGGATTGTCATGGCATGCGGTTACAGAGGACATGTCAAAAAAATACATGAAATGGTGTTGGCTGAACGGAAAGTGAAGTTGCGCGAGCTAGCAGATACCACAAAGATTAGTACTGAGCGCACACACCATATTTTGGGCAATATTCTGCATATGAAAAAGTTACCCTGCCTCTGGGTGCCGCGCATGCTCACTCCTGACCAAAAACACGAACGCGAGAGCACTTCGAAAGAGTGTTTGGACTTGCTGATGCGGAATCGGGTGGACTTTTGCCGCCGATTGGTAACTGTTGATGAAACTTCGATCCACTATTACACACCAGAGAACAAAATGAGTGTCCCGCACTGGACTGAAGCCGGCACGAGTGCTCCGAAGCGGCCGAGGGAGGCTTGATGGGTCGGAAATGTTATGGCGTCGATTTTCTCTCATACTCTTCGTGGACTACCTCGAAAAAGGAAAAACCATCAACAGCGAGTATTACTGTGCATTATTGGAGTTATTAAAGGCCGAAATCGCTGCAATACGGCCTCACATGAAGCGAAAAAAATTTTGTTTTTGCAAGACAATGCGCCGGCGCACAAGAGCATCGTAATCACGGCTACAATCAATGACTTACGGCTCCAATTGCTGTTGCATCCACCGTATTCGCTCGATTTAGCTCCCTCTCACTATTATGTCTTCCCAAACCTTAAAAGATGGCTCATCAATAAAAAATTCAGCTCACGCGAGGAAATCATCGACACCACGGAGGAGTATTTTGCAGACCTTCCGGACGGGATCAAGAAGGTTGGAAAATCGCTCGAATGAATGTATCAAGCTATATTGAATAAAATAAAAAAATATTAAAAAAAATTACTTTTCACCCCACCTAGTATAACGCCCGTCTTCGGTTCGGCAGTGTTTCTCGACAAAACGTTTTTCGCAGTATGAACTATCGTCATATTCGTGATCGCCTTTGTTGGTTGGCATATCCCAAAAATTAATTAGGTTTGACTCGAACTCTAAAAGCTTCGTGTAGACTGTGGTTTGATTTCCAATCCCGCTTCCCAGGTTTCTACTCGTACATACAATCCACCCGCCAAGGTCAGTATTTTGCAATAACAGTTCTCTAGTCCAGGTCGCAACACTGTTGAGTACACAGGTCCACCTAATATGATGTGACTTGGAATGCTGGGAAGTGGTCCAGCAACACGTTTTACTACGAATGCTTTTATTTTTACGAATGGCAATTCTGGTTTATCAAGCTTGAGTTTGATGCTAGCAATAGGACTGTTCCAATTTCTCCTCCTACTCCTATGACTTTGACGAGTGTTCGTCTTTTTGGCAAGCGTAATTTCTGTACGAAATCTTCAGATACCATATGTAGTTTGACTTGGCTGCTCTGATCTAGTAAGCACCGAATAGGAACGCTTTCATTGTTTACCAGGAATGTAGCAATAGCCGTGTGCATGATCATATTAGAGGATGCTTCAGAATCGTTTTGGCATAAGTAAGTTCCGCTTGTTGCTGACAGTTCATTCAATGTCGAAGTTGGTTGAGGATGCATGGCCGTAATGTGAGATTTTTGGCAGATTTCACATTTTAAAAACTGTTTTGGTCCGCAAGGACATTGATAGTTAAACCGATGCCTGGCGCAGTATATGCAAATTTTATGATCTCGTAGTAATGCTTCCCGAATTTGGGAATTCAGAATTTTGGACAATCCATAACTTGATGTTGATCAGTGCAGATGAAACACTTGGTAATTTGCCGGGATTTGATGATGGCATGTACTTTAGTGTGCGGGGTATAAGCACCTTTCTTGGGCATCTTTTGATATTTACGGTTATTGCCTTGGTCTAGATTATGCTGATATTCATTGAACATGAAATCTTCGATTTCTTTTAAGGTGGGATGTCTAGTTTTGGACCGTCTAGTCTTCCACGGGTAATTGGGTAATTGCAGGTTGGAAGCCGGTCCTTTAGTATGGTGTAAGTCTGCAATGAATGATTCTGCATCTCCAGGGATCGTTGAGCATTGGGGTAGAGCTAACAAAGCCTCTATTTCTACTTTTGACAGGTGCCTTGGGTTATCAATCGTTCGATCCAAAAGGACCCAGGCTATAGGATAGTTGTCTCCAGTCGGATCAAGATTACTAATTGCATCCAGTGCTTTTCCGGTTAGTTTGGATTAATTAGCAAAGCGAACCGATCAATGCTTGAACTACGACTTCTTACCACCAGTGATTTCTCCTTGAATTCACGATACTTGGTGATGTCGCCACTATACTCACGTAGGCTAGCTTCCGGGATTTGTATACCATAATGCGCCGACCCAGCGCCCCGCGATGTCTGCTCTCAAACGTTAGTTTTTCTGTAGCGTGCAAAAATGCTTCGGTTGTCTGGTTCTGAGCATTATGGGGCGATTGTGGCGGTTGTGGTGCTATGGTGGTGTTACCTTGGTGTACCCGTCCCTCGACGTTATTTAAAACAAATCCCACTCCTTGCACAAAAGTGTAAGTGGGTTGGGCTGGCATCCTTGAGGTCTGGGTAAATTGTTGCTCAGTTTCCTGCGGTAGACCTCTATTGCCATTCGATGGTAAATTAATCGTTGGATCCGTCTTCGGGTTAGGACGTATTGGGTATGGATCTTCGGAAGCCTGGCTGGTTCCTGGGTAGACTGGTGAGTCGTTGCATCCGTCTTCGGTGTGGGACCTTCTTTGTTGCTGTCCTCCTCTATTAGTTCTGGGGAATTCTTCATTATAAATTCTCTTATTTTAGAGAAAATGGCTTCTGCTGCCTCGTACTTCGGAAGAAAAGTGGACGAAGTTTCTACGCTTCGGTGGCGTAATTTGCCTTGGTGGAAGTCCAAAGGCTTTTTGCTTTGCCGTAATTGTAAAATTGTAGCGCCAGCCTTTTAAGAAAAAAAAATTAAATAAATATATTTATCTGTGGTATTCATATTTGTGTCGCTGTACCAAGTCCAATAAATTGACCCCTTCTCTTAAACACATCCTAGAATCTAGAGTAGGAATAGATTATACAAGTAGAAAGCTAAAGAGGTAAGAAACGATATAGGAAGCAAAAATGGGATTTTTAAGAGAACGAGACCTATTAGACAGGTCAATAGCCTTTGCGGGTTTTGATCAGCTGATCGAATCAGCAGACGAAATCGGTTTTTTTGGAGTGTCTGGGACCTAGCCGCTAGGTCGCCTTGGATAGAACTTTTTTTAGTTTTTTCCTTTTTTGAGGTGAGGTTGAGACAGTTCATGTCTGGAGATTGAGCAACAAGGTTGTGTTAGATTCGGGTTCCTTTTAGTTTTTGCTACTCGTATTGTAGTTAACGCGAAAAGAACAATAGTAAAGACAAAAAAGGAATTTAGACTGTTGGCGCCTAAAGTTTCCCGCTTCGTGTATACGTAGACAGATTCCTTTTTACTTATTATATCCAACGAGTGTCCGATTTTTGTTTTTTTTTTTGAAAACACGTTTGCCGACGATAATTCTCCCCGGGCTAAGCAAAAACAAAAACAACAACACGCAATGTGACTGCTGCAAAAAGAATCTGAACTCCCCCAACCCGTCCCCATTGTACCTACGCATAAAGTGGTTTTCTGGTGTAACAAAGATAACCCACAAATAAGCTGGTGGGCGAAAAATCCTTCCTTTTCTTGTGCGGAACAACAAAAAAAATTAAATAAATTAAAAATCTCCTTATTAGTTAGTAAGTATTTGTATGTTAAATTTTAACTTTTTTAATAAATCTATTATGAATTATATTGCGAGTTAAAATAAATCTTTTACTGTAATGATGGAGTAAGTCTAGCGCAAATGGTGTGTGGATGGGCGGACCGACCGTCCTTCGATGGGGCGACTGTGAGCAGACATGACGCACAAATGATGACGACATGACAGGAAATGACGTGACTGGCTTCCTCTAATTCCTTTTCTTACAGGTAGCAACTGGGAGGATCTCGTTTAGGGGCTACCATTCGCAATTTTGGCCAGAATCGTAGCAATTGACCGCATTTAAGTGCGATAAGGGTGAGTTGGCCATCCACAGCCAACAACACCCGGCTTATTTCAGGTCCTAATGAGCTGGTTGGTCGTTGAAGAGGCAGACATGTTCTGTTTAATACAAGTATTGTTGTTGCTTCCAACAAACTTCCTATTTAGTTCATTAAGGTCGATATTGTTGGGAAGGGCATGTTTTACAGACTTAAGCCGGATATCGCAAATATTACTCCAGAATTTGGAGTCCATCGGGCTGAATTTATCTTGATAAAAGATCTTTTTGTTTGATCGTATTAGAAGAAAACACAGTAATCGTGCAATGGCATATTCTTTATAAATAGCTGAGCATTTATACCTTCTCCATCTGGAGTAAAGGAGATTGCGTTTGTTTATAAGGCTAAAAACTTCCGAAGTTAACCATGGAATGTTGGCCCTATTAGTTTTTCTGCTTTGTTTTAAGGGTACATGTTAAATAAAAATAACATACAATTTTGAATATATTCCACCTGAATATTGACATTGCTTGTTGTATATATCGGCGACCAGTCCAGCAATCGTTAAACAGTGCTTCTAAATTGATTTTGGAAAAGTTGTATGATTTTATTGGATTTTGTTTTGCACAAGAAGCGTTAATTGTAAGGAAAATTATGTCGTGATGTGAAAATACTAAAGCCGGAATTTGAATCTAAAGCATTACCGAGTCAATATTTATTATTATTATTTATTACTAAGTAAGTATTGCTTACACGGTAAGATAATGGAATCTTTTAAATGTGGAAGCCTTAAATTTTTCAAATATCAGATACAAGTATGTGCAAGTATATATAACAATAAGAATTCAGGAAGTGATAACAAAATAAAATAAAATAAGGTAAGTAAGATAAAGTAAAAGAGAGAAAAGGATAGAAAAGAACAATTGGCTTTACAATCAAATTGAACATTTTAAGTGTTTAAAATTCTAAATCTAATTAGTTTCATTGGCCAGGTATTTTAAGAGAGAGGTTTTAAATTGTTTTATGCTTCTAATTTTCCTAATATTTATGGGCAAAGAATTCCACAGCCGTACGGAGTTTACGAAGAATTGGCGTTCAGACGTCAAGCAGGCATAGCTCGTTTGAAAAAGCATACATGATCTACCTGAAGGAAGCGTAGCCTATTGAATAGGTATGCTGGTTGCTTAGTTTGAATTATGCCATGCAAGAGACTTAACGCTCTGTATTTGAGCACATTATCAAATGTACATCCGCTGATTTGCTTTGAGTAAAAGGAAATATGGTCATATCGTTTTAGGTGAAATACAAATCGGGCAATATTATTATATACGACATTGAGCTTTTGTCTTTAGTCGTAGTCGGGGCAGCAAAAGATTTCAGAACAATATAGCAGAATCGGTATTAGGAGGGTTTTCGCTAACAAGAGCTTTGTCCGTGTAGGAACAAAGCGATGTGCACGTAATCCACCATATATCTTACCTATAGTGGCGTTTATGTGGGTAGACCAAGTAAGGGTCCGGTTAAATATCAGGCCCAGGTTGTTGGCGCAGTCGACGTACTCTATTGGACTTTGGGCTAGTTGGATTGGTGGAAAGTGAGTAAGGTCCAGTTTTCTTTTATGGATCACAAGTGCTTTTATTTTCTGGGCATTAAGACGCAGTTCGTTCTTAGCTGACCAACCAAGTATACGCTGGAGATCTTCATTCACCTGCGCAGTGGCTTCGTGAACTAAATTCATGGGAGAACTTAAGTGGATCTGGGCATCATCGGCGAACATATGAATTGACCAATGCACGACAACCTTTGGCAGTTCATTTACGTAGAGCGAAAAAAGCAATGGTCCAAGAATGGAGCCTTGCGGTACTCCCCTCTTTATAGGCAAATAGCATGAACATCGGTTTCCCGCTACAACCTGTTGTCGTCTTCCTTCTAAGTAAGAAAATATAAGTTTTGTAGAGGGCAATGAAAATTTAAACTCTTCTCTGAGCTTTAAGCAAAGTATAGTGTGATTAACGGTGTCGAATGCTTTCGAAAAGTCAAGTAACGTTAGTATTGTAGCATGGTTGTCATCAATAGCTTTCCTAATTTCGTCAATTACCAATAATAACGCAGTCTTGCAACTTCGTTTTTGACGGAAGCCAGATTGATTCTCACAAAGCAGTTCTTTACACTGTAGATAGATTTGAATCTGTTTGAGAATACATTTCTCAAAAACTTTTGAAAGGAATGGCAGAATTGAGATAGGTCTGAATTCCACTGCATTTCCATTCGATTTCTTTGGAATAGGAATAATTTTAGCGTCTTTCCAATGAGTGGGAAAGACTGACGTCGGTAAAATTGAGTTGAAGATATGTGTTATAAAAGGCAGTAAATATGGAAGCAGAAGATTAACAAATTTTGGATGAATTTCATCGATCCCCATAGCATTTGATTTGATCGATAGTACCGCTTCTGCAACGTCTTCCTCGCGTAATCTGTAGAATTCAAAGTATGATTCTCTACAATCATCCGGTGGCTGGTCGAAAGTAGTTAAGCTTACTGAGGGTGGATCACTTGACATTAAAAAAGTTGAGTTAAGGTGGTTGCAGTCTATATCATCGGGAGTTTTAGGCTTTTTTTTCCTAACCCAAGTTCACGGATATGTTTCCAAACCTCTCTGCCTGAGGAGCAGCTACCGAACTTCCGATAGTAGAAGACACGCTTGGCGTTTCTTATTTTAGAAACCGCTTCATTACGTAATTTGCGATATATATTTAAGAACTCAGGCATTCTGTATTTTTTCCAGCTTTTATAGGCATCATCACGCTTTTTCATAAGCTGTAGGATATTAGGGGTAAACCATTGAAGGTGAGGGGGCCTATTAGGTTTTGTTTTTAACGACACATGTTTGTTAAAGAGGAAAGCAATTTTTTCCTGCAGAAAGTTAGTTTGATCATTGACAAGGGGCATCCGATAAATACGCTCCCAACTTGTGCCTATAGTATCAGCTTGCAATTGAGCATAATTTAAGTTATGGAAATCTCTAAACATGACTTTAGATTCAACAAAGTCATTTTTAGCTTGGTAAGTTATATATATCAAGTCATGTTTAGAGAATGCAGGTGCTGAGAGTTGGCTATATAACAGGACTTTACCCATATCGGATACAAAAATTGAATCGATCAGAGTTGAAGCAGTGGTCGTAAAATGGGTAGGGGTAGACGTGTTAACTGGGTTTAGATGAAGCGATTTCATTTGTTCCAAAAAGCCTATGGAGCCGGATGTATCTAACAGATTACAATTAAAGTCGCCGCATATAATGATGTTAGTGGCAATGTAGCCTTTCTCCTCAAGGGTGGTAAAGAGTGGAGCAAAAGAGATGGAGTTATTTGGTCTGTAGACTACACCAATCAATATTTTCTCATGACTACATTTGATGTTTATGAAATAGTATTCGAGAGGACAGTCCTGGCTTGATTTGCGTACAAATTCAAAATTGAGAGTATTCCGAACATACAATGCAGCTCCCCCTCCGACGCGACCGACCCTATCAGACCGAAGAAGTTCAAACCCTTTTACTTTATAAATTTCATTTGGTACGTCAGCATGAAACCATGTTTCAGAAACACATATGACGTCAATTTTAGAGTCAACGAAAATATGCCAAAATTCATCTATTTTCGGGTACAAACTTTGAGCGTTAATATGGCAGATATGAATGCCCTTGTGTTGTGTCTGGAGAGCACGAATCATGCCAACAATATATCCGTTAGCTCCAACGACTGCGTTTTCCTCAGTACCTGATATACTCGTACTACCCATGTTCATGATGGGTGGCTATGAATATATTTTTTGTAGGAAAATCAGAAGCCTTCAAGTGACTAGTTAAGAATAAGTTTAAATAAAGTGAAAAACTTACCATGACCATTGAAACTGTTAAGTTACTATGAGGGCTTATAATTGTTTTTGTGTTAGCAGGTGTGTTCAAAATAAGAAAGTGAATAAAAATAAACATAAATAAAGTCTTTATAAAAATATAAAAAAAAACGTAAAAAAAAGAAAAATGAATGAATAAAAGTAGTGTGGGCGAAAAACTACACGGCAACTCCGTATTTTCATCGTTGGTTCTTTTGTTTTCTTTTTTCTGGGTGATAGCTTCCAATTCTTGGTGAGTTTAAACGACAAAGCTTCTTCCATCCTTTATTAACTTAACGTAAACTAGGCCCATCTTGGTGTATGCCGCGAATATTTTGTTCTCTTTCTTCAGTTTCACAGCAGAGCGTAAAATATCACGATTTTTCCCTGTGAGACTTTCATTGATAAAACAGCTGGAATCAGAAGCAATTCCTAAGTCACGGAGACAAAGCTCTTTTTGTTTATTTTTTCGATAAAGAGCAGCAGCTCGAAGTATAGAGTCTCTTTCGTGTTGGCTTGAGAATTGCAGTATTATTGGTGTTGGAGAGCGATTGTTATAGTTTCCACGGGGGTGTAATCGGAAGATGTTTTTTAATATTGTTGGTGTTTGGAAGTCGATGGTACGACAAAGCTCACTGAATAAATTACATAGGTTCTCTTCGTTAAGATGTGGGACCCCGAAGAGAACAGCGTCGGCGACAAACTCCTTTCTTTGCAAGGCATCCACATGCTGTCTTATATTATGAAGCTCTGCTTTCAAGGCATTGATTTCACTTTGAGAGTTGGCTTCCATATGCTCAAGACGTTTGGTCACCTGGAAAACGTTCGATGTTATGCTTTCCACCTGACTGGACCAGTTGTTTTGGAGTTCAGCAATTTTGGATTCAAAGTCTTCACGAAGATTTTGGTTTTCTTTAGCGAAGGCTTCGATTAGCAGAGCGCTTTGTCTACTTAGGCGGTCATACAAAGTTTCCAGTGAGAGTCGGGCGCAGGTGGTGGTGTTGTTAGCAGCAGTGGCAACGGAAGTTTGTGTGATGATTGCAGTGGCTGTGGATGTGTTTGCAGCAGTTCTGTTTTTGTGTGCTAAAGGTGGAGAAGTGCTCTTTAGCGTTGGTGTTGGGGCAGCAGAAGAAACTAAGAACACATCTAAAAGTGAAGGCTTTTTGTTAGGCATGAAGTAAGTTGGTTGAGTACAATTTGTAAAATAAAGATTAAAGGACTCTACCGAACTAATTAATTGCGTATTTAAGTTCCAATCTCCACAGAGAATGATTTGCATAAATCACAGACATCTCCACTAAAAGATCTCCAATATATATATAGTTGGCTATGTTAGGATATATATACACCTTACAAGTAGTTTTTCAAAACCAAATGTTATTTCAATGAATACATATTCTAATAGCTCATTCGGGTTGGATTTTTTTACAACGTTAAATCCATAACATTTTTTAACAAATATTGCAACGCCCCCCTACCTTATTATGTCTATCTGCACGCTTGGGCTTATGGTAATTACTGATTTTAAAGAGGTCGTCATTAATATTAGGATGCAGCCACGTTTCTGACAGACAAATAACATCGACCATTTGATAATAATAAATATTAAACGCAACTCGTCTATTTTGTTATTTAGACTTTGAACATTCAAATGACACATACTAACACTTTTTTTTGTTTACACGACCGGGGGTACCCGTGGTGTGGTGGTACTATCAATCGCTTCTCACTCGGAGAGTCAACTTTCGAATCCTACTCATGACAAGTTTTTCATTTGTGTAATGGGAACTCAGTCAGAAAAATCTGCATGTGAAGGCATAACACTGACATTTCACAAGAGTGAAAATTGATAACCTTCGAATCATTCCGAGTGTAGAAAAAACTTTCCGTCCTATTCCACCCCCGGAGAGCTAATATCGAAACCAAATATACCTGAGTTTCAAACCACTACGTCACAACAACGTTTTCATTTCTCCTCCTTCTATCTTTCCTCCCGCGCCCTAGCAACAGTAAAAGGGTATTATAACCCCTTAGGGGGTTATAAACGTTTAACATAATTTTCGTCTCATCTATGTGGACACCCTGGAAATATCGACTATTGCTCATATAAAGGCAATAACAAAAAGTTAAACCGACAAGCAACAAAAACAATTACAATAGTGTGAATGATTTGACTTACTTTTGGAATCAGATTACAAAAAAAAGAGAATGAAAAAGCAGAAATAAAAGCATGTACAAAGATATTAGAGAAAGATTAAAGAAAATGAGAGGAAATCGAAGGAAAATGATAGACAAGAAATCAATAGGAACTTGAATAGATACGTATTGATATGAAATAAGCTTGACATCTCACGAAAATTACGCTGAGTGTGTCTTCGTTGTCTATGCAGATGTTTCTTCCAAGTTTATGTTTTTTAATGAAAATGGATCCGGATCTGGTGGTAGCACAAAAGATCTCTTTCCGATTTTTCATGCTCACGGCGTGTTGAAGAAGAGATCGACTCCTTCTTGTAAGGCTTTCATTGACGTATATTGATTCGTTTGAGTCTAGTCCGACATCACGTAGGCATAGCTGCCTTTGCTCTTTTTGCCGGTATTGAGCAATTACTCTCTAAACGTAGTTACGGTCTTGGGTTGTATTAAATTTAAATATAATAGGTGGGTTATATGATGTTGAGGCCGGAAAACAGCTTTAAGAGTTGGTGGCTTACATTCAATTGCATGACATATACAGTTGAAAACCGATTTTAAATTACTTCATGCAGCTGCGGAACTCCAAAGAGAATTGCGTCAGCTGCTAGTTCTCCCCTCTCCTATGCGTCGTATCCTTTTATAAGATCGACGAATTCATCATCCGGGAAGGTAGATTGATTTGTGTGCATCTCAAGTTTATCCACTCGTGATTGAAGTTCTGCAAGGGACTGTTCGTATGAAGCCCACTTTTGCTCAATGATTGATATTTGGTCCATTATATCGCATCTTAAGTCCTTTATTTCTTCCGTAAAACGATTAATTATGGCTTCTGTGTACTTATTGAAACGCCCTTCTAGCTCAGCAAGAGTCACAACTATTGAAGGGCAAGACGGTACACTCTTAGATGATGTTAATGTGCTTATTTGCTTTGGTGTTCCAATTGCTGTAACTGCGGCGGAATCTAATGAAGCTCCCTGCTTTTTTGAGCTGTAGCACTATGAGAATTAATTTTACTTGATTTTTTTGTTAATTTAATTATTGATTTTTATTATTTATTCAATGTTCTAAAGGTTTATGTTTATGGAATGTATGTTTAACTTATCACTTAAGGGGACACTAGAATGGAAACTTATTGATTGGCACACACTTTTATTATATTAAGCGAAGTTTGATACATATTTAATCTTAATTAAAACGTGTGTTGTGTGTTCTCTGAGGTATTAAGTACTTAACTTTTGGTTTCATCATGAGCAAAGTAAAACTTTCCATTGTAATTGTTGGGATTCAGACGATTTCTCAAGGCATAGACGCTGATTATAAAGCGTATTCGAATTTAGAAAAAACAAAGAAATCGGTACACATGAATGAGGCGCGTTTAGCTGACTTGGAGGCTTCGTTTGAGAAGGCAAGAGTCCTTCATCAGAAAATTGTTTAAGCTCCTACTGAAGCCTTAAAGATTAAGCATATAGAAGCGCTCACCTTTCACAAACTAAAAGAACTGTTCTTTAATTACTCCTGCGAATTAAAAGAGCAGCTATCGACAACTGAAAGCCAGAATTTCCTTAGCAAATCCCTAGGCGCATCTAACACGCCGTCGGTAGAACTTAAGCTCCCCCCAATTAAAATCCCTACTTTTGACGGTTCTCTTAAAATGTGGTCAGAATTTAAGGGTTTGGTTGAAGCCATGGTAAATAAAAATACTTCATTATCCGATGCCCATAAGTTACAATATTTGAAAGGTAATTTAACAAGTGAAGTGGCTCGCATACTTAGAAATACAGATACAAATTTTGAATATTCGTGGGCGTTGTTGGTGAAAAGATTTCAAAATATCAGGTTGTTAATAATAATAACCAATTCAAACTTCTATTTGATCAACCTCAACTTGCTACAGAATCATCCGAAGATCTCAAACTGTTATTAGATACAACAAACGAAGCGAAACAATCACTCAAAAATCTTGGCGTAGCTGTAGAGTCATGGGAAGAAGTTCTTATCTTTCACATAGTGCAGAAACTTTCCTTTCACAACTCGTGGAATTTGGGAATCACAAATCTCTACGCATGTAGACTACCCTCAATATAGCGTTCTAGAAGATTTCATTTTGACGAGGTCAAGAACATTGGACATCATTGGACATTCCTCATCAGGTGTTAGTCACCAAAAACCTAAAAAAATCTTCAAGTTCGGCTCGAGTTCATAACTCTATAATTACAAACAAGTGCGCGCTATGTCATGGCTTACACGCTATTCGAAAAAGAGACATGAATTTGTTAAAAAGAACAAATTATGTTTTAACTGTTTATCAAGTGCACATTTTGCGCAAAATTGTACAAGCACCTTCACGTGTTCTACGTGCCACCAAAAACATCATTCGTTAGTGCATATGAACGAGGGTGCTAACGCAATGCGTTGTAGTGATAACACTCCGATTCCACAACCAAACAACGCAACTCCCTCTTCCGCCGACACCTGAAAACTCTGAACCCTCAACCGGCAGTACTTCAGCATATAACGCGTTTGTAGCCGAAAACATTCAAGCACCCGTTCTTCTGGCTACGGCCCTCATCAAGGTTCTAACACCTGCTGGTCAATCGTTGCTGCTGCGAGCGTTATTAGACCCTGAGTCAGAAGCTTCTTTCATTATTGACTCCGCTGCTCAACTTCTTATATGTTGGCGTTGAAGAAACAAAAACAAGTATCTCAAAGTGGAAAGTTGCCTTCACGCTTTTATCTAACGTGAACAAAACCTTTAGGCTTCAGCTTAATGCTTTGGACCTGGACAAACTTACGGCCGTACTTCCCACACACAAGGTGCCTAGTTCTGATTGGAATTATCTCAGACACAGAGAGCTTGCTGATCCAAAGTTCAACAAACCTAACAAGATCGATGTCTTATTGGGCAGCGATGTTTAGCCATCCATTATCCTTGAAGGTATAATAAAAGGAGAACTGGGTACCTCTATGGCTCAAAGGACGGAATTAGGCTGGGTACTTTCTGGACGCACTTCAACCAGCAGCCAATCACAAGTAACGTATCTTCATATTAAAACAGAAACTCAAACCTTAGACAGCCTGCTAAGTAAGTTTTGGGAACTTGAGAAAGTTCAGAGTCGAAAGCTTCTATCACCAGAGATGTGAGACACATTTTTGCAGAGCACATCAACAACAGTTGGATGGAAAATATGTTGTTCAACTTCCTTTCAAAGAAGAAACGTATCCCATGCTAGGGGTATCTCCAATTGCAAATCCTGTCAGGTTCCTACAATTAGAAAGGAAATTTCAAACAAATCCGTCGTTTTACGAAAAATACAGAAGCGTTTTTAATGAATACAAGGAACTTGGACACATGACAGAGCTACAACTTACTGCGGTGAATACTATTTCGTTCCTCACCATGCAAGTTGAAAGGCATCTAGCTCAACAACAAAGCTGCGAATTTTTTTTGATGCGTCCTGTAGAACATCCGACGGGACGTCGCTCAACGATCATCTTTTGGTCGGGCCTAGATTGCAAGATGATATTTTTGATCACATTGCCAGGTTCAGGAAATATAAAATTGCCTTTACAGCCGGCATAACCAAAATGTATAGACAAATTTGGGTCACTCCTATTGATTTTCTGTATCAACTTGTATTATGGCGAGATGTAGAGGGAGAAGAAGTGAGAGCATATCGTCTCAATACCGTCACATTCGGTACTGCGGCTACACTATACTTAGTTATTTGCACATTTCAGCAACTGGCAGCTGATGAACGAGGTGACTTCCCTCGATATTTTAGAGTACGTCCGAAAATGCGCTTGAGGGTATACTGATGAGAATTCATAGCGAGACGGGTGTTACGGTTGAAAGTTTGACTCGCGATTTCAGTGGAGCACTGGTGGTAGAAGTAGCTATAAAACAAAGTGAGACTGGAGACATTACGTCGGTGTTCGAGGGTGTCAATTAATTGACTGGTATTAGTATCACCAATAAGTTTTATCGCACGGTTTTGAATCCTATCTAGCAGGTGCCGAGATGTTTTAGGAGCACCTGACCAGATGTGGGCATTGTACTCCAATCTTGGGCGGATGAATGCCGTATATATTGACGACAGATCAGAGGGGGTAAAATATTTCCTACATGGCTTAAGGAAACCTAGACATTTCGCAGCATTTTTGGCGACATCAAATATGTGGTCATTCCAACGTAAGTTGTCATTAACACACATACCGAGAATGTAAAGTTTTTCGGTTTCGACGATGCAAGTGCCATTCGTGGATAATGGCTGGAGTTTAAATTTCGCTTTAATGACAGCAGACAGCATTGTGTTCGCCGACAAAAAAAAATCGATTAAGGCACTTGGCATCCAGTGGCATACTGCAAAGGATATCTTCGCATTCAAAATCTCGCTTCCGGAAACCAAGACGATGACAAAGCGGACTATCTTATCAGATCTTGCTCGCCTTTATGATTAAATGAGGTGGATAGCACCTTGCGTCTTGGAAAAATAACAATGCAAGACATTTGGAAGCAAAATCAAACATGGGATTCTGAATTCCCAGCAACAAGTATTTCTGCATGGAAAAATTTAAAATCTGAAATTCCTCGCTGGATTAGTCTCACCAATGGATCAAAGGAAATAAAACATTCATTAACCGTAACACCATGACACATTGGTTTCAAAAACCAGAGTCCCACCTCTTAAAAGTAAGGCCTTAGTTCGTCAGGAACTGTGTGGAGTCCTGTTGTTGGCAAAGCTGTTGGTGTCCACTGTGGCTACGATGAAACTCCAATCGGCAAAACGGTTCATGTGGTGTGATTCTCAAATTACACTTGCATAAATTCAAAGCGCACCATACATTAGAACAACGTTCGTTGCCAACAGAGTGGCAGAGATTCAGGAACTCACGGATTCTAGCTGTTGGAACTGCGTTCCATCTAAAGACAACCCTACAGACATTGCATCAAGAAGGGTCCTCTCGAGTGATCTAACTCAGAATCGTCAGTGGTGGCATGGGCCTGAATTTTTACAATCACTTGATGCAAATCTTCCCACGTCTTTTGGAACCAATCCTACGGATCTCGAAACCAAAGGGTCAAAGGGGTCAAAAATCAAAAGTAAGTTGATCGCATCTGGGTACCCAAAACTAATATTTTTCAGCTCTGCGTTCACTTCACTACATTCAAATTAAATCAACATCTGTTCAGTCGTTTTTCATCTCTTAACCGGTTGGCGTATTGGCGTCGATACTTAACTAATTTGAAATTCAATGCAACGAAATTACAAACCCGTATGTCTGGACCACTCTCAGTGGATGAGATATCTTCAGCTCGTTTGCGCTTGATTGCTCTTGATTGCTCTTGCACAGCAGGAGTACTTTAATGAAGAAGTCTTGAAGCTAAACAACGGTTAAACGATCTCTCGAAGAAGCAATCTGGCGGACTTTCTCCAATTATGGATGAAAATGGTATTTTAAGAATTGGAGGTCGTTTGCAAAACGCCGAGCTATCATCCAATAATACTGCCTTCCAATAATTTTCTTACATCGCTCATTGTCCAGGATACTCATCTGAGAACTCTTCATGGCGGTCAGCAGTTAATGGTGGTTGGTGTATTAGATTCTGCGGTTGAAATCTTTTGTCAAAGAGTGTATCCACAAATGTCTGAGATGTTATTGGTTCAATGTAACAGAAATGCAGCAGAAGATGGTCAATTTTCCAGCTTTACAAGTGAATCAAGCACGTCCTTTTCAAACATCCGGAGTGGATTATGCTGGCCCTGTGCAAATCAACGCCTGGAAGTGTCGATGCAGCAAGGTTACCAAAGCGTACATCGTGACTTTTGTTTGTTTTTGCACGAAAGCAGTTCATCTCGAGCTTGTTAGTGACTACACCACATCCGCATTACTCGCAGCGTTTAAACGTTTTACTGCTCGCCGTGGTATTTATAGAAATCTCTACAGCGACTGCGGAACGAATTTTAAAGGACCCGCAAATATTTTGGAAGCTGAAAGGTCATACATACCAAAGCGGTGGACAGACGATATCGCAAGAGTTTTGCAAAACAATGGTACCAAATGGCATTTCAACTCTCCTGCATCTCCGCATTTCGGCGGGGTTTGGGAGGCATGTGTGAAATCTACGAAGCACCACTTGAAGCGTATCATCGAACATTATACCCCGACCTTCGAGGAATATGCAACTATACTTGCGCAAGTAGAAGCATGCATAAATTCCCGTTCACTTTGCCCTGTAACTGAGGATCCTGATGATCTCTCTATCTTGACGCCAGGACACTTTTTAATTGGAACAGCACTAATCACCGCACCGGAAAAGGAATTAACAACATTTAAAGAGTCCCATTTAGACAGATGGCAGCTTATGCAGACAATTCATCAAGATATTTGGAAATGGTGGAAAACTGAATATTTGGTTCGACTTCAAAAGCGTCCAAAATGGCTTAAGCCAAATAACGAACTCAAAGTTGAGCAGTTAGTGCTCTTGCCTGATGAACAAACGCCTCCCACTCTTTCACGGGAACAGACACCCGATAGCTAAACCTAGCTTCCTACCAACATTAAACTAATCAAGTGCAAAAACCCATACACACACACACTTTAAAAAAAAATTAAATCATTCAGACTCTATCATACCCTATAATATAACAATATTTATCTAATTTGTACTCAATTTAATAAATATCATAAATAATATATAATTTATAACCTATTATTGCCTCACACCATTCACCATACCTACCTACTTTTTTTCATGCACACATCGATCATACGACACAAGTTGAGGATATACGATAATTTACAGTCCACATCACTGCAGCCAAACATCGTTTCCATTCCGGTGGCCGGGCAGGATGTTGCAACGCAACACGCATCATTCGTGAGCTACGAGTAACAGAGAACTTGAAAGATTCACACACGTAAAACGCCGACGGCATAGCACAAAAGCCGATGGCTTATCAGACATGTCCTCAGTAGGCATGACATCAGTAGACTTACCTATCATTTAGCCAAAAATTGGGAGAGCATGAATAATGACACAAATCCCATTGTCAGTTTGTGGGAGGTAACTCCGAAAATTGGTTTTCAATAGTTTAACTTTTGCCCCATCCCAGAATGCGATGTTTTTTTTATTTCTTGTGCATGCAAAAAACCTGAGGACAGATTGGCATAGACGAGGAATCACGCTATAGTTCAATGACCTATAGCTGGATCATCGGAGCAATCAGCTGTACCAGAGATTTCTTGGAGATGATGACGATGCTGACAGATCATTCCCAATTCGATAGCCGTGTCAATTACTATGATGATGAAATAAATCCAAATTTTAAAAGAAAAGAGTACATAGTATTTTTATTAAATACGGTTGCAGCGATTTCAAAATAATTTAGTTGTTGTCGGATCAATTATTTTTTTGATTTCTTTGCATACTCCGGCAAATTTTGTAATTTGACTCCGCAACCTTTGATTGCGGAGGATACAATTCGTCCCTTTAAATTTTTTGCTAATTGTACTAGCGGCAAACAGCAGATTTTACTGGAGAAGCCAAGCCATAACTTGTTCCGTCCGGAAGTACATATAAGTCGGAAGTAGTTATAAGTCGTTGTGTAAGTTTCGGTGCTAGGGAATACGTTAGTATAGGTTTAGTTAGTTACATTGCAACATTCAACAGTGGTGATGGCACACATAAGTGATCTTACTCTTTCATTTTCTCTATTTTCTATCGTCTTTCTCTCCTCCTCGCCTTTAAGTCCGTCCGTAAAATAATGTAGCTTTCTTCTTAAATATCCTTCGTTCTTTTTTTTAATTTTTTTTACATATCTTGGCATGAAATAAAAGAGTAAGTGAGTTGGCGAGCTGAAGGCGAGCAACCGCGAGCAAGCCACTGCCATCTACTCCTGCATCATAGATGCCTACGTGGCTGACTCCTTACAATGGCGCCTAACGTTGACGTTTTCAACATTTTACTTTCCTATCTATCTTTTACTTCTCCAAGATCACATTCTGATTATGCTTTTGGTTTCTGAGCAGATCAACGGTGACTGACCAGTCTCCAGGCGAGAAGCCAAGGGACTTAGTGAGGTAACCGGAAGTCTGTAAAGGATCCAAAAGCGGACTAGAAGGGAGAGATCGGTGAGCTGACTGCGGTCGGATAAGGTTGGCCTTAGGTTGACTTATTATGAGGCGTGGGCTTGAGATCATGAACTTCTAGTCGTGTTGAAGTATAACCTGGACATTCTCTGCCAGGCTGGGATTTGGTTTAGCATATACCCAGTATGGAGAGAAATTTGAAGCCCGGGTCAACCCCGGACAGTTTATTATTAATACAAACATATAACTAAACAAACTAAACTTAAAACTATGACTTTTAACTACTATTTCTATTTAAATTAAGGTCTAATGACGGGAAAAATGGTTATTCAGGGAATTTTGAAGGGCTGGACTGCTGCAGTGGAAATCGGACACTTGACGTATCCGATTTGTTTCACGTGGCATACGACACAGTGGCTCGTTGAGACCATAAGTTGTCCTATGATTATTCGGACGAAAAAGGCGGAAAGATCTTAAATGACACGGGTTGGTGTTAAATGGGATTTGTGAGAGTATTGTGGGACATTCGATGATGCCGGTTAAAAGTTTGTGGATGAAGAGAATATCGGCGGATTCCCGACGTTTTTCCAAAGACAGGAGACCGAGTAGTTTGAGTCGATTAACATAGGGGGTAGAATATTTTGGTCAGCACATGGTTGCCCACGTAATGCGAATCGCAGGAAATCACGTCGAACAGCTTCAATGCGCAGAATATATACATCGTAATAAGGAGACCATATCTCGCTGGCGTAATCGAGAAGTGGGCGAACAAAGATTATGTACAGGGATTTGGTGACATAGGGGTCGGAGAATGCTCTTGACCATCGTTTAACAAATCCGAGAGCGGAGTTAGCTTTGCTAATTACGGAGTCAATATGGATGCGAAAATTGAGCTGTGTATCACAAATGGCACCCAAGTCCCGCATTGAAGTAACTGCAGCTACTCTTTGATTTGATAAATAGTAGGTGCGGGTTGGAAGTGTCAAAAGCATCCGGAAGTAAGAAATGTCTTGGAATTTTTCTATGCTGAGCTCGAGAAAGTTTTTATGGTACCATATCGAGAATCTATTAAGATCATCTTGTAAAGGTTGAGAGTCAGAGAAGCTTGAGAGCTGTCTATAGATTTTCATATCATCGGCATAGATAGATATGTGGGAGTGCTTTATGAGGTTAACAACATCGTTAATAATCAAAATGAAAATTAATGGACCGAGATGACTGCCTTGTTGAACAAACGAAGCGGCGAGAATTTGGTCAGAAAAATGGAAGCAAAAATAATCAATATGGGAGTGTTTTTTGATCTAGGAATTAATCCAAGAGGTCAGTCTAGGTTCGAAATCAAGAGCTTTGAATTTGAATAGAATTAACTGGTACGAGATTTTATCAAAGGCGTTACTGATGTCCGTGGCGTTTACATCAATTTCTTTCCCTTGCTCTAGGGTGCACAGTGAACTAGAAACAAACTCAATGAGGTTGCTGATCGTTGATCTACCTGCGGCAAAACCATGTTGATTGGTTACAAATATAGATTTGCATTGAAAATATAGTGCATCATAAACAATTCTTTCAAAAACCTTGGGGATGCAGTTAGGCAATGGGGCGATTATTGGTGATAGCATGCTTTGATCCTTTTTTTGAATAGGGGTAATAAAATCGCTTTTCCACAGATGAGGAAAGAGCCCTTCAGACAAAGATAGTTCGAAAATACTAGTGAGGGGATTAATTCGATTATCAGCACATTTTGTTAAGACAACTGCGGGCAATCTATCAGGACCTGGATAAAAATCGTCTTTCAGTTTATATATTTTGTCTAGTAACTGCGCTGAAGTAATTTCAACTGACGAGGGAGATATTTGACAACAGTTGTTCAGTAAATAAAAGTATTCAGGATCGGTGTCATCAGATTGCGACTAAAACGATTGACTAAAGAAGTTCGCAAATAAATTAGTGATGTTTGTTGAGTCAGCCGAAGATATATTAGAAAATTTAAGAGTTGATGGATAGCAATCGGATTTTTTTTGTGTTAATAAATTGGTAGAATTGTTTAGGGTCTGAGATGATGGAAGATTGCATTTGGCTGAGATATCTTTGGTAATGATATTCAGCAAGTAGAGAGAAGTGATTGTAAGCTAAGAGGTAGTTTTGTTGGTCAAAGTCCGAACCAGATTTAACGTATTGTTGCCATAACCTGTTTCTCTTATTACGAAGTGTACGAATTTCTTTGTTATACCAGGGAGGAGGTGACGAAAGATTTCTGCGTCGAATAAAATCAGTAGTTTGCCTTATACAGTGGAAAATCTTATCATAGAAGATAACTACAGCAGAATCTGCGGTTACGTTACTGTTTTAAAAAAAAAATTAAAGTCAACATTTTTGAGAAGATTGTTGAGCTTAGTGTAATTGGTTTTACGGAAATCGAAGTGGAAGAAAGTTTCTGAAAGCCTCAAGGAATTATTGTTATCATATGAATAAATAACGAGGTGAGGTGGGTGGAGATGGTCTAATTTCGAAAGAAGAACTTCACACTGGAGAGCAAGACAGTTCATGGTGTCGGATGTAAATATCAAATCTAGTTTCCGACGTTAGTTAGTGAACGAGTACAGGGAGAGTTTCTCGAAGAATTCCGGCGAATTAGGCGAATATAAGAGGGAAGATTTCAGTATCGAACTGCAAATTAGGAAACTCATTTGTATTCAACCATCTCGAGTGCCGTTTGCGAAAAGCAGTATTATCAAGGATAAAGTAGATGAGTTGTTGCGTCAAGGGTTAATACAATCATCTACGTCGGACTACTGCTCCCCGATCGTCTTAACCAAAAAAAAAAGACGCTAAACGCGGCAACAAAAACGAGGAAGTTCCCGATGCCGATAGTGGAAGAGGTACTTCCATATCTTGCGGGGAATACATTCTTCACATCCCTGGATCTGGCGTCCGGATATCAGCAAATCTGAGTCGCCGTTCAAAGCCGTAAATACACCGCCTTTTCAGCTGAAGACCCAACGACAAAATAAATTTTCCTAAGGCACTTTACGCGTCCAACAATTGTTTGACAGTTCAAATTGTATAAATTGAAATAATAAAGCAATAAGTTTGTGATTTGTATTACAACGTTTTAAAGCAACACATCTTTTATTTGAACCGTGGTAGTAAGTTACAGTACTTGCAGTAATTTTTTATATCAGTATTTTCTCTTTTGTTTTCGTGTCCAGAACATTGGTCCATTCGATTCGAATGGACAGATAGAAATTAAATTATTTGTAAAAACTAAAATCAAGTGCTGCTTTTTACTGATTCTGACACGCTTTTCTTGAAAGACCATACATTTTGGAAAGAAAAAGATAACCGAGTATCGTATACAAAATTCGAGAAGACATCCATCTCTTCACGGAAGGTTCGACAATATCACCAATACCAGATTGCAATTTCTCCTGGAAACGAAATTCGAGAAGACATCCATTTCTTGACGGAAGATTCAACAATATCATCAAGACCAGATTGCAATTTCTCCTGGAAACAAAGTGAGTTAAGCATTTGTGTGTATATGTTTTATTAAATTTCAAATAAATATATAATTGAAATGGAATATAAGGTGTTAGATACGAGTAGATTATTAAAACAAATAAGCAAAGATTATTTAAATTTTCAAAAAACAGGTTCATCTCGGCGAATGGTGGACGTTTGGTTCTGTTGGAGAGGACGATGCATTCTGCAACTGATGCTTACGAGAAGCTCTAAGTAGACATAAATGTAGAATCTGAGAATATTGAGCAGGTTAAAGAAACTTACCTAGATTATAGAGGAGATTTATTAGATGCGTCTGATAAGGCCAAAGTCGCAGTTGAAAATTCCAACGGTCACAGTGCGAAGGAGTGCAGCGGAAACAACGAAAATTGTTCGAACGCGTCAAATAAGGATGATATAATATTGTCAAAAATCAATCTTCCCATTTTTAGTGGCAGCTACGAGACTTGGATTCAATTTCACGATCTCTTCGTGTCTCTAATCCACAGTAATGACAGTCTATCGGAGATACAAAAAGTTCATTACTTAAAATCAAGTACATCGGGGGAAACTGATAAATCATTAGCTCACTTGGCAATTGATGTAGGAAATTACGTGAAAGCCTGCAAATTTTTAATATCCAGATACGACAACAAACGCTTCTTTGTGAACAGCCATCTGAAATGTTTTTTCAATCAACCATCATTCTCGCAAGAAAGAGCAGAATCCCTTAAAAACATTTTAGACACATCAACAAAGGTTGTACATAGCTTAGGTAACCTAAAGGTACCTGTTGAACACTGGGACGTCCTTTTAATTTTCGTGCTTCTGCAAAAATTACCATCGAAAACACAGCAGGTTAGGGGTCAAAACTGATAGCAAGGAATTACCAACATTTGTTGAATTTACGGGTTTGCTTTGAAACTAGGTTCCGCACGCTCGAAGCCGTCGACCATCAGCAGACCTGGAACTCTTCAAAAATCACTCGGACTATTTTTCATACTACTGCGAGTAATTCTAAATATTTTTGTCAGATTTGCAACAAGTAACACGCACTTCGTAAATGCAGTCGTTTTTTGAAGTTTAGCATTTCCGATCGTTGTAAGCACGTAAAGCGTTTAGGGGTTTGTAGCAATTGTTTAGCATATAGCCGCACTATTGAACAGTGCCCTAGCCAACGACGATGTTATCACTGCCAACAAAACCACCATTCCCTTCTGCACGTTTCTTCTGAGTCAGGTACAAAACGGGGGAACTCCTCCAATACGCGAGGCTTTACTCAGGTACAACCCTCTTCTTCGATGAATGCTGGGGCATCAACATTCCAGCCATCTGAAAGAGAAACAACCCATTTAAACTGTTCCAGTGTCAACACATTTTATTCAACCAATCAAACACTCAAATTTTACTGGCTTCTGCTGGGTTGAAAGCATATTCGTCATCCGGAGAAACATTTTCCTTACGGGCATTGTTGGACTCAGGTTCGGAGGTCAGCTTCATCACTACAGAAGCAGCTCAGCTTTTACGTCTTCCGCCAAAATCAACCTCCGTCGAAGTTTCTGGGTTGGATTTGGTCAACAGCGGTACGTGTACAAAGGTAGTGGATATCTGCATCGGTTCTCACCATTCATCCTTCAGTATCTCCATACAAGCTCTGGTTTTTAAAACGCTGTCTGAGCATCTTTCGACTCGGACTATGACGACATCAGGTTAGGAACACCTAAGAGGGTTGGTTGGATCCCAAATTTCACTTGCCTGGTAAGGTAGATTTAATTGTAGGTAGTGATATTTTAGCCAATGTTTTGCTACCAGAGATAGTAAGATCATACAATGATCCATTACCGATAGCACAAAAAACTAAATCAGGTTGGATATTGTTCGGCAAAGAATCAAACCACGTTAAAGTTTTTCGTAATACCTGTAGTGTAGAGATACAGCTTCGCAAATTCTGGGAGGTGGAAGAGGTTGCTTTCCAACAGTACGCGAATCCTGAAGACTTCGAATGCGAGGAACATTTCGTTAAGACAATTCAGCGTTTATCCGACGTTCACTTTAAAGTTCCGTTCTTTTCCTTCCGTTCAAAGGGAATGTACATCCTAATTTAGGCAGATCCAAAGATGGATCTGATCCTGGAGAGAAAATTAATTTCTGATCAGACTTTCCCCGATAAATACACCGAATGCATTGAAGATTACCTGAAGCTTGGTCACATGGAAGAAACTGAAGAGAGTGTGGCTGATGGACCTCATTATTTATGCATCATTATTTCAAATAACCGCTAGGATGGCGAGCAAAGAACAGCGCGTGGTTGAAGGTTCCCAAAAAGAAGCCAAGCAAGCCCGCACGCGATAAAGCGCGACCTGACGCAATCGTGGTGGCAAGCAAGGGCCAAACTTTCATACTCTGAAATACTTCGCAGGGTCAAAGGGGACCCCAAACTCTATAACCTGGGTGAAACGGTTACAAAGATTCGGAGAACCCAGAAAGGAGACCTGTTGTTCCAGCTGCGCGAAGCTGGTGACAGAACCGAAGAATTCAGGAGTAAAATCCGTGAAAATCTTGGCGCAGAGGCGGAAATCCCCACTTTAGTCCAGAGATCCACGATAGAAATCAAAGACCTTGACGAAGTCACCACCAGGAGTGACATCTGCGATGCAATCAAAGCGCAGTACAACATTGGAGTTGCCGAAGGAAATGTGCGCAGGCTTAGGAAGGGCTACGGTAGAGATGGCGAACAAATTACTGGAACCCGGTAAAATCAAAGTTGGCTGGGTAAATTAGATAGATAGATAGATAAATAGCTTTATTTAATAGCTTTTTATAGCTAATTATAACATTTAACATATATGAAGAACAATTTACATTTAATTTAAAAAACAAATAAAAAATATAATAATAATAACATTGGTTAGTAGGGAGTGATTTCTTGTCTAGCAAATTTAATAGCTTCTTTTCTAAAAGCAAAAATGTTTGGATTATTTTTAGCAACATCGTCCATTTCATTAAATAACTTGAATCGTTTATAAATTAAAGAGTTTTGAGTGTTTCTAGTTATTAGGTTAGGCAGTCTAAAATTATTATTATTTCGAAGATAATATGGCTGTGCATTTCTAATATATTGTACATATTTGAACAAATAGTTAGGCATTAAGTTATTTTTAATTTTATATACAAAAATGACAACATTCATTACTAGTCGTTGTTTAACAGAAAGCCAATTTAAAGCACCTAACATAAAATTTATTAACACATATCTATTGCACTTTAAAATACTTCGCATAGCCTTATTTTGTAATAATTGCAGTCTCTGAATTAAATTATCATTACACAAAAACAAAATTGATGAACAATACTCAAAATGGGGGTTTTACAATTACATTAAAAATATTTATTGCACATAAAGTAGACATTTCATTCCTTATTCTTTTTAGAATACCAATTTTTTTAGCTATCTTTTTACAAATATAGTCTACATGCTTAGAGAAATTAAGTTTATTGTCAATTATAACGCCTAAGTACTTAATCTCGTCAATTTGTTCAATGATCTCACCATCAATTAATATTCTTAAATTATAATCTTGTCTGCTGTTGATCACCATTCGTTTTGTCAATGTTAAGTTTTGATCTGTTTTGTATAAGCCATGTATTAACTAGGTCCAAGTCATTCTGCAGCAACCTATGACTCTCATCGATACTTTTACTAGTCACATATATTACAGCATCATCGGCGAAAAGAGCTAGATTTGCATTTTGTAAAACAATTTGAAAGTCGTTTATGTGTATAATGAATAATAAGATACCTAAAATAGTTCCTTGCGGTACACCTAGGTTCACTATAATAGAGTCCGATTCAATTTCATTTATTTTTACTATTTGGGTTCTATTTGAAAGGTATGAAGAAAACCACTTTAACTCTTTGTTTTTTACACCATAGTATTTAAGTTTCTCCAATAAAATATTTCTGACGATCGTTTCAAATGCCCTTTTGAGGTCCAAAAATACACAGTTTACCACTTTTTTCTTAGCTAACTCTTCTTTCCAACCCGTTACCACTAAATTAATCGCACTTTCACATGAATGATTTTTTCTAAATCTCGATTGAATGTCGGTTATTAAATTGTTTTCTTGGAAATAGCTTTTGAATGGTTTAAATACTATTTTTTCGAAAACGAAAGAGGGGCATCGCGTTGACCGGTCTAAATTCTTTGCACAATCTTGTGTTAGTTACTTTCGCAATCGGTGTAATGACTGCCATTTTCCACGAGTCGGGAAAAACTCTAGTTTGAAAAGAATGATTGATTACCTTTTGTAACGGTGGTCCTATAATTTCGAAGTTATCAAGGTATTTTCGAGTGCACATAAAATATATGTCTTTTTTGTTATTCATCTCTTTAAGAGTTAGACGGATATCTTCAATAGTAACATATTGAAATTGGAAAGTAACATAAGATTCGTTTACATAACTAGTAAAGGGCACCTGTTGAATAGAGTTTGTTATTTCATTGACATTCATTGAACTTATTAAATTTATTGGCAATTAATTTCTTATCATTATAAATTTGGTTACCGAACTGAATGTCTATGATATCACCTGATTTTTGATTTTTAAGAATATATTTTTTTAGATTTCTCCACATAGATTTTTGGTCTGTAGAGTTTTCGATTTTATTTTTTAAAAATTTTCGTTTTGATTCCACTAGTTCCGATTTATAATTTTCGCTTTTCTTAGTTTTATATGAAGATTATTGAACCATTCTTTTCGGCTATTTATAACCCACTTTTTTTTCAAAAACACTGAAACAGTTTCTTTTATCCCTTCTAAAAAAAGGTCTCCCATGCGACACACGTGTAAGCTACCATTAATGCATTTTATTTTACTATTTCCCAATGTATTTAAAAACATGTTTTTTTTTATACACCATCTGCGTTATCAATTTACTCTGCTTTGATGATTCATTCCTTTCCTTATGACTTACAGTTACTAATAAAGATTGGTGATCACTGATCATTAATTCACTCACTGTGGTAGCTTCGACGTACTTACTATTGGTAATAACGTAATCAACCAACGTTCTTGATGATCGTATTATCCTTGTTGCTTGTTTTATTATTTGTTTACATGCATTATCCCTAATAATTTTATCAAGACACTTTCTATACGTATCATTAGTTCTAAACCAATCCACATAAAAATCACCGAAGATTATTAAATCATCTTTGATCCACAGGTTTCTTCCATAAATATTGCAAATTCATCACAAAATATTAATTCAGGTGAACTAGGCAATCTATACACACCTGCCACTAGGCATGAGTAATTATTAACAGTAACGCGGTTAAGTAACCACCAGAAGTTCATGCCATTAGCAAAAGTTTTAATATTATTAACGGTCATGTCTTGTTTTATATACATTATAACACCGCTCGTTCGACTTGACATGCTGTTACACCTAGATATGTTATAATTTGCTAACTCAATTTCTTGGTTATGTACGCTCTCAGTAATATGTGTTTCTGTTACAATTATAATATCAAATTTATTTTCTATTGATAATGTCTCGAGCTCATCAAAATTATTGACTAGACCTTGAATGTTCAAGCATAACATGCTGCTAGTAGCCAATTTTTTTCTTTAAGGAAACTTAAGTAGACAGGACACATTTTGTCATGCGTTTGGTGGTCTTCGTCAAGCCCAAGGTTTAGTCTTTTGTTGATATTTGCACAATTTATACATTTAGCTATTGATTCTTTTACGCATTCAATACTTTTATGATTTCCAAGGCATTTCAGGCATATTTCTTCATTCTTGCATTCACTTGCTTTATGATTGTACCCATCACATTTAAAACACCTCAAAAGATTAATCCCATCAAATACTCTACACTGCTCCCAACAATGTTGATTTTACCTATTTCAATGGCTCTTGGAAATGATTCTTCATCTGTTTCAATAATTGCATTATAGAATTTTTTATTATTTATTGTTATTTCGTAGTACTTAATTAGCTTAATCTCTGTATTTTCAAAAACTTTATTTTGTTTCTTTAACTTTTCGATAATTTCTTTTTCATTGTTCTCAAACTTAATTTTATATATTTTAATTCTTTGTTTTATTTTATTTTTCACTCTAACTTCATACTTTGCTCCCATTTGTTCCTCTATAGCATTTTTTATTTTGTTTCTTTCACTTAAGTTCGCACTTTCAATTAAAATTATTCCACTAGGTTGAAAGCAGACCTATATTCGTGATTTTCAAATTTTTTGGATCCACTTTTTTATTTAACTCTTCTTTTGTTTTATCACAATGCTGTTTTTCTTTTGGTTTCACAATAAGTGGCAACTCTTTTCTTAACTCATGAACCTTTTCACTACAAACGCTATAATTTATTTTTGTGACATCAGCGAAGGACAGTTTGTCCACAGTTGGTATTTGTTTACTTACGGTTGCGGTAATTTTTTTCATTTCATTCCGCAAGCTAACATTACTGTTTCTTAACTCCGTTCGTATCTTCTCACTTTCGTTGCCGAAACCTTCCGATGCTTGACATAACAATTTTATGTGGTTAAAACTTTTTTCGCATATTTCCTGTGCAGTTTTCATTTCTTTTATTCTTTCAGAGTATCTGGATTCGATTGCTTCCAGCAGATCTTTAATTTCACTTTCATTTTTTCTTAGTGAATTCTCAAACTCATCCTTATAAAATTTAAATTGATTCGTATTGGCATTTACAGCTTCCTGCATTTCCCTCAGTACCATATCGACATTATGTATGTACAACAAGCACTCATCGCACATAAATCTAACCATATTTTTTTCTCCCAGGACTCCACTACTGTACTGATCCAATCCTGAGCACCTTGGTGTGAGGTGGAAGACCTTCTTGCACACGCCTACACATGCAATACCCGTTTCGCCACGGATTGCGCACTTGCACTAGTGGCATTCCGCCATCGATCACCAACACCAAAATACTGTAAAATGTTTGTGTGGGTACAAATAATAGAACTTATTTGTTTTCAATACAAATCCCTTTATTCAGTACAGTTACAATTCACTATTTAATTCTTTCTCTCAGTACAATTCAATTCCTCAACCACTTATACTTTTCTTATCTTTTACTTAAACCACATAATCACTTCTTCTAATTAACACTTCAAATTCAACTTTGGAACTGATTTGCATACCTTTGGGATGCTGTTATTTATACTCGAATGACATACTTCGAGAACAATCCTCGCCACCCAGCGTCCCATACAATTTCCAATTTGCTAGAAAATTCGATTCTACTCTCCAGTCGAGACTTTGCTAATCCAGTATCGAAACCTTCTAGTCTTCGAATTTCGACATTTTCTGCTAGATGTCGCAGCTCACATTTGAGTGGTTATCACATTGCTCCCTCCCTACAGTTGTTCGTCCCGAACAACTTCGTCATTCAGCATCCCGTTGAAATGACACATTCTATCCAAATGGACCACTTTAAATTTTCCTCGATTCCCACGCTGGATCCGGTAGACAACGTCATTAATGCGGGTTATCACCTTGTATGGACCTTCCCAGTCCTGTTGCAATTTTGGTGATTTGCCTTTCTTACGCTGAGGATTATACAGCCAAACCAGATCTCCTTCGTTGAAACCGGAAGATTTCGCCTTGATATCGTACCTAGTTTTCATGCGGCTGCTTGCTAGCTTCATCTTTTCTCTGGTGTCTTCATGCAATTTACGAATCCTGCTGCGTAAGTCATTCACGTACTCGTTCACCTCTTTGGGCTCCGTCGGTGGGGATCCGAATTTTGCTTCACTTGGCAACCGAATTGTTTGACCAAATAAGATCTCGGATGGTGTGTGCCCTGTTGAGCTATGGACCGCGTTTCGGTAGGCCATTAAGAAGAGGGGTATGTGTCGATCCCAATCCCGCTGGCAGTTGCTGACAACCTTAGATAGATGCTCATTCAAGGTCCGATTGAATCGCTCGACCATTCCATCAGATTGAGGGTGTAGTGGCGTTGTCCTTGTCTTTCTTATTCCCAAATATTGGCATATTTCCTGGAAGACTTTTGATTCAAAGTTTCGCCCTTGGTCAGAGTGCAGCTTCATTGGGACCCCAAATCTGCTCACCCAGTTGTTGACTATCTGTTCGGCTACGGTCTTAGCCTCTTGATTTGGGATGGCAAACACTTCCGGCCACTTACTGAAGTAATCCATGACTACGAGAGTATATCGGTTTCCATTAAAGGTTTCGGGAAACGGCCCAGCGATGTCGATGGCTATTCGTTCGAAAGGTGCTCCGACATTGTATTGTTGCATTTGTCCATGTGGCTTTACTTTTGGGCCCTTGGTAGCCGCACATCTTATGCACTTTTTGCACCAATTCTCGACATCTTGTTTAGCGCTTAGCCAATAGAAACGTTCCCTTACCTTTTCCAACGTCTTATTTATTCCCAAATGGCCTCCTGAGATTCCGTCAAGTATTTCATGGAGCACTTGGTTGACTCTGGACCGTGGCACAATTAGCTGCATACGAGATGTTGTCCCATCTGCACTTTCCCATTTTCTCTTCAGCAATCCATCTTGCACAAAAAGCGAGTCCCACTGTGCCCAGTATGCCTTCAGAGTTTGGCTCCGATCTGATATCTGCTGCCAGCTTGGTCTTTCCTCGTGCTCTTTCCAGGCCAATATTGGTTCGATGTCATTGTCTGCCTGTTGGGAGGAACGGCTCAGTCCTGATCATTTGGATAGCTGCCTGTTCTTTTGCTTCTTTACGATTGCAGTGTTCGCATTTTACTCCGCATGGTCGACGAGAGAGAGCATCAGCATTTGAGTGGAGTGTTCCCTTGCGGTGTTGCACTTCAAAGTCGTAACCCTGCAACTGCTCGATCCATCTTGCAACTTGGCCTTCAGGGTTCTTAAATTGGAGTAGCCATTTCAGAGCTGCGTGGTCTGTCCGGAGAATGAACTTTTGTCCGTAGAGGTACTTATGGAAATGCTTCGTAGCCAGAATTAAAGCCAGAAGCTCGCGCCGGGTTACACAGTAGTTCCGTTCAGGTCTGGAGAGTACTTTGCTGTAATATGCGACCACTTTCTCTTGACCGTCATGAACTTGGGAGATCACAGCTCCGACCCCAACATTGCTAGTGTCTGCGTCCACGATGAACATTTTTCCGGGCGTCGGGTAACCCAAGATGGGGGCATTGCACAGCTGTCGCTTCAGTTCTTGAAATGCTTTTTCGCATTCTCCAGACCACCTGAACTGTCGGCCTTTTTCCGTAAGTTGATGCAGGCTCTTTGCAATGCCAGCAAAATCCTTTACGAACCTTCTGTAATACGTGGCGAGGCCCAAGAAGCTTCTCAGTTGGTGTTTATCTTTTGGAGAAGGCCAACTTTTCACGGCTTCGATTTTGTCAGGATCCGTTCTTACTCCTTCCGCTGATATAATGTGACCCAGATATTTTTTATTTTTTTTTCAATACACAATAAGTCCTATCCCACTTCTGACACCAATGTAAAATGTTTGTGTGGGTACAAATAATAGAACTTATTTGTTTTCAATACAAATCCCTTTATTCAGTACAGTTACAATTCACTATTTAATTCTTTCTCTCAGTACAATTCAATTCCTCAACCACTTATACTTTTCTTATCTTTTACTTAAACCACTTAATCACTTCTTCTAATTAACACTTCAAATTCAACTTTGGAACTGATTTGCATACCTTTGGGATGCTGGTATTTATACTCGAATGACATACTTCGAGAACAATCCTCGCCATCCAGCGTCCCATACAATTTCCAATTTGCTAGAAAATTCGATTCCACTCTCCAGTCGAGACTTAATCCAGTATCGAAATCTTCTAGTCTTCCAGTTTCGACATTTTCTGCTAGATGTCGCTGCTCACATTTGAGTGGTTATCACATTGCTCCCTCCCTACAGTCGTTCGTCCCGAACAACTTCGTCATTCAGCTTCCCGTTGAAATGACACATTCTATCCAAATGGACCACTTTAAATTTTCCTCGATCCCCACGCTGGATCCGGTAGACAACATCATTAATGCGGGTTATCACCTTGTATGGACCTTCCCAGTCCTGTTGCAATTTTGGTGATTTGCCTTTCTTACGCTGAGGATTATACAGCCAAACCAGATCTCCTTCGTTGAAACTGGAAGATTTCGCCTTGATATCGTACCTAGTTTTCATGCGGCTGCTTGCTAGCTTCATCTTTTCTCTGGTGTCTTCATGCAATTTACGAATCCTGCTGCGTAAGTCATTCACGTACTCGTTCACCTCTTTGGGCTCCGTCGGTGGGGATCCGAATTTTGCTTCACTTGGCAACCGAATTGTTTGACCAAATAAGATCTCGGATGGTGTGTGCCCTGTTGAGCTATGGACCGCGTTTCGGTAGGCCATTAAGAAGAGGGGTATGTGTCGATCCCAATCCCGCTGGCAGTTGCTGACAACCTTAGATAGATGCTCATTCAAGGTCCGATTGAATCGCTCGACCATTCCATCAGATTGAGGGTGTAGTGGCGTTGTCCTTGTCTTTCTTATTCCCAAATATTGGCATATTTCCTGGAAGACTTCTGATTCAAAGTTTCGCCCTTGATCAGAGTGCAGCTCCATTGGGACCCCAAATCTGCTCACCCAGTTGTTGACTATCTGTTCGGCTACGGTCTTAGCCTCTTGATTTGGGATGGCAAACACTTCCGGCCACTTACTGAAGTAATCCATGACTACGAGAGTATATCGGTTTCCATTAAAGGTTTCGGGAAACGGCCCAGCGATGTCGATGGCTATTCGTTCGAAAGGTGCTCCGACATTGTATTGTTGCATTTGTCCATGTGGCTTTACTTTTGGGCCCTTGGTAGCCGCACATCTTATGCACTTTTTGCACCAATTCTCGACATCTTGTTTAGCGCTTAGCCAATAGAAACGTTCCCTTACCTTTTCCAACGTCTTATTTATTCCCAAATGGCCTCCTGAGATTCCGTCATGTATTTCATGGAGCACTTGGTTGACTCTGGACCGTGGCACAATTAGCTGCATACGAGATGTTGTCCCATCTGCACTTTCCCATTTTCTCTTCAGCAATCCATCTTGCACAAAAAGCGAGTCCCACTGTGCCCAGTATGCCTTCAGAGTTTGGCTCCGATCTGATATCTGCTGCCAGCTTGGTCTTTCCTCGTGTTCTTTCCAGGCCAATATTGGTTCGATGTCATTGTCTGCCTGTTGGGAGGAACGGATTTCGTCTATACTCCAACCCTCTATTGGCTCAGTCCTGATCGTTTGGATAGTTGCCTGTTCTTTCGCTTCTTTACCACTGACTACTTCTGCTGGGAGGCTTTCGTTGCATTGTTTTACCTGTGAGACTGGGATTATTACCCTGGAGTCAACTTCTGCTACAGACTTCTGCCCCACGAAGTAAACATTTCCCAACTGATGGCTTCTGGAAATTTGACCGGTTTCTTGGTAGCCGTTTCTGCCGGTTTTTCTTTCTATTTGCCTGTAACCCCAGTGCAGACAGCCTTCTCGTCGTACCGGTTCTTTACAATGCCCTTGCAAATGTCCTACTTTATCGCAGTTCCAGCAGCGCATCCTTCGTCTCTCCCACGGGATATTTCGTTGCATGGTAGTTGGTCTTGAGCAGGAGCATTCACCAGATACTATTTCCCTTAGGAAATGCATTCCTTTGGAAGCCTGATTGGATGCTTCCATCGCCAGAGCGAAGGCAAGTGCTTCAGCAAGGGTTCTTTTCCCGGCCATCCTTACTGCTGATTGTAGCTTCAAATCTGCAATTCCCTGATGAATACGTCCTTTGCCATTTCGTCGATTATTTCTTGGCCTGCGGTGGGATATGACAAATGTGCCAGTCTTCTCACGTCTGCTTGGAGCTGTTGCAGTGTTTCTCCTCGTTGCTGCATACGGCCTTGCAATTGAACCTTGTAAACTTCCCGCATGTGGCTATCCCCAAACCGTTTCTCGATAGCCTGCACTAAAGCCACATAGTCTCTATTTTTTCGATATCG
The DNA here is from genome assembly GCA_949129095.1 of Volucella bombylans. NCBI lineage: Eukaryota > Metazoa > Arthropoda > Insecta > Diptera > Syrphidae > Volucella > Volucella bombylans. The sequence continues at coordinate 58,957,026 of OX422141.1, forward strand.
ATTGTTTGTAACAATTCTGCCGCAGGACCACGTAAGGCCATCGCTAGGGCAAAGCACTTCTCCTTATTGTCCCAGTCGTTTGCACAGGCAGCCATTTCAAATTGCTTCTTATAAGTAGACCATGAGGTCTGGCCATCGAATGAAGGAGGCTTCAAATCTTTTCTCCTTAGACCGCTTAAAGAACATTCTCGCAGTTTCTGTTTTCGCACTGTGTCGAGCTCTTTTGCCAGTTGCTGAACTTTGCTGTCCATTTCCTCGAATTTTTCGCCAACATTCTTCTCTATTTTTTCAAATTTGTTATCGATTTCTTCGAACTTTTGGTGTAGAACGTTATTTTGTTCTTCCAGTTTTTGTTCTAGACTATTCTTTTGTTCGTCGATTTTTTGTTCAATGCTGCTCTTCTGCTCGTCTAGATTTTTCTTTTGTTCATCCAGCTTTTGTTCGAGACTATTCTTTTGTTCTTCCAAATTTTTCTTTTGTTCATCCAGCTTTTGTTTGAGGCTATTCTTTTGTTCTTCCAGATTTTTCTTTTGTTGGTCGAGACTGTTCTTCTGTTCGTCCATTTTTTTGTTTTGTTCGTCCATTTTGAATAAGAGGAGTTGCATCATTGCAGCCATGTCATTGCCGGTACTTGTCTGTTCATCCTCGTCAACATCAAAGGAATATGCATCAGGATCATGTCCCTCGTTGTTCAAAGCCTCCTGAAGTCGAAACACCAGGTCACTTTTTCCTCCACTGGCGCTGAGGCTTCTCTTGTTCAACTCGGATTTGAGTTGGACGAGGGTCAACTGCAATAGTTTTCGACCCATTCTAGCTTTTTCAAATAGTCAAAAAAAACACTTCTTTTTTTTTTACACACAATAAGTCCTATCCCACTTCTGACACCAATTCACTATTTAATTCTTTCTCTTAGTACAATTCAATTCCTCAACCACTTATACTTTTCTTATCTTTTACTTAAACCACTTAATCACTTCTTCTAATTAACACTTCAAATTCAACTTTGGAACTGATTTGCATACCTTTGGGATGCTGGTATTTATACTCGAATGACATACTTCGAGAACAATCCTCGCCATCCAGCGTCCCATACAATTTCCAATTTGCTAGAAAATTCGATTCCACTCTCCAGTCGAGACTTAATCCAGTATCGAAATCTTCTAGTCTTCGAGTTTCGACATTTTCTGCTAGATGTCGCTACTCACATTTGAGTGGTTATCACAGTATGTTCAAGGAAATGTTAAAAACCAGCGCCACAACGAACAATGGATCGGCTGAATCCCTATCTCATCAGCTAATCCAGACCATTACCGCAGCGTGCGTCTCATGAATGCCTAGAAGATCTGTCAGTAAAAGAGGCGAGTCCTGCTACTGGTGAACCGATGAGATTAAACGGCTCAGAGCGAAGTGCCTACAAGCACGACGAAGATCTCAGAGATGCAGAGGAAGAAAAGATTTCCAAGAACGGCTAACCAACTTTAAACCGGCAAGGAGTTTTGGACAGTTTTAGGGGTAGCCACTATAAAACAATTTTCCTTTCTTCTCCTTCTACCTTTCCGCCCGCGCCCAGGCAACAGTAAAAGGGTATCTAACCCCTTAGGCGCGCGTAAATTATAAAAAAAAGCTATGCGGCGAGGCTAACCTAGACCCCTGGAGCTTTGCGTATAGAGTGGTAATGAAGAAGGCCAAAGGCAACAGGTCCCCACAACTAACCTGCCCTGAAATGCTAAGGACTATAGTAGAGCATCTATTCCAGCATACACCAACTACTATGGTCACCATTACAAGGGAGATCAATATGGAAGATATCCCTGCCATCACGTCGGAAGAACTTTTTGCTGCATACAAAAAAAATTGGAGACACTAAAGCACCTGGACTGGATGGAATCCCGAATAAGGCATTAAAGATGGCTATTAAGACGAGACCGGACATCTTCTTAGCGACGATGCAAAGGTGTCTAGAGGAGAGGATATTCCCTACGCCATGTAAGCTGCAACACCTAGTGCTGCTTCTAAAGGGCAACAAGCCACCTGGAGAACCATCATCGTGTCGCCTAATATGTCTGCTTGATACTCTAGGTAACATCCTAGAGCGTATTATATATAACAGACTGCTGGCGGTGGCGGAGGAAAACGGAGCGCTGTCAGATCACCAGTACGGCTTCGGAAAATCTCGTTCTACCATAATACGCGGTAGTAACGCTCGACATTAAAAACGCGTTCAACTCGGCGGGCTGGTCGTTTATTAGGAGATCCTTGGCCAGGATGGATACACCATACTACCTCCTGAGGATAGTCACGGACTACTTCAGAAAAAGGAGGTTAAAGTATCATACGGACGATGGTGCTAAGCACTACAGTGTTTCCGCGAGAGTCCCGCAAGGGTCGGTCCTTGGACCTCTCCTATGGAATATTATGTACGACGGAGTTCTGCGACTAACCCTGCCTGAGGGAGTCAAGGTTATTGGCTTCGCTGACAACATAACAATGGTTACAGTAGCAAAGCACATTCACGAGATGGAGTCTGCCACAGACGAGGCAGTTGTAAATATAAAGGGTCTACGGGTCTGGAAGTAGCTGCACACAAGACTGAAGCTGTCCTTATAACCAGCCGCAAGGCGGTGGAATACGCGAATTTCCGCGTCGGAAACCAGACAATTAGATTCAAAGAATCCCTGAGGTACCTTGGAGTCATGATATTGTGATAACCACTTAAATGGGAGCAGCGACATCTAGCAGAAAATGTCGATACTGGAATAACAAAGTCTCGACTGGAGAGTGGAATCGAATATTCTAGCAAATTGGAAATTGTATGGGACGCTGGATGGCGAGGATTGTTCTCGAAGTATGTCATTCGAGTATAAATACCAGCATCCCCAAGGTATGCAAATGAGTTCTAAAGTGTAATTTGAAGTTGTAGAGCGGGACTCTTCTCTTCAGAAAATGTTTTCTTCACTAAAGGGTAGTTCCCTCGATGAAAGGAGAAAAAAAAACAATTCGGTTCGTTTTTACTTAGAGTGTCTTCTTTCGATGCTCCGATACTACTCGATGTTTAAGCTAACTTCTGTGGGCTTTTATACTCTATTTCGCAACCACAAAAGAGAGCTTTTACACATGATCAAACAGCTGATATTAAGCTTTTATGAAAGTATACAAAACTTTAATATAGGGTAATTAAGCAAAAGTTGGCAATATAATTATTTAAAAAATTAAATTCTTTACAATTTATAAAAAGAGAAATGTTGCGTATTTAATGAAAACATTAATTAAAGCTCTGCTTCATTCTCCCCCTTTGACACGATGAACGCCTCGGAGTTGTGTCAATTTTTATGGTGTCTTCTTGGGTCGTCCTAGCCTTCTTAGGGTCATCAGTGGTGTGGTGTTTTTGCCACCTAGGAATTGGGTTATATTGGAGGAATGAAATATACCAAGTGGGATTAGCGGTTCATCTTCTTTGGCAACTTCATAACTGCAGGAACCGATTTTCCTGGTAATGATGTATGGACCGTCTCTTTTTTTAAGAAATTTGGAGCTGATACCTTTTGAAGCGTTGCTTAGAATGTGGGTAGTAACCAATACTCTACTACCTACATCTAGTGGGGGTTGTCGTCGTCGGTTTTTGTCAGCATACTTCTTATTTCGATCTTGTTGTTGTATTTCTGCTTCTTTGGCTGTTTTGAGTGTTTCAGCTAGAGATTTTAGATATGGCGTAATTTGCGGGACGAAATTTTCGGATTCAACTATCGTCTTCAACTATCGTCATCCAAAGTGCGAAGTTCTCGTCCAAAAGTTAAGTAAGCTGCAGAGTAACCCGTGCTGTGACATAGTGTTCATGGCAAATCTTATAGCTGCAAGATTCTGCGACCATGAGGAATGATCCTTCCCTACGAGAATAGAGAGTTGAGTCTTAAAGTCTCTATTTTTTCTTTCCACCGGATTGGCTTGTGGATGGTACACTGGAGTATAAGTGTGTTGAATGTTAAAGCAAAACGTCAGTTTTTGCATGATAGCGGATATGAATTGCACACCATTATCACTGATTAGACGTCTTGGAAGTCCATATCGAAGGAAGATTTCGTCTGTTAGCATTTTTGCGCAGGATTCAGCGGTGGCTTCTTTTAATTTGAACAATTCTATCCATCTACTAGCTATGTCTTCTATAATGAAAATCCATTGGTATCCATCTTTTGTTATTGGGAGCGGTCCAACCAAATCGATTGCAATGATCTCGAAACGTTGACTGCTTGGAATTGTTTGGAGAAGTCCTGACGGTTTTAGGTTGTTGATCTTGTAACGTTGACACTCAGTGCAATTTTTAATATGGGCGGCTATGTCCGATCGCATACCTGGCCAAAAATATCTGCTAGCTATTCTCGCTATGGTGCGTTCTACTCCGTAATGGCCGGCAGCAGGGTCGTCGTGGTATGTTTGTAGAATATGTGCCGTTCTTTTTCTGGAATAACCAACTGATCATCTTCATTATCTGCATTACTGTCGTTGTAACAGTATAAAACACCATCATTTAGAAGATATCCGCGTTTCGACCATAGGATGAAGTCTTCGTCCGAGGTTTCCAATGACTCAATTATGGCTTTAAGTTTTGAATCTTGGAGTTGAGATGCACGTAGCTCCATAGATCCCTTCCTCGGCATATCAACTTGATATGAAAAGATTTCACAATTTTCTTTATGGTCTTCTTGGCATGGGGGTCTTGAAAGTGTATCTGCGACAACGTTTGTACGTCCTGATTTATATTGGATTTGAATGTTGAATGGCTGTAGCTGAAGGGCCCACCTCGCTAATCTACCCGTTGGGGACTTGAGTGTCATGAGCCATTTTAGAGGCTGGTGATCGTTACTTCAATTGTCAATTGTTCATTCATTAAGTTCAGACGTGTTTAAATTTCGCTCTGCTAATTTATTTCCATTAAATTTTTTTTTTCTGCCTAATTGCAATAATTCGCACAACCTATTTCTCGGTCATCGCCTTTTGTTGTGTTTTGCTGACTCGATTTGTTTATTAAAGTGAAATTAACAACTAACCCAATTCTTGTTCACCGCCTTTTGTGTTTTAAAATTTCTCAACTGACCTACCCTAACTCAATCATCGTCATCATGTCTGAATTATGTGGAAGTGTGAATTGCTCCCTAATAAGTGACCTAAATGCTGTTATGGTGATCTGCAGTGGTCTTTGTAGCAAGTCATTCCATGCCCTTTGCATTGGCTTGAGTAAAAGATCCATCGCGTACCTAAAAGATTTTAAAAACAACTTTTTGTTTTATTGTGATGAGTGCAAGGACATCACTCCGTCCCACATATTACTTGCTATTAAGTGTCTCAGTGATTCGGTCAGTAACTTTGCGGCAGAAAACAATCATGCCTTGAAATCAATGCAAAACCAATTTACAAAATATGATGACCTTCTCAAATCAGTTGAAGATTTGTCAATTTCACTCGAGCAATCTGCAATCTATAACAAGACCCAATTTAGAAACTTATCCATGCAGTTGGCTCAAAACAGTGACTTAATAAAACGAAATGACAAACGTGACTTTAGTGAAGATTCCAAAAATTTTCTATCCCATAGTGTTAAATCAATAATAAAATTTTACATCCCCACAATAACAGACTCTTTAAGTTCTCTACGGTCTTCCCTCGATTTTCATCTTCAAAGCACATCAGGACTATATCAGGTTACTTCTGATCCTTCGATGTATCCTCGAAACTTCAAAGTTGCCCACACGATCGCCAAAGCTTCTCGTTCCGTAGTGGAGTAGTTTTTTTCGCTATCACTCAACAATCTACTAGCATATTCAATTGGGTGTTCGTCAGCTCCCTCCCCCTGGAGTAAAACTGACCCTAACGCGTAGCTGCTAGCGTCTGTCTTGAGGAAAAAAGGTAACATTGGGTTGGCTTGTTTGAGAATTGGTGCTGTTGTCAGGAGGTCCTTAAGTGTAGCGAAGGCCTTTTGTTGTGTCTCAGTCCAGGACCAATCAACTCTCATCTTAGTAAGCTGGCTTAATGGCTTTGATACATTGGCAAAATTAGGTATGAATCGTCGGTACCAGGAACAAGTTTGAAGGAAAGAAAGTAGCTATTTGACGTTTTTTGGCTCGGGCCGGTTTTTGATTGCTGTTATTTTCTCTGGGTCCATACTGATGCCACTAGAATTTAAAAGGTGGCCCAAGTATTTCACCTCTTCGCAGCAAAATCGGCATTTATCCCTGTTCACGCGAAGCTCGAATTTTTTTAGCCTGGCAAAAACTTTTCCGAGGTCATCAATATGTTGGTTAAACGTCGGGGAGCAAACGATGATATCGTCCAAATAGGCCACAATAAGAATATCTCCGAGTCCTGCCCTAAATCGGTCAATGAGCCTCTGGAAGGTCGCAGGGGCATTTCTCAGTCCGAAAGGCATGCGTTTGAATTGGTACAAGCCAAAAGGAGTAATGAACGCTGTCTTGGCTTGATCGTCTTCATGTACCCCTATTTGCCAATATCCGGCTTGTAGATCTAAAGTTGATTTGTAGTTAGTGCTTTTTGCTTCGTGGAGTAGATCATCAATTCTTGGTCATTAATCTTTTTAAGCTGGCACTAGCTATGCTTGTCCGAGCAGCAGTGTCTAGACATGCTTCTCCAACGAGGCCAAATATATTAATGTGGGCTATTGGAGCATCTCTGTCAATTAGTGTGGTCGATACCAAGTTAAAAGCAAGGTAGTTTGGGCTATCCTTCTTTGCCTTATGACTGCAGTTCTGACAGTTTGCTCTCGCAACGCCTGGAGCTCCACACCCATAACAAGCAAATGCAGGTCTCATAGTGCTTTGTTTGACCACGTTCTCTTGGAGGCTTTTCATTTTGAAGCATTCTTCGTGGGTATGCCCGCGTCTTCTACAGTGTGTGCATCGTTTTTCATTTTTCTTCTCGGTACTGTACTCTTTTTTGTCGATAGGCTTAACATCTGGTGCTTTAGCTTCCGCAATCGCCATCTCGGCCAATCTACCATGTTCTAGTAGTTTAGCAAAGGAGTCTACAGCTTCACGAGGTACCCGTTCTCGTATTCTTGATGTTAGTAAACCGTAGATCATATTGATTTGCATGTCTTCATTAATGGTCTCAATTTGCCACCACGATGCAGCGTAGTCTTCAAACAGCATGGGCATAGCCTTTATAGTGTCCGCGTCGTTGATTTTCTTTATTTCCTTGAAAGTCGTAATGGCTGATATAAATTCTTCGAGCTTGTTACTATCTCTTTCTCCGCGGAATCGAGCCGTGCACGTTGTAAATGACCCTGCTCGGTATTTACCCACAGCAAGAGCCGAAATCAACTGTTCTGGCGAAAAATTTGCCATAACGCCTTCTCGTTGTCGAATTCTGTAACTGCGTCTTACTTCCTCTGTCATAAAAATAGTCCACAACATGGGCGCCAATTGTAGAGCGGGACTCTTCTCTTCAGAAAATGTTTTCTTCACTAAAAGGTAGTTCCCTCGATGAAAGGAGAAAAAAAAACAATTAGGTTCGTTTTTACTTAGAGTGTCTTCTTTCGATGCTCCGATACTACTCGATGTTTAAGCTAACTTCTGTGGGCTTTTATACTCTATTTCGCAACCACAAAAGAGAGCTTTTACACATGATCAAACAGCTGATATTAAGCCTTTATGAAAGTATACAAAACTTTAATATAGGGTAATTAAGCAAAAGTTGGCAATATAATTATTTAAAAAATTAAATTCTTTACAATTTATAAAAAGAGAAATGTTGCGTATTTAATGAAAACATTAATTAAAGCTCTGCTTCAAAGTGTTAATTAGGAGAAGTGATTAAGTGGTTTAAGTAAAAGATAAGAAAAGTATAAGTGGTTGAAAAATTGAATTGTACTGAGAGAAAGAATTAAATAGTGAATTGTAACTGTACTGAATAAAGGGATTTGTATTGAAAAGAATAAGTTCTATCATTTGTACCCACACAAACATTTTACATTGGTGTCAGAAGTGGGATAGGACTTATTGTGTGTAAAAAAAAAAAGAAGTGTTTGCTGACTATTTGAAAAAGCTAGAATGGGTCGAAAACTATTGCAGTTGACCCTCGTCCAACTCAAATCCGAGTTGAACAAGAGAAGCCTCAGCGCCAGTGGAGGAAAAGTGACCTGGTGCTCCGACTTCAGGAGGCTTTGAACAACGAGGGACATGATCCTGATGCATACTCCTTTGATGTTGACGAGGATGAACAGACAAGTACCGGCAGTGATATGGCTGCGATGACGCAACTCCTCTTGTTAAAAATGGATGAACAAAAGAAAAATCTGGAACAACAAAAGAATAGTCTCGAGCAAAAGCTGGATGAACAAAAGAATAGTCTCGAACAAAAGTTGGATGAACAAAAGAAAAATCTAGACGAGCAGAAGAGCAGCATTGAACAAAAATTCGACGAACAAAAGAATAGTCTAGAACAAAAACTGGAAGAACAAAATTACACTCTCCAGCAAAAATTCGAAGAAATCGATGACAAATTTGAAAGAATAGAGAAGAACGTTGATGACAAATTTGATAGAATAGAGAAGAACGTTGATGACAAATTTGATACAATAGAGAAGAATGTTGGCGAAAAATTCGAAGAAATGGACAGCAAAGTTCAGCAACTGGCAAAAGAGCTCGACACAGTGCGAAAACAGAAACTGCGAGAATGTTCTTTAAGCGGTCCAGGGAGAAAAGATTTGAAGCCTCCCTTATTCGATGGCCAGACCTCATGGTCTACTTATAAGAAGCAGTTTGAAATGGCTGCCTGTGCAAACGACTGGGACAATGAGGAACGGTGCTTTGCCTTAGCGATGGCCTTACGTGGTCCTGCGGCAGAATTGTTACAAACAATCGATATCGAAAAGAATAGAGACTATATGGTTTTAGTGCAGGCTGTCGAGAAACGGTTTGGGGATAGCCACATGCTTGAAGTTTACAAGGTTCAATTGCAAGGCCGTATGCAGCAACGGGGAGAAACACTGCAACAGCTCCAAGCAGACGTGAGTAGACTGGCACATTTGTCATATCCCACCGCAGGCCAAGAAATAATCGACGAAATGGCAAAGGACGCATTCATCAGGGGAATTGCAGATTTGAAGCTACAATCAGCAGTAAGGATGGCCGGGAAAAGAACCCTTGCTGAAGCACTTGCCTTCGCTCTGGCGATGGAAGCATCCAATCAGGCTTCCAAAGGAATGCATTTCCTAAGGGAAATAGTATCTGGTGAATGCTCCTGCTCAAGACCAACTACCATGCAACGAAATATCCCGTGGGAGAGACGAAGGATGCGCTGCTGGAACTGCGATAAAGTAGGACATTTGCAAGGGCATTGTAAAGAACCGGTACGACGAGAAGGCTGCCTGCACTGGGGTTACAGGCAAATAGAAAGAAAAACCGGCAGAAACGGCTACCAAGAAACCGGTCAAATTTCCAGAAGCCATCAGTTAGGAAATGCTTACTTCGCGGGGCAGAAGTCTATAGCAGGAGTCGACTCCAGGGTAATTATCCCAGTCTCACAGGTAAAACAATGCAACGAAAGCCTCCCAGCAGAAGTAGTCAGTGGTAAAGAAGCGAAAGAACAGGCAACTATCCAAACGATCAGGACTGAGCCAATAGAGGGTTGGAGTATAGACGAAATCCGTTCCTCCCAACAGGCAGACAATGACATCGAACCAATATTAGCCTGGAAGGAACACGAGGAAATACCAAGCTGGCAGCAGATATCAGATCGGAGCCAAACTCTGAAGGCATACTGGGCACAGTGGGACTCGCTTTTTGTGCAAGATGGATTGCTGAAGAGAAAATGGGAAAGTGCAGATGGGACAACATCTCGTATGCAGCTAATTGTGCCACGGTCCAGAGTCAACCAAGTGCTCCATGAAATACATGACGGAATCTGAGGAGGCCATTTGGGAATAAACAAGACGTTGGAAAAGGTAAGGGGACGTTTCTATTGGCTAAGCGCTAAACAAGATGTCGAGAATTGGTGCAAAAAGTGCATAAGACGTGCAGCTACCAAGGGTCCAAAAGTAAAGCCACATGGACAAATGCCACAATACAATATCGGAGCACCTTTCGAACGAATAGCCATCGACATCGCTGGGCCGTTTCCCGAAACCTTTAATGGAAACCGATATACTCTTGTAGTCATGGATTACTTCAGTAAGTGGCCGGAAGTGTTTGCCATCCCAAATCAAGAGGCTAAGACCGTAGCCGAACAGATAGTCAACAACTGGGTGTGCAGATTTGGGGTCCCAATGGAGCTGCACTCTGATCAAGGGCGAAACTTTGAATCAAAAGTCTTCCAGGAAATATGTCAATATTTGGGAATAAGAAAGACAAGGACAACGCCACTACACCCTCAATCTGATGGAATGGTCGAGCGATTCAATCGGACCTTGAATGAGCATCTATCTAAGGTTGTCAGCAACTGCCAGCGGGATTGGGATCGACACATACCCCTCTTCTTAATGGCCTACCGAAACGCGGTCCATAGCTCAACAGGGCACACACCATTCGAGATCTTATTTGGTCAAACAATTCGGTTGCCAAGTGAAGCAAAATTCGGATCCCCACCGACAGAGCCCAAAGAGGTGACCGACTACGTGAATGACTTACGCAGCAGGATTCGTAAATTGCATGAAGACACCAGAGAAAAGATGAAGCTAGCAAGCAGCCGCATGAAAACTAGGTACGATACAACTGTAGGGAGGGAGCAATGTGATAACCACTTAAATGTGAGCAGCGACATCTAGCAGAAAATGTCGATACTGGAATAACAAAGTCTCGACTGGAGAGAATTTTCTAGCAAATTGGAAATTGTATGGAACGCTGGATGGCGAGGATTGTTCTCGAAGTATGTCATTCCAGTATAAATACTAGCATCCCCAAGGTATGCAAATGAGTTCTAAAGTGTAATTTGAAGTGTTAGTTAGGAGAAGTGATTAAGTGGTTTAAGTAAAAGATAAGAAAAGTATAAGTGGTTGAGAAATTGAATTGTACTGAGAGAAAGAATTAAATAGTGAATTATAACTGTACTGAATAAAGGGATTTGTATTGAAAAGAATAAGTTCTATCATTTGTGCCCACACAAACATTTTACAATATGTATACAAATAATAATTTTACCTCGTTTGCATCCATTTCTTTAAATTTGCAAAATGTTAGCAGCTGTGACGATGTTTTTGACAGTAAAGCCGGTGACGCCACCTTACGTAAATCTAAATCTTTTCTCGCTAAATCCCAGCTTTAATTTGGTAGAGGCAAAGCAGTATAAAGGGTTTTCCAATATGGACTTGACTACTTTGAATTTAATTTGTGAACGCATTCTTTCACTAATGATCAAACTGGCACTGTCAATTTATTCAGTAAACTCAACATTTTCATCATGGTAAAAGTACACGAACGAGCAACGTCTGCAAATAATAAAAATTACCGAAATTCGGAGTCGGTGACTGTAACATTAAGAGCGTTAACTCCAATTTTCGGTCTTAATTCTCGCCCTAGTAGACAGGCAATAACAAGTTTAGTGCAAAAGTTTGAGTCTACATACTCGTTGTGGGATGTTGCCGTGTGAGTGCGACAACGGGTTTTTCGAAGTGTCGAAAACATCGCTGCCGTTCAGGCAAACGATCCAAATCAATCAATTCCACGGCGTTCTCAAGAATTGGGCATCGCCCAGACCACATTATGGTGTATTTAGCGTAAGAATCGACCGCTGCAAACTTGCCCGCGGTGGTAATACGAACTAAGTCGAGTAATTAGTCCAGTGCGTGCTGGCCTAATCTATTGTATATCGAATTCTGCAAACTTGTTGGGTATTCAAATTAATCCTCATTTTATATATCTTTTTTATTACGTTTTAAATATAATAAACAAATCTTTGTTTGGCGAGGTGAAAAATCGAATACATTTTTAATTTGGTTTAGTTTCAACGCTTTAAATCTATATTCGATTTTCCACCTTCAAACCATGTGCATGCACCTCTCTGCCCGCACCAACAAACACTTTTTTAAACACAGTAACCTTATACAACACAGTTACAATTTACAATTCCATCGATTCTTTATTTTTCACATTTCAAATTTCACTTTAGAACTGACTTGCATATCTCGGGGGATGCTGATATTTATTCTCCCCTGACATCTTTCGAAAACAGACCACAGCGGACATGACAGAACATGAAAATCAAAAACAAAATTCGCAGCCTTTGTAATCTAGATCAAGAGCAGCGTATCCTTGATACGCAAGACGGAGATGGTATCAAAAATGTGAGTTGAGGGGCTATTGAAGAATCACAACGTCCGCGGCCATCTCAATCTCCTCGTGAAGTGGAAAGACCTCAGCACTTTTTGTAAACTGAGAAGCTTACTTTGACTTGCCACTTATTACAGAAATAATATAGAAGCATTAACTTACGGGAGAGGACCGACAAAGCTGGTTGTGTGGAGAGTGTGAAAAAGCATTCCAAGAACTCAAGCGGCATCTGTGCAAAGCCTCATCTTAAGTTATCCGACACCCGGAAAAGTGCTCATCGTGGACGCACACTGTTTAATTACAACTCTAAATTTCTATTTACCGCGGGTGGGAGAAGAGAATTAAGTGAAGTTAAAAAAATGTGAGCGGCGTCATCTATACTTACATAGCAGATGATTTCGATACTCGAATGAGCTTTCTATACTTGAATAGCAAAGACTCAAACATTGGTGAATGGAGAATGGAATTGAATTTTCTAAGAAAATGGAAATTGTATAGGACGCTGGATGGCGAGGATTTTTCTCGAAATATGTCATTCGAGTATAAATATCAGCATGCAAAAGGTATGCAAGTCAATTCATCATCATTGAAGTGTGAATTAAGAGAAGTGATTAAGTGAAGTAGAAGATAAGAAAAGAAAAGATATAAGTGGTTGAGAAATTGTATTGTATTGAGATAAGCCATTAAATTGTGAATTGTAACTGTATTCAATAAAGCAATTTGTATTGAAAACGATAAGTTATATCATTTGTACCCACACAAACATTTTACATTGATGTCAGACGTGGGATAGGACTAGTGTAAAAAAAAAATGTTTGTGATTGTTTGAAAAAGCTAGAATGGCTAGTAAACTATTACAATTGACCCTCGTCCAACTCAAATCAGAGTTGAACAAGAGAAGCCTCAGCGCCAGTGGAGGAAAAAGTGACTTGGTGCTCTGACTTCAGGACGCTTTGAACAACAGGGGACATGATCTTAATACATACCCCTTTGACCTTGACGAGGATGAACAGATAAGTACCGGCAATGACATAGCTACGATGATGCAACTCCTCTTATTAAAAGTGGGCGAAAAAAAGAAAAATCTAGACGAACAGAAGAACAGCCTCGAACAAAAGCTGAATGAACAAAAGAAAAATCTGGACGAGTAGAAGAACAGCATTGAACAAAAATTCGAAGAACAAATCAACAATCTGCACGGTCTTCAACAGAAAATGGATGAATAAAAGAATAATCTGGAAGAATAAAAGAGCATTCATTCTCCAGCAAAAGTTTGAAGAAATCGATTACAAATCTGAAAGAATAGAGAAGAATGTTGACGAAAAATTCGAACAAATGGACAGGAAAGTTGAGCAACTTTCAAAAGAGCTCGATACGCTGCGAAAAAAGAAACTCGGAGAATGTTCCTTAAGCGGTCCAAGGAGAAAAGAGTTGAGGCCTTCCTCAATCGATGGTCAGACCTCATGGTCTACTTATAAGAAGCAGTTTGGAATGGCTGCCGTGCAAACGACTGGGACAATGAGGAAAAGTGCTCCAGGACCGCCATCCAAGTCTCGCTGGGAAAACGATGCAATCAAAGTCTTCTGGTGGGAGTAGTCAGCGGTAAGGAGAAATGGATGGCAACAATAGACACCGGTACCACGGCCTCAATCATCAGGAGGGATCTGGTGCAGAAATCCTGGTTGCATAACACCAGCAGTTACAGCTTGAGAACAGCTACTGGAGAAACAGCTAAGGTATATGGTGAAGTCCGCATAAAAATCCAACTTGCCAGAATAACATCCTCTCACGTGTTTCGGATATAGATCCTGGAGAGAACATGGACTAGTAGTGGACTTTGGGGCACAAAACCTGAAATACGAAAACATGGAGATCACTGGTATCACTGGTATATACGGAAATGCCACACTTCCATCTTAGAAGTCGTCATCGTCGTCAGATTTGGGGTCCCAATGGAGCTACACTCTGATCAAGGGCGAAACTTTGAATCAAAAGTCTTCCAGGAAGTGTGCCAATATTTGGGAATAAGGAAGACAAGGAAAACGAAACTACACCCTCCATCTGATGGAATGGTCGAGAGATTCAATCGGACCTTGAATGAGCATCTATATAAGGTCGTCAGCAACTGCCACCGGGATTGGGATCGACATATACCCCTCTTCTTAATGGCCTATCGAAACGCGGTCCATAGCTCAACAGGACACACACCATCCGAGATCTTATTTGGTCAAACAATTCGGTTGCCAAGTGAAACAAAATTCGAATCCCCACCTATGGAGCGTAAATTGCATGAAGACACCAGAGAAAAGATGAAGCTAGCGAGCAGCCGCATGAAGACCATCAAGGCGAAATCTTCCGGCTTCAACAAAGGAGATCTGGTCTGGTTGTATAATCCTCAGCGTAAGAAAGGCAAATCACCAAAATTGCAACAGTACTTGGAAGGTTCATACAAGGTGATAACCCGCATTAATGGCGATGCAGCGTGGGGATTGAGGAAAATTTAAGGTGATCCATTTAGATGTGTCATTTCAACGGAACGATGAATGACGAAGTTATTCGGGACGTTCAACTGTAGCGAGGGAGCAATGTGATAGACCATTTAAATGTGAGCATCGTCATCTATATACACATAGCAAAAGATTTCGATACTCGAATAGCAGAAGATTTCGATACCTGAATAGCAAAGTCTCAAACATTGGTGAATGGAATCGAATTTTCTAGCAAATTGGAAATTGTATGGGACGCTGGATGGCGAGGTTTGTTCTCAAAATATGTCATTCGAGAATAAATATCAGAATCCAAAAAGTATGTAAGTGAGTTCATCATTTGAATTTGAAGTGTGAAATAAGAGAAGTGATTAAGTGGTTTAAGTAGAAGGTAAGAAAAGTATAAGCGGCTGAGAAATTGGATTGCATTGAGATAAGCGATTAAATGTGAATTGTAACTGCATTGAATAAAGCAATTTGTATCGAAAAGAATAAGTTCTATCATTTGTACCCACTCACAAACATTTTACAATATGTTGAATTATACTATATTTTGTTCATGTGGATTATGTACTACTATGCATTCAAATGGTACTGTTACAACTACCCTTTTTTGTATTTTCTTCTTAAATATAATATAAATATGACTGTAATTATTATTAAAATTAAAGTATGAGAGGCGTGACAGCTGACGTGATGAAAACCTGATGACTTCAGGTTGTTTACCAGAGTTACACCAAAGGGTTTTATTTGTAGCTCCGATATATTTTTGATGTTTTTTACCCTTGAGGAAGACAGCAACTGGATTTGATGTGATTCCATTAAAGGGATTCCTTCATATCGAGCTGCACATCCTTCTTTTGCTGTGATAAAACTTTGGCTGGGAATCTCCGTTCGTATTTGTGGATTCACTGAATATCTGGTACAGCCAAAGGCTTTGGGAAGATAATTTAATCCATACATTTTCGTAGTAATTGGTTTAAATTCACATGCTTCAAACCAGTTGTATTAGAACTGCTACTTCGTATGATTTGTCATTTGCAGACTCCCACGCTCGATTCCCCGGACACTGATAATAGCCTTCCAAGATAATTATACAGCTATACAGATCCACTTCATCTATAAATATTGATACAAGTCGAACTTGTATGCCAAATATTCTGATTTTACATCAGGAATAATCATATTCCCGTTGTATTTATTGGTAACGCATTCAATTGGTATACGTTTGTTCATTCATATGAGATCAAAGGAATCTCTGTGCTTATGATGAATCGCGAAGACTGTAGCTGTCATCGATTTGTAGATTTCTTTTAATTCATTACCAAATTATTTTCCAGGTATTACCAATTTAGGCGGTAGTTTGTCTATAATGAGTGTAATTTTTTTTCCTTATTGAGTTTAGTGCAGTCAAATGTGAGCACTTCAACTATAAGAAAGCGAAAGGCCAGGCCACTATACAATTGATTAGGCCTAAGACAGGAAACGGTTGGAGTGCAGACAAAATCCATTCCTCCCAACAGCCAGATAATGACCAATATGAACCAATATTGGGCTGGTAAGGACACAAGGAATGACCAAGCTGGCAGGAGCTATCGGACCGGAGCCAAACTCTGAAGGCGTATTGGACACAGTGGGACACGCTTTGCGTTTGCTGAAGAGAAAAAGGAAAGAGCAGACGGAACAATATCTTGTATACAGCTAATCGTGCACCGTCCAGATTTGGGATCATAACGGATCTACACTCTGATCAACTTCGAAAATTTGAATCAAAAGTCTAGCAAAAAGTGTGCAAATATCTGGGAATAAAAGACAAGAGCAACGTCAGTACACCTGGCAGCAGCCAGCGAGACTGCAATCATCACATGTCTTTCTTTTTAATGGCCTACCGAAACGGAGGCCATAGTTCAACAGGTCATACGCTATCCGAGATCCTATTTAGTTAAGCAGTTCAGTTGCCATCCGAACGAAATGCGTATCCCTAGCTACGGAGCCCAAGGAGGTAAACGACTATGTGGACGACTTGCGCATCAGGATTTGCAAATTGCATAAAAACATCCGAAAAACGACGAAGCTAGCGAACAACCGAATGAAGACTAGGTACGAGGTGAGATCTTCCAGCTTCAACTAAGGAGACCTGGTGTGGCTCTATGATCCTTTGTGTAAGAAACACAAATCACCAAAATTGAATTAATGACGTTGTCAGCCGGATCTAATGTGGGGATTGGCTGAAAATGAAGGTGGTCCATGATAAAACAGAACAATGTGATAACCACTTAAAATGTGAACAGCATCATCTATATTTGAATAGCAGAAGATTTCCATATTTGAATTGCAGAAGACTCAACCCTTAGAGAATGGAGAATGCAAACGCTTAGCGTATATTCTAGCAAAATGAAAAGTTGTATGGACAGCTGGTTAGGATAGAAAGTTCTCGAGAAATGGTAGGGAGACAAATACCAGTGGTGAAGTCAATTCTAAAGTGGAAAAATGTGAATGAGAAGAGATAAAGTAAAGCAAAATAAAAGTGTTTGAGAAAAGCGATTGAATTACAAATTGTAATTGTATTGATTGAATAAAGTTATTGTATTGAAAGGAATAAGTTCTATGATTTGACACTACACATACATTTTACAATACATATTTACGGACAGAATATTATATGATTTATATGGCGTGTTTCATTGGTCGTGAAGTAAGTTGCTTCGGATTCCAATGAAACACATTTCTTTATTTGGTAAAATGGCAGAAGACAGATTTATTGAGTTAAAAAAACTATAGCGTCACCAGATAAAAACGATAGGAAAAACAGTAGACTGCTGAAAGTATGTACACAACATGCAGATACATTGGTACATGGATATATCTTATAGGCATACGACGAAAAAATCTCTATTGTTTTACGAGTGAAGATAAATAGAATATAGCGTGGTTGTGCAAAAAAAGAGATGATTTACATTTTACAGTTTTACACCGGTGTAAAAAAAAAAACAAGTTCAAAAATTATGTACATATATACTTATGGTATTACCTTTATGAAAAAAGAATCAATACAAATTTCTTCATTAGCTGCTTTGCGTTTAAGCTCTTTCTTCTCGAGTTTCTTTTTCAAACGAGAATCACGCTTTCGTTGTTTGTCAGCTTCGCGTTTTGATTCATCACCAGTGATTTCCGTTTGCGATACGCACTTTTTGACACTTTATTCAAAGTGCGAAATCCTAAAAACTATTCAAACTTTTTTGATTCGGATGTATCGGAACTAAATGGCGTATTGCAAAGAAACTGAAAAAATTCATCACTGCAACGCAAATTGAGATCGCGCTTTCGATATCCATGTTTTCTTTCTACCGCAGATTTCGGAGCCATTTAAAATCTCAAAATTTCACTGTTTGATAGTATTTTATCTACTAGCAGTAAATTAAAGGATGTCCAAGGGACAAATACCCTTAACCCTTTGACTTCCTACGCTATGCACTGACAACAGAACTACCACATCCTTTCGTACAATTATTTTTTTTTCCACCCCTGTTCCGGCAACCCATTGTACACACAACACAAGGTAGGAATGTACGATCAATCGAATAAAAAAGGAGAAGCAAAACAACTACATATGTATTGACTTTTGTGTGTCAACTACACACAATCCTTAAGCCACACATAAACAGGGCATCACACTATATCTTTTCTCACAATTGGATGCTTCCTTCCTATCAACCCCTGTTTCGATCAATAAATCGGTGTAAAAGACAAACTTATCCGCACACAGAGTACGATCACACGAACCGAACGTTATAAAGCAAAATATGTATCTGGCAAAAAGAAGAACCACCAAAGTAGCGGACTAAAGGAGGAAAAAGAAAACAAATATGCACAAAGGCTGAAACATATATTTGTAACACACACAAAACGTCAAGAAGCAGAGCGTCGATGTACAAACTGTTCTCCAATATTCCATTCCTTTGCACAGTTGATTCGTTGTGAAGCACACAAACCCAACAACAAAAAGAAATACGCACACAGAGTACTCTAAAATGTTTATGTGGGTACAAATGATAGAACTTATTCCTTTCAATACAAATCCCTTTATTCAGTAAAGTAACTGTTACTTAAAGTTACTATTTAAATGTTTCTCTCAATACAATCCAATTTCCCAACCACTTATACTTTTCGTATCTTTTACTTAAACCACTTAATCACTTCTCCTAATTAACACTTCAAATTCAACAGATGAACTGCTTGCATACCTTGGGGATGCTGGTATTTATACTCGGATGACATACTTCGAGAACAATCCATTCAATTTTCCTCGATCACCACGCTGGATCCGGTGGACAACATCATTAATGCAGGTTATGACCTTGTATGGATCTTCCCAGTCCTGTTGCAATTTTGGTGATTTGCCTTTCTGACGCTGACCCTCCAACCGACCAGATACAACCCGACCAGATCTCCTTCGTTGAAGCCGGAAGATTTCGCTTGCTAGGTACATATTTTCTCTGGTCTCTTCATGCAATTTACGAATCCTGCTGCAGAAGTCATTCACGTACTCGTTCACCTCTTTGGGCTCGGTCGATGAGGATCCGAATTTTGCTTCACTTGGCAACCGAATTGTTTGACCAAATAAGATCTCTGATGGTGTGTGTCCTGTTGAACTATGAACCGCTTTTCGATAGGCCATTAAGAAGAGGGGTATATGTCGATCCCAATCCCGCTGGCAGTTAGTGACAACCTTAGATAGATGCTCATTCAAGGTCCGATTGAATCGCTCGACCATTCCATCAGATTGAGGGTGTAGTGGAGTTGTCCTTGTCTTTCTTATTCCCAAATATTGGCATATTTCCTGGAAGACTTTTGATTCCAAGTTTCCCCTTGATCAGAGCGTAACTCCATTGGGACCCCAAATCTGCTCACCTAGTTGTTGACTATCTGTTCGGCTACGGTCTTAGCCTTTTGATTTGGGATGGCAAACACTTCCGGCCACTTACTGAAGTAATCCATGACCACGAGGGTGTATCGGTTACCATTAAAGGTATCGAGAAACGGCCCAGCGATGTCGATGGCTATTTGGTCCATATGGCTTTACTTTTGGACACTTCGTAACTGCACATCTTATGCACTTTTTGCACCAATTCTATCGACATCTTGTTTAGCGCTTAGCCTGTAACCCCAGTGCAGGCAGCCTTCTCATCGTACCGGTTCTTTACAATGCCCTTGCAGATGCCCTACTTTATCGCAGTTCCAGCAGGGCATCCTTCGTCTCTCCCGCGGCATATTTCGTTGTACGGTAGTTAGTCTTGAGCAAGAGCATTCACCAGATACTATTTCACTGACGAAATGCCTGATTGGATGCTTCCATGGCCAAAGCGAAGTCAAGTGCTGCAGCAAGGGTTCTTTTCCCGGCCGTGGTTACTGCTGATTGTAGCTTCAAATCTGCAATTCCCCTGATGAATGCGTCCTTTGCCATTTCGTCGATTATTTCTTGGCCTGCGGTGGGATATGACAAATGTGCCAGTCTACTCACGTGGCTATCCCTGCACTAAAGCCATAAAGTCTCTATTTTTTTCGATGTCGATTGTTTGTAACAATTCTGCCGCAGGACCATGTAAGGCCATTGCTAGGGCAAAGTACTTCTCCTTATTGTCCCAGTGGTTCGCACAAGCAGCCATTTCGAACTGCTTCTTATAAGTAGACCATGAGGTCTGGCCATCGAATGAGGGAGGGTTCAACTCGCTTCTCCTTGGGCCGCTTAAAGAACATTCTCGCAGTTTCTGTTTTCGCACTGTGTCGAGCTCTTTTGCCAGTTTTTCGACTTTGCTGTCCATTTGTTTGAATTTTTCGCCAACATTCTTCTCTATTCTTTCAAATTTGTCATCGATTTCTTCGAACTTTTGCTGGAGAATGTTCTTTTGTTCTTCCAGATTATTCGTTTGTTCATCCATTTTCTGTTGAAGACCGTGCAGATTGTTGGTTTGTTCGTTGAATTTTTGTTAAATGCTGCTCTTCTGATCGTGCAGATTTTTCTTTTGTTCATCCAGCTTTTGTTCGAGGCTATTCTTTTGTTCTTCCAGATTTTTCATTTGTTCGTCCATTTTTAATAAGAGGAGTTGCATCATCGCAGCCATGTCATTGCCGGTACTTGTCTGTTCATCCTCGTCAACATCAAAGGAGTATGCATCAGGATCATGTCCCTCGTTGTTCAAAGCCTTCTGAAGTCGGAGCACCAGGTCACTTTTTCCTCCACTGGTGCTGAGGCTTCTCTTGTTCAACTCGGATTTGAGTTGGACGAGGGTCAACTGCAATAGTTTTCGACCCATTCTAGTTTCTTCAAATAGTCAGAAAACACTGTTTTTGTTTTTTTTTACACACACTAAGTCCTATCCCACTTCTGACATCAATGTAAAATGTTTGCGTGGGTACAAATGATAGAACATACAAAAGATAGAACAGTACAGTTACAATTCACTATTTAAATGTTTCTCTCAATACAATCCAATTTCCCAACCACTTATACTTTTCGTATATTTTACTTAAACCACTTAATCACTTCTCCTAATTAACACTCCAAATTCAACTGATGAACTGCTTGCATGCCTTGGGGATGCTGGTATTTATACTCGAATGACATACTTCGAGAACAATCCTCGCCATTCAGCGTCCCATACAACTTCCAATTTGCTAGAAAATTCGATTCCACGCTCCAGTCATCAATGGTCGAGACTTTGTTATTCAAGTATCGAAATCTTCTGCTCTTCGAGTTTCGACATCTTCTGTTCTAGTTGTCACTGCTCACATTTAAGTGGTTATCACAGTACGATCACTAAACGGTAGAAGGAAAACAAGAAATGGGACACATTTTGTGACGGACACTTTTTTAAAAATGATAAGCGGTTAGACATATCCATGTCAAAAATTTAAATGAAACAACAGCTGTGTGACATATAAAATTGATTTCGGCTTTATTTTAAAGCTACGTTCATGTCATTATGTGTATGCAATAGCACATCGAATGGCCACCTTGACTTCGCTGGCAGTGCTTCAAGCAGCCGGTCCAATTTTTGGTGACTCAGTCCGATATGTGCAGCGTTATTCCAGTAATGGCATGTGGAATGTTGGCCTTGAGCTCGTCCAAAGTGATTGACTTGTTATCGTAGTCTAAGGACTTGAAGTATCTTCAGAAAATAATTGAGTGGTATCAAATTGCATAATCGCGGCGACCAATTGATGAACGCTCGCCGTGAGATGACCCTGTCGCAAAATTTCTCCCTTACAACTTCGAGCGTTGTTTCTATGGCATATAGCGCAAAATATGGTGGGTTGACTCTCTGGCGATGTCCAATTCAGCTGATCGGCCCCGAATAGACATTTCTGGGTCTTCTTCGATATTGGCCACTCCGGCTGCTATATTTTCTTCATTTCGCACCAATCTCTGTCTGGTTGGTGGCTTAAGATCCAAAAGAGTGTACTCACGCTTACACTTTTCCACGGTGCGAGGAATTGCCTATACTCTGAAACCATGATGACGACCACGTAATTCACGTTGCATATTTACAACTGAGCTGAAATTTTGATAATATTTTTTAATGATTTCCGCACTTTCACCATGCATAATGAAATGACAAACCCTACTGAATATTTTGATATACCCTGTATAAAATTGTGAAAGTTTCGTACAAATAACTGCCTGTTCACATTGGCGCGGGCAGGAAGATTGTCCAAAAGAGATGGAATGCTTGTTATTGAAGTGGGAAGAAGAAGGGTTACTTCCATCGAAAATCCATTTCTAAAGCATTTCTGCTAATCCATTTCTGACGCACGTCGTGATTTTCCATATCTTTCTATTTTTGACATAATTTTTTGAATAATTTAGTTTTGATCGCTGAAGTATAGGAAAAAAGGTATGTTTCAGGCCAGCTGCTCAAATTTAAAAATTAAAATGCTCGGATACTTGAATCCACTTCTTCCTCCACTTGTCAAAATGTCTTTCAACCCCATGAAAATATGAAGACGACTTTCATGGTAAGGACTTTCATCCCCTCGCCAATGTAAACAGTCACTAAGCCAATCACTGTCGATTGTTCGGGAACAAAAATCTGGTTTGACATACAAGACAGTGGAATATTTTCAGAAGATAATCCTTGTATTCCGAAAAAAATATTTCTGACGACTAATGGAAGAACGCGAACAGTGTTTGGAAGAGCCAAGAACTTGATGGTTTTCATTTAGGTTCGGACATTTATTGGAAAGACGTTGATTCCAGTGGAAAATATGCAAATCTACGATTCCAATTCAATATAATTATTGGACACAAGTCAGATTACTATGTAAAATTCTCGTTAATTTTGACAATTGGGAATTGCAAGTGGTTAGTGTTGAAGTGTTGAAGTAAACTGTAAATAAAATAACTTGGCTATTATTAGCAAGGTTTCTGTATATAAATGCCTTAAAAATAAGAAAAATGCCGTCGCAAATAAATTCTTTTCGTTCCGATACACAATTGTTGACAGCAGATCCATCAAAATTAACATTTGACATAGGTTAGTTTATTTTCTTAAAAAAAAAACTTTTACACATCTAATTATTTGAACATCACTTGTAAACAAGCCATCAGCGCTTAAAAGAAAATGTTTTAAGTTTATTACATATTTATGATAAATATGCATTTGATTTAGGAATACGATATTTCGATGAGTTAATGCTAAGTTTCAATTAAAATCAACGAAAATCCAAATGACCAGGTTTGGACATAGAAATCCGGACAGGGTAAAAAATTTGCATTAAGTGGAATATTTTTATGGATTCATGAAACGAACAACTCGTGTTTATGAAATATTTATTGCGTCAAATACATTTTGGAAATGCATAGCAATAAACTGTTTCTCGAAATAAGTAACGTTACACAAATAATTTTCAATTTTCTAAAGTTTTAGTGAAAAAAACCCCAATAATTGTGTTATAATTTATCATAGTTTATTGAAATTAAGATTTTAATTGCAGGAAACTAATATTGTTAATTTACAAAAATGGTGGTTACTAGTACTTTGAGGTACCTCAGTTTTTTTAATCGGTCCGGCATTGAAGCAACCAATACCAAATTTTTTCACTAAACTCATCCAACTCTGTTATTATTCGTGGTCTCTTCTTTGTTACTTGAAACTTTGTTATGTACCAAACTTTCAGGCCTGAGATGTGCCCGGGCCACTCCAATGTCGAAATGCACATTAGAAGTTTTTTTTTTAACTGAAATGGTAAAAGGGATTTACAATAATAAATCTTTTCGATTGTTTTGCCATTGTGTTTTGCTGATTGTGCAAAGTGTTTCTTCTAATGATGATAGCAGATTCAGATTCTCTTCCAATATTTTTTTTTATATTTTTCTGTGTTCACCGTTCCATTTATTAGAAGCAGCTATCCAACATGATAAGAAAAGCATCCCCATATCAATTTTGACTCGTCTGAGAAGACTACCGTTTTCCAATCCGTTATGGTTCAGTTTTCGTGATCCCACAGGAGATGTTTTATCACATCTCTTTGGTTAAAAGAGGTTCTTTCGCAGGTCTTTTTGCACCTAAACCGAATTCTGGAAGCCTTTGTCTTTCAGCCCGTGAGCTGATTTATGATCTGCCGGCCTCTATCAACACTTCTCTTAAATATTCAGCTGTTTTAAATCGGTCCTGTAGACTTATCCGTTTTAAAAAACGATCTAGAGCACTGGTGGTTTTTCTATTGGGCCTGTTCCTCTTTTTCTTTCTTTTTAGTTCAAGTTGGCTTGAATTTCATGATGAATTCAGCCGCTCACACCTACCTGAATCCCACTAATTGCGCTATATCGCGAACTCTGTTTTTCTTTTCTTTTTAAGTTATTACTTCGATTTTTATTTTTTCACACATTATTTTTTCCATTTGCCATAATTTGAACCATTTCACTCTAAATCTTTTCGCGATTACTAGAAAAGACATACATCAAGGCCTTTTTGTGCAAAATCCTTGAAGATTACATGCGGTTTCTCAAGATAATAAAAGTATACAACTGTACTATGTATGGTATGTCACTGAAATGTGTGTGAATGTTTTCTTCGTATATTCTTTCAATATAAATATTCATTACGTAATTCGTTTACCATCTTTAGTGAAGCGAAGCTATTTGTCTGAGTATTACATACGTTAAAGACTACGTTTCCTTATTTAACACCAAGCTGATTCCTATAACTGTTTCCTAAAGTTATTAGGGTTGTTCCCTTTTTACAATAATACTTTTTACAATAATAATTCCGTGCTATTCGTGTTTCAATTGGTTTCCGCTCGGCGTTAATTTACCCAATCGAATTTGAAAACTTCCCGCATCTGTGTGCAATATTTATAATATTAGATAAATGAATTTGCTTATAATTGGGGGGTGGCCGTGGTGTAGTGGTACTAGCAATCGCTTCTCACTCGGAGGGGTCTAGGTTCGAATCCTGCCCATGAACAAGTCTTTCAAGTTTTTCAGTTGTGTAATTGGAACTCAGACAAAAAAATTCTGCGTGTGAAAGCATAACACTGACACGTAGATTTGGCTGTTGTAGAGTTTCAAGCACAAATAATTACTGCGAATTAATAACCTTCCACTCTGAGTGAAGAAAAAACTCTCCGTCCTATTCGGACTCCCACCCCTGGAGAGTAAATACCGAAACCAAACACACCTGAGTTTCAAGCCACTACAAAACAATTTTCCTTTCTCCTCCTTTCTACCTTTCCGCCCGCGCCCTGGCAACAGTAAAAGGGTATCTAACCCCTTCGGCGCGTGTAAAAGTATAAAAAAAAAAGTCAAAACGGGAAAAGTAAACAGTTTTAGGGATGTAGTCACTTTTGTATGGAACTCGACACTATACTATTTGTCACTTGTTTGTTTCCTTTTTAATTTACGCAAGTCGTAAAAACGGATTAATGAAGGATAATTCCACTACTACCTGCTGTCCTATGAATGATGAACCATTTAAATGTATGTTTAACTTATTTTCTCTTTGGATGTTATTTAAGTTATTCCGTTATTTTTCCAATTTATTGACCTACTTCAGAAAATAAATCTATAATCAAAATGGGCCATGGGAAAATGTGTTTATACACATTCTACTGTTTATAGCAGTAGAATAATTCTTAGAACAAAATTTTGTAAAAAAAATTCCGGTAATTATCAATCAGAATCACTGTACAACAGCAACAACAGAACCACAAAATGGTTTAAATTTACTTTATTCAATAACTTACTTCCTCTACGGGTCAACTTAATCTAACACTTTCGATGTAACTTAATTTATTTTATGTTTTAATTTTTTTTTTCAGAACACATAAAATATATCTATATTTTTTAACCTCCTTGCATTTATTTAACCAGTGCTTGCATTCACCCCCAAAAAAAACGTTTTAGGTTTTGAAGAAAATGTCTGTTTTCTTTTTTGCGCCAAAGTGTTTGTAATATATGTATAATCTTCAAAAAATACTAGTAACAGGGTCTACCAGCATGCACGATTCGCTAGCCTGATTGCTCGTTTCTAACAATACGTCTACGCACTAAACCACATCCTATACACTTCGGCCACTCTCCCCGCGGGACTGCCGTTAGATATTACTACGCGAGGCTGGTAAGCAATCTACGCTATGCCTCCTATATTTGCTATATTTGCACTTCTTATTTTTTGGATCCTTCGTGGACATAAATGTGCATACAATTTTCTTCTAACCGCAACATTTGGTTGTTGAGATATCGTGCCCGAACCGTTGTATATACTTGCGACATCTACTACAGTGACTAGATATGGTCTGCGTACTATGGTAGTTACAGTTTCTATATCTTCGGTTTGTCCAGACGTTTATGGGTGGGATCAATCTACAGGTCCATTGCCCATCCATCGTAGTGGTGTTCCACCGAGCTTGCCATATAGTCATTGAAGTCGCTCTTTCTTCATCCTTGATCCTTTTGATGAATGGCACGTCTTGGTTACTAGAAGTTCTTTTATTATAGACTTTCTGCATCTCATCCGCAAGGATGGAATCATCCCGGCTATTACAGAAGTTGCGTCGTCTGTAATCGTTCTAAAGCCACTGATTACCCGTTCTAGGCCGGTATAAGCCAGTCTTTGATATGGTTGATTTCATTGTTCCTAGCTGACTCTATCTCGCAAATATTCTTTGCAATGATGATGTCGTAAGCGAATCCGATTATTTTTACTCCTGTTGGCAGTGTTAATTGCATAACTCCGTCGTGCATGATCCTCCAGAGTAGGGCCCCAGTACCGATGCTTGTGGTACTTTTTATAGTACTTTTCCCCTTCGTCGGTTTCATATCTCTATTGCTGAAGTAGTCGGATACATGGTGTATGGTGCATCCATTCTGGCTGGTGACCTTATAAATTACCAATTTGCTGAGTTAGAGGCATTTTTATGTCCAGCGTCGTTACTGCACAATATTCCTTTGTTCCCCATCGTCATCTTTCTCCCTTTACTGCGTCGGCTGCTATTTCTACGCTTTTATGGCGTCGACGGTGAAGTGCGATTTTCTGAACCCAAACTGTTGATCTGATAATGCTCCCTTTTCTTCTGCCACAGTGAGCAATCTATCATATATGATCCGTTCCAGTATTTTCCCCGGTGTGTCTAGTAGACATATTGGGCGATATGATGCTGGTTTCCCAGGTGGTTTGTTTCTCTTTGTTAAGAGTACCAAATTTTGATGCTTCCACTGTTCTGGGAAAACCCCCTCTTTCCCTTTTGCATTGTTCTTATAAACAAGCCTGGTCTCTTTTGAACAACTGCTTTCACTGCCTTATTTGGTATGCCATCGGTTCCAAGTGCTTTGTTGATGCCTATCTTCTTGCATACGTTGAGAAGTTCGTTAGGTGATATTATTGGAACTGCCTGCTTCTATGCTGAGTTACCTGATTATGTTGCACAGAGTCGACGGTCTCTGTGGGAGTAGTTGCTCTACAATAGATCATAGCCTTGTCGAACTTGATCATTTTGGAGACCTACAACCCTTCAGATTAATTATTATCATTCTGTATCCCGTACCCAAGGATTTATGTCCGCTTAATCGCACAGGCGCAATCTTACTTTCATTTTTTTTATCTCCTTTTTAGGCCCCTTCATGCCAGTCGCAATGTGCTTAGTCGTTCCTGAAAATCGGCCTTCCTGCACTCTCCACCGGGCTTCTAAACAGTTTGCTATGAGTGCTTTTATTTCTTAGCTCCATCAGTAGCACGGTGTACCCCTTTTACTGGGTATTCGCCTGGGAATTGCTGCGTCAAATGTTGTGGTTATAATGCGAGTGAGGTGATACAACAAATTCTCCGCTGTTTCGCTGTCGACTAGCTCACTGATATTCATCATTTCGTCGAAGAGTTTATCTTTCCATTTTGGGCGCGCTAGCTTAGGGGGTGGAATGGCCTTTTGCTGTTTAATATCAATTAATATCGCCTGATGGTCACGGTGGGTATATTCTTCGCTGACCTGTTGCGCAGTAGTAAAGCTAAGATTAGACGACGTGTAAAAAACACATAATTGTGTACACGTGACGTCAAAGAAAAGTTCAACATACGAGTTGCATATTTAGTACGTGGTGCGAATATGGCGAACTTCATAATGTGTGTATTACACGATATGTGTATTGTGTAAAAAAGCCGCATAAAAATGTGTGATCTAGGCGATCGCATATAATGTGGTTACAAATGGGTACACAAGATTTGCTCCATATTTTTGTGTAGATTACACTGCGTGTAAACTTTTCACATTCGGTTCATATGCACACATGTGCACAGCGACGATTTTATACGGTGCTTTTTTAAGTTTCAAAATGTCGAGGAAGAAATGGGCTGCTGTTGCTGTTTTGGCAACATATCTGACTGAAAATGAGGAAAAACGCAAAGATATAAAAGTTGATGCTTGAATTGCGTGGTGACGAACCTCGCTTATATCATAATTTCGTACGAATGACGGCTGAACAGTTCGATAATTTGCTTCATTTGGTGCAACCATATATAAATAAAGCGGACACAAATATGAAATCGAGCATACCTGCATCAGATAGGCTGGTGCTCACGCTGCGATATTTGACCACTGGTGACAGTTTTAAATCGTTGCAGTTCATTTTCCACAACCTATCATCTCGACCATTATTCCAGAAGTTGTGGACGCAATTTATAAATCATTGGTCAGCGATTACTTAAAGGTGCGTATTTGCATTTAAGTAGTATATATGTATGTATACAAATACATATACATACATATATGTATGTATACAAATACATATACATACATATATGTACTTACAAGAAAAGTATTTAAATTTGCATATGGTAGGTACCAAAAACGTAGGTGCAATGGGAAGCTGTAGCATGCCAATTTAACGAGCAATGGCAATTTCCAAATTGCATAGGCGCATTGGACGGCAAACACATCGTCATGGTCGCACCGCCAAACGCGAGTTGCGTCTTTTATAATTATAAAGGTAAGCAGAGCGCTCAAAAGGGGTTATTATTTGTCTATAATAAAAATATTTAAATTATAATTCATTTCGAAAGGTGCACATAGCATCGTGTTAAAGGGAATTGCGGAAGCAGATTACAAACTAATATATGTGGATGTTGGACGAAACGGACGATATTCGGACGGTGGCGTGTTCAATCGTTGCACTTTCAGTCAAGCATTGGCGACCATTCAGCTGCGTCTGCCACCAACGAAACCGTTGCCTGGTCGAGAAATGCTCGTTCCATACGTAATTGTCGCAGATGATGCATTCGCTATGCGCCCAAAAATCATGAAGCCTTATGCCAAACGCGGTCTAACGTTATTGCAAAGGGTTTTTAACTACCGACTGAGTCGTGCACGCCGCATCATTGAAAACACCTTTGGAATCATGTCGGCGCGTTTCCGCATTTTGCGGAAACCAACACACTTGGATGCTGAAAAGACAAAAAAGAATTCCATGAAGTACGCTCCGAGTACATCATTTGATCAATATGATGCAGAAGGCAATCTAATAATACAAGGTGATTGGCGTCACGATAATATGTCGACGACAACGTTGTATCCTCTCGAAGCACAAAGACAATGCCCAAACAGCGCAAAAGATGTACAGAAGGAATTTACCAACTATACTATTTTGTCGAAGAAGGAGAAGTGGAGTGGCAGTACAAACACATTTGAGTTTATTTGTTAAAATAAAATATAGTAGAATGGTTTATTCTATTTAAAACTTGTTTGATTGCGTAGCCGGTGCAAGCTGTTGAATGATTTGAATAGGTGTTGGGCATCGTGGTGTTGATTGAGCAATAGTGTTGTGGCTTTACCCAACGTCCTGCTGCATGGATACCACATTCTCATCAATAATTTGCATTGACATTATCTGTGACTGTTCGCCTTCAGAAGCGACCATGAAGTTGTACATCACTTGCATCAACAGTCTACGCTAATTACGTGATTTGACGTCTGAAAGAGTGCGCAATTCTGCTAACAAGTGGTCGCAGAAGGTTGAATTGGGGTCAGACGTTTGCAGAGCAGTATAGATGACAGCAGTGGATGACTCGCTACGTGTTGTCGGCGTTGCTTGCATACACTGGCGCTTGCATCGCTGACCCACTTCAACATTAGGTGTTAAGGGTTGAGGTGAATCAGCAAATTCATCTAAAATCGAGCTATTGCTGATTACTGATGCCTATAATAAACAAAATGTTGTTGAAAAATAATAATATGTAAATTAAAACGAAATAACTTCTACCAATTCTATGGATGACACGGATTCAGTTGATTGGTGCACATTATTGGCCTCCAGAAATAGCATTTGCTTGAAGTACCTCCACAGTTCACCGTCTGTACTTCAACTGCGCCTTGCCCCGATTTTTTTTTCACGTAACTTGGCCACGTTGGTTTTAAATGTGGAGCGAAGAGCCAACCTTTGCTTTTATTTCATTGACGTCGACCCTTCAATATTTAATTCATCCAAAACTTCGCGCCAGCCATCCAGTATTGAATATTTATATTCGCTAGAACCAGCATTCCATAGCACTGGACGCACTTCAACGGCCGCAATCAGTCTTTTTGTTTCTTCCTCTTTCCACTCGTGCTTTTTCTTTTTCCTGCAGTCGATTTTCGAGCGCGAGCTTTTTCTGCAGGTGCAGATGTATTTGATAACAAATTCTGAGTTATCTCCAAATCCGACATTTCACGTCTAGATATTTCAAAACTCATACTTTTTTGCTCCATTAATAAACCAAAGAACACCACAAAACACGACCGTAGCAAAATGACGCGAACACATAACAAAAACGTGTAGCTACAGGTTTTTTAGCGGGTACACAATTTTGACTGGGTACATATTTGTGAAACAAAACTTTTAAATGCGAAAAGTTGTATGTGGCACTCGATTACACGATATATAAAAATGCACATATTTTTGTGCGCAATAGGTTCCACATAATGTCTACATAATTGTACGTGCTATATGTAACTAGCATAATTATGTCTATTAGACGACATGTAACCAGTAATGACAACATCTGACGTCAAAATTACGTCAAGGATACATAATTAAGTGGTTTTTGCACGTCGTCTAATCTTAGCTTAAGTTACTCATGAAGGTAATACCAACGATTGATCCCATTCCCGCTTTCCTAAAAGTATTACTTCGACCATTGTTTGCAATGCTTACGAGGGGCGTTCAACATATTCTCGGTATCGGGGTGAAGCTGTGGTTGTATATATAAATTGACTTATTTATCAAGTAATACTATTATTTTTGTGCATTCATGTAAAATTTCATATAAGTCATATATGTTAATGCATTTTATTATCTTAACACTAACTCTTACATTCTAACAAAAGATGCTTAAATGCTAGCTTACAATTACTTAACAATCTTATGCTAACTTACTGGCCCCACACAGGCACTCTAAGCTAATCTAAATTCTTATATCTATGTCTTTCGACTTCATTTACATTTTATTTATAAACTTTTATTTTGTGTACAGTGGCATAAAAAAGGAACAGACCTCCCGAAGAAGTTCAAAGTCACTCCGTCTGCCGGGAAGATCATGGCCACAGTTTTTTGGGACTCAAAGGGAATCTTGCTCATTGAGTACAAAAAAAAAGGTGAAACCATCAACGCCACATCCTACGCTTCCACTTTGCATAATTTGCGGGAGGAAATTAAAAAGAAAAGACGGGGTAAACTCGCAGCGGGTGTGTTGCTTCTTCATGACAACGCTCCTGTTCACACGGCGCGAGTTTCCGAGATTGTGGTTTCGAAGAAATCCAACACCCACCCTATAGTCCAGACCTTGCCCCTAGTGATTATTTCTTGTTTCCGGATTTGAAAAAATGTCTTCGTGGAAAAAGATTTTCGGATGATGAAGAACTCAAGTCGGCAATAAATGGGTATTTTGCAGAGAAAGAGGAAATTTATTTTTTTGAGGGTTTAAAAAAGCTTATCTCAAGATGTAACAAATGCATTGATGTTAGGGGAGATTATATTGAAAAATAAAAACAATTTAAATTGAATTCGCATTTTCCTTCATATCGATACCGAGAATATATTGAACGCCCCTCGTAGATGGTGATGCGTTTCAAACGATGATGAATGTAAAAAAAATTAATATTGGATGGGATAGATGTGTCATATATGCAGAGTTAAATATAAAAAGTGTGTACAAATAAGATGGCATGTGTTAAATGCGGTGGCGAACATAAAAAAATGGATTGTGTTAGTGATTGTGTGAAATGTATCAGCTGCATCAGAAGTAGAGAACTTCTTCATCTACCAAATATAGAGGTTGATCATGACACAAGGAGTGAGAACTGTCCGGTCCTTAAACGGAAGTTACAATTTGAAAAACAAAAAATTCTATACTAACACAATGAAAGTGTTTATTCTTAAATATAGAAGGACTAATTAATAACTTTAATGAAATTGAAAATATAATGAGCACGCGAAAATACGAAATTGTTTGTTTAACAGAAACACATCTAAATCAAAAATTGAAGACAATGAAATTAATATAGAAGGTTTAAAACCAGTCAGATGCGACTCAATTTCATCACATACAGGAAGTGTTATTTTTTATGTACGCGAACACTGGAGAATTGAACTTTTGGAGAATATTCTATTAGGTATGGAAAGTTGGTGGTTAGTAAGAAGACTTATTTATAGAGAACATGTTTTAGTATTGGTCGGCCTATATAGATCCCCAAGTGCATCTGAAGCGAATTTTTGTGATAATTTTCGTGAATATTTAGATAAACTACCAATAAATGAAAACAAAATTATAGTAGTGGGAGATGTAAATATCGACTGGCTGAAACGTGACACATATGCATTAACCCATTATAGACTGAGTTTTTTTGAGGTGTCGGATTTTCTTTTTTATTTAATATGTTTTTGATTATGGTTGTCTTAACAGTATATAAGCATTTAAAAATTGGTCTTGGGCTCAGTTTACACAAGAAATGCTGGTACCATATGGTACCACTAGCCTGTTACCCTGTCGATTATTCCAAATGTAAGTGTTACCTTATTACAATTACAATTTACAATTAATAAGTATATCGAACCTCAAAAAAAGGAATTAAATAGACAGAATTAGTTGCAGAAAGGTATTATTTATTATTTTGAAAACAAATTGAAAAATTAAGTATGAAATTGGTAATTACATGCAGCACATAACCCTACATTACATTTCATGCACTCCAATCTTGTTCGGGCTTTGCAGTTTTCTTGAGCACACCTACGTCGGCTCGAAGAAGGAACAAGCAAGTGATTTCGGCCGTCGAACCATATGTCATCACTGACCCGATTGTCAGTACGAGAGTGCTTCGCAGACTTCGGCCGTCCTCCGCTAAGAGGAAGGTTTTGAAATCGAGTCAAATATGTCTGCGCTATGTGTCTGCGAAAATCCAATCGACTTTCAGCATTTCCTGTTTTTCTTGATAGGACCCAAGCATCGTCATGCCAACAATCTGAATCTTCGGCGGAGAAACTAGAGCTTGATGACTTAGCCCTGGAACTGCTAGCATTGCCATGTATACTACCACTAATACGTGAGCTGACATGACCACGTCCACGACCTCTGGAAGCACTACGTTCAGAAATTTATCCGCCAGACTCCATTTCAGGTGAAAATACATTACGTGTTTTCTCACGATATAAACGTTGTCGTCGTAAGTTATTTTTCGACAATATAACCTCACAAGGGGCACTGAGCTGTCGATCACTGGGGTGTCCTCGTCTCCTGAATCTTCGTCTAAATGCACAGCGGCCTCTGGAGGTGCTATAAATATCTGCAAAGGTTCGAGATCCTCATCTTCTTCCAAAATAGCCAATATTTCGTGTATATTGCACCTGAGCAACAGAAAAAAAAATTTACTCTAGGGAACATTAACATTATTTTTTATTCCTAGATAATATATATATTTTTATAAAAAAAAACAATATGTTTAACAACATTACGATCTGAAAAATTAAAAAGATATGACAAGCGGCTAGGGGTAACAGCAATTAACAAACAAAATTTTCGATATAAATAAACACTGGGTTAATGTAAGTTAAACAAATTATTAATACACTTACGAGTATTAAGAGCACATAATTGTAATAACATTATTGTTTTGTTACAAAACTGGAAAAATACAAATACTTACTTTGTCAACTGGTCCATTTTTTCGAGAAATTTCCGACACACTCACTTCAGAAAAAATAACACTCAACTGAAAACAATAACTGTTAATTTCGAATGTTTTACGAATAGGTCACACCTCCTTGAATTCACTGCATCAATTAGTGTGAATCTACCGAATTTCGTGTTCATTCACTATGAGAAATTAAAACATACGAACAAGTGGTACCGTTTGGTACCACTAGTCTACAATGGGTTAAGAATTAAGCAAATCGTAAGGGATAATGCTTTTAAACAAATAGTGAAAGAACCAACTAGAATTACTCATATTTCGCGAACTATTATCGATTATGTAATTACAAATAATGATAACGTGAAGGCAAATGTTGTCGATAGTCTGAAAATTAGTGATCATGAAACCTTGGTCAAATTCACCAAGTGACTGGGAAAACTACAGACTAGCAATGTGGAGAACCATAAAATCATTAGTGCTAAAAAAATAGAAGAGTGCAATAAAATGTGTTGTTTTTGATAATGTTCCAATAAATGACTGTAGAACTATGGCAAGTAAATTTAATGTGTTCTTTGTTGAAAGTGTGTGTGAGTTAAATATTACCTGCGTTTGTTCAACCAATAAACAAAAGTTTTAAATTTAAATGTATAACCGGTAATGAACTAAAACAAATTTTTAGAAAAGACACACATATGTTAAATGTGAGCATGATTAGTGACGCGTTGTACAGTATTGGTCCCAAACTGTGCAAAATAATAAATAAATCAATGTCTAATGGAATATTCCCAGAAATATGGGAAGAATCGATTGTAGTGCCAATTGAAAAATCAAAAAATGCTACAAAACCAGCTGATTTTCGTCCAATTAATATGCTACCCAATGAAGCAAACATTTTGGAAAAGGTGGTGCAGCAGCAGCTTCAGAAATACATGGAGGACAATCAGATTAGGGGCATTATTTATAATATATTTTAATGAAATGCCAAATGTTGTTAATTGTTCTCGCTTGCAACTGTTTGCTGACGATGGTCTTTTATATGTTTCATGTAATGAGATAAATGAATGTTTTCAAAAAATTAATTGGGATTTAAGTCAATTGGAAAAATGGTTTCAATTGAACAAATTAAGTTCAAACGTGAGCAAAACCAAATGTATGTTTATAAACGGACAATCTGATAATAATATATTAATTAATAATGAAATAGTTGAAAATTTTAACGAGATTAAGTACCTAGGTATTATAATCGATACGAAGTTAAACTTTTATAGTTTAACATAGTTTAATATTGAGTACATATCAAAAAAAATAATTAAAAAAATTAGTTCTAAGTGCAATAAGTGTCTATAATTCTATATTTAAACCACAATTTGAATATTGTTCCACAATCATATATTTAGCGAATAGCACAATGTTAGATAGACTGCAGAAGTTTCAAAATAGAGCAATGCGA
Source organism: Volucella bombylans (assembly GCA_949129095.1). NCBI lineage: Eukaryota > Metazoa > Arthropoda > Insecta > Diptera > Syrphidae > Volucella > Volucella bombylans. Next base: position 58,992,884 of record OX422141.1, read on the forward strand.
AGTATATTAAAGTGTCATTGGCTAACACCAATTGTAAAGCTAGAGGGCTGCACAAATCCTTCTAAAACTAACCCTTCACTACTGTACAGTACTTCCAAGCACTATACTTCAGTGTAGTGTCGATAGCAAAAACCTGTATTTGAATGTTTTCGTGAAATCAAGCACTGCCCTTCAGTGTAGCATGTATATCAACTGATATATACTACCGCACTTGAAAAATTTCAAATACAATGATGACAGTGCTTGTGTTCTGTTGTGAAGCAAAATATCAGAACAAAAAGCGATAGTGAAGTAAAATAACGGTAAACTACAGCAGGCATAGCGAGTGCAGTAGAACATGATAAGATGCAAAAACGAATGTAGGTAGTATGTCATATCATGAAGTTCGCAGTGCTCGCAACGATAAGGTGGAAGATGGATGAACTGACGATGTATGGAAATTCAGTTATACATTTTTACGATCAGTTTGATGTATTAAAATGGTGGGATACAAATACAAATCAATTTCCTTTACTATATAAAACAAGTTGCAGGATACTTGCTATTCCTACTTCAAGTGCAGCTTCAGAACGAGTTTTTTCTCATGCTCGAAGTTTATTGACAGAAAAGAGATCTTCAATGGGCGGTAATTCTGAAACTGTTAATCAAATAATGTTCTTAAACCATAATTGCTCTTTTTAAGTTTTTTTCTTTTCGTAGTTGAGAGAATAAACATTTTTCAAACCTTTTTTTTTTCTACAAATTACAACCGAAATCAATGCAGAAGAAATTAGTGTTTTGTAGTAGTTTACTGTTTTCATAACTACGTAAGAAAAGAAGCTGCAAATGTAATACAAACTACATATGCGAAATACATACGCGTAATTGCTTTTTTCCTTTGTTCTTTTCCTTCTTTGTTCTTTTCCTTTTCTTTTTCTCAAAATAATCATTACCTAAACATCAGGCTATCCTGTTTTAGATCTAGAAAGCATTGCAAATGAAACTGTTATCATTTCTCGCAAGTGCACAAAAAAGAAAAACAAATTATGCTTCATTTCGATAAGTTTAAACGTTCTTCTACTTCATTTTTGTTCTACTTCACTTTTGTTTTACTTCAGATTTATTCTGCCTCAATTTTGTTCTGCTGCTCTATTGCCTTGTCGTGCAGTATTTGTATGTATTCGAAAAACTTTCGTCAATAAAATATTTGATTTGTAATGAGGGTGAACAAGAGAGACAGTATTTGAAATGAGAGCTGATGGCTTGCAAAACATTTTTGATATGCTTGTGCAGCCCTTTATTAAGTGTATTGAAGTGGTTAAGTGTAAAACAAAGGACAATTATGAATGTACTTACGAGTATGTTTGTATTTAAAATGAAAAATGAATTGTTACCTAGTTATCTATGTAATAAAATATTATATGTTAGTAATGTGCACAACCATAATGTGCGAAATAGAAATAACTTTCGCCTTCCTTGCCTTAGAACTCAAAAAGCACAAAATTCAGTTTTCTATAACGGTTTTAAAATATTTAATGAACTACATGATGAATTAAAGCAAGAGAACCAGCTAATAAGATGTAAGCAAAATGACAATGTAAAATGATATGTAAAAATGAAGTATGATTAGATAAATGTAAATTATTTAATTTTTTCTCTATTTAATTATTTTGTTGTAATATACGAGTAATAGCTAAACATTGCTAAATAAACAAATTGAATTGAAATAATTGTAACTTCTTCCCAGAAATAAAATAAATCGTATACCAGTAGGTCTGCGGCTATTATTATTTAAACTTTTATAATGCGTTTTATTTCGCAATTTGATCAAATCCCCTGCCGTAGATTGTATTGCGATTCCCGCCATTTTTGAAGACTTTTGTTCAATTGTCGTGGATTAAATTGTGTTTTTGCCTCTGCAATATCTGTCCCGATAGTGACACATTTAATAATCCCCTGCGGTAGATTAAATTTTCCAGCCTTTGTAACGAAATTACATTGAACCACCGCCATTTTGAAGACCTCCACAGCCGAGAAACTTCACGGATTTGTGAAATCACACTGCCTTAGTGCCGCCTTTTGCAAAACCGGTTGAGACACAGTTGCCGCCGTTGTGTTCCTCTGCTGTGATGCAACGTACACCGCCAAGAAAAAGCCCTCGCCTTCACCCTCAGGAACCAGTTATTGCCAGATTTAACATGGAAGATGACAATGTTGGCGCATCGTCAGTCGGCACCTCACAAAAGATTCCACCGTCCGATGCTACCGCCGCCGCATCACCAGCAGGCCTTTTACAAAGGATCCCAGTATCCGATGCCAATCAGCAGTCGGTCCAACAGAAATCGCCCCGACTACTTCCGCACAGAGTAAACTCGAAGAGTTTCAAAGAAAGCTCGCTGCCATTGAGGGTGAACTCAAGAACACCCAGATTAAACTGAGTGAATGTGATTTGCAGTGCCAGTCGCTGAAAGAGGCGCTGCAAAGCAGACCGATGCAAGCCGCTTCCTTAACAGTTGCTCAGCGGACGCCACCGTTATCCAGTGCTAGTTAGTGTATGACTCACCAACGGCACCGTACACCAACCCGTTATTGCCACCATCCAGTTTTAGCTTTTCATTGCCAGGTACGTACACAGCTAATCATGTTACATTTACTAGTGCTCCAGCCAACGTCAGAACACAATCAGTACCGTCTTCATGGTTTTCTCCACATCCTCCCACACCGTATGCTGCTCCAACGTTTACAGGAAGCTGCAGTGGTGCATCCCAGCAACAACTCACGGCGCCTCGAAACCTTCAGGACTTGACGGAATTAAGCGGTGATCCAGAAGATTGGCCCATATTTTCAACAGCGTATTCAGAGTCAACTGCAGCTTACAACTGTCTTAATTTAGAGAATAACATGCACCTACAAAAGGCTCTAAAGGGTGATGCCCGAAATGTAGTGAGGTGTATGATAATCCATGCTGACAATGTCAACCTCGTGATGGAGCAACTTAGTTCTACCTACGGCCGCCCTGAACTGTTGATAGACTGCCAACTTCAACTAGTTCAGCAAATAACTCCGATTTCCGAATCGAGTGTGGAGAAGTTGATTCCGTTGGCAGTGAAGGCCAACAACCTTGCAGTGTTTTTATCATCGATCAATGGCCAACATCATCTAGCCAACCCCACTCTATTGAAGGAGCTTGTCTTTAAGCTTCCCATGAGTCAGAGGATTCAGTGGGCACAATATGCAGCGAAGATACAGCCGTATCCAACGGTAGTCGACTTCAGCAAGTGGTTAAGTCAAGTGACAAGCTTGATTTCGGTGGTACAAGACAATAAGAGTACCGGGAGTCGCCCATCGGTGGAACCAAAGCGCCGTTCAATTCTTCATGCAGCCGAGGGTCAGCAAGCAGATCCATCAAAGTGTCCAGTCTGTCAATGCCGCCACAGACTGGTTGACTGCAATCGCTTCTTGGAATGCTCCGTCATCGAAGATCTTGTGGCGTTGATGGGTGCCGAAGGAGTCACCACCAGTTCTTACACGAACCGAGGCAGCCTGTCCTCAAGGGTGCGTCAATGCCACACGTACAACATGACGTCAACGATACTAGAGGAGCAGTTCTTAGCTGTTCAGCCAGCCCAGTTAAGAACCGAAAACTACTTTTCCGAGTGCTGCCAGTTCCTGTATATGGACCCTTGAAGCGAGTCGACACGTACGCGCTAATAGATGAAGGTTCTTCAATCACGATGATGGATAGCAGCCTTATAAAGCAACTTGGTTTGGACGGCCAGCGATGTAGGTTGGATCTTCAATGGCTTGGTGGAAGAGTAGCCCAAGAACCCGAAACTGTGGTCAACGTTCACATCATTGGTGCACATAACAAAAATAAACACATGCTTCGGGATGTCCATGGCGTTTCTAACCTTCGTCTCCCGATGCAAAGCGTGAACGAGTACGACATACTCAGGGATATAAGATGTCGTAAGCGATTGCCAGCCCTCCCTTATGACGACGTCATGCCACGCCAACGAAGATGTCATGTCTTCTCACCAATTCCACGAACTGGTGGCAGATTATTTCGATGCAAACAATTTTGGAGTACGGGCAGCACGGCAGATATGCGAGCTCGTAATATTTTGCAGTCAACCACAGTCAAGGTCGAGGGAAGATTCCAAACTGGACTACTTTGGAAGCGTGACGACATTAAGCTTCCGGACTCCTACGCTATGGCAAAGAAGAGGCTCATTGGTATAGAGCATAAGATGAAGAAAGACGATTCGTTTGCAACCGCCTACAACGAGATCATTAACGCCTACGTCACCGAGGGTTATGCCCGTAAGCTGCAGCCGGCAGAAGCCGCCATAATCGGGCCAAGAACGTGGTACCTACCACACTTTGCCGTAGTGAATACCAACAAACCGGGCAAGCTTCACCTTGTGTTTGATGCCGCCGCCACAGTTGGTGGGATTTCACTTAATTCTTGTTTGCTAAAAGGACCACAGGAGTACCAACCGATGCCATCAGCACTGTTCAATTTTCGAGTGGGAGCCATCGCAGTGTGGGGGGACATCCGCGAACTGTTCCACCAAGTCTTCATTCGCCCGGAAGATAGGAGCTCGCAAAGGTTTCTCTGGCGCGACGGCAATGAAGATGTATCACCTTGTGTCTACGAAATGCTAGTTATGATCTTTGGCGCTGCTTGTTCGCCATGTGCAGCCCAATATGTCAAGTCTACCAATGCCTTGGAACATCGTGACACTTATTCTAGAGCCGTGAAGTCTATCCCGCTGCATCATTACGTTGATGAGTCAACCGTAAGGGAGAGTAAGAGCGAGCTGCTGAGCGTCATCATGTCGGTGTTCGATCCACTTCGATTTTTGTCGAACTTCTTGATCGGTGCAAAACTATTGATGCGTGAGTTATGGAGGTACGAGCTGCTTTTGGACGAGCCACTGCCGAGCCACATCAATGCAGCTTGGAACAAATGGTGTGAGAATTTGGACCAAGTTGTCGGGATTCGGATCCCACGCTACTACTTCATCAACGCTTTGCCAAAGCAACTCCAGCTTCACGTCTTTGTCGACGCAAGGGAGGAAGCATTCGCCGCCGTAGCCTATTGGAGATATGAAAGTCCGGATGAAGAAGCATCTATCGCATTTGTCTGTGCCAAGACCAAGTGCGCACCATTGAAGCCCATGACCATACCCCGCCTCGAGCTCCAGGCTGCCGTTCTTGGAACACGCTTGATGCAGACGATTGTCGAATAACACAAATCCTTACACGTCAGCCGATGTGTTCTGTGGACCGATTCCAAGACGGCCATCAAGTGGATTTCCTCGCAGAACCGCCGCTACAAGCCCTTTGTAGCATACAGGATTGATGAAATTCTCGCCGCTACCGAGGTGTCCAATTGGAGGTGGATACCTTCCTAGGACAACGTCGCTTTACGTCGACCTTACCCCTTCATCGAGATGGTTGACCGGACCGAGTTTCCTAAAACAAAGGGAAGACTTGTGGCCTTCTGACGTTGCCAACGTTAGCCACTGCGAAGATAATGAAGACGAGGAATTTCCCTCAAAGTTCGCTCTTCTTACTGTAAGTAACATCTTCATTAAATTTTCCAACTTTTCTTCTTTCTTAAATATACGTCATACGATATGTTCGCCGACTACGTCACATAACGTCAGTCAATGGTTTGACGGTGGAAGAACTCCATGAAGCTGAAATTGTGTTATGCCGGCAAGCAGAAGCTGAAGTGTATGCTGCTGGTATCAACCAAGTTAAAGAAGGTCGATGCCTGACCAAAGAAAGTCCTCTGCACAAACTATCGCCGTACGTTGATGAGAAAGTGGTCTTACGTATTAGTGGGCGAATTGACGCAGCCAGCTGGCTTCCACATGATACTAGAAGACATATAATATTACCGCCCGATCACGTGTTCACTGAACTAGTCGTGACACATTATCATTCCAAGATGATACACCAGAATGTCGAGGCTACTATCTGCGAAATTCGTTGCCTGTACTGGGTTCCAAGCCTTCGACAAGTCCTGCGCAAGGTGATTGTCAGATGTTGCTTATGCAAGTTACAGCGAATCAAGCCTGTTGCACCATTGATGGTACCTCTACCAGAAGATCGTTTGAAGCCATTTGTGCAGTCATTCACCTACACCTACACCTACGCCTTGTTGTCCGAGCCATTCATCTGGAAGTTGCTTGCGACCTGTCAGCAGACGCGTGCATTTTAACCATCCGCAACTTTATCAACCGCCGAGGAGTGCCCGTTCGGATTCGCAGCGACAACGCCAAGAATTTCGTCGGAACAGACCAGCAGGCGAAACGTTTCAGCGAGGTGGTTGATTGTGGCCGTATCCAAGATGAATTGTCAGCCAAGAGTGTTGAATGAGTGTTCAACTGTCCAAGTAACCCATCTGAAGGAGGTATCTGGGAGCGCATGGTTCAGTGTGTAAAAAGAGTGCTACGACACACACTGAAGGAAGTCTCGCCTCGGGAGTATACGCTACAATGCCTGATCATTGAGGCAGAAAACTTCGTGAACTGACGCACAAAGTCTGGAGTGCTTCGCCGTCCAGTTTCTAAGTTAGCCGTCCTCAGTATAGGTAGTGAATCGGACTGATTCACGGAGGAGGGGACGTGGAAGAACGCCCTTACGCAAAATCATAAAACGAACATATCCTCACGAACACCACATAGCCGACAGTTCGTTGAGTTAAATATAGTTGTCACCCTCTCGCCGCAGTCTGCACTCTTCATATTTCTTCGCGCCTTCTTTCACAGTCAATTCAATAGTTTCATTCCTTTGAAAGTAGCCGGCAGCGAAGGTGGAAAGTGCAAACTGTGCTAAGTAAAATAATTTGTAGATATATTAAATAAGAAAGGAAATAATTTTAACTTCTTCACAGAAATAAAATAAATCGTATAGGAGTAGGTCTGCGGCTATTATTATTTAAACTTTTCATCTTCGACAAAGGAACAATGGCAGTTACACATTACATATCATTTTGACCAGCGGGGCGTATAAAACTCTCGACAGCAATATCTGGATCTGCAATAAATCAAAGCATGTCCCAATTTGGACACGTGGAAAACATGCCTTCCAAGATGCGTATGTGCAAAATAAACGGAATCAACTTCTACAGCTGTTACGCGCGGCTAAGTTGGACAACAAGTGAATTCAATGTTAGAAAGCGTAAGTGCAGATGCACGTGAAAGATCTCCAGTGGTTATAGGCGGAAACTTTAATACCTGGGCAACAGAGTGGGGTAGCAGGCTCAGCAATGCCAGAGGACGTATCCTGCTAGAAACATTTGCATCCTTAGATGTACGAGGGGCGTTCAATATATTCTCGGTATCGATATGAAGGAAAATGCGAATTCAATTTAAATTGTTTTTATTTTTCAATATAATCTCCCCTAATATCAATGCATTTGTTACATCTTGAGATAAGCTTTTTTAAACCCTCAAAAAAATAAATTTCCTCTTTCTCTGCAAAATACCCATTTATTGCCGACTTGAGTTCTTCATCATCCGAAAAATCTTTTTCCACGAAGACATTTTTTCAAATCCGGAAAGAGGAAATAATCACTAGGGGCAAGGTCTGGACTATAGGGTGGGTGTTGGATTTCTTCGAAACCACAATCTCGCGCAGCAGCCTTGGAAACTCGCGCCGTGTGAACAGGAGCGTTGTCTTGAAGAAGCAACACACCCACTGCGAGTTTACCCCGTCTTTTCTTTTTAATTTCCTCCCGCAAATTATGCAAAGTGGAAGCGTAGGATGTGGCGTTGATGGTTTCACCTTTTTTTTTGTACTCAATGAGCAAGATTCCCTTTGAGTCCCAAAAAACTGTGGCCATGATCTTCCCGGCAGACGGAGTGACTTTGAACTTCTTCGGGAGGTCTGTTCCTTTTTTATGCCACTGCATGGACTCTTGTTTGCTTTCAGGGTCATAGTGGTGGACCCATGTTTAGTCCCAAGTAACAATTCGATCCATAACACCGTCCGCGTTCTCACTACACATCTCCAAAAGCTCTCTACAGCATGCGATTCTCACTTTTTTCTGAGGCGCTGTGAGCATTCGTGGCACCCACCTTGCACTGACCTTTGAAAGGTTAAGATGGTCATGAAGAATGGTGTGAATGGTACCAATTGAAAGCTTGGTGATCTCTGCCATCATTTTCACCTTTATTCGGGCATCCTCAAGAACAAGTTTTTCGACTTCTTTGATGCTTTCTCCCGTACAAGCAGTAGCCGGGGCGCCGGAGCGGGGGTCGTCTTCAATGCTCTCTCTGCCTCTCTTGAACTCACTTGACCACTGCACAGTTGATAATGAAGGTGCGGAACCCTGGTAAACAGCCACCATCTTTTCATGAATAGTTTTTTAACTTTTTCCTTGCTTAGTGAGAAATTTAATTACAGCACGATGCTCAATTTTCACTATCATCGTCTCAGTTGCCATTATGATTCTATTTAACTAGGGATAAAACGCGAATTAATAATCACATTTATATGAAATTTTACATGAATGCACTAAAATAATAGTATTACTTGAAAAATAAGTCAATTTATTTATACAACCACAGCTTCACCCCGACACCGAGAATATGTTGAACGCCCTCGTACTTCAAGAACAGTATTAAACATTCCTTTTCTGTTAGGCGACTCGTAAACATTGACACATTTTAGCGATTTAAACTGCAATATGATATTCTGCGCTCTAATAGTACGCTCTATTTCTTCTTTCTCTAATTTTTCATTCATACCACACGCCAAAACTCTTGGATTTCTCATTCTCTGAATCTGAATATCATATTTGTCACTCATCTTTGTTTCTTTAAGCACTGATTGTATTTTATCACTAGCTTCTTCATTACCACAATTTATTGCAATAGCACCATTCTTCTTGTTTGATAGGCCATTAACGTTGATCGACATAGATGAATGTTTTATTTGTTTTTTTATCTCCTCTTTTGTTATTGTACTTGCTTGACTGCGTTTAGGTTTCAGTATTACTTGTGGACCTTTTTTAATTTGTTCAGCATATGATGCTTTTCCGCACGCTTCACTCTGCTTCATTTCTATACTTTTTACACTTTTTTCATTACTTTTCTTTAATTCATTTTTTATTTCATCAACCGTCTTTGATATATATTGCACACCTTCACTTAAATGATCTTCTTTCTCACTCACACTTAATTTTGTGTTCAACAAAGATTTTTCTTTTATTTCCGTAATTATTACGGAAATCATCTGTACTTCTTCTTTTAACCGCTCAGCATCATTCTCTTTTTGTTCGTTTTGTTTATAAAGGGTCCGCCATATAACGTTTTTTTTTCAACTAGTGCTTATTTCGTGAATGGTACCACTTAGCTCATGTCTGATTTGACAGATAATTAGTTTTATCCTTCCGATGAACGAATATGGTTGTGTATACGCTTTAACTACTCTAGATGGCGGACCCTTTATAATGTTTTTTGAGTTGTGTTAGTCATTTCGGTAATTTGATCCGTTAATGATTTTGCGTTATTGTTTAGTACTTCAATTATACTTTCATATTTCGACCTTTGAAAGTCTAACAAAACTTCGTATAATTTAAGAATTTTGCCCGGAGTTCCAAAACAATCCATGCAATAGTAACCAATGTTTCGATTTGCTTGGAGTCGTCCCACATCGTATTCGGTTAATTTTCCTTCGCAGCACGCCCGGTGGAAAATCTTCTTACAGAACCCGCTATACGGAACTATATGGGGATCGTTACGGCTAAATTGTCTTTCGCATTTGCCACAACATTCATCCATCGCATCGACCAAATTTCACGATCATTCGAATATCCAAGTTTTTTGTTTTGTTTTTAGAGAACAGTGGCGACACTCGATAAAACACGTCCGATCACTTCCACTATCACTCACTCCTTTCTTATTTAATATATCTACAAATTATTTTACTTAGCGCAGTTTGCACTTTCCACCTTCGCTGCCGGCTGCTTTCAAAGGAATGAAACTATAGAATTGACTGTGAAGGAAGGCGCGAAGAAATATGAAGAGTGCAGACTGCGGCGAGAGAGTGACAACTATATTTAACTCATCGAACTGTCGGCTATGTGGTGTTCGTGAGGATATGTTCGTTTTACGATTTTGCGTAAGGGCGTTCTTCCACAGCCACGAATAGACGTGTTTAATTAAGCTAAAACGGTGTGATAACCTAATAAATAAATTTGAATTCGTGTATAGCCTGAGCGTTTGTGACTTTACGGGTTGTTTAAATACGAAATTCTTCAATAACGACTTTTGTTTTTACATAAAAAGTTTTCCGTTGTGCGACCTGTTTCTTGTTCCAATTCCCACCCTATTTTGCTATTGCCCGATAATCTTTAGTTCTCTTAATATCATGTCAGCTCCTATTCTCCGACCAAGAAAAACTTCAGCGAAATGTCTTCCATCAACACCCACTAACTCACGCAGTTATCTTCACCAACAAAACGGCTGAATAATGATCTTGCTCCCCTTACTGTCAAAATCTTAGAAGAGTACCTCTCTAAGCACGCAGATTTCTTGCGACAAGGTTTTGCACAGGATATCACCAAAATGCAGAATGACTCACTTCTCAAGTTGAAAGAAATCATAAAACCTGGAATAAGCGCTTTGAAGAAATTAATGATAAAATCTCCAACTTAATACTATACCATCATGGAACTGAATAATGCAGAAATTGTAGCTTTTTAAAAACGATGCAACTTACTGTAAGCCGTCTCTTTTACATAATGTCTTTCGTTCAAAAAAGAGTATCAACAAAAACAACACGTCAGCATCTCCTATTGTTCTGAAGTTGAGATAATAAAGGTCAAAATAAAAAGTGTAAAAGGAAGTGGATATGGACTTACTTCTGATATTTGGACCGATAGCTATTTAAAAAGTGTGTACTTATCCTTAACAATTCACTACACCAAGGAGGGAAAACTAAATACGAGACTTCTAGGCTTAAAGTCGATGAAAGGCGAATCATGTACAAGTTATGTATTTTGTTTAATTGTTTATTTAAGTGCTTAATAACAGTCTTGTTAAATTTTTAGGCCAAAACATGAAGTTCAAAATCAATAGTCTCTTGAATGAATTTGAATGCGACTTTTATGAAATGCCAATTTTTGTGACAGAGGTTCAAACTTGATCGCCGCTTTCCGTTCATATGCCAACATATTTTGTATTAACCACTTAATGCACAATGCTATAGAAAAAACAATTATAGAAAATCCTCAAATATCTGATTTATGTAATCTGTGCACAAAACTTGTCAAATATTTAAAAAAAATAAAGCATACATTTTTCCCTTAAAACCTCTCTAAAAAGTAGTATATGCACATGTTGGAACACAATTTAGTATTTATTAGAATCAATAGAAAAAAAACTGGGTCGAAATTTCAAATATACTATCGGAAAAAACGAATTGCAAAGAATTGTAAACATTAATTTAAGCCATATTTCTGCGGTAACCTTTTGAAGAAACATCAGGAGTGTTGGAGGCTGATAACTACGCAACGCTTCATTTAGTAATTGTTCATATTCATCGCTTGAAAAAAAATGTGCTGTTGTTTCGGAAGATTTAGATGTAGTTTCAAATTTCAAAACAAAATTAACTAATTATTTGGATTCCATAGTACTACAAAATGTATCACTTTTTCATAAACTCGTGCTTTTTTTGTTTCCTCCAGCAAATAAACTAATTCAGTTTAATGAAGTTGAGAAACAAGAGACTAGAGAAGAATGTACATAAGCGTATAATGCAAATGTACACTTACGAAGTATCTTAAGCGACTGTAGAAACTATAGAACAACCGCTAAATGAGGAGTTGCATAGTTTATTATCGGATGGTAAGGAGTTGTTCAATTACTTTATTCCACCTGCAGTAGTTTTAAACTCTGCAGACAAAGTTGACAATGAACTTCGCGACTATGAAAGCATTAATGTAACTTTTTACGAGGATTTTAATGTTTTGCAGTGGTGGCATCTACACCAGGTTGAATTTCCAATTTTTTTTAAAGTTAGTTGCAAAATATTAGCTACACCTGCAAGTAGTGCTGCGTCTGAGCGAGTTTTTTCTTCAGCCAGACAATTGATTTCGGAAAAACGTAGCTTAATTGGATCTGACCCAGTTTTAGTCAATCATATTATTGTAAAATGTTTGTGTGGGTACAAATGATAGAACTTATTCTTTTCAATACAAATCCCTTTATTCAGTACAGTTTCAATTCACTATTTAATTGTTTCTCTCAATACAATTCAATTTCTCAACCGCTTATACTTTTCTTATTTTTTACTTAAACCACTTAATCACTTCTCCTAATTAACACTTCAGATTTCACTTTAGAACTGATTTGCATACCTTGGGGAGGCTGGTATTTATACTCGAATGACATACTTCGAGAACAATCCTCGCCATCCCATACAATTTCCAATTTGCTAGAAAATTCGATTCCACTCTCCAGTCATCAATGGTCGAGACTTTGTTGTTCAAGTATCGAAATCTTCTGGTCTTCGAGCATCGACATTTTCTGCTCTGTAAATCTAGATGTCGCTGCTCACATTTAAGTGGTTATCGCATTATGGTCCTAAATTATAATGTAAAAATCTGAAATTCGTATTGACTTAGAGGAAGATGATAATAATAATGTATATCTTATAATAAACACTTTTTTCTTCGGTATCGATAATTCTTTTATTAAATTTTATTTATAACAGCTACTATTTTGCACTATTTCGCAGTCTTTAATCAACAGGTTGGGCTTACTTACTTACTTAGGTGGCGCTACAGTCCGGGGTGGACCTGAGCCTCAACCAACAGTTTCTCCAGTTAGCTTGGTATTTAGCTAGCTGCCTCGAGTTTCGCAGGCCAAATTAGTTTAGGTCTTCTTCCACTTGTGTAAGCCACCTAGGACGAGGTCTTCCTTTACTGTGCTGTTTCATTGGGTTGGATTCGAAAACTCTGCGGGTCGGAGCATTGGTATCGATTTTCTCTACATGTCCTAGCTACCTTAGACGTCCAATGCGTATCCTCTTTTTTGACTTCTAAATTCATTTTTATTGTTTCCTTCATTATTACTTAGGACTAGACAAAAATGAATAAATATAATTTAAAATTAATAGTTTTACCTAAATCTAACTTACAGGCTCCATCCGAGCACTTTAAGCTTAGCAATATCTTAAAACTATTTCCTTTCGGCTTTAACCTATCTTAGATATCTTATACCTATGTTTAATCTAAAATAACATATTGATGTCCAAGAAACGTTATACATACATACATAAAAAACTTTTGCGAAGCCACCTGACTAGGTCTTTGCCCCTGCACAGCTCGTATAGTTCGTCGGGTCGAAGAGTCTTCGCCTCTCCACCCGCCAACGTAAACGGGACCGAATATATTACGGAAGACTTTTCGCTCGAAGCGACCAAGGATATCTTCATCCGCTTTTAATAGAGTCCATGCCTCTGCTCCATATAGCAGGACTGGAGTGATGAGAGTATCTTTAATCGTTCGAGAGAAGACCTTACTACTGAATTGATTTTTTAGCCCAAAGCAGCAGCGGTTGGCAAGAGTAATCTCTCGTTTGATCTCCGATGAGATGTCATTATCAGATGTTATAGCAGAGCCGAGATAGACAAAGTCCTTAACCACCTCAAAGCAATGTTGTCTATTGTAACGTTCTGTCCAATTCATCCGTGTTGGGCTACCTCTTGCTCTATTACAAATTGTTCAAGCCGGTTTGGAACCAGTTTTAATTTTGCTAAAAAGCTGCATCTGAAGGGCTTCCACCAGCCCTGTGTGGTCTTCGCCTATGAGTTTCAGTTCTCCATGCCTTCTTCCGTACATACACAATTGGAATTATATTCTCATGTTATGTATACTTAAAGCCATTAAGAAACCAGTAAGAACGTTCTAAAATGTGTCTGTAGAACTCTAGTCCATCTCTGAAGGACTACCCTACATTTGAAACAAACAACAATTCAGGCCCCGAAAAAATAGGTGGTTTATGAAAACATCATTTTCGCATGTCCTATATGAGCCACTTAACAACATTTTGCACTAAAACCTACCTTTTTAATAAAATATGTATCGTTCTTTCTAGAGTAACGCCTATAATGGCAGTCAGAGTCCAGAAACTTTTAGGTTGCACTCATACTAGTATCAGAGTTTTAAGTCACTACACCACAAAAATTTCCAAATGAGGCTCTCTACCTAGCAGTACAATGGACCCATTTCCGGGTCTCAGTGCTGCAGTAGTGTACCTGCCTCGACAAAAAAAATCATTCTAGTGTGCTGGTTACAATCCGCTTAAGCGAAATGTTATACACCCCATCCCATTTGGTACCTCTCAAGATGTGAATTCATTCATACAATTTCAATGCCACAGATGTTATTCAAATTTTATTAGAAATTTAAAATTTCCAGCAAGGGGAATTCACTTCAATTATAGGGGCGTGGCTTCAACACCTTAAAATTTGTGAAAATACTGCAAGAACAGTGGTTTACTTATGTAAGTTGCATTTTTGTTTGATTTTTTTTTTTGATTTTGCGGCCCGGGTCAATCCCGGACAGATTTATTAGGCTTATTGCAAGCAAACATATTAAGTATATATATAAACTAACATTTTCACTTAAAAACTAAAGGGTGGGAGCGGTTGAAGAAAGTTAGGACGTGAGGCATAGGTGGAAATAAGTATGTTCTTGAGGGAGAGTTTGCTGAGATGGTAGTCGAAGAGAGGCAGAACATCGTTAACTTCGCGATTGGCGAAGACATTGGCTCCAGGTGTCCGTAATTCGTTCTGTGAAGATTGAGCCGGAAAAGTGGCACAGACCTAAGATTGCGGGGATTGGTGTTAAAAGAAATAATTTGAAGTAAGGAAGGACAATCGATATTACCTACTAAAATTTGATGAATAAAGAGAATGTCGGCAACTTTTCGGCGTATAGAAAGGGGTTGTAAATTTATAAGTTTCAGCCGGTCAGTGTAAGGTGGTAAGTTTTGGCTATCATCCCAGGGAAGACCACGTAAAGCAAAGCGTAAAAACCTGCGTTGAACAGCTTCTATCCGGAGGATGTGAGTTCTGTAGTAGAGTGACCAAACTTGGCTGGCATATTCAAGAAGAGGCCTAACAAAGGTTATGTAAAGAGATTTGGTAACATAAGGATTGGAAAACTCCTTAGACCAGCGCTTGATAAAACCAAGGGCAGAGTTGGCTTTTTTTTATTATACTATCAATGTGAGAACGGAAATTGAGTTCCTTGTCGCAGATAACACCTAAATCACGCAACTCATTCACTAAGGGAACAGGCAGATTAAAGATTAGATAGCAACGAGGTGAAGTAGGGAGGCGTTTACGGGTATAAGTTATAGCCTGACACTTATTGGCGTTAAGCTCAAAAAAATTCTTCTGACACCAAGTACAAAACCTGTCTAGATCTTGCTGCAGAAGTAGGCTGTCTAAGGAAGATGATATATATCTAAATATTTTCATATCATCTGCGTAAACAGATATGTATGCATTTTTAATGATACAAGCAACATCATTAATGGTCAGAATAAATAATAAGGGGCCAAGGTGGCTGCCTTGGGGGACACCAGAGGAGGCTTTAATTGGGTCAGAAACCATGGACCTAAATAGAACATAGTAAAGTCGTTCATTTAAATAGGATTGAACCCAAGTTATAAAGTTTATCTGGAAACCAAGAGCCTTTAATTTTAGAAGGATTATATCATGAGAAATTCTATCAAAGGCTTTGCTGAAATCGGTGGCAATCACATCAACTTCATTTCCAGATTCCAGTGCACATAAAGTGCTTGATACGAATTCCGTTAAGTTGGTGGTCGTAGATCTGCCTTTGCAAAATCCGTGCTGGTTTGGGGAAACAATAGATTTACAATGGAAAAGCATTATGTCATAGATAATGCTCTCAAAAAGCTTAGGTATGCAGGACAACTTAGCAATTGGACGATAGTTGGAAATATCGTCTTTTCTACCTTTTTTATGTAGGGGAATAATAAACGACCTTTTCCAGGTTGATGGAAATAATCCCTGGGTGATAGAAAGCTGAAAGAGAGCTGTAAGAGGTTGGGCTAGATGCATTTGACATTTCTTTAAAAATATAGGGGGAAGATCATCAGGGCCAGCAGAATAATCATCTTTGAGTTTTATTATTTTATCTCTAACTTGCTCTAAAGTTATAGACACCGATTCCAAAGTGGGCAGCTGTTAAAGTAGGAAAAGTAAGAATGGTCTGGCTCTTGGGAATGGATGGCGAACGCTTGGCCAAAAAAGATTGCGAAGAGATTTGCAATAATTTGGGGATCGCCCGAGGACCTATCAAGAAAATTTAGGGATGATGGATAGTTATCCGATTTGCTTTTAGTTTGGTGAACTGATAGAATCTTTTGGGGTCGGAAATGAGTGTGTGGTCCATTCGGTTTAAATAGTTGTTATAGAGAGTTTGGCAAAGTACAGAGAAATTTATTTGGGCAGACTGGTAGTAGAAGAAATCGGTGTCAGAACGCGATTTTAAGTAAGAGTACCAGAGCTTATTTCTCTTGTTACGAAGAGATCGCAGCTCTTTATTATACTAGGGTGGTGACGATGAGGGATTCCTTTTGGGTAAAAAAGGCACAGATTGGGAGAGACATTTTAAAATATCGGTATAAAAGGATGCAAGAGCATCGTTAACCGTAAGGTTAGGGTTATTGTAGAGAAAGTTAAAATTAACCATACTGAGGAGGTTGTTCAGTTTGGCGTAGTTAGCCCTATGAAAATTAAAACTGTAAGAATATTCATAGGAAACGGGATTAAGACCATTGTCATATGTCAGCGTAAGAGAAAGGGGAGGGTGGTAACTATCCAATTTAGAAAGCAGATGTTTACTTTCTAAAACGACGCAGTTATCTGTATCAGTGGCGAAGACTAGGTCGAGTTGTCTGCCGATGTTATTGGTGACACCACTTAATTGATATAGACCAGAGTCAGTTATGCAGTCGATGAAAAGATTCTCTTTATCAGAGGTAGGATTTGTTGCAGTATAGTAGCACTGATCAGTCTGAGTCCATAGAAGCTTAGGTATATTAAAATCACCTAAAAAAATAACAACGTCATTGGGATCAGCAGCATTAAAAATGCAGTCGATTGCATCAACAGCTAGCTGGTAACCTTGAATTGGTTGAGAGGGGCGAATATAGCAGCAACAAATATATAGGTTGCGTTTGCAAATAGGAATTCTAGCGCAAACGAATTCGAAGAATGCAGTGGACGATTTTTTAAAGGGTCTAGACTCGAGACGAGAGTGTATAGCTAGAAGTACACCACGGCCATATAAATTCTCCTCTTTATCTAGACCATCGTCACGGTGTAAATCGAAGTCTTGGGAAAATAATTCATTATTCTTAATATCAGGGGTGAGATTGGTTTCTGTGAGGGCAAAGATGTCGTATGGCAGAATCTGCGAATTAAGATATATAGCAGAAATCTTAGTTCGTAATCCTCTTACATTTTGATAATACAGGGACAGATATTTGGGAGGCTTCGGCGAAGAATTGAGTGGTGGGTTAGGAGCGATGGTAGTTTTTGAAACTAGACCGTGTTCTCTGGAGGTGTAGTATGCGCTTGGAGCTAACATGAGACGCAAAAGAAGAGAGATCATTAGCCACGTCATCAGGAGTCATATCTAATTGTTCATGAAAACGTATAAAAAGTTGCCGCAGATCATTGTGATTAGTGGGGAGGCCTTCTTGCAGAATGAAAACCATTGCATTGGTTTTCGTTATACCGTCGATACAGACAGAGTCAGGCTTGTCATGTAGGTAGGCGAGATATAAGCGAACATTATCATATAATCTGCGGTCTCTTAAACGAGAGAGAACATATCGGCCATCTTCCCCAGAATCGATAAGGTGCTTGGTTAACTTTGCCTTTGGAGGAAGAATGGGGTCTAAAAAAGAAGGTGGTGTGGTATTAGGGTGGGAGTCTAGCTTAGAACATGGGGAGGGATTTAAAATATGGGAGCGAATAAAGTTGGGGTATGCCGTTTTTGTATGAGTGGAATGAGGAGATGTTGGGTTTTGTAAATGACTGGGAGGAGGATCTAGATTGAAAGATACGCGCTTAGTAATTGAGTTGGACGCGGTGGAAGAACGTTTTGTGTATACGCGATTGGCAGTATGAATTGAAGGAGGAGTGAAGACAGGAAATGTCCCAACTTTAAAACTCCAATTTGCATCAGGAGTTTGTTTGTTAGTAGTTGGGTTTTTTTGGAAGAGTTAGGCTTCGGTATAGGGTTAGACTTAAAATTAACATTATTCTGTTTTTTAGATTTAGTGGATTTTGAGGTAAAGGTAGTATCCTTGCGATGTTTGTTGTTTCCTCTATTCGGTTTAATTCTTTCCATAGTAAATCACCCAGATTGATGACGTCGGAAGTAGGGTTGATAAACATCCATTCATATTTTGACGGGATGCTTACCTTGAAGGTGTTGGTGGAGTCTTACGGCAGTTGCTGACATCTATTTTAAATTTAGATTTGAAGAGACTAGTTAGCCTGTTTCGATCGCGGAGTATACCTCTTATTAAAAAGGCAACTGACTCAGCTTTGTTGAAATTGTTCAACTTTTTTATTCTCGTGTTCCACTCCGAAAGTGTCCATAAGATTCCGAATCTTGAGATTGTGGGTTCAGGAGTTGGTGTAGTAGCATCGTTTACCGAAGAGGGTTGTGGTGGAGGAGAAGATGATCCAGGAGTTACTGGTGGTTCCATAATTGCAGATTCAAGCATCTCAGTAAGAAGCGAGGTGTTGTATGATGCAATCGGTGGGGGCTGGGATTGCACCGGTATATCTTCGATTTTACTGGAAGTTATCCGGATGTGATCAGCAATTTCGATTAACAGCGCGCGTGATTCGGTTATCTCGTTGCTTAAATCGCTTATTTGGCACATGATGTTTATGAGCAACTGATCATTATTAGGCGGAGAGGGAACTCTGCTTTTGGATGTGCTTTGAAGATGAAAATTGAGGGAAGACCGTAGAGAACTTAAAGAGTCTGTTATTGTGGGGATGTAAGATTTTATTATTGATTTTACACTATGGGATAGAAAATTTTTTGAATCTTCACTAAAGTCATGTTTGTCATTTCTTTTTATTAAGTCACTGTTTTGAGCCAACTGCATGGATAAGTTTCTAAATTGAGTCTTGTTATAGATTGCAGATTGCTCGATTGAAATTGACAAATCTTCAACTAATTTCAGAAGGTCATTATATTTTGTAAATTGGTTTTGCATTGATTTCAAGGCATGATTGTTTTCTGCCGCAAAGTTACTGACCGAATCACTGAGACACTTAATAGCAAGTAATATGTGGGACGGAGTGATGTCCTTGCACTCATCACAATAAAACAAAAAGTTGTTTTTAAAATCTTTTAGGTACGCGATGGATCTTTTACTCAAGCCAATGCAAAGGGCATGGAATGACTTGCTACAAAGACCACTGCAGATCACCATAACAGCATTTAGGTCACTTGTTAGGGAGCAATTCACACTTCCACATAATTCAGACATGATGACGATGATTGAGTTAGGGTAGGTCAGTTGAGAAATTTTAAAACAAAAGGCGGTGAATGAGAATTGGGTTAGTTGTTAATTTCACTTTAATAAACAAATAGAGTCAGCAAAACACAACAAAAGGCGATGATCGAGAAATAGGTTGTGCGAATTATTGCAATTAGGCAGGAAAAAAAATTAAATGGAAGTAAATTAGCAGAGCGAAATTTAAACACGTCTGAACTTAATGAATGAACACCGACAGATGGATCGACGAGCATATAAAAACAAAAATTAAACAAAAGATCCGACATGCATGAGCGTACCTATTGATTGGATATCACGATGATTTTTGTTTTTTGTTATTTATATGCTTGTAAATAGGCTTTTTGTTTATTCAGTTGTTTGAAGTTGTGTTCATTGTATGGCAATTGTTTGTTTAAAATAATTTTATTTAATTTCCTGTTAATACACAATTACTCCTACAATGAAATGAAAATAAACGTGAATATTTGATAGCTATGCAGCCTGTATGCAAAGACAAGTGCACACTGAATATTCGGTGCACTCTATGAATTGTACCCGTTTGAGTGCACTAAACTAAATATTTTGTAATCAATGGGTGAAGTACTCACTCGCTAATTGAATATCAAGTGATACATTCATTTGATTTTTCAAGTTGTGAATAGAGTGGATACAGTAACATAAAAAAATGGAATCGAGCGTATTTTGAAGCCTGCCAGGGTTTTAATTGGACGGGAGTGCTTCCAGTATTAGCCTGAAAGCCATTTCAGCAGGATTTCACTGAACAGAATACTATTTCAGGTAACAGAATACTATAAGCGTCAGTCCTAATAACTGCCTTTTCAAAATCGTTCGACACTTATCCTGATTTGTCGTGCAGTAAGCTCGCCATATGTCCCCTTCAGATCGCAATCTCCAGAGAGATTCCCAGATGGTGCCACGTGGTGGCGTGAAATAGGACTTATTATCAGAGTTGCAAGGTGTACGGCTGCAAAGGCACTTTAACGTTATTTAACGAACCAGCATCCGTCGATGGATGCTACTTGTCATTGTCACCCTGTATATATATACGAAGTGTGTCCAGAAAATAACAGGAATTTTTAAATTTCGCGGGTTTGTAGAGTCCGATTGTCAATTTTTTTTATTTTATGTTGGTATACATGCCTCTAAAGTATCATAAAACTTTCAGCTGTATTCATTGTTTACTTTGTCTGTGGTAGCCGCTAGGTTAGAAGTGTTTTTATGAGCTCGGCGATTTTCGTTTGTTAAAAGAAATAGATCAAAGAATTTCCATCAAATTTAGCTTAAAAAATTAAATAAAGTGTAACAAAGTGTGTGAAATAGTAGCAAAGGCCTATGGTGAGTCTGTTATGAGTAAAGCAAGAGTTTACGAGTGGCATAAGCGTTTCCAAGATGGCCGTGAAGACGTGCCCCAGCACATCAACAACCGATGAAAACGTAGAAAAAGTGAAAGAAATGAAAATTATGAATGATCTCCGAATCACAATCAGAGAAGTCGCTGATGATGTTGGCATATCGATTGGCTCATGTCATGAAAGTTTTTCGAATGTTTTGGGTATGAAACGAGTGGCAGCAAAATTTGTTCCAAAATTGTTGCACTCTGAACAAAAACATCGGCGAATGGAAGTTGCTCAGGAGTCACTGAATGAAGTCAGCGACGATGCAGAATTACTGAAACGTGTTATAACAGGTGACTAATCATGGGTTTATGGATATTACGTCGAAACTATGGCTCAATCGTCCCAGTGGAGGCATTCTGGCTTGCCAAGACCGAAAAAAAGCGCATCGCTAAAAGAGCTAAAGGCTATCCCAAAGATCGAGTTTGACAAGTGTTTCGAGGATTGTAGGATCGAAGCGCTGGCACAAGTGCATAATATCTAATGGGGACTATTTTGTAGACGAATAACTGAAAAAAAGACGAACTGTCCAAGTGGGAAGCCAATACACTACCACTTGGGCCGAGGCCATGTCTTGGCACTGCCAGAAGGCCGACAGCGCCTTAGATGCTTCGACGTAACTTGCTTAGTCAAGAGAAGTTTGTTATCCAGGATGACACCCAAATATTTAGCTTCTTTGGAGAATTGGATGGTGATGTCTTTAAGCACAAGATGAGTCAGACCAAGCAGATTCCTCCTTTTCGTAAAAAGAACAACCTCAGTTTTGAGAGGATTGACTGAAAGCCCAATATTAGTGCACCAATCGTCGATCACGTCTAGGGCTGCCTGCTTTAGGGCAGACAGTCGCTAGACACGATCCAACATACAGTACAGCTACATCATCCGCGTATGCTTGTGCATAGGCGTTAGAACTATTGAGCACGTTGATCAGTGGGTCGACCAACATGCACCATAGCAGGGGAGACAGAACGCCGCCTTGCGGGCAACCCCTGTTTACGCCCGCCACTACATATTGGTTGTCCTATTCACCAGCATTGCTTTTATCCACAAACTAGTCTACGTCGTGTTGTCCGGCCGAGTTACACATGCCGTCAAAAGTTGCGTTGTCGAAAGCATCCTCAACGTCGATGAAAATGCCAAGGCGTATTCTCTCTTGTCGAATGCGCCTTCAATTATGCCTACCACATTCTGAAGCGCACTCTCGCAGGATCTTCCGCGTGGGTAGGCAATATCAGCCGTGACCGAAAGACTTTTTTTCATGCAACTAAAATCTCGTGAGATGAATGGTTGCTTAAATACAACATCAAGTCAATTTACACTAATAATTTAATCTCTCCATTAAATGTTGGATACCACCCATGGAGCGAAATAGCCACTGAGCCCAAACATTTTTCTTGTTTTTTCTGTCCCATTTTCCGAAAAACTCGTCCTACCTAAACCATTACGTGGTTGGCTTAAAGATAACCCACAATGAGCCTTCGAGTCAGCTTAATGACGAAATTGTGCAATTTTATTATGTTCGTTTAAGGAAAGAATTCTATGTACTAGAGTTTAGGTGTTCTGTATGAGTGAACGCAAACACATGAATCTTTTCCAATTACCTTGCTCTCAACCATCCCGGATATCCAAATATTCTACTTCGCATAGTGTTGGCTGCTATAAAGCAGTCTTTATAAGGCGTTGGCTGGGATCAAAACAAAATCTCCTTTTTTTTTTATAGATATTGATCTAGCTAGATCTAGATGTATCTGACCTCGTTTCAACAGCAAATGTTCGCCCGGGATAGATAGGTTACCACAGAGAACTTCAGTCAATTTCTTCTGGTATCAGTAAAATTTTCAGATAAATCCGCCTTAAAAAAAACTGTTTTCTGACTTCAAAAAGTAGATCTTCAGATTCTAGTCATCGCATCATCGCTTAATCTATGTTAGTACTTGTTTTAATGACTTGTTTTAATGACCTTGTCATATTTGTTTTACACTCTTTGTGTGGTGAAAGTGTTATCAATATTGTAAAATGTTTGTGTGGGTACAAATAATATAACTTATTTCTTTCAATACAATCACTTTATTCAATTACAAAATTACACAATTACAATTTACAATTCAATCGCTTTTCTCAACCTCTTTACTTTTCTTTATCTTTTAATTAAACCATTTTATCACTACTCGTAATTCCAGTCTTTGTCAGACAATTGTCGTGTATTCTACCATTTGAAGTGTTAAATTTTTCCCGCATAAACGTGTTCATATAAATTTCACAAATTTAATTTATTTTCTTTTCCCTTCGGTGAATTCTTCTTACAACTCTCTTAATAAATTAACTTTTTTTTTTTTTTTTTTTTTTTTTTATAATGAGCGCGCGCTCAAGGGGTTTGAGTACCCTTAAAGTGATTGTACACAGCGCGGGCAAAGGAAATTTAGGGAGGAAGAAAAGAGAGGTACCGATGTACATTGTTTTTAAATGTTTGCAAGTTATAACGACCAGGAAATACAGAGATCGGCAGGGCATTCCATAAGCGAGATGTACGGCTTAGGAACGAATCACGATATTTTAGAGTACGTCCGAAAATGGGCTTGAGGGTATACTGATGAGCATTCATAGCGAGACGGGTGTTACGGTTGAAAGTTTGAATGGGCGGAATGCTACTGGCGATTTCAGTGGAGCACTGGTGGTGGAAGTAGCGATAAAACAAAGTGAGACACGAGACATTTCGTCGGTGTTCGAGGGTGTCCATTGATTGACTGATATTAGTATCGTCAATAAGTTTTATCGCACGGTTTTGAATCCTATCTAGCAGGTGCAGAGATGTTTTAGGAGCACCTGACCAGATGTGGGAGTTGTACTCCAATTTTGGGCGGATGAATGCCTTATATATTGAGGCCAGATCAGAGGGGGTAAAATATTTCTTACATCGCTTGAGGAAACCTAGACATTTCGCAGCATTTTTGGCGACATCAAATATGTGGTCATTCCAACGTAAGTTGTCATTAACACACATACCGAGAATGGAAAGTTTTTCGGTTTCGACGATGCAAGTGCCATTCATAGATAATGGCTGGGTGTTTAAATTTCGCTTTAAAGACAGCAGACAGCATTGTGTTTTGGAAGCATTAAATTCCACTCTATTGATAGTTCCCCAATTGGTTATGCTGTTGATATCGGAATTTAATGAGCTTAGCATACGCTGCCGTTCTCGTACTACAGCCGAAGAGCAGGTCCGTGAGTCCGGGAACGAATATGAAAAGCAGAGAGTACTGTCATCAGCAAAGGAATATATTGGATTAGAAGTAGCAGACAAGAGATCGTTAATGAAAATTAAAAAGAGTGTCGGTGACAGAACAGAGCCCTGGGGCACACCAGCATTTATTTTGTGAATATCAGACTTGAAACCGTCCAAGACAACTTGAATTGAACGTTCCGAAAGGTAATTTCTAATCCATTGAAGAAGAGAGTCGTCGATCCCAAATGCACGCATTTTCGACAAAAGAGCCTGATGCCAAACTCTGTCAAATGCCTTAGAAATATCAAGTGCAACTATCTTGCTTTCGCCAGATTGATGTACGCTTTGGTTCCACTTTTCGGTGAGACATGCCATCAAATCACCAGTGGACCTGTTGCTACGAAAACCGTACTGCCGGTCATTGAGAAGTTTTCGTGTTTCGAGATATTTCATGAGCTGACGATTTATCAGTGTTTCCATGACCTTGGAAAGAAGGGACGTAAGTGCAATGGGTCTGTAGGAGGAGAGAGAAGATGATTCGCCTTTTTTAGGGACGGGCTGGACAAATGCTGTTTTCCATCTGCTCGGGAAGAGTCCTAAAGTGTAGGATTGATGGAAAAGCTTACGCAGTGGTTTTGCCAGCGAGGAAGAACACCTCTTCAGAAGAAGGGGAGATATACCATCTGGACCAGCGGATTTATGTATGTTGAGATCTTTAAGTACTCTTGCTACTACACGAGTGCGAAAGTAGATTCGTCCCATTGAAGATTCGACGCACTCAAGTGTAGGCGGAGACAAAGCACAATCTGGGAGTGTTGAGCTGGCCGCAAAGTGTGCAGCAAGCAGATTGGCCTTATCCAAAGAGCTGACAGCTGGAATGTCATTGTAAATGAGCGTTGGGATGGAGGATGAGGCGGAATTTCTAATGTTTTTGACGAACGACCAAAAATTTTTACTGCCTTTGGGACATTGCAGTATTTTTTTCCTCAGTTTTTGGTCGTATAGGAATTTCACACGCTTAAGAAAGGCGTTGCAGTCATTTCTGGCTCGTTTGAACTTTTTTCGGTTTTCCTCTGTCGGGTTGGTCTTGTAGGACCGAAAAAACATTTCTCTAACCCTGACGGCCTCTTTACAGCTCGAGTCGTACCATGCCTTTTCTTTTGGTTTGATACTCTTCATCCGATGAGGAATAAAGGATCTCATTCCAAAGAGAATGGTGTCTGTAATCATATCAGCAGCGGCATCCACGTCGTTATCGAGGAAGCATAACGACCAGTTAAAATTCCTAAAGAAGCTGTTAAGACCGCTCCAGTTGGCTTTCTCGTATTGCCATACGGTTCTTTTAGGAATTTTTTCTCTAACTGTGTGGTCGGTGTACGAGAAATTAGCTGATATGACACAATGGTCCGACGAGCCTAGAGGGGAGAGCACATCAATGGTGTACTTATCAGGGTGAGAAGTTAAAAACAAGTCCAGGGTATTGGCGGTATGACTATCAACGTCTGGTATTCGCGTGGGCTCATTTACAAGCTGCGTTAGGTTGTTTTCCGCAGCGAAGATCTCAACACACCGTCCTTCGGGTGTTGTCTGTCCAGAATGTCGAAGCCACCCAGAATTGTGTATATTGAAGTCGCCCGTAATAACGATTTCAGTATGAGGATACAGGGATACAATTCTTTGAATGGAGTCAGACAGCGCATCAAACTCGTTAAAGGTTGAATTGCTGTCCAGTTTGGGGCTTCTATAAATAAAGCAGTAGTGTATAATTTGCTTACGGAGATGGAATTTTAACCACATGAAGTTGAATTCCGGATTGGAACATGGATCACATTGTGGTGGAGTTTGGTAAGCTACATCACTACGCACATAAATGGCGAGACCGCGGTGAGAGAAGAATAATGGCACTAGTTCGTAGCCAGGTAGCTTCAGATCAGAATGATCTGAGAGGTGTGGGCGGGGATCTACCTGTGTTTCACTAAGTGCCAAAACAGCTGGTCTGTACTTACAACTTAAACGTTGAAAGGGGTTTCGGGCCCCCCCTAATAAAAACCAATTTAAAGACCTTTCTCCGGACGCTCCTTTAAATCGGAATATCAAATCAAAATGCGAATTCCCTGGCAACATCTTTGCTTTCCTCTCAACGATTTCAACAAATGATAACATAATTCCTCTATATGTAGTGATTTCAGGATTAGAAAAAACAAGTGACAAAAGTCTCTTTCTTCATATGACCCCTTCCAAATCGATCGCGGACTGGAATACATTTCTAAGAGCATTCTCAAGGTTAAGTGCTTTTAAACCCCATCTGGCTCCACCTTGAATCCTTCAGTAATCAGTAATTTCTTCGCAATGACCTGGTCTGACCCCTCAAAGGACAAATACTCTTCCAATAGTTTCAACACAACTGAAAATAGCAGCATCCACTATACTCCTCCCCAAAATTACTGCAAGTCCATCAGCGAAATTTATTGAATCTTCAATAAGCAATTCGGAACTACCCCTTGTATCCCTTTCACAATGATATTCTCCGAGGATCACCTTTGTCTGTAGTTCTTTTCATCATAGCTTTCGATGAAATAAGTAATATTATATCGAAATACAAAATTCTAAATCACTGCCGTTACGCAGATGATATTTTTATCATGTGCAAACTCAATGATTTGGAAAAAACTAAAATTATATTATCGGAAGCGCTGAATGATATTTTACACTGGTCAACCAATTCTGGATCCAAACTTTCACTTTTAAAATGTAAGACATTGCATGTTTGTCGTAAACAGTCCTGCCCACAATTTAAAATGAATTTCAACAATGTTTATATACAGAATGTTAATAATTTAAAAATCCTAGGGCTAATAAATATAATTGGAAAGCACACTGTATACAACTTAAGAAGAGCCTAGCTGCGAGAGTCAACATTATAAATTACCTAGCCTGTAAAAACCTAAATGTTCTTATTAACACCCTTTGTAATATCACCAGATCTTTAATTTTGAGTAAAACAGACTACGGCATGTTCATTTATGGCAAATGTCCAAAAACTACCCTTAATCTTCTAAAATCAACCTACCATCAAGCTGTGAGAAGAAGTATCAATGCTTACCGGACTTCAAGAATCGAATGTATAGTGGCAGAAGGGGGGCTTCCAACGTCAAAGCGAAAGTTTAATTAAACTTTTTCCAAAACTTACTTACTCTTACGACAAGGATATCCACTCTGTTATCCAGGCAAAACCAAAAAGCGATTACCATCAGCTATAGCTCGAACAATAAGCAACGCAAAAGAAAATGATCTACCTGTTACGCGGATTAAGCATTATTTTTCATATTATCCCCCTTGGTTCATAAAGGAATCGTCATTTGTACTCTCCTTATGTGAACTTAAGAAAACCAATACTAGCAACAGAATTTACCAGGCTCTTTTTCTCGATACTATGAACGAACTTAAGTCCAAAGGATGGCAACCAGTTTCCACGGATGGCTCCAAATCTGTGCAAGGCACTTCCTTTGCCATCGCTTTCCAGAATGGGCCTTTAACCCAGATTCCCCTGAATTTTTTTTTTAAATTGATGAAGTCGATATATCTATCTAAATTACATATCAAAAATAAGAACAAAAAAATTGGGCCTTTCGAACCATAGGGTGTCCCTTTTAGGGGACACTAGAATGTGAAAGTGAAAAACATTTTTTTTTTTTAATTTTGTTTAACGTGATATGTTTTAAAGCATCGTACATGAAATCCAACGTTGCATTTCTCGCATCGAGTTGGTGACTTTAGATGGCATAACCTGCAAAAAAAACTGTTAAAGTAGATGGATTAAACTAGTCTCTATGATAGTCGTTTTCAAAAATTTTCATTTTTAACAAAATGGCAGCTTTTTGAACGTACGAGGCTATTTTTGACTAAAAAACTAGCCATATTTTTATTTATAACAAATCTAAAAATTAAGATATCAAAAAAATCCTACGTAGGAGACTAGATAATGGTATTAAGAATATCCGTGCGAAATGGCATGCAAATCGGTCGAGTGGTTCAAGAGATATTTATTTCTGGTACCGACTCGGAAAACACTGTTTCGAGGAAAACGCAAATGAAATGCAAAATCTGCAGTGTGTCTTGCCTGCGTGACTTCGAAATCAAAACTGAAAATGTGCTCGAGTAGTGCCTTCTGGAATATTCTGAATTCTAATATTCTTATACAAGGTTTAAATCTATTGCTAAGCAGGTATAAATATTTGCGAGGGCACTGACCCGTCATTAGAGAAAGTAGGAAGGCAGAGCTGGAACGCAGCTGCTCATGTCCCTATTGAGCGCTCTACCTGATCCGATGTCTAACGGTCATAACTTTCTTAATTATTGGAATTTTTGAAAAATTGCTTCATGCAAAAAAAAAATCTATTTTTTTGAGCGGAGAAACATATTGTAAAATGTTTGTGTGGGTACAAATGATAGAACTTATTCTTTTCAATACAAATCCCTTTATTCAGTACAGTTACAATTCACTATTTAATTCTTTCTCTCAGTACAATTCAATTTCTCAACCACATATACTTTTCTTATCTTTTACTTAAACCACTTAATCACTTCTTCTAATTAACACTTCAAATTCAACTTTGGAACTAATTTGCATACCTTTGGGATGCTGGTATTTATACTCGAATGACATACTTCGAGAACAATCCTCGCCACCCAGCGTCCCATACAATTTCCAATTTGCTAGAAAATTCGATTCTACTCTCCAGTCGAGACTGCTAATCCAGTATCGAAACCTTCTAGTCTTCGAGTTTCGACATTTTCTGCTAGATGTCGCTGCTCACATTTGACTGGTTATCACATTGCTCCCTCCCTACAGTTGTTCGTCCCGAACAACTTCGTCATTCAGCATCCCGTTGAAATGACACATTCTATCCAAATGGACCACTTTAAATTTTCCTCGATCCCCACGCTGGATCCGGTAGACAACGTCATTAATGCAGGTTATCACCTTGTATGGACCTTCCCAGTCCCGTTGCAATTTTGGTGATTTGCCTTTCTTACGCTGAGGATTATACAGCCAAACCAGATCTCCTTCGTTGAAACCGGAAGATTTCGCCTTGATATCGTACCTAGTTTTCATGCGGCTGCTTGCTAGCTTCATCTTTTCTCTGGTGTCTTCATGCAATTTACGAATCCTGCTGCGTAAGTCATTCACGTACTCGTTCACCTCTTTGGGCTCCGTCGGTGGGGATCCGAATTTTGCTTCACTTGGCAACCGAATTGTTTGACCAAATAAGATCTCGGATGGTGTGTGCCCTGTTGAGCTATGGACCGCGTTTCGGTAGGCCATTAAGAAGAGGGGTATGTGTCGATCCCAATCCCGCTGGCAGTTGCTGACAACCTTAGATAGATGCTCATTCAAGGTCCGATTGAATCGCTCGACCATTCCATCAGATTGAGGGTGTAGTGGCGTTGTCCTTGTCTTTCTTATTCCCAAATATTGGCATATTTCCTGGAAGACTTTTGATTCAAAGTTTCGCCCTTGATCAGAGTGCAGCTCCATTGGGACCCCAAATCTGCTCACCCAGTTGTTGACTATCTGTTCGGCTACGGTCTTAGCCTCTTGATTTGGGATGGCAAACACTTCCGGCCACTTACTGAAGTAATCCATGACTACGAGAGTATAAAGGTTTCGGGAAACGGCCCAGCGATGTCGATGGCTATTCGTTCGAAAGGTGCTCCGACATTGTATTGTTGCATTTGTCCATGTGGCTTTACTTTTGGACCCTTGGTAGCCGCACACCTTATGCACTTTTTGCACCAATTCTCGACATCTTGTTTAGCGCTTAGCCAATAGAAACGTTCCCTTACCTTTTCCAACGTCTTGTTTATTCCCAAATGGCCTCCTGAGATTCCGTCATGTATTTCATGGAGCACTTGGTTGACTCTGGATCGTGGCACAATTAGCTGCATACGAGATGTTGTCCCATCTGCACTTTCCCATTTTCTCTTCAGCAATCCATCTTGCACAAAAAGCGAGTCCCACTGTGCCCAGTATGCCTTCAGAGTTTGGCTCCGATCTGATATCTGCTGCCAGCTTGGTCTTTCCTCGTGTTCCTTCCAGCCCAATATTGGTTCGATGTCATTGTCTGCCTGTTGGGAGGAACGGACTTCGTCTATACTCCAACCCTCGATTGGCTCAGTCCTGATCATTTGGATAGTTGCCTGTTCTTTTGCTTCTTTACGATTGCAGTGTTCGCATTTTACTCCGCACGGTCGACGAGAGAGAGCATCAGCATTTGAGTGGAGTGTTCCCTTGCGGTGTTGCACTTCAAAGTCGTAACCCTGCAACTGCTCGATCCATCTTGCAACTTGGCCTTCAGGGTTCTTAAATTGGAGTAGCCATTTCAGAGCTGCGTGGTCTGTCCGGAGAATGAACTTTTGTCCGTAGAGGTACTTATGGAAATGCTTCGTAGCCAGAATTAAAGCCAGAAGCTCGCGCCGGGTTACACAGTAGTTCCGTTCAGGTCTGGAGAGTACTTTACTGTAATATGCGACCACTTTCTCTTGACCATCATGAACCTGGGAAATCACAGCTCCGACCCCAACATTGCTAGCGTCTGCGTCCACGATGAACATTCTTCCGGGCGTCGGGTAACCCAAGATGGGGGCATTGCACAGCTGTCGCTTCAGTTCTTGAAATGCTTTTTCGCATTCTCCAGACCACCTGAACTGTCGGCCTTTTTCTGTAAGTTGATGCAGGCTCTTCGCAATGCCAGCAAAATCCTTTACGAACCTTCTGTAATACGTGGCGAGTCCCAAGAAGCTTCTCAGTTGGTGTTTATCTTTTGGAGAAGGCCAACTTTTCACGGCTTCGATTTTGTCAGGATCCGTTCTTACTCCTTCCGCTGATATAATGTGACCCAGATATTTTACTTCCGGACGAAACAAGGCGCACTTTTCCGGGTTGAGCTTTAAATGAGCACTTCGTAACCTCTCAAACACTTCTTTTAGATTTTCGCGGTGCTCCTCGTACGTCTTACCTATGACGATAACGTCGTCCAAATATACTAGGCAGGTTTTCAAGGTGAGTCCTTGCAATGTTCGTTCCATTAGTCGCTCGAAGGTGGCCGGAGCGTTGCACAGTCCAAACGGCATCACTGCAAACTGCCAAAGACCGCTTCCTGTAGTGAAGGCAGTTTTCTCACGGTCCGTACGATTTATCTCTACCTGCCAGTAACCGCTCTTCAAGTCAAGTGTTGAAAACCATTTCGCTCCAGAAAGCATATCCAAAGTGTCATCGATTCTCGGAAGTGGGTAGCTGTCCTTTTTAGTGACATCATTGAGACGTCGGTAGTCTACACAAAATCTCGTGCTGCCATCTTTCTTCTTCACGAGGACCACTGGAGATGCCCACGGACTTTGCGATTCTTCAATCACTCCCTCAGCTTTCATCTTCGACATCATTTTGGCAACTTCTGTTTGCTTTGCCAATGGAAGACGCCTTGCAGGTTGACGGATTGGTCGAGCGTCTCCGGTGTCAATGTGGTGTTGAACAATATGCGTACGTCCATATTCTCCGTCTTGTGTAGCAAATATATCAGCGTACTCACCGATTAGTTTTTCTGCCAGGATTCGCTGATCTTCGTCCAGATTACAGAGGCTGAGAATTTTGTTCTTGATTTTTATGCTCTGAACTGTTGTGACCGGTGTTGCACCCTGTTTTTCCGTTGTGGTCGATATAGCCTCAACAGGTACGCATTTTCCCACTATCTCCCCCTTTTTCACCTTTACACTGAATGTCTTTGGATTTAGAATCCTTACAGGGACCATGTTGTTCTTTGGCTCCACTAAGGTCTTTCCCACCATGAAGTCTCTTTTCTTTTCTGGCTCCATCAAATAGAATCGGTGGCTACCAGGACCACCTTCCACTTTTGCCCACAAAATTGCTTCTGACGAAGGCTCTAGACTCTGATTGCTGCAGATGACGACATTTGAGACTGTGGTATTGGCGTTTCCGTATATCATTGGTATCTCCATGTTTCCGTATTTCAGGGTTTGTGCCCCCAAGTCGACTACAAGTCCATGTTCTCTCATGAAGTCTGTACCAATGATGCACTCGTCACATATGTCAGCTACCAGAAACGCGTGAGTGAATGTTATTCAGGCCAGTTGGATTTTTATGCGGACTTCACCATATACCTTAAACGTTGCTCCTGTAGCTGTTCGCAAGCTGCAGCTGCTAGTGTTATGCAGCCAAGACTTCTGCACAAGATTCCTCCTGATGATTGAGGCCGTGGCACCGGTGTCTATTGTTGCCATCCATTTTTCTTTTCCACTGACTACTTCTACTTGAAGGCTTTCGCTGCGTCGTTTTGCCAGCGAGACTTGGATGATGGTCCTGGGGCCGTCGACTCCTGCTACCAACTTCTGCCCCGCGAAGTTGGTGCTTAAGCATTTCCCGACTGATGGCTTCGGGAAGGTTGACCGGCTTCTTGATAGCTGTTTCTGCGGGTTTCTTCCCCTATTTGCTTGTCACCACAGTGAGGGCAGTCTTTTCGTCGCACCGGTTCTTTACACTGCCTTTGAAGGTGTCCTATTTTATTGCAATTCCAGCAGCGCATTATTTGTCTATCCCGTCGAGTATCTCGTTCCTCGGCACTAATTCTTGTGCAGGAACATTCGACAGATGCTACTTCCCTGACGAAATGTGTTCCCCTGGAAGCTTGATTGGCTGCTTCCATCGCCAGAGCGAAGGCAAGTGCTTCAGCAAGGGTTCTTTTCCCGGCCATCCTTACTGCTGACTGTAGCTTAGAATCTGCAATCCCCCTGATAAATGCATCTTTTGCCATTTCGTCGATAATTTCCTGGCCTGCGGTGGGGTATGACAGATGTGCAAGTCTACTCACGTCTGCTTGGAGCTGCTGCAGTGTTTCTCCTCTTTGCTGCGTTCGGCTTTGCAATTGGACCTTGTAGACCTCCTGCATGTGGCTGTCCCCAAACCGTTTCTCGATAGCCTGCACTAAAGTCACATAATCTTTATGCTTTTCGATGTCTACTGTTTGCAACAATTCTGCTGCAGGACCGTGCAAGGCCATTGTTAGGGCAAAGCACTTTTCCTCATTGTCCCAGTCGTTTGCACAGGCAGCCATTTCAAACTGCTTCTTATAAGTAGACCATGAGGTCTGGCCATCGAATGAGGGAGGTTTCAAATCTTTTCTCCTTGGACCGCTTAAAGAACATTCTCGCAGTTTCTGTTTTCGCACTGTGTCGAGCTCTTTCGCCAGTTGCTCAACTTTGTTGTCCATTTGTTCGAATTTTTCGCCAACATTCTTCTCTATTCTTTCAAATTTGTTATCTATTTCTTCGAACTTTTGGTGTAGAACGTTATTTTGTTCTTCCAGTTTTTGTTCTAGACTATTCTTTTGGTCGTCGAATTTTTGTTCAATGCTGCTCTTCTGTTCGTCCATTTTTTGTTCCAGACTGTTCTTCTGTTCTTCCATATTTTTCTTTTGTTCGTCCATTTTTAATAAGAGGAGTTGCATCATCGCAGCCATGTTATTGCCGGTACTTGTCTGTTTATCCTCCTCAACATCAAAGGAATATGCATCAGGATCATGTCCCTCGTTGTTCAAAGCCTCCTGAAGACGGAGCACCAGGTCACTTTTTCCTCCACTGGCGCTGAGGCTTCTCTTGTTCAACTCGGATTTGAGTTGGACGAGGGTCAACTGCAATAGTTTTCGACCCATTCTAGCTTTTTCAAATAGTCGAAAAAAAAAACACTTTTTTTTTTTTTTTTTTTTTACACACAATAAGTCCTATCCCACTTCTGACACCAATGTAAAATGTTTGTGTGGGTACAAATGATAGAACTTATTCTTTTCAATACAAATCCCTTTATTCAGTACAGTTACAATTCACTATTTAATTCTTTCTCTCAGTACAATTCAATTTCTCAACCACATATACTTTTCTTATCTTTTACTTAAACCACTTAATCACTTCTTCTAATTAACACTTCAAATTCAACTTTGGAACTAGTTTGCATACCTTTGGGATGCTGGTATTTATAGTCGAATGACATACTTCGAGAACAATCCTCGCCACCCAGCGTCCCATACAATTTCCAATTTGCTAGAAAATTCGATTCTACTCTCCAGTCGAGACTGCTACTCCAGTATCGAAACCTTCTAGTCTTCGAGTTTCGACATTTTCTGCTAGATGTCGCTGCTCACATTTGACTGGTTATCACAATATGTAACCCCTTAACGCTAACCTAGTCTTATAATTAATTCATTAATTTTTCCTTGTTCTTAATACTTGTTATATTGCTATCATCCATTTCATTTTCCTGCACATTATTCTATTGTACTATTACTCAAACCTATTTTTATCTATTAAGAGCTGAAAGCCTCAGCAACTAGTTCTCACTTTTGTATTAGCTTAAAAATTCAATTTTTATATTAATAAAGTAATAATAATAATAATAATACTCGTAATTCACACTTCAAATTCCACTTCAGAACTGACTGCGTATCTTGGGGGATGCTGATACTCTCCTGACATCCTTCAAGAACAAACTATACTATCCTGCGTTCCATATAATTTTCCATTTTGCTAGAAAATTTGGTAAATGTTTCCTTTCTCCGATGGTTGAGTCTTCTGCTATTCAAATGTTGAAATCTTCTGCTAATCAAATATAGATGACGCTGTTCACATTCAAACGGATATCACACTGCTCCCTCCTTAAAGTTTTTCGCCCCGAACAACTTCGTCATTCATCGTTCCGTTGAAATGACACATTCTATCCAAATCGACCACCTTCAATTTTCCTCGATCCCCATGCTGCATCTGGTAGACAGCGTCGTTAATGCGGGTTATTATCTTGTATGGAAATTCCCAGTCCTGCTGCAATTTTAATGATTTGCCTTTCTTACGCTGAGGATTATATAGCCACGCCAGATCCCCGAATTTCGTTTCACTTGGCAACCGAACTGTTTGACCAAATACGATCTCGTATGGTGTATGTCCTGTTGAACTGTTGAACTGTGGACCGCGTTTCGGTAGGCAATTAAAAAGAGAGGTATGTGTCGATCCCAGACCCGCTTTCCGCTGCGGACGACCTGAGACAAATGCTCCTTCAAGGTCCTATTGAATCGCTCGAACTTTCCATCAGATTGAGCGTGTAGTGTCTTCCTTATTCCCAGATATTGGCACACTTCCTAGAAGACTTTTGATTCAAAGTTTCGCTCTTGATCAGGGTGTAGCTCCATTGGAACCCCAAATCTGCGCACCCAGTTATTGACTATCTCTTCTGCTACGGTCTTGGCCTCTTTATTTGGGATTGCGAACACTTCCGGTCACTTACTGAAGTAATCCATAACCACGAGGGTATATCGGTTGCCATTAAACTTTTGGGAAACAGGCCAGGGATGTCAATGGCTATTTCTTCGAATGGTGCTCCGATTCTGTATTGTTCCATTCATCCGTGTGGCTTTACTTTACAGCTTATGCACTATTTGCAGCAACTCTCGACATATTGTTTAGCACTTAGCGAATAGAAACGTTCCCCTACATCCTCCAACGTTTTGTTTATTTCCAATGGACCTCCTATGGTTCCGTCATGTATTTCATGGAGCACTTCACTGATTCTGGACCGTGGCAGGATTAGCTGCATATGAGATGTTCTATCTGCATTTCCCCATTTTCTCTTCGGCAAACCATATTGCACACAAAGCGAGTCCCACTGCCCAATATGCCTTGAGAGTTTGGCTCCGGTCCGATATCTGTTGCCAGCTTGATCTTTCTTCGTGTTTTGGTTTGATGTCATTATCTGCCTGTGGGGACGAACGGATTTCATCTGTACTCCAGCCCTCTATTCATTCAGTCCTGATCGTTTGGGATAGTGGAATGTTCCTTGACTTCTTTATGGTTACAGTATTCACATTTAACTCCTCACGGTCGACGAGAGCATCAGCGCTTGAGTGAAGCTTTCCCTTACGGTGTTGCACTTCAAAATCATAGCCTGAAACAGCTCGATTCATCTCGCAATTTGGCCTTTAGGGTTCTTAAATTGCAGTCAGTCAGAGTTGCGAGGCCTGTGCGAAGAATGAACTTTTGTCCATAGAGTACTTACGGAAATGCATCCTGAACTTGAGAGATCACTGCTCCGGCCCCAACTTTGCTAGCGTCTGCGTCAATTTTTCCGACTGTGGGGCAACCTAAGATGGGGGCATTGCACAGCTGCCGCTTGAGTTTTTTGCAATACCCGGAAAGATTTTACGAATCTTCTGTAATATGTGGCAAGTCACAAGAAGCTTCTCAGTTGTTGTTTATCTTTGGGGGCAGGCAAACTTTTCACCGCTTCGATTTTGACAGGTTCCATCCTCATACCTTCCGTGGATATAATGTGACCTAGATATTTTACTTCCGGGCGGAACAAGTCACATTTTTCTGGGTTCAGCTTCAAAGAAGCGCTTCGCAGCCTCTCACACATTTCTTTTAGACTTTGCTGATGCTCCTTGAATGTTTTGCCTATGACGATAATAGGCAGGTTTTCCACTTGAGGTCTTGCAATGTTCGTTCCATTAATCGTTCAAAGGGGCCGGAGCGTTGAACAGTCCAAACGGCATCACCGTAAAACACAAAAGACCGCTTCCTGTTATGAAGGCCATTTTCTGACCATCTTTTTGATCAATCTCTACCTGCCAGTAACATTTCTTCAGATCTAGTGTTTAGAACCCTTTCGCTCCAGAAAGCGTATCCAAAGCTTCGTCAATTCTTGGTAGTGGGTAGCTGTCCTTTTTGGTGACATCGTTAAGACGTCGCTAGTGAACACAGAACCTCGTGCTGCTGTCTTTCTTCTTCACAAGGACCACTGGAGATGCCTACGGACTCTGCGATTCTTCAATCAGCCCCTCAACTTTCATCTTCGACATCATTTCGGCAACTCTGTTTGCTTTGCCGGTGTCAATGTGGTGTTGACAAGTTGCGTACGTCCATATTCTCTGTTTTATGTAGCAAATGAAACGAGCTGCTGAATAGACGTGTTCTCCCGCCGGCTGGTTATTAAATTCGTTACATCTTAAATTTACACAAGTTGGCGTTTTATTTTTGTGCAAATTTTTGAATTTACGAATCTTTCGCATATTATTTTATCAGCTTCATTGATAGTGCCACTAATAGAAGTACTTTTCTATTTTAAATCTACATAATATGTTGTGCTGTGATATCGCAATCTTTCTTGGTGTTTTGTTAATACCTCTAAGTCATACCCCAAACGTCATACCGAAACTTCAAACTTCATACCTATACTTGTATATATTAAATATGTCAAGCTCTAAACCGATCAAATCGAGCCCCAAATTTGATATGTAAAATACAAACTCACCTCGTTCTTCCCTTAACCCACCCCAAAAATATATCAGCTGCCGAAAATAAATTGTGGGAAAAATTGGACGAAAAGCTTAAAAGTCTAATCACTGTGACTATTATTTCCCTTATAAATGGGAAATGAAAGAAAACATGGACACGGTCGCGTCTAAAATGGATCACTGAACTAAATAGATCTATCGCGGAAACAAATTCATGGGTCACACTACTCGGAATCGCTAATACCACATCAAACAGTGAAATAAACACATTAAAATCCGAAATGACACTAATAAAAGAATTATTATCAGAGGTAAACAATGAGCTTTCAGATACCCGAGCCGCTTTTCACAACTGAACCACCGAAATTTCGAAACTAAAATTACAACTCGCTGAGACAAAAGACACACAAGAGGAATTCGAAAATAAATTTGTATCGCGGGCCGCGGTTCTATTTGGTATTCCTCACAATCCAAACAAATACCTTAAAGCGTAAGTTAACGAATCCCTTAAGGGGATTCTAAAAAAAAAAACCGCGAACGGTGAGGCTGAGCCATCCATTATTACAATGGCCATTCAGGATATCTTGTTCATATCGTCCAACCAAAGTTGATTTAATCCCATTATTAAACTGGTCTATCATCCAATTAAGCTTCTTCGTAGTCTCCTCTAGGGTACTAAAGAGCCGGGTATTGATTTTGTATTGTTGGTTATTGTTAGCTACAATGTGTTCCTCATTGTAAATTACTCTATTCCAGTCTGCAGCCTCAGGGTTCCCTGCAACCCACTTCCAGGCCGATCCGATCCAGTTGATAGATCTGGTGGTTCGATGTTTTTCTCCTCTAAGCGAAGACAATCTGTCGTTCGTTTTGTTGAGGTAAAATTCAATTGTGGTCCTCTTTTCCGTTGAGAAGTTCCCCGTTATTGATTTGTTAATACTTTGCACTAGGTCCTCGAATTGAGTTAAATTAATAACATGTACTAATTTAAAGTGCCCGTCGATCCACCCCTTGCCTTCCTTTATAGTGATGATTGGTGAATGATAGCTAAATAATTGATAGCCTAGGACGGAAGGCAGTATGGCAGCAGTTCTGAAAATAGGGATGCGAGTAAAAGCTTCTTCTTGTGGATCTCTTCACGAAACTAAGAAAATTCTTACATAGAGGTACAAATTTTAAGGTACAGGTTTTAATTTTTCATACAAAATGTAGTTTTATAATTATATCAATACATAATTTGATATACAATTCGTAATAATCGTTTCTACAAAAAATAACTTTTTCTATAGTGCTATACCCAAGTGTATTATAATATATCTTCTATATATATTTTATAATATATCATATTTAGTAATTTGTATTAACTACGATTCATTAAATAACGGTAATGGTTGTGTGTCGGGGAGTTCATTAAATTAGTGAATTTTACTTTTTATATTATTATATTCTTAATTTAGTGGTGCTCTAGCTTATTCTGAACATTCTTAAGGTGAGCTTTATGTATTCTACGCCCAGAGGTTGTAAGGACAGTCACTTTACTATCTTTGGCAATAACCTCCTTGCGGTATAAGGGTTTACTTTTCGCACGAATTCCCTTGCATGCAGTGTACACTATATCTCCCTTATTATATTTTTTTGGACTTGTTTTTTTCTTACGAGTATTAAATCTAAGCAGGCTCATTTTTTGTTTCCTTTCTATCTCATTTCTCAACTCATTGTTCACTCTAATACGATATGCTAACAAATTTTGGTAGTTTATACGCTGGGTCCTATTGAAAAAAATGTCTGAAAGTTTCTTTTTGGTGACAGAATGTATGCTGTTGTTGTTGTTGTTGTTATATATGTCAACTGCGATGTTCAATAGTTCTTTAAGACGCAAGTCTTTATGTTCCATCTTTAGGCAACGATATATTTCCAATATGGTGGAGTGAAGTCTCTCCACTTGGCCATTCACTACACTGCGGTAGACGGGCGTTTGATAGTGTTTAATGCCCAATAGTTCGATGAAGTTGAGGATAATAGGACTTACGAAACTTCGCTCATTGTCTGTGATCAATATTTTTGGGACAGTGAAGTAGTGCAATATCTTTGTAAACTTGTTCCTAAGATAAAGTGCCGATCTATTTTTTATATGGAATATCTTTGCGAACTTTAAAAATTTATCGATGCAAGTGATAAATTTCTCACTCTGTAACTCCATGATATCCATGTGCAAAATCTTACATACATATGATGGGAAAGGAGTAGGTTGGAATTCAGGTGTATTCGAATGTCTGTCGTACTTACTCAATTTGCAAGTTTCACAAGTACTCATGTACTTCCTAATCAGGCTTGTCATACTGGGAAAATAATATTTCTTGAGAAGTTGTTCCCGATTTTCTCGAGGGTTTCTATGAGCTCTCCTGTGTTTTTTCATGATCAGCTCAGCCTTCCTG
This sequence comes from Volucella bombylans, assembly GCA_949129095.1. Lineage (NCBI taxonomy): Eukaryota > Metazoa > Arthropoda > Insecta > Diptera > Syrphidae > Volucella > Volucella bombylans. Next base: position 59,032,877 of record OX422141.1, read on the forward strand.
TCCTCGTTTGTCACATCCTCCACCACCCTTTGAGTAATCCGAAGTTTGTAGTTGCCGAAATGCTCAAGACATATTTTCTGAAGCAGTTGAAGATGCGATTCCGGTATTTTGATACCGTTGAGGATGTTTGGTCTCAAATTAGCTTTAAGGCAATCAATCAGTTTCCTTCTGTCTTGGTTATCTATAGCAAGGTAGTGTCGAGTAAAACCTGGGTGAGGCTCCTCTAGAATTTCTAGGCCTCTACCAATTTTGACAACAATCTGATTCCGGAACACATTTATCGGTGCCTCGACATGCGGGATCAAGTCAGAGCTGTCTTGGTCCGCACTGTGGGCAGTTCCCAACGATGATCGTGCTTCACTAGCTGTCTCAGTGTGAATACTCGCTATTCTCGCTGGCAGTGTCAGTTGGGGAGTTTTCATTAGGATCATCATCACTTTGTGCTGGTTCGGCCTGCAATGAATCGGTTAAATGGTTGATGTTGGTTTTGAGTCGGGAGAGTGCGTCTGCCACGATATTTGATTTTCCTGGTTTGTACACCAACTCATAGTTGTATTCTTCGATACGAGACTTCCAGCGCTTTAACTTCGCATTAAAATTTGTGTTGCTGAGTGCGAAAGTTAGAGGTTGGTGGTCAGTGTGAATTCGGATCCTTTTTGCCCCATAGAGATAAGATCTTAAATTATCCAGGGCCCATACAATTGCCAGCATCTCCTTCTCGTTCGTCGCATATTCTCTTCAGTTTTGCTCAAGGAACGAGAGATGTAGGCGATTGGTCGATCTGAGGCCGCGTCCCCTTGAGACAGTACAGCCTTAAGCCTCAAACTAGGCTTCCGTAGTCAAGTTGAACGGCTTTTCGAAGTCGAGGAAGGACAAGATTTCCGATGACATTAGCAGCGTCTTCAAGTCGTTGAAAGCCTGCGATGCTTCTTCATTCAATGTGATTTTCGCCTTCCTGGATTGACTCGCCTTGATCTGAGCATTCTTACCTCGGGTTAGATTCGTCAAGGGTTTAGCTTCTTTGGCATAATCCCTTATGAATTTTCTGTAATATGATGTGAGCCCTAAGAAGCTCTTCAACTCCTTGAGATTTTCTGGGGGAAGTAACTTTTCGATAGCTGCTACTTTCCTCGGATCGGCTTTTATGCCGTCGCGGGTTATGATATAACCAAGAAATTCGACCTCGGATTTCATAAAGTTAGTTTTCTCAAGGTATACCTTTAAGTTTGCTTCCTGGAGTTTCGCGAATACCATTTCTATCGTCTTAAGATGATCATCCTCGTCATGGCCGAAGACAATTACTCGTAGGTCGTCGATGTAGACGTAACAAATCTTCCCGATGTATTCCTTCATCCTCTGGAAGATAGCGGGTGCGTTTTTAAGCCCAAAAGGCATCCTCAGGAATTCATAATTGCCATTCGCAGTGGAGAAGGCTGTCTTTGGCACGTCACTGGGTTCCAGAGGAATCTGGTGAAACCCCGAAGTGAGATCTATCGTAGTGAAATAGCTTGCTCTGTCCAAATTGGAAATTGTAAAATTGATGTCTGGGATTGGGTACGTATCTGAAGTTGTAACGGCGTTTAACCTCTTATAGTCAATCACCATCCTGTACTGTTTCTCACCTGATGGTTTGGCTTTCTTTGGGACAACCCAAATAGGGGAAGTATAGGGACTTTTCGAGGAACGTATTATTCTTTCAGCTAGGAGTTTCTTTATTTCGTCCTCTACTGTTTCCCTCATATTAGCAGGGTACGGATAGCATTCGCTATAAATCGGCTCATCGGTATTAGTCTAAATTTCTACCTCTACTGTCGTATTTATTGTTTTACTTGCACTAACAGGTCCGAAGAGAGGTTCATAGGTTTTTATTAGTCGGCGAAGCATATTTTTGGTTTGTTCGGAAAGATTTTCGTTAAGGAGTAGATTTATTTCTCCCGAGATTTTTTCCTTCAATGGGATGGTTATATTCGGATTTAGTCTCAATGTATTGTCCCTGCGGTCAATAACCGCTTCAAGTTTTTTAAGAGAATCATCCCCAATGATTCCATCGAAGGAATTTAGACAGGGCAATATGTAAAATGTTAACAATGTGTCATTTCCGATGGACTGGAAAAACCTACCACAGACTTTGCCTTCTACCTTAATGTTGCCACCAGCTGAATGCACATAGAAAGGATGAACCAGATGAGTGGGACGAGATGATGTTTTCTTAACTATGGATGGGGAAAGGAAGTTTTTGTTAGCTCCTGTGTCAACGAGGAAGACCCCAGCACCATCTTTTCGAGTGGTTTTGGTTTTGTTGGTCTTGGCGGAGGCGTACTATTCACTGGGAGCGAATAATGTTGTTGTTGAGGAGCATGGAGGAATTTTTTCTGCGGTAGTGCAGGCCTTAATTCTTTTCTAAACATCTGATTAATGGGTGCCGTTATCGTGTTCGATGCATCATAGTTGTGAATCATATGTGAATCAGTGTTCTCATGTCTCTTTTATCTGCATAGTGCAGAGAGAGACACTGTTTAATGGATCGCCAATCATTATCAAAAATGTTATATGACACCAAGGCCGCATCAGCAGGCCCCCTTATTTTTTGCCTAATATGTTGTAATATAGCCCTATACATGGGCTTAGCCCTTACTATTTCAAAGTCCTTTAGGATCCTCTCCACAGTATGCACCCATGTTACATACTGCGTAGGATTCCTTCAACTTTATTATTATCAAATTCAGCTTTATTACTTTCATCTGTATCTCTTATCTGGCCTAACATGGTATTAACTGCCCCCGTCAGATCGGTTATAGATTTATTTATAGCATCTATAATATAATAGTTATTATAATTGCGCTCTTACCTCGGAAGTAGTTGCCAAATGTAAACTTTAATATTAATTTAACACCACCCACTACTCTTATATTGTATGGACTTCACTACTTGAATACAACGCACACTTACAATTTCGCACTTGGGTTCTGCACTTTAAATAATTATAATTATAATAAATTGATTCTAATTAAATTAACTGGATAAATTTCTTCCTCTTTTTTACAATTTTTTATTTCAATAGGATATTATTATGTTGCTTTTTTCCTTCTTCTCTTTTTTTCCTTTACAATTTTTTAATTTCACTAAAGCTATACCATTTTCACAATCTTTTCCTTTTTATTTTTTTTACGAGTATAACGTGTTAATTTTTACTAAATATCTTTCTTCCTTTTCTCTTGGATTTCTTACATTAGGAAGTTCACAGCACTGCACATCGTATTAGTTTGTTTAGTATTCGATTCCTTGGTGCTGGGATTTACAAGTATATATAGAAGCACGCTGCGTTGAGAAAGAAAAAAAAGAAACCGTTTCTTTTGGGTACCGCTCTTTCGGAAGGATCGTGTTATCCTTTTTGGACGCGGACATTAAAATGCACGCGACCTACTAAGGCACGATTTGCTTCACACGAATCCCCTTGATTCCCTTTTTACTACCATTCGTGTTCTCATGGGTACGATTGGATGCTCTTGAATAGTCGATGTATAAGCGCAGTGTTCTCGTGGGGACTGGGCTTTCGTTCAATGGAACGTATCGACTCTGTGTCCTGGTTAGAGGATCTGATAGTGTCAAAGGAAAAAAGGGGAAGTCGTATACGGAGCGGTCCCTGCTCGGGCGCCAGTTAACGAATCCCTTAAGAGGATTCTCAAAAAAAAAACCGCGAACGGGGAGGCTAAGCCTCTCCCCGACTGTTCGACTTACTGGAAATAAATTCAACTTTATTATTATCAAATTCAGCTTTATTTTACAAGTCAAGACTTAGACTAAACTTATAACTACTTCGTTTCCCATAGGAAACCACTGTTCCAGTTATAAATTCTTTTTATAAATAAAATAAAAAAAATTACTTTTGAGACAAGTGTCTCGCTTTATTGTCAACTTAAGTCTAATTACAAGTTTAACATTTAGTTATATTTATAAATTCTAAGGTGGGAAAAATTACAACAAATTCGTGGGAATGGGTTATAGAATTTATAATTACGAGTACTAAGCAAATATGTTGCAGTCGGATATTCGATCCGTACCCGCTGCAGTTCACAGGTTGCTAGCGCGTGTGCTGACTCAGCTATGTTGATGTTTCAGCTTTGCCGGCGCGTGTGCTGACCAATGCTTGTTTGATGTGATAACTCTTCTCTCCTTAAAAGTCCATGTCTCGTGGATCAAAGGTTTAATTTGATGGGTTGTTGCGGAAGGTCATTCACTTGTGGAACGGCTGATGCTAAATTGATTTGAAATGCTGCTTGCTTCTTTTCGGATCTACACCTATTAACAATGAATACAATGCTTAAAACAAGAAAGATGATTACATCTGTAACGATCGAGAACTGATTAATTAATGCAAATTTTTGAGTTTTTTTAATGTTTTCAAGATGCAAACTATGAAGGTATTCTAAATCTAGTTTTATTTCTCTAACTGTCAAGTTAGCTTGGAGGATCGGATGCAGAATCTGGTATGTGGTAACTTCTTCATTTGTATACTCTTGATCGTTGATAAATACTGAGTCGTTATTGAGCTGCAACAAAAACGTTCTACTTAAAGTCCTGGTTTCTTCTTGATGTTTGATGATCCCGTGGAAGTTGGTTAGAAATATAGAATTTTCATTGACGAATTCAATGACTTCTTTGTTGTGAAACTGGTAATCGCATTTTACGCTAATTCCTTTAAGCAGCTGACTTATACAGTGGGTTGAAGATAGTTTTTGAAGCTGGTTACTGTTGCATATTAATGTATCTCGGATTCGTGTGCACTGTTCTTTAATTCCAAACAGTTCTTCATGGTTGATCAAAATTTCGTTTGTTTCTAGATATGTTCGCTTATTATCTTTAATTGAAGATCTAATTAGAATGTGGTTAAATTCGGTTAGTCTTGTTTTTGATAAGGAAATAGCGTAAAGCAGAATTGAATTTTTTTGAAGCACCATTGGTTCTGCATATTCAATAGCTTCGATTTCATTGTTATATGGTAGAGTTTCCATTTGTGCAATAATGTTCTCAATTTCAGATTTGTCCAAAAGGTTTGTATTTATTATTCCTTTTATAGCTAATTGAATGGCTGTAACAATTTCATTAACTTCTTTGTTTATGCTTAATTTGTTGTATATCATTTGTTCAAACTTATCTATATTTGTATTATCGATTCGTTGAATGATTCTATTGTAATTTTCCAAAATTCCTTGAGTTACTTCTGTTAGGCGATTATTAATTTGGTATTGGTTATTATTGTTTTCAATAATTACATTTTGAGTTTTTAAAAGGCTATCCCAGTCGGAAGCATCTGGGGTTCCGGCAATCCACTTCCATGTAGAGCCTAACCAATTTATTGACCTGACTGCTCTTGCTTTCTTGCCACCTAGCTTTTGTAGGGATTCTTGAATTTGATGTAGTTGATAGAGAATTTGAGGCTTGAGTATACTGCTTTTGTCCATCTGTTCGATCGTGGGGATAGAGGCGCTGACTATTTCGGTGTACGATGTGAGATTTATCAAGTGGACCATTTTAAAATTTCCGTTAATTATTTTACCGTTGCCATGTTTTATTGTTACTAGTGGTGTATTATACTCAAATATATTAAGGGTTGCTGAAGCCAATCCTATTGACCTAGAATGGAAATAAAGAGAATTATCGTGACTGTTCTATGTTTTTGATCTGTGTTTTATGAATTCTTTTTCCAGTTTCTGTTGTGATTGTGACCCGATTATCTTTCTGAACTCTTTCCTTTTTAAACAGAGGTTTCCTTTTTTCATCTCGTCGTTTAATAGCAGCATAAACGGTTTCGCCTTCTTGATAAGTTCGAGGTTTGGTTCTGGTCCGATTTCTTCTACTTAACTTTTTCCTTTGATTCTTACGAATCAGCTCTGTCAAATCTTCATTTACTTTTTCCTGAAAATCCATTAAATTTTTATAATTTAACCTTTGAATTTTGCCTAAAAAATGTGTCACTTGGCTTTTTCTTTGTGTCGGAATGGATAGAATTGTTGTAACGATCGACTGCAATGTTTATGAGCTCCTTTGTGGAAAAGTCTGGATCTCAGTGCGCAAGCACCTAATCATCTCAAGTATAGTTGAATGTACTCGTTAGATTGTGCCATTCACTTCGCTTTTCTGAGAAGGCGTTAGATATATTTTAACTCCTAGCGTTTTGATATAGTTTGAGCCGATCGGGCTAATAAATCCGCTTTCATTATCCATAACTACGATTTTTGACACTGTGAAATAATGTAGTACTTTAACTAATTTCATTCTTAAGTATAGGGCTGATTTTTCCTTTATACGGAAAAATTTCGTGAACTTAGTGAATTTGTCTATGCAGGTTGTATATTTTTCATGATCTATTTCGAAGAGGTCAATGTGTATTATGCTTACTCATATGCGGGAAATAGTATTTTTCTAAAATTTATTTTCTTTGAAATTGCGATGGGCTCTACTGTGCTCTTGTTGAATGACTCGGAATTGGTTGTCTTCATTTGCCAAATCTTCTACAATCCTTTGTGTTAGTCGAATTTTATATTTCCTGAAATTTCCTTTATATATATCCTGCAATAATTGTACGTGTTCCTCAGGAATGGCAATTCCATTTAGAATGTTGGGGTTAAGCTTCTCCTTTAACGTTTGCAGTAAGTTTTCCTAGTTTATTTCTTTCAAACCTATATAGTGGCGGTGATAACTTGGATGGGGTTCTTCGAAAGCATATAGTTCTTTCCCTATTTTAAAGACCAACTGATTTTTGAAGACGTTTAGTGGAGTTTCGGAGTTTGGGATCAATTCTGAGCTATCTTCTTCTGCACTGTGCATTGTTGCTGCACTTGAAGAAGTTAAACTGTTTAACTCTGTCTTTAGTCTCGACAATGCGTCAGCCACAAGGTTTGTTCTTCCTGGCTCATAGATAAGCTTATAATTATACTCCTCTATTCTCGCTTTCCACCTCTTTAGTTTTGCATTGGTGTTTCTCATACTTAAAGCGAATGTTAGAGGCTGGTGGTCAGTTAGTATTTTGATTTTCTTGGCTCCATATAAGTAATTCCTTAGGTTTTCCAGGGCCAAAACTATCGCTAGCATTTGTTTTTCATTTGTAGCGTAGTTTTCCTCGGTTTTACTGAGCGACTTAGAGGCATAAGTAATTGGCCAGTTGTTAAAACAAAGGGTTTGTCGAAATCAGGAAAAATTAGTACTTCAGATGATGTTAGAAGTTCTTTGAGGTTATTAAATGCTTTCATCTCATCGGGATTGAGTTTAATCTGGACTTTTTTTTTGATTGGGAGGCTCTAATCTGAGCGTTCTCTATTGTTCTATGAAAAATTGCGGGTGCATTTTTCAATCCGAATGGAAGTCTTGTGAATTCATACTTGCCATTCATTGTAGAGAATGCTGTTTTTGGTATGTCTGAAGTTTTCATTTTTATCTGGTAGAACCCTGAAGCCAGGTCTAGAGTCGAAAAGAATTTGGATTTTCCTAAACTGGCTATTGTATTCGAAATATTTGGAATCGGATATGTGTCTGGGACTGTAACTGCATTTAGGCATTTATAATCAATGACTATACGGAATTTCTTTTCCCCTGAAGCGTCCGGTTTTTTGGGCACTGTCCATAGAGGCGAATTATAGGGGCTATTATATGGCCTTATTATGCAATCTGCTTGTAATTTCTTAATCTGTTGTTCTACCTCACTTCGTAGATTAACTGGGTAAGGTTATGATTTTGTATATATGGATTCATCTGTTGTCGTTTTTATTTCTGCTCTCACATTCGTCTCTATTACTTCTTCATCATTTATATTGTTTTATATTTCTCTAAGATGATTTGAAGGGATTTTTTTGCTCTTTCTGGTAAATGGCTATCTCTGATTGCTAATTTATTCACCTGGGTAGATTGTTTTTCTTTTAATTTTATTTTTATATTTGGTTTAATGGTTAGAATATTGTTTTTTTCTATCTATAACGGCTTCTAATTCTTTCAACGCATCATCTCCAATGATTCCGTCGAAACTTTTTAAATCGGGTAAGACGAAAAATTCTAAGTGTGTGTCATTGCCTATACTTTGGAAAAATCTGCCACTCACCTTTCGTTCAATTGATATTTCACCACCTGCAGATTGAATTTTAAATGGTTTTTTACTGGGATAGAGTCTTTGGCTAATGAGAGGCTTACAAAATTTTTGTTTGCTCCCGTGTCCACTAAAAACTTTAAAATTGTTCCTTCTCTAATTCTATACTCTAAATATGGAATGCTAGAGAGGCATTTATCATAAAATTTGCTTCAGACTGTTGTTCATCTACTTCCTCTGTCTGATGACTGTATTCCTGGAGATATTTTTCGATCTCTGCTTGAGAATACTCTTGATCTGGTGGATATTCTTCACTATGATCATCTCCTTCTGTTGTTGTTATATTAAACAATTTTTCTTTTGAATAATGGTTATTAGTTTGATTTGCTGGTTTATTCGCATAGTCTACTTGCTTTGTCTGGATGGATCTATCGATTTCCATACGTTCAGTTTAGTTGGTCTTGGTGGAGCATTGTTATTCCGTTGATATTGGTTGTCATGTTGTATGTTGTATGCTTTGATTGCTTGCTGAATTGGTAATGGCTTTGTAGGCAAATTATGTTTTTTGGGATCTTGTTGTTTTGAAAATATTTGATTTATTGGGGCCGAAATTGTGTTTGCCACGTCCCTTTTGTGGATAGCTACGTTTCTGAAATTTATATTTTGAACCTCAAGGCAAGATGTGTAGGCCTCTTGTAAAGTCTGGGGCTTTTGTATAATCAGCATTGTGGACAGATCACCATTTAATCCCCTTATAAACACATCAAGCGCACGATTTCTATAGTTTTCAGTGAGTGCCTTCACTGCTTCGCTTGAGTAATCTTCAGCTCTAATTTTGTTAATAATGAGCGAAAGCTCTATACTTGAGTTTCTTTGTGTCATTATGCCTACGAGTAGTTGGTGTTCGAGCGTTCTGATATCCCTCTTGTCGGCGTAATGTAGGGATAAACATCTTTTAATTGAGGCCCAGTCTTCATCAAATATGTTATATGAGACGATAGCGGTATCAGCATGACCTCTTATTTTTTTCGCACACTTTGCAGTATTGACCGGTAAATCGGTTTATTACGAACTATTTCGTAATCTCGTAAGATGATTTCTACTGTATGTACCCATGAAATATATTGCACTGGATTTCCATCGAATACTTGTAATTCTCTAACGCAGTCAGGCAGTTTGCTTATTTCCTTCAGGTCGTTTTCAGTGAGGGGTGTTTGAAGGGTTTGAGGTGATACAGGATCACTTGTGATTTTTCCTTCTAATGTCGAAAGCCTTGAATCTATTTTCCTAACTAATTCAATTTGTGCGTTAAGTGCACCAGATAACTGAGTAATCGCGTCGTGAATTGCTTCCATAATTATGTGTATATTTTAAACTACTGCTTTAATTTGATTCAATTTTTTGGTGTTTGAATTGAAAAAAAGGGTTTTTGATATTGATATTGTTACTTAATTAAATTCGATTTATTCGATAGTTTCAAGTTAGAAAAGGTTTTTAATATTGGTAAGTAGTTTTACTAATTGAATATTATGTATTTAATTTTGTACTCACATGAGTATCATCTTCTTTATTGAGTGAGACTTGTTAGCAGGATCCAGCGATGTCCGGATGTTCAGTATATTTTCCTTTTTGACCCTTTATAGTCTACTAGTGGTACTTGAAACAATCACTTGACACTGTCTCTAATTTTGTTCTTGCGAGTACTGTCGCGACACTAATTTGTATGTATATGCACTCGCGAAAGAGTTTTGTCCTTATAAAGTTTTAACTTTAGAATCACGTTTTAATGTTCTCACGGGTATTTAAACGCTCAGGACTGTCTGTTTTTAAGGTTCCTTTATAAATCCTTTCACTTCACGTTCGAATGATCTTACGGGTATTAAAACACGAGTGACTGTCTACTACGAGTATTTAAGAATCCTATATTAAACTTTTCGCAATGCGTTCGAATGATCTTACGGGTATTTAAACACGAAGGATTTTTCACTCTTTTTGGTTTTTATGTTATCGACACACGTATTAATGTTCTTACGGTTATTAAACGCGTGTCTCTGTTCGGGCGCCAGTTATAAATTCTTTTTATAAATGAAATAAAAAAATTTACTTTTGAGACAAGTGTCTCGCTTTATTGCCAACTTAAGTCTAATTACAAGTTTAACATTGAGTTCTACTTTTAAATTCTAAGGTGGGAAAATGTACAACAAATTCGTGGGAATGGGTTATGGAATTTATGAATGCTAAGCAAATATGTTGCAGTCGGATATTCGATCCGTATCTGCTGCAGTTCATAGGTTGCTAGCGCGTGTGCTGACTCAGCTATGTTGATGTGATAACTTTCCCATCATCCAATATGCAGACTCATCCATTTCATGTCGGCGCGTGTATCCGGAGCGACGTAACATTATCCCGGTACAATGCAATATCATTCGGATGTTGTCGTGGGAACATGTATGCACCTGAACAATATGTGTCAGCAATTCCCGTGCAGTCTGTTACCTTGCATTGGGTTCAGGGTCAGGTGCGTCATGTTAACTCGTACTTTAATCATATTTGCCATGTAATGAACATAAAACCGCCACTTATTCACCAACACCTCAAGCATTATTATTAAATTCCGGTCTGTCTATGAAAGAAACTTTGTGCTTACTTTGGTTTCCACATATCGAAAGGTAAACAAAGGACAATTAAACTTGGACTAGAATCATGATCAATTGTTTACCTGCGCGAGTGTCTTTCGCGTAAAATTAATAACTTGCTTCCCAGCGCACTCGAGCAAAAAAAAAACGAGAAGAAATCACTTCGGTGTTTAATATGCGTGGTCGACTATAGCTTTGTTCAGTGAGGAAAAACTAGAACAGAACAGCACAGATTTGTGAAAAACGTCAAATCAAATGAGAACAGGAAATAACAGCACAGGTGATTTTGACATTTTTCACAATTTTGTTCTACTTTGAAAGTAGGTGCAAGATTTTCTGATCCGAACAGATTGGAACAGCCTCACTGAACACAGAGCAGAACAGATTCGGACATAAATTTTTCTCACTGAAGGAAAGCTTGTACTTTTCTGTTCGGAACAGTCCGGAATAGCCTCACTGAACAAAGCTTATATGTCAAACGTCGTCCAAATGAAGAAGCTGTTAGCGTTGAATACATCGACAATTTGAATGACATTGCCAGCCCCCAAGGATAATTGCGTACAACTCTTTTTACAACTCTTCTTATATTGTTTTTAATTCTATTATTCAGTAATTCCCAATCTTCTTTCTTATTTTTCTATTATATCACTATTATTAACTAATTTACTTATTTATCTTTTTTAACTTTTATTAAATCTGGTAATTTTTCAATCATTTCCATTTTCTTTTTTATTTCTTGTCCAACATTATTTTACAATCTTCTTAAATTGGTTATTCTGATGGCAAGTGGAACTTATCTCTTGCAATCTATTGTGTTGCTTGACCTACATAACATACCTACATAACATGTGAATGGTTTTAACCTTTTTCGTGGTGATAGAATAGGAAGAGTCGGTGGTGGTGCTGCAATATATTTGAGGAAAGAGTTGAGATGCTATCCAAAATGTAAATCTACAGCTGGAAGTGAAATCGACTATTTGTGGAACTTAAGTCCATGAATGGTGATCTTCTTGTTGGCTCTGTCTATAGACCTAATAAGCATATTGATTTCACTCCAATTCTTAATCTCTTGGGTACAATATCTGTATATTATCCGAATATCATTGTTGGTGGTGACTCAAATAGCAATCTTCTGATAGAAAGAACTATTGTATTATTGAGGGAATGAGGACACTTACTATTATTGAGGGAATGAGGACACTTAATTTGTTTCCGGTCAACACGAACGATGCTACACGTTCTAGTACTCTTCTGGATGTTTTCCGAGTCCGTTTTTTACCACTGAAATCTGGCTTCTTATCGAACAACGCAATCGGGCCTACAATGAGTGGAAACGTTACAGGTTAGATGTACACTTACAACTTTATCTTGCGTAATCAGGTAGTCAGCAAAATCAGAGTAGTTGAAAGAAATTTTTACAGTAACAAATTAAATCCATTGACGAAGGGTCGACAGCTGTGGAAAAATTTGCGGGCAATCGGAATAGGTAATGGCAAAAACAATCAAAATTATGATTATGATCTGGACTTAAACCTCCTAAATAACAATTTTGTAACGCTTCCGTTTCCTGTTCTTAATGTCGTACCCTTAAATCCGTCTGTCGCTGATGAACTCAGTTCATTAGTTAGTACTTTTGAGTTTGCTTGTGTTGATAATATGGAAATTGTTGCTTGTTTATTATCCGTTAAATCAAATGCTGTTGGTTTTGACTAAATACATCCTAAATTTGTCAAAATAATTCTGCCAGTCATTCTTCCTTACCTAGTTTATGTCTTTAACTATGTCATAACCACTGGTATTTACCCCGCTCAATGGAAAGCTGCTAAAATTGTGCCCGTTCGCAAAAGTCCCAAAAGTACAGATTATCGGCCGATCTCTATCCTTCCTTATTTATCTAAGGTCTGTGAGAGAGTGTTGCAAAGACAAATTAATGCACACATTCATTCGAACAACTTACTCTCTGCAATGCATCCCGGGTTTAGGGAAAACCACGGTTGTATTACGGCGATGATTAAAGTGGTAGATGATATTATGGAATCATTGGATGAGGATAAAGTCACCTTTCTAGTGCTCTTGGACTTATCGAAGGCCATTGATACTGTGGATCATATTAATTTGTGCAATAAACTGTCATTGTTTTTTGGCTTCTTAAATTCAGCAATATCCTTAATGTCGTCGTATCTTCAGCGTAAAAAACAAGCCATCTCAGTGGGTCTTCATTCGTCCAACTTTCTCTATAAATGTAGAGTAGTTCCACAGGGTTCGAGTTTAGGACCCCTTCTTTTCTCACTGTATGTTAATGCAATTCCCTCAATAGTATCCTCATCTTCATCTATTCATATGTATGCCGACGATGTCCAACTGCATCGAAGATTGTACAAATGTGATCAATATTGATCTAGATAGTATATCAACCTGGTCAGATAAAAACGGGCTCTATTTAAATCCCCTTAAAACCAAATGTATCGTTATTAGCAAAAAATCGTTTAACCTTTCCTATTTTTTCGATGTTCTGCTTCGTGGCTCCAAAATCGAATATGTCAAACTGCCAGAAATTTGGGAATGACTTTCAATAGGTCACTGACATGGGACACCCACATCAATGCAGCCGTTGGCAAAGTGTATAGCTGTGGATGTCACATAATTATATTCCCCTGAAAACACGTACGCTGCTAGATAATACACTATTACTCCTGTACTTAGTTATGGTTGTGAAATTTTCTGTAACTGTGATGCTAATAGCAGAAGAAAGCTTAACGTCGCTTTTAACAATATTGCGGGTTATTTTTACAACCTAAAACGCTTTGACAGAATCTCCAACTATGCAAAATCAATTTGCAACATGACACTTGATCAGATACTTCGTTACAGATGTTTGGTTCTGTTATCTAATGTGATTCAAACTAATCAGCTTCGTTATCTTTTTAACAAGCTGCGTTTTAGAGTCTCTAACAGATCGCTGCAAATTATGCACCCCCGTTTCTCCTGCCTTACATCAGAGCGACAGTTTTTTATAAACACCAACCGGTTATGGAATTCTTTGCCACAGCTTGTTCGAAGGTGAGGCGGTACTGCGCAATTTCGGACTGAGCTTAAGTCCTTTTTCCTCTGCAACTAAGTTTAACGCGTTAAATTTCACCGGAAATATAATGCAGATGAATGATTAAGTTTGATTGTAAAGGGTTTTCCAATAAGGACTTGACAAATTTTTTTTTAAATAAAACGCAAACCATTTGAGATATTTCGAAAACTTTATTATCCGCTTGAAGTACAATCACAAGATTTATGAATGGAATTCAACTTCGTTCATATGGCCACCGCGGGCACGTTTGCAGCGGTCGATTCATTGGACCCAATTTTCAACGACTCGGCCACACATTTTGGCCAAAACGGCAGCTATTTCGCGTTCAATGTTCGCTCTGGGCTCTTCCAACGTCGTCGGCGTGTTGGCATAAACCAATGACTTAACATAGCCGCACAGGAAATAGTCAAGTGGCGTTAAATCGCACGAACGAGGCGGCCAATCGACTGGCCCATGTCTTGAGATAACACGCTCACCATACTTACTCTTCAATAAATCGATTGTAGCGTGTGCTGTGTGGCTTGTGGCACAATCCTGTTGTGCCACATGTCGTCCAAGCCCATATCTTCCAATTCGGGCCAAAAATAATCGGTGATCATGGCGCGATAACGCTGACCATTCACAGTAACGTGACGATCGTTATCGTCGACGAATAAATATGGCCCAATAACGCCGCCGGCATGCAAACCGCACCAAGCAGTTATATTTTGTGGATGAAGTGGTGATTCATGAAGCACGTGTGGATTTTCACCCGACCAATAACGCATATTTTGCTTATTGACGAACCCATTGAGCCAAAAATGCGCTTCTTCACTGAAGATGATTTTGCGATGAAATTCATCATCTTGGCGCATCTTCTGCAGAACCCAATCGGAGAACGTACGTCGCTTCAAATGGTCCATCGGCTTCAATTCCTGAGTCAGCTTGATTTTGTATGGGTGTAAACCAAGATCATTACGCAAAATACGCCATAATGTGGTCTGAGCGATGCCCAATTCTTGAGAACGCCGTGGAATTGACTGATTTGGATCGTTTTCTACGGACGCCTGAACGGCAGCGATATTTTCGACACTTCGACCAACCCGTTGTCTCACTGACACGGCAACATCACACAACGAATATGTAGACTCACATTTTTGCACTTAACTTGTTATTGCCTGTCTACTAGGGCGAGAATTACGACCGAAAATTGGAGTTAATACTCTTCAAGTTGCAGTCACCGACTCCGAATTGTAGTAGAAAATTTTTATAATTTGCAGACGTTGCTCGTTCGTGTACTTTACCATGATGAAAATGTTGAGTTTACTGAATAAATTGACAGTGACAGTTTGATGATTAGTGAAAGAGTGCGTTCAGAAATTAAATTCAAAGTTGTCAAGTCCCTATTGGAAAACCCTTTAAATTCTTTATTTTATTTTCTTGGTATTTTTTGTTTTTCTTTTCTTTTTATTTCTTTTTTTATTATTATTATTTTTTTTTAATTAATTATTTATTTGTTTTTGTTTCGTTGAAATACGTTTATCTGGTAGCTTGTTTCAAAATTGTTATGAATATTGTAATCTTCACTACCTTATAAGACAATTATGTGTTAAAGTGTAAGTATTTTCATGAAATAAATAAATACTAAATACTAAAATATATCAGCGTACTCACAGATTAGTTTGTCTGCCAGGATACGCTGCTTTTGATCTAAGTTACAGAGGCTGAGGATTTTATTTTTGTTTTTCTTATTCTGGACACTCGCTACCAGTGTTGCAAAATTTGTTTCCCTTCTGGTCGATATAGCTTCAATAGGTGCACATTTTCTCACTATCTCTCCCTTTTACACTGAATGTCTTTGGACTTAGAATCCTTAAAGGAACCATGTTGTTCTTTGGTTCCACTAAGGTCTTTCCCAGCATTTCTGGATCCATCAAATAGAATAGGTGGCTACCACTTCCACTTTTACCCAAAAAATTGCTTCCTAAGAGGCTCTAGAATCTGATTTCTACAGATAACCACTTTTAAGATGGAAGTGTTGGCTTTCCCATATATTATTGGTATCTCCATGTGTCCGTATTTCAGGGTCTGTGCCCCGAAGTCGATTGTTGCCATCCATTTTTCCTCACCGCTGACCCTTTCTGCCAGAAGACTTTTATTGCATCGTCTTGCCAGCGAAACTGGGACCATCGACTTCCGCTACCAACTGCTGCCCCGGGAAGCTTGTGCTTAAGCCTATTTTTTCCTAGAGCAACTTCTTCGTCGTACCGGTTCTTTACACTGCTTTTGAAGATCTCTTATTTTAACACAGTTCCAATAGCGCATGCTTTGTCTCTCCCACGGAGCATTTCGTTCCTCGGCAGTTAGTGTTGCGCAAGAGCATTCAAGAGATGCTTGCTTTGGAAGGCTAAGCGAAGACAAGTGCTACAGCAAGAGTTCTTTCCCCAGCCATCTTATTGCTGATTGTAGCTTCGAATTTGCGATTCCCCTGATGAATGCGTATTTTGCCATTTCTTAGATTATTTCCTGGTCTTATTCGGGTTATGACAAATGTTCCAGTCTACTGACGTCTGCTTGGAGCTGTTGCTATATTCCTCCTTTTTTTAATTGTTTGCAATAGTTCTGCTGCAGGGCCGCGAATTGGGCCGTGCCCACTGTTAGGGGTAATCACGCTTCCTCATTGTCCAAGTTGTTTGCACAAGCAGCCATTTCAAACTGCTTTTTATGAGTTCACCTTGATATCTGGCAATCGAATGAGGGGGGCTACAACTCCTTTTTTCATAGATCGCTAGAAAAACATTCACGCAGTTTCTGTTTTCGCGCATGTCGAGTTATTTCGCCAGTTGCTCAACTTTGCTGTTCATTTGTTCGAATTTGTCATTTCAATTTCTTCGAATTGCGCTGTTTGTTTTCCTTTTGTTCTTCCAGATTATTCTTTTGTTCATCCATTTTCTGCTGAAGTCCGGCAGGCTGTTCTTTTGTTCGTCTAGATTTGTTTTCTGTTCGTTCAATTTTTGTTCCAAACTGTTCTATTATTCGTCAAATTTTCTTCCGTTCGTCTTGACTTTTCTTTTGTTCGTCGAGACTGTAACATAATTTGGTCGCAAATTTTTTGTTCCGAACTATTCTTTTGTTCGTATAGATTATATGTCGTTGACGATACTCATTTGTTCTTCCTCATGAACGTGAAAGGATTTTGTATCTGGATCATGTCCCTCGTTTTTCAAAGCGTTCTGAAATCCGAACTCCAAGGGCGCTGAGTTTTGCCATCAGCCGACATTTATAGCGAGCTATTTGTCCGCACTTACCCCTTTGATATTAGAAGCCCATTTTCATTTTATGACCTCCTGCATGCCTGGTGGATAGTTATAAAGGGTCAGCCATCTAACGTTTTTTTTTTCAACTAGTGCATATTTCGTGAATGGTAACACTTAGCTCATGTCTGATTTGACAGGCAGTTATACTGCCTCCAGTTGCACACCCCAAGTTGGTTAAAGTCCGCTTCTACTGCGTTGTCCCTCATGGTTAATGCGAAGTCTCTTCGGTCCGCTTTACATGTCCTAGTCATTCTAGGCGGCAGATACGCAGTTCTGTGAATAGGTCGATGTCGGTGTACAGCTCATATGGGTCGTTATATGCAAACGGAACTGAATATTTTTCGAAGAATTTCTGTCTTGAAGCGACTGAGGATATGTCCCTCCGCTTTTGATAGAGTCCATGCTTCAGGGCCCTAAAATAGGTCTGGAATGATCAAGATCTTATGTAGTGTCTTCTTAGTATTTTGGGATAGGGCCTTATTATTCAAAAGTCTTCTTAGCCCAAAGAAATAGCGATTGGCAAGAGTGATTCCTCGTTTCATTTCTGCTGAGTTGTTGTTGGCAGAATTTATAGCAGAGCCAAGTTTATGAAGTCCCCTACAACCTCGAAATTATAGCTGTAAACTGTGACGTTGTGTTCAATTCATCGATGTTGTTGACTGCCTACGATATTATCGGCATACTCTAGTAGTTGCACAGACCTTTGGAAGATTGTACATTCAGTGTTGGCTTATATGTACAATATGTTAAAGAAGTCACATGACAGCGCATCCCTTTGTCCAAAACCTTACTCGCAAACATTCTTACTCGGCATTCTGCACAGACGGACGAGCTTGGCAGGGATGCCAAAACTATACATGGCTCTATAAACCTAGTCTCTATAAATGCGGTCGACGAAGAGATAGTGGGTATCGATTTTGACTTATCTTTTTTCCAAGATCTATCAGAGTGCGTAGATTTGGTAGATTTTTTTTATTCTTTATTATAATTTTTTTTTTTTACAATTATAGCGCGCTCAATGGGTTTTTAGTACCCTTAAAGCGTTTGCACACAGTGCGGGTGAAGGAAAGGAAATTTAGGGAGATACCGATGCACGGTGTTCTTAAATGTTTGCAAGTTATAATGACTAGGAAATATCTTGGCAAGGCATTCCATTAGCGAGATGTGCGGCTTAGCAAAGAATTACGATATTTCAGAGTATGCTCAAATATGGGCTTGAGGAGCTGAGGAGACTGAGGAGCATTCATAGCATTATGACTGAAGGTTTCAAGGGGCGGAATGCTACTGACAACGGTGGGAATTTGAGAAATATTTTTTAGAAAAACTGAAATTTTTCCGCCGAACTTACATTTTATTTACGCCTACGTGTGAAATTTTTTGGGTTGGTGACAAAGAACAATGAGAAATAAATACGACAAAACTATTAAGTATACATTATAGCCACTAGTCCTGCACACAAAGTGAGTCCCACTGTGTCCAATACTGATTCAGAGTTTAGCTCCGGTCCGATATCTCCTGCCAATCTGGTCTTTGCTCGTGTCCTTCCAAGCCATTAGTTCGATGTCATTGCCTGTTAGGACGAACGGATTTCTTCTGTATACCAACCCTCTACTGGCTCAGTTCTGTTTCTTTAGATAGTGGCCTGTTCTTTTGCTTTTTTACTGTTGCAATGTTCACATTTGACTCCGCAGTGTCGACGAGAGAGAGCATCAGCATTTGCGTGGAGTGTTCCCGTGTTGCCCTTCAAAGTCGTAGCTTTCAACTGCTCAACCCATCTTGCAACTTGGCCTTCTAGGTTATTAAATTATATGATAGCTGCCATTTTAGAGCTGCGTGGTCTGTGCGAAGAATGAACTTTCGTCCATAGAGCTTATGGTAATGCACCAGAATTAAAACAGGAAGCTCACACCGAGTCACGCAATAGTTCCGTTCAGGCCCGGAGAGTACCTTGCAACCACCTTCTCTTGACCATCATGAACTTGAGAGATGCCAGCTCCGACTGCAACATTGCTAACTTCTGCGTCCACGATGAACATTGTTCTGGATTTGGAATAGCCCAAGATGGGACATTACACGTTGTCACTTTAGTTCTTGGAATGCTTTTTACACTATCCAGACCACCAGAACTGTCGGCCTTTTTCCAGAAGTTGATGCAGGCTCTTCGTAATACCAGAAAAATCCTTTATAAAGTTTCCGTAATACGTGGCAATTCCCAAGAAGCCTCTCAGTTGGTGTTTCTCCTTGCGGACAGGCCATCTTTTCATCGTTTCAATTTTGTTTGGATCCATTCCTACTCCTTCGCTGATATAATGTGACCCGGATATTTTATTTGTTTTGCAGCCTCTCAAAGACTTAGATTTTCGCGATGCTCTTCGATTATCTTGCCTATGACGATAACGTCATCCAGATACACTAGGACGGTTTTCCACGTGAGGCCTTGCAGTATACGTTTCACTAATTGCTCGAAGGTTCGATCCATCTATTCATCCAAACGGCATCACTGTGAACTGAATGCCCTTTTATCTCGATCTCTTCAGTAAATCTCTACCTGCCAGTAGCCACTCTTCAGGTCAATTGTTGAAAACCATTATTCTCCAGAAAGCGTATCCAAACTATCATCAGTTTTCGATAGTGTGTAGCTGTCCTTTTTGGTGACGTTAAGACGTCGGAAGTCTACACAAAGCCTTGTGCTGCTGTTTTTCTTCTTCACGAGGACCACTGACTCTGCGTTTCTTCATTCAACCCATCAACTTCTATTTCCTGCCGATTGCTCGTGCATCACCGGTATAAGCTGTTCTTGATCCATATTATTCAGGATAAGGGTTGTGTTTTTTAATTTTCATCCTCTGGTCTGTTTCGACTGGTGTTGCACGACTGGTTTCCGTTGTGGTCGATATAGACCCAACTGGAACACATTTTCTTACTATCTAACTTTTCACCTTCACACTGAATGTCTTTGGACTTAGAATCCTTACAGGAGCCATGTTGCTCTCTGGTTCCACTAACATCATTCTCTCTTATTTTCTAGCTCCATCAAATTGAATCGGTGGCCACTAGGGTCGACTTCCACTTTTGCCCAAACAATTGCTCCTGTCGAAGGCTATAGAACCTCATCTCGACAGATGACGACTTTTAAGACGGAAGTGTTGGCGTTTCCGTATATCATTGGTATTTCCATGTTTCCGTATTTCAGCGTTTGTGCTCCAAGGTATACTACTAATCCATGTTCTTTCATGAAATCTGTACCAATGATGCCACCAGAAAAACGTGTGAGGTGGCTATTCCGGTCTGGTGGATTTTTATGCGGACTTTCTATGAACCTTAGCGTTTCTCCGTTATCTGTTCACATTCGAACGGATATTACAATAGGGATAGGCTTTTTTGTATTATGAACACATTTTTGTGCATTGTTACTTTATTGTTTTAAATATACCAATATAGGTATTATTTTTAAGCAAATAATAAATATCGTGAAAACAGGCTCAACTTGATAGGGAGAATAGGGCCATTGCGCCAAACATCTTTCTTTCTCTTTCCGATAAACTTAACATATGCGTTGGCATCATAATTGTAGTGATAGTCACTTTTTTTAAGGCTAACCCCGTATGCAAGATAGTATTAACCACGATAAAAAAGCCGTTATTCGCGCAATTTTTATTGGATCTCCAGAAAAATCGTTTCCTCTCGGAGTATTTTTTTTAGCAATAGTAAAAAATAGTCATATTGGTGATTCATTTATTTAACTTTTTACTTGTATGATGAATTTGTAAGTAACATTATTTCGCACCAAAATAATAAAAAAGAAAAACAAATTATGAGCACACTTTTTCGAGATAATTGCGATTTTCTCAAAAATTTATTAAAAAAAATTTGTGTGGTCTTCAATAATATTCGAAAATGAAAGCATGACTGCTGTTATACATTTGCTAGGAAAGCTAAAGAGTAGGATCTATGATAAAGCTTACGCAGTGGTTTTGCCGGCGAGCAAAAGGAGGAAGGGGAGATATGCCATCTTTAAGTACTCTCTGGGATTCGACGCACTCAAGTGTAGGCAGAGACAAACCATAATATGTAATTGTTCAGCTGGCCGCAAAGTATGCAACAAGTAGATTTGCCTTTTTAAAAGAGCTAACACCTGCAATGTCATTATAAATGAACGTTGGGATGGAGGATGAAGGCAAAATTTCTAATATTTTTGTTGGCCTCAGTTTGTGGTTGTATTAAAATTTTACACCCTTAAGAAAGGCCTTGCTCGTTTGAACTTTTTTCGGTTTTCCTCTGACGGGTTTGTCTTGTAGGACCGAAAAAAACATTTCTCTAACCCTGACAGCTTTGACACTCTTCACCTGATGAGGAGTAAAGCATCTTATTCCAAAAAGAATAATGTCTGTGAGCCTATCAGCAGTGGCGTGCACGGCGTTAAAATTCAAACCACATTAACACTATACTTATCAGGGTGAGAAGTTAGAAACAAGTCCAGGGTCTTGACGATATGACTATCAACTTCTGGTATTCGTGTGGGCTCAATTACAAGTTGGGTCAAGTTATGTTTCGCAGCGAAAACACACACCGTCCTTCGAGTGTTGTCTGTTCAGAATGTCAAAGCCAATTCAGAATTGCATAGAGTCAGATAGCACATCAAACTCGTTGTTGTCTAGTTTGGGCTTCCGGTTAGGAAAGAATAATGGCAATAGTTCGTAACCAGGTAGCTTCAGATCAGAGTGATCTGAGAGGTGTGGTAGGGAATCTACCTATGTTTCAGTAAGTGCCAAAACAGCTGGTCTGTACTTACAGACGTGGACGCACGCAGAAAAGTGATTACTTCTTAGCCTGCGTGTATTTGCTATGTCCACTCTAAATTCCCTACTCATAATCACCAACAAACACAGACGCCGACGATGCTAGGGTTGGGAAGTAAAAATTCTGACGTTGGTTTGCCGAACCAAATTATTGTAGGGTGTTATGCCCTTACAACAATCCGAAACAGTGCACCAACAGAATTTACATCGGCTATCTATCGGCTGTTACATACACTCAGTCATTGCCCGTGCCATACGATAAATAGGTGGGACACCCGCAGTCTGTGATATATTTTTTTCTCTACTGCACTGCACTATTTTGTTGTTTGTATTTATTTCACTATATACTATATACGCTATGCTTTATTTTATTTTATTTTTTTCTTGGCACAACACGAGAATTTACGAGTGCGATGGTCAACGTGTGCACTCGTCGGTGGTCAGCTCGGTATTCGATACCTACCTACATTTTGTAATCTTTCGTAGCGTCAATGCGATAGAATTTCTCAATTTTTTGTACTATTCCTTCATTTATAGTTCGAAATACTCTGGAAAAAATATTATAATTTTAAGAAACGTGAAAATAAAAATATAACGTTAAGTAGGGATACCTTATCATTGTCAAACACGTTCTTACCTACTTAGATGGTGTTACAGTCCGGGGTGAACTTGAACAGCAACAACCTGAACAACAAACAAGCCTCTCCAGTTAGCCGATCCTTAGCTAACTGCCTGCAGTTATGCACTCCAAGCCGGTTGTGGGCCACCCCTTTTCCTATACTCCAGGTTAGATTTGAAGACTGCGAGCCGAAGCATTGGTATCCATTCGCTCTGCAAGTCCTAGCCATCTCTGACTAATGCACAGTTTTCTGACTAGGCTGATGTCGCTGTACAGCTCGTTTAGTTCGTCGTTAAATCTTCTTCTCCAAAATCCGTCAAAGCAAACGGGACCGAGAGAAGAATTTTTCTCTCGAAACGACTGAAGGTATCTTCTTCCACTTTCGATGGAGTTCATGCTTCAGCGCCATAAAAAAGACTGGGATGAACAAGGTCTTATACAGAGTCTGATTAGTTATTCGAGATAGGGCCTTGCTGTTCAATTGCCTTTTTAGCCCAAAGAAACAGCGATTGGCAAGAGTATTTTTTTTTTTTTAATTCTGCCGATGTGCTGTTGGTAGAATTGACAACAGGGCCAAGGTAAACAAGGCCCCTTACTATATGGAAAAAGTGTGACAATCTGGTAGCTTCCGTTTCAATGCTAACGAGCGCACTGGTGACAGCTCGCTGAGCTAATTATATGGTATTATACGCTAGTATTGCATGTAATTGGTTTTTTTTTTGTTTTGTATTCGTTTACATATATGACATGACCACGTTGATTTTATCTCTGTTACTTCTTTCAGCACTTTTCCATCAATCATAGCTATTGTAAAATGAACTCGTGTTTAACAACTATCCTTATTTCGCCATTAACATTATATTCAGTAGGTTGAAGATTAGCAATTTGACTTTTGATATCATTGACTGTACTTTTTATGGGTTTTTCAGTATCCTTTGCATATTGGAACATTGTGGTTTTTTTTTTATAATTGGAGCGCGTATAAGATATTTTGTGTATCCTTAAGATGTTTGCACATAGCGCTGGCGAGGTGAAATTAAGGAAGGAAAAAAAGAGATACCGATGTGCGTTGGTACGTCAGAAAGTGGTCTTGAGGGTATACTGATGACAATTCATAGCGGAGACCGGTGTTACGTTAGAAGGGGTGGAATGCTACTGGCAATTTCGGTGGAACACTGGTGGTGAAAATAGCGATACAACAAGTTGAGACAGGAGACATTACGTCTGTGTTCGATGGTGCTTAATGACTGTGTAATATTGTCATCATCTATGAGTTTTACCAAGCTGGATGCTAATAAAAGAACATATCTTAGGTGGACTGTTAGACCAACAGATCTGGCCAAACATGGATCTGAATCGTTCTAAGAGTCTGATCCTTCTGGTAGGTGTCATCACTGGACACTACCTTATAGACAAGCATGCAAGAAGGCTTGGCGCCTTTACTATTTCTGTAGTAGCTGCATAAACGAGGAAGACGAGGAGACAATCCTAGAGATTTAGCAGAATTGGTGGCGACATCGAATATGTGTTCACTCCAACGTAGTTATCATTGACACACTACCGAGAATGGATAGTTTTTCGGTTTCGACGAAGCAGGTGTCATTCATTGATAATGACTGGGTATTTAAATTTCGCTTTAACGGCAGCAGACATCATTATATTTTGGAACCATTAAATTTCAATCTGTTGATAGTTCCCCAAATGGTTAATATCGGAATTTAATGAGCTGAAAATACGCTGCCGCTCCCGTTCTACAGCCGAAGAGCAGGGACGTTAGTACTGGCCTTGGAAAGAATGGTAATGGGTCTGTAGGAGAGAGAAGAAGATTCGCCTTTTTTAGGACGTCCTGGACAAATGCTGTTTTCCATCTGCTCGGAAAGAGTCCTAAAGAGTGGGTTTGATGAAAAATCTTATGCAATGGTTTTGCCAGCATGGAAGAACACTCTTCAGAAGACGGGGAGATATACCATCTGGACCAGCGGATTTGTGTATGCTAAGATCTTTAAGTACTCTTGCTACTACACGAGTGCGAAAGTGGACTCGTCCCATTGAAGATTCGACGCACTCAAGTGTAGGGTCAGACAAAGCACCATTTGGAAGTGTTGAGCTGGCTATTGTACTTTTGGGAAATTGTAGTACTTTTTGTGTTACCGTCGTTTCGTCCTCCGCGGTATCAGGGACAAAGGTTGCCGACTGCTCGATGGAGTAGTAGTCGTGGGTATTTATGGTAAGTGCGCCACGCGATTATCCTCTGTCCCCAAAAGCTTTACAGCGTCGAATCGCGACTCTGCCAGTAAAACCCCGATCCCCTTTCCTAGGTCTAAAACAAAACAATAGAAAAAGCAAAGCGGGACCACCAAAACATTCCAAAGGATCATATCAGCAGCACATTCCACGTCGTTATCGAGGAAACATAACGACCAGTTAAAACTCATAAAGAACGTGTTAAATCCGCTCCATTTGGATTTCTCGCATTGCCATAAGGTTTGTTTAGGAATCTTTTCTCTAACTGTGGTATCAGCATACGAGAAATTAGCTGATATGACGCAACGGTCCGACGAGCTTAGAGGGGAGAGCACATCAACGGTGTACAATACTTAGCGGTATGACTATCAACGTCTGGTATTCGTGTAGGCTTATTTACAAGCTGCGCAGCGAAGATCTCAAAACACAGTCCTTCAGGTGTTGTCTGTCGAAGAACAGAACAGAATGTGGAAGCCAACCAGAATTGTGTATTGTATTATATATTGAAATCGCCCGTAATAACGATTTCAGTATGAGGATACGGGATACAATTCTTTGATGGAGTCAGACAGGACGTCAAACTCGTTAAAGGTCGAATTGCTGTGCAGTTTGGGGCTTCTGTAAATAAAGCAGTAGTGGATAATTTTCTTGCGGAGACGAAATTTTAACCACATGAAATTGAATTCCGGATTGGAACAGGGACTACATTGTGGTGGAATTTGGTAAGCTTCATCACTACGCACTAGTTCGTAGACAGGTACCTTAAGATCAGAGTGATTGAAAGGTGTAGGCGGGGATCTACCTGTGTTTAGCTAAGTGCCAAAACAGCTGGACGTGGGCGTCGCTATGTCCACTCTTAATTCCCGATTCATTACAAATTAACAAACGCAAAAGACACAAACACCGACGATGATAAGCAATGCTGTGAAAATTCAAACGTCGGTTTACCGAATCAAATTGTTGTAGGTTTTATGCCCTTAACACAAAATGAAACAGATCACCAGCAAAATTCACACTCACAACCCGCTATTCATCAGTTGTTACATGCACTCAGCCACTAAATTATAAATTATATTTAAAATATATAATTTGTTTCTTTATTTTGTATTACAGCGTCATTAATTCTTAGATTACAATGTTTATAATATAATTTCCTTGGAGAGTTACATTTCTAGAATCGCAATGGTTTTGAATTGCTACACTTTTAACATTTTTGACAACAAAGATTATTTCATTTAATTTAATTATTTCAAAGTTCTTACAATATTTCATCCAACATGTTTGTTTTATAATGCAATTATTCCTTTCCACTAGTTCGCTAACATTATTTTTCTGGTTGTCATATTTATATTCTTTTTCATTGTAAGTTATTATTAATACGGCTCTAAATCGATTTCTTGCTTTTCTCGATTAGGAATAGATACGAGTAGAATTTTTTTAGTAGGGAGAGTTATGATCTGCTCAGGATATTTAAAACTATGATAATAGAATTATATTGATAGTGCATTATACATGCTTTAATGTTTTTTTAATTTACTTAAATTCATTTCGGTCATTACGAGTTCTTCTGGTGTTAATAGACTGGGATGAGTGATACCTACCTTAATTGAAGCTACTGTGTTAAGAATATTGCCGATTAATTTTTCTAACATTTGCAGCCTAGTCAAAATTTCAGTCCGTTGTAGACGGTTCAGTATTGTCTTTTGTAATTGTTGACTTTCATTCTGGTAGCGTTCTATTTCTTGTTGGTCTTTTATTTTATTACTAGCTCTCGAATATTTTTCATATTTTCTTCTAACTGTGTTTGGTTTCAAATTTGTTTGTTAGCCTCTGGAACTGTGTTTTGAGGGTTCATTTCTGTGGTCCTAATGTGTTCTTCAATTTCTTCACAATCGTTGTTTTCCATTGTGCCGAATAGACATTTCTGCCTACTATATTTATAAGTCCTCGTTTAGTACGTTTCTTAAAAGGTATAATACTACGTATTTTTGAATATAAGGTAAAACATTCTTTCCTAATTTACTTAACTATTTCAAATTTCTTGATTTCTTCTAGTCTCCATGATGTGGTCAAAATTTATGATATGCAGAATCTTTTGTGTTTGATTGACGATTTATTCTTCCCCCATGTTTATCATTGTAAACCCCTTGCTGCTTTCAATTGGTGTTATTACCAACATTGCTTGTGCAATATCATCAGTATTAACAGTGGTAGTAGTAGTGAGAGAGATCGGGTCTGCAAATTTTCTTGGAAGTTAAGTTCGTTCTTATATTTTATTTTTTTATATAGCCTACCTGTCTTGTTTCTGTATAGTCTTCCCTTATTTTCTTCTTTTTTTCAATAATTTTGTTCTTTTTGTTCTTGAGTTTAATTACTAGTGTGTCTATGTTCGTATTGTGGGCCTGTTCTGTTGAGTGCTATGTTTTGTTATATATTTGGAAGGCTTTAAATATTTTTGTGTTAACTGAGTCTTCTTGTTTCATATTTAATAGGATCTCTGCTATTGTACTGTGTAAGCGTTCTATGTCGGCATTACCAGTATGATCATTGGGTTTAGTGAAGTGTACTTGCATGTTTCGTTGTCTTAGAAATTCTCTAATGTACGTATTGAACTCATTATCTGTAATTATTTTTGTGGATGTCCCTTCTTTAGTTAAGTGTTCTGTTATGGCGCTTGTGATTCTTACTCTCTAGTCTATATACTCGTCCATATCCCCTTTTTGTTAGTTTTTCGATCATAGTTAAGAACATGTGTTTGTGGAAGTGGTAAATGTCTATGTGGATTATTTCGTTAGGTTTGCTGTGTATTTCGGTCATTTTAAATTTGTTTATCTTGGGTTTCCGTTCGTATTGTAAAATGTTTGTATGGGTACAAATAATAGAACTTATTCTTTTCAATACAAATCCCTTTATTCAGTACAGTTACAATTCACTATTTAATTCTTTCTCTCAGTACAATCCAATTTCTCAACCACTTATACTTTTCTTATCTTTTACTTAAACCACTTAATCACTTGTCCTAATTAACACTTCAAATTTCACTTTAGAACTGATTTGCATACCTTGGGGATGCTGGTATTTATACTCGAATGACATACTTCGAGAACAATCCTCGCCATCCAGCGTCCCATACAATTTCCAATTTGCTAGAAAATTCGATTCCACTCTCCAGTCGAGACTTTGTTATTCCAGTATCGAAATCTTCTGGTCTTCGAGTATCAACATTTTCTGCTAGATGTCGCTGCTCACATTTAAGTGGTTATCACATTGCTCCCTCCCTACAGTTGTTCGTCCCGAACAACTTCGTCATTCAGCATCCCGTTGAAATGACACATTCTATCCAAATGGACCACTTTCAATTTTCCTCGATTCCCACGCTGGATCCGGTAGACAACGTCATTAATGCGGGTTATCACCTTGTATGGACCTTCCCAATCCTGTTGCAATTTTGGTGATTTGGCTTTCTGACGCTGAGGATTATACAACCAGACCAGATCTCCTTCGTTGAAGCCGGAAGATTTCGTCTTGATATCGTACTTAGTCTTCATGTGGCTGCTTGCTAGCTTCATCTTTTCTCTGGTCCCTTCATGCAATTTACGAATCCTGCTGCGCAAGTCATTCAAGTACTCGTTCACCTCTTTGGGATCCGTCGGTGGGGATCCGGATTTTGCTTCACTTGGCAACCGAATTGTTTGACCAAATAAGATCTCGGATGGTGTGTGCCCTGTTGAGCTATGGACCGCGTTTCGATAGGCCATTAAGAAGAGGGGTATGTGTCGATCCCAATCCCGCTGGCAGTTGCTGACAACCTTAGATAGATGTTCATTCAAGGTCCGATTGAATCGCTCGACCATTCCATCAGATTGAGGGTGTAGTGGCGTTGTCCTTATCTTTCTTATTCCCAAATATTGGCATATTTCCTGGAAGACTTTTGATTCAAAGTTTCGCCCTTTATCAGAGTGCAGCTCCATTGGGACCCCAAATATGCTCACCCAGTTGTTGACTATCTGTTCCGCTACGATCTTAGCCTCTTGATTTGGGATGGCAAACACTTCCGGCCACTTACTGAAGTAATCCATGACTATGAGGGTATATCGGTTTCCATTAAAGGTTTCGGGAAACGGCCCAGCGATGTCGATGGCTATTCGTTCGAAAGGTGCTCCGACATTGTATTTTTGCATTTGTCCGTGTGGCTTTACTTTTGGACCCTTGGTAGCCGCACATCTTATGCACTTTTTGCACCAATTCTCGACATCTTGTTTAGTCCTTAGCCAATAGAAACGTTCCCTTACCTTTTCCAACGTCTTGTTTATTCCCAAATGTCCTCCTGAGATTCCGTCATGTATTTCATGGAGCACTTGGTTGACTCTGGATCGTGGCACAATTAGCTGCATACGAGATGTTGTCCCATCTGCACTTTCCCATTTTCTCTTCAGCAATCCATCTTGCACAAAAAGCGAGTCCCACTGTGCCCAGTATGCCTTCAGAGTTTGGCTCCGATCTGATATCTGCTGCCAGCTTGGTCTTTCCTCGTGTTCTTTCCAGGCCAATATTGGTTCGATGTCATTGTCTGCCTGTTGGGAGGAACGGATTTCGTCTATACTCCAACCCTCTATTGGCTCAGTTCTGATCGTTTGGATAGTTGCCTGTTTTTTTGCTTCTTTACGATTGCAGTGTTCGCATTTTACTCCGCACGGTCGACGAGAAAGAGCATCAGAATATGAGTGGAGTGTTCCCTTGCGGTGTTGCACTTCAAAGTCGTAGCCCTGCAACTGCTCGATCCATCTTGCAACTTGGCCTTCAGGGTTCTTAAATTGGAGTAGCCATTTCAGAGCTGCGTGGTCTGTCCGGAGAATTAACTTTTGTCCGTAGAGGTACTTATGGAAATGCTTCGTAGCCAGAATTAAGGCCAGATGCTCGCGCCGGGTTACACAGTAGTTCCGTTCAGGTCTGGAGAGTACTTTGCTGTAATATGCGACCACTTTCTCTTGACCGTCATGAACTTGGGAGATTACAGCTCCGACCCCAACATTGCTAGCGTCTGCGTCCACGATGAACATTTTTCCGGGCGTGGGGTAACCCAAGATGGGGGCATTGCACAGCTGTCGCTTCAGTTCTTGAAATGCTTTTTCGCATTCTCCAGACCACCTGAACTGTCGGCATTTTTCCGTAAGTTGATGCAGGCTCTTTGCAATGCCAGCAAAATCTTTTACGAACCTTCTGTAATACGTGGCGAGTCCCAAGAAGCTTCTCAGTTGGTGTTTATCTTTTGGAGAAGGCCAACTTTTCACCGCTTCGATTTTGTCAGGATCCGTTCTTACTCCTTCCGCTGACATAATGTGACCCAGATATTTTACTTCCGGACGAAACAAGGCACACTTTTCTGGGTTGAGCTTTAAATGAGCACTTCGTAGCCTCTCAAACACTTCTTTTAGATTTTCGCGGTGCTCCTCGTACGTCTTACCTATGACGATAACGTCGTCCAAATATACTAGGCAGGTTTTCCAGGTGAGTCCTTGCAATGTTCGTTCCATTAGTCGCTCGAAGGTGGCCGGAGCGTTGCACAGTCCAAACGGCATCACTGCAAACTGCCAAAGACCGCTTCCTGTAGTGAAGGCAGTTTTCTCACGATCCGCACGATTTATCTCTACCTGCCAGTAACCGCTCTTCAAGTCAAGTGTTGAAAACCATTTCGCTCCAGAAAGTGTCATCGATTCTCGGAAGTGGGTAGCTGTCCTTTTTAGTGACATCATTGAGACGTCGGTAGTCTACACAAAATCTCGTGCTGCCATCTTTCTTCTTCACGAGGACCACTGGAGATGCCCACGGACTTTGCGATTCTTCAATCACTCCCTCAGCTTTCATCTTCGACATCATTTCGGCAACTTCTGTTTGCTTTGCCAATGGAAGACGCCTTGCAGGTTGACGGATTGGTCGAGCGTCTCCGGTGTCAATGTGGTGTTGAACAATATGCGTACGTCCATATTCTCCGTCTTGTGTAGCAAATATATCAGCGTACTCACCGATTAGTTTTTCTGCCAGGATTCGCTGATCTTCGTCCAGATTACAGAGGCTGAGAATTTTGTTCTTGATTTTTATGCTCTGAACTGTTGTGACCGGTTTTGCACCCTTTTTTTCCGTTGTGGTCGATATAGCCTCAACAGGTACGCATTTTCCCACTATCTCCCCCTTTTTCACCTTTACACTGAATGTCTTTGGATTTAGAATCCTTACAGGGACCATGTTGTTCTTTGGCTCCACTAAGGTCTTTCCCACCATGAAGTCTCTTTTCTTTTCTGGCTCCATCAAATAGAATCGGTGGCTACCAGAACCACCTTCCACTTTTGCCCACAAAATTGCTTCTGACGAAGGCTCTAGACTCTGATTGCTGCAGATGACGACATTTGAGACTGAGGTACGTATTGGCGTTTCCGTATATCATTGGTATTTCCATGTTTCCGTATTTCAGGGTTTGTGCCCCCAAGTCGACTACAAGTCCATGTTCTCTCATGAAGTCTGTACCAATGATGCACTCGTCACATATGTCAGCTACCAGAAACGCGTGAGTGAATGTTATTCCGGCCAGTTGGATTTTTATGCGGACTTCACCATATACCTTAATCTAATGTTTGGTGTCTATTTTTGCCATCCATTTTTCTTTTCCACTGACTACTTCTACTAGAAGGCTTTCGTTGCATCGTTTTGCCAGCGAGACTTGGATGATGGTCCTGGGGCCGTCGACTCCTGCTACCAACTTCTGCCCCGCGAATTGGTGCTTAAGCATTTCCCGACTGATGGCTTCGGGAAGGTTGACCGGCTTCTTGATAGCTGTTTCTGCTTGTTTCTTCCTCTATTGGCTTGCCACTACAGTGAGGGCAGTCTTTTCGTCGCACCGGTTCTTTACACTGCCTTTGAAGGTGTCCTATTTTATTGCAATTCCAGCAGCGCATTATCCGTCTATCCCGTCGAGTATCTTCTATCGCCAGAGCGAAGGCAAGTGCTTCAGCAAGGGTTCTTTTCCCGGCCATCCTTACTGCTGACTGTAGCTTCGAATCTGCAATTCCCCTGATAAATGCATCTTTTGCCATTTCGTCGATAATTTCCTGGCCTGCGGTGGGGTATGACAGATGTGCAAGTCTACTCACGTCTGTTTGGAGCTGCTGCAGTGTTTCTCCTCTTTGCTGCATTCGGCTTTGCAATTGGACCTTGTAGACCTCCTGCATGTGGCTATCCCCAAACCGTTTCTCTATAGCCTGTACTAAAGTCACATAATCTTTATGCTTTTCGATGTCTACTGTTTGCAACAATTCTGCTGCAGGACCGTGCAAGGCCATTGTTAGGGCAAAGCACTTTTCCTCATTGTCCCAGTCGTTTGCACAGGCAGCCATTTCAAACTGCTTCTTATAAGTAGACCATGAGGTCTGGCCATCGAATGAGGGAGGCTTCAAATCTTTTCTCCTTGGACCGCTTAAAGAACATTCTCGCAGTTTCTGTTTTCGCACTGTGTCGAGCTCTTTTGCCAGTTGGTGAACTTTGCTGTCCATTTCTTCGAATTTTTCGCCAACATTCTTCTCTATTGTATCAAATTTGTCATCAACGTTCTTCTCTATTCTATCAAATTTGTCATCAACGTTCTTCTCTATTCTTTCAAATTTGTCATCGATTTCTTCGAATTTTTGCTGGAGAGTGTTATTTTTTTCTTCCAGTTTTTGTTCTAGACTATTCTTTTGTTCGTCGAATTTTTGTTCAATGCTGCTCTTCTGCTCGTCTAGATTTTTCTTTTGTTCATCCAACATTTGTTCGAGACTATTCTTTTGTTCATCCAGCTTTTGCTCGAGACTATTCTTTTGTTCTTCCAGATTATTCTTTTGTTCATCCATTTTCTGTTGAAGACCGTCCAAATTTTTCTTCTGTTCGTCCATTTTTAACAAGAGGAGTTACATCATCGCAGACATGTCACTGCCGGTACTTGTCTGTTCATCCTCGTCAACTTCAAAGGAATATGCATCAGGATCATGTCCCTCGTTGTTCAAAGCCTCCCGAAGTCGGAGCACCAGGTCACTTTTTCCTCCACTGGCGCTGAGGCTTCTCTTGTTCAACTCGGATTTGAGTTGGACGAGGGTCAACTGCAATAGTTTTCGACCCATTCTAGCTTTTTCAAATAGTCAGAAAACACAGGTTTTTTTTCTTTTTTTACACACAATAAGTCCTATCCCACTTCTGACACCAATGTAAAATGTTTGTGTGGGTACAAATAATATAACTTATTCTTTTCAATACAAATCCCTTTATTCAGTACAGTTAAAATTCACTATTTAATTCTTTCTCTCAATACAATCCAATTTCTCAACCACTTATACTTTTCTTATCTTTTACTTAAACCACTTAATCACTTCTCCTAATTAACACTTCAAATTACACTTTAGAACTGATTTGCATACCTTGGGGATGTTGGTATTGATACTCGAATGACATACTTCGAGAACAATCCTCGCCATCCAGCGTCCCATACAATTTCCAATTTGCTAGAAAATTCGATTCCACTCTCCAGTCGAGACTTTGTTAATTCCAGTATCGACATTTTCTGCTAGATGTCGCTGCTCACATTTAAGTGGTTATCACAATATTATTCCCATTTTTCAACTGAGAGGGTTGTTAAAGTTAAACTGCGTTGCTCATGGCAGGGACTTGCCTATATATTGCAGCCTATGCAACCTTTCAGTGAGGGAAGATGTCATCCATTTTATCGGAAAAGGTCATGGTCTTTGAGAAATACATATAAACTTCTTAGGCAGCGACAATAAAACAGAAGCAGAACTTTTAGCAGTCCTTTTTTATTTTCATAAAACAGCAATAAAGTATCGAGACCAAACTATAAACTAAGCCTTTTATGACCAACCAAAAATAAAACCAACTTATTACGCATATTCATATGTACGTATATTTTATCTTTGTTTTTTTTTTTTTTTTTGTATTTAAATAAAATTTTATGGAATTTGTCTAATGTAATACCAATCAGGCAGACTGATGATTTATGTAAGCAAGTATTATAAAAAAAATACTGTAATAAAACCGTACAACCACCGCAACAGGTGGAGGACAACAGAAGCAGCGGGAACTCCCCATTACACAGACGCAAAAGCGGCAGAAACATGAAACTTTAACGAGGGTCACCTCAGAAACACACCAGATTAATATAATTATTACATCCATACCTACACAGAGAAAAATTCATACAAAATATACACCAGCAATTATTAAGTAAAAGTTTAAATTTTAGAATATATAACCAATTTTACATTTCCCACTTGTGTACTGGTGGTCAAAAATTCCTAAACAAATTTGATTACATTAAAACCATGTTATGTATAAACATATGTATATAGAAATTTCAAAAACAGCCGAAAAGCTATCCATTATAACTAATTCATTATTATCAATGTCATGTATCGTATTTCATTTACAAGCTATATATTATATCAAATTCTGAATTGTAATCTTTATTAAGAGATACAACTTAAGTTATAAGTAATCTAATACAAATAATCCATCCAATAGAGAAAAAGTTCTCAAGCAATCGCTTTAGAGTAAACTATCAAGTTTGCAAAATTGAGAAAAGCAAAAAGAGTATACGAGAGAAATCTTCGTTTCACTTTATAACCAGAAAAGATACACATAGGTACCTTTTATCGCTAGCTCTTTCTGCCCCATGTACATAGTTAGTTTTAAGTATTTATTTTAGGATTAAGAGAGATATAGACAACAACGTCGAAGCAAATGTAACACAGTTCCATGAGCAAGAAGTATATATAATATACAAAATGTCAGCCATATTGGCACTCGCAATATGCGTCAAAACGCAATAGAACAAGATGGTCTACGTTAAAGCCTCTAGTTATTTCATAAGTAAAAAAAATGTATAGATTGAAAATGTAATAGTCTACTTATAAGTCTCAATAAATATACATACATACTCGTACATGCATCGAACGTTTTATACCAAGCCGATCGATGGTCCAAAGTCCGAATGAAGTGAAATATTTGAATGTTTCTTTTTTTAATTTGATTGTTCTGAATGAATGATTTGTGAAAAAATAGTAATGGAACGATTTTTCGATAAGTATCGAATAAATTAACATTTTGCAACCATCGAATAAGTCGATTGTTTTTATTGGATAGTCCCCAACACTAATTATTGTACACTGGGCACCTAAAGACTAAGCTGAATTTGAAAAAAGCTTTAAATACGATTTAGAAAAAAGTTTTTAGAACAAACGATGTTTTAATGAAAGTTTGTGCCACATGTAACTTTAAATCTAGAGGAGAATTTTTACCTCTCACGTTTAGACTTCACAATAACTATATACTCATCTAAAAGAATAAGAAACTTGCTATTCTACAGGAACTCAGAAAACTATTGAAAACAATCTGCGTTCGAGGCATAAAGTATTTAAAATCTTGAACTAGAAAAACTGGTATATACCTTTTTAGCACGTGTTGGGTGTATACCATATGAGCACAGAAAATAATGATGGTATTGCAGTTTAATCATATCAACTCTTATTTTACTTTGAACTATTGTAAACAAGCAAACTTAATAAATATTTACTCTATTCTATTCTTTTAAAGCTTACATGTGTAGAATTTTTGCAAAAAATAGTTTTTTGTTTTTTTTAGATCTGAAAAAAAAAATTACTAATATTGTTTTTGTTTTTTGCAGATCAGGAGAATAATTTTGAAAGCAAAAAGCGACAGCAAATTGACCAGATAATTTCCTCTAACCAAATTACTTTGGAAAATTGTCAATTGCTTGCTCGAACGGAATATGGACTTGTAAGCGATGATTTAAGGAAATTATTGTGGCCAATACTTGTTCAAGTTGATGCATCAAATGTGGAGCTGCCGTACAATACCGATCAACTTAAATTACATTCAGAATATAATCAAGTTGTGTTGGATGTAAATCGGTCGCTTAAACGCTTTCCACCGGGTATTCCTTACGAACAAAGAATTGCTCTCCAGGATCAATTAACAGTCTTAATCATGCGAGTGATTGATAAATATCCTAATCTCAAATACTATCAAGGATATCATGATGTTGCAATCACGTTTTTGTTAGTTGTCGGGGAAAAAGTTTCCTTTCCTGTTATGGAAAAGCTGTCAACAAGTCATTTTGAGGAGTGCATGGATGAAACAATGGACCCTACACAAAGGCGTTTAATGTTTATATATCCAATTATATATTACGAAAATCCCACATTATATATTTTTTTGAAAAGGTCATCTGTTGGCACGCTGTTTGCTCTGCCATGGGTTCTAACATGGTTTGGGCACAGCTTGAAGTCGTACAAATGTGTTGTTAGATTGTATGACTACTTTTTGGCTTCACCAATGTACTTTGCCATATATGTCACAGCGGCAATAGTTTTATATCGGGCGCATGAAATTTTAAGTGATGAGTGCGACATGGCGTCAATTCATTGCCTTCTTTCTCAGGTAATAATTTCTAAACAGGTATTTCTTATAATGCAATAAGTTAGATTGCATATGTATTATGTGTTTGTTTTTATTAAATAAATATTAATGGATTATTAATAATGTGAGTAATTCTTAAGTTTAATAATGTAAATCTGCAAGACATCAACACCATCATCATTTTCGTGTATCGAGCATCCTTTATAATGTCGCAGACACTGATCATAAAAATTCTATGATTCACAATTTCCTACCATTAATCTATATCTATATACTGCTTAACATGTCAAAAGAGGCAAAGCGTTAAAATAAGGGATTTCAAAAAAACAAAAGTATTAATTTTGACTACATATTTTTTTTATTATTAATTTTTAAACTTGTAATAAAGTTAATATTGTATTAAAGTTGCAAAGTATAAAGCAATCATATGGTTCAAGTCCGCCAATGTTGCTATACCCGAAGATACCAGATCACAATTAATGACCTTATTGTGAGGGGATGCAACAGGGGATATATCATCTTATAATTTTGATAACTCGTTCCACAAATTTCAGATACAAATCCGAATAAGCTTCGAGGAAAGGCGATCGGATTCGAATCGCCACATTGACTTTTGTTAAACCAAACTTTCGATGAAAACATGCCGGAAAGAATGCATTTCCGAATGCTCACCACTGATACAATTTTCCTCAAGGAGGGGATAGTTCCTTGAAGTTGCCGACACTTAATATGGAATATGCTGTTTATTTTCGAAGATATTGAATTGATTTCGAATGACCTGAAAGTACTGAAATTAGATTTTTAACATTTATAATTAACACTTGTACTAAAAGAATGAAAGTTATCTATGTCATACCATAAGAATCAATTTTGTTGTATGTAGATGTTTTAACATAAGCTTTTAACTATAACAAAATACTGTAAAATGTTTGTGTGGGTACAAATGATAGAACTTATTCTTTTCAATACAAATCCCTTTATTCAGTACAGTTACAATTCACTATTTAATTGTTTCTCTCAACACAATCCAATTTCCCAACCGCTTATACTTTTCTTATCTTTTACTTAAATCTTTTACTTCTCCTAATTAACACTTCAAATTTCACTTTTGAACTGATTTGCATACCTTGGGGATGCTGGTATTTATACTCGAATGACATACTTCGAGAACAATCCTCGCCATCCAGCGTCCCATACAATTTCCAATTTGCTAGAAAATTCGATTCCACTCTCCAGTCGAGACTTTGTTATTCCAGTATCGACATTTTCTGCTAGATGTCGCTGCTCACATTTAAGTGGTTATCACAATACATAATAACCAAAGTTGATATCGATGAAGTATTTGACACCGATGAATTTTTGTACATATACGAATGATTAATTTTAACTTTTCTTTATGACTTTCGTAATTTGCTCTTTTTTATACAACATTTGTTTATATATTATAACATTTTTACGTTAGACTTCCCATAACAAAAAAGCAAAAGCAGGAATACGCTCTTGATGTCGAAAGAAATTTAAACAATATGATTAAAATATTGAACGAAAATTGAATTAAAAGACCGAAATATAAATTTTATTTTATTTTGTTAAATATTTAAAGTCCATCTCTTTTCATAACTTTATGTATTCATATTCAGGAAAATCGTGATTCTAATCAACATGCTAGACTCTTTTATCAATCGAAATTCAATGATTTCAAATAAAATCGCAATAATTAACATAAAGTTAAGTCTGCTAATTAAATGTTTAATGCCACCCATATCGTGAAATAACCACTAAGCCCACCTTGTTTTACTCTATATCAAATTTTCCATGTGCATGTGTTAAGATGCCATTTTAAGAGCATTAATACTTTCTTGAGTGTTTCTTCTATATTCATGGTATTCTGCTCTGCGGTTATGGGGAAATTGTACCTATACTATGTACCGTATAAGCGATTACAAATATTTTATAACACTTTTAATTTAAATAAAATCAAACTATCTTTCATGTATTATATTGTGAAAACCACTCAAATGTGAGCAGCGACATCTAGCAGGAAACTCCAAGACTAGAAGGTTTCGATACTGGATTAGCAACTGGAGAGTAGAATCGAATTTTCTAGCAAATTGGAAATTGTATGGGACGCTGGATGGCGAGGATTGTTCTCGAAGTATGTCATTCGAGTATAAATACCAGCATCCCAAAGGTATGCAAATCACTTCCAAAGTTGAATTTGAAGTGTTAATTAGAAGAAGTGATTAAGTGGTTTAAGTAAAAGATAAGAAAAGTATAAGTGGTTGAGAAATTGAATTGTACTGAGAAAAAGAATTAAATAGTGAATTGTAACTGTACTGAATAAAGGGATTTGTATTGGAAAGAATAAGTTCTATCATTTGTACCCACACAAACATTTTACATTGGTGTCAGAAGTGGGATAGGACTTATTGTGTGTAAAAAAAAAAAAAAAACTGTGTTTTCTGACTATTTGAAAAAGCTAGAATGGGTCGAAAACTATTGCAGTTGACCCTCGTCCAACTCAAATCCGAGTTGAACCAGAGAAGCCTCAGCGCCGGTGGAGGAAAAAGTGACCTGGTGCTCCGACTTCAGGAGGCTTTGAACAACGAGGGACATGATCCTGATGTATACTCCTTTGATGTTGACGAGGATGAACAGACAAGTACCGGCAATGACATGGCTGCAATGATGCAACTCCTCTTATTAAAAATGGACGAACAAAACAAAAAAATGGACGAACAGAAGAACAGTCTGGAAGAAAAAATGGACGAACAGAAGAACAGTCTGGAACAAAAAATGGACGAACAGAAGAACAGTCTCGACCAACAAAAGAAAAATCTGGAAGAACAAAAGAATAGCCTCGAACAAAAGCTGGATGAACAAAAGAAAAATCTAGACGAGCAGAAGAGCAGCATTGAACAAAAATTCGACGAACAAAAGAATAGTCTAGAACAAAAACTGGAAGAACAAAATAACGTTCTACTCCAAAAGTTCGAAGAAATCGATAACAAATTTGAAAGAATAGAGAAGAACGTTGATGACAAATTTGATACAATAGAGAAGAATGTTGGCGAAAAATTGGAACAAATGGACAACAAAGTTGAGCAACTGGCAAAAGAGCTCGACACAGTGCGAAAACAGAAACAGCGAGAATGTTCTTTAAGTGGTCCAAGGAGAAAAGATTTGAAACCTCCCTCATTCGATGGTCAGACCTCATGGTCTACTTATAAGAAGCAGTTTGAAATGGCTGCCTGTGCAAACGACTGGGACAATGAGGAAAAGTGCTTTGCCCTAACAATGGCCTTGCACGGTCCTGCAGCAGAATTGTTGCAAACAGTAGACATCGAAAAGCATAAAGATTATGTGACTTTAGTGCAGGCTATCGAGAAACGGTTTGGGGACAGCCACATGCAGGAGGTCTACAAGGTCCAATTGCAAAGCCGAACGCAGCAAAGAGGAGAAACACTGCAGCAGCTCCAAGCAGACGTGAGTAGACTTGCACATCTGTCATACCCCACCGCAGGCCAGGAAATTATCGACGAAATGGCAAAAGATGCATTTATCAGGGGAATTGCAGATTCGAAGCTACAGTCAGCAGTAAGGATGGCCGGGAAAAGAACCCTTGCTGAAGCACTTGCCTTCGCTCTGGCGATGGAAGCAGCCAATCAGGCTTCCAGGGGAACACATTTCGTCAGGGAAGTAGCATCTGTCGAATGCTCCTGCACAAGAATTAGTGCCGAGGAACGAGATACTCGACGGGATAGACGAATAATGCGCTGCTGGAATTGCAATAAAATAGGACACCTTCAAAGGCAGTGTAAAGAACCGGTGCGACGAAAAGACTGCCCTCACTGTGGTGACAAGCCAATAGAGGAAGAAACCCGCAGAAACAGCTATCAAGAAGCCGGTCAACCTTCCCGAAG
The DNA here is from genome assembly GCA_949129095.1 of Volucella bombylans. NCBI lineage: Eukaryota > Metazoa > Arthropoda > Insecta > Diptera > Syrphidae > Volucella > Volucella bombylans. The sequence goes on from OX422141.1 coordinate 59,073,028, forward strand.
TCATCAGTCGGGAAATGCTTAAGCACCAACTTCGCGGGGCAGAAGTTGGTAGCAGGAGTCGACGGCCCCAGGACCATCATCCAAGTCTCGCTGGCAAAACGATGCAACGAAAGCCTTCTAGTAGAAGTAGTCAGTGGAAAAGAAAAATGGATGGCAACAGTAGACACCGGTGCCACGGCCTCAATCATCAGGAGGGATCTTGTGCAGAAGTCTTGGCTGCATAACACTAGCAGTTGCAGCTTGCGAACAGCTACAGGAGCAACGATTAAGGTATATGGTGAAGTTCGCATAAAAATCCAATTGGCCGGAATAACATTCACTCACGCGTTTCTGGTAGCTGACATATGTGACGAGTGCATCATTGGTACAGACTTCATGAGAGAACATGGACTTGTAGTCGACTTGGGGGCACAAACCCTGAAATACGGAAACATGGAGATACCAATGATATACGGAAACGCCAATACCTCAGTCTCAAATGTCGTCATCTGCAGCAATCAGAGTCTAGAGCCTTCGTCAGAAGCAATTTTGTGGGCAAAAGTGGAAGGTGGTCCTGGTAGCCACCGATTCTATTTGATGGAGCCAGAAAAGAAAAGAGACTTCATGGTGGGAAAGACCTTAGTGGAGCCAAAGAACAACATGGTCCCTGTAAGGATTCTAAATCCAAAGACATTCAGTGTAAAGGTGAAGAAGGGGGAGATAGTGGGAAAATGCGTACCTGTTGAGGCTATATCGACCACAACGGAAAAAAAGGGTGCAAAACCGGTCACAACAGTTCAGAGCATAAAAATCAAGAACAAAATTCTCAGCCTCTGTAATCTGGACGAAGATCAGCGAATCCTGGCAGAAAAACTAATCGGTGAGTACGCTGATATATTTGCTACACAAGACGGAGAATATGGACGTACGCATATTGTTCAACACCACATTGACACCGGAGACGCTCGACCAATCCGTCAACCTGCAAGGCGTCTTCCATTGGCAAAGCAAACAGAAGTTGCCGAAATGATGTCGAAGATGAAAGCTGAGGGAGTGATTGAAGAATCGCAAAGTCCGTGGGCATCTCCAGTGGTCCTCGTGAAGAAGAAAGATGGCAGCACGAGATTTTGTGTAGACTACCGACGTCTCAATGATGTCACTAAAAAGGACAGCTACCCACTTCCGAGAATCGATGACACTTTGGATATGCTTTCTGGAGCGAAATGGTTTTCAACACTTGACTTGAAGAGCGGTTACTGGCAGGTAGAGATAAATCGTACGGACCGTGAGAAAACTGCCTTCACTACAGGAAGCGGTCTTTGGCAGTTTGCAGTGATGCCGTTTGGACTGTGCAACGCTCCGGCCACCTTCGAGCGACTAATGGAACGAACATTGCAAGGACTCACCTGGAAAACCTGCCTAGTATATTTGGACGACGTTATCGTCATAGGTAAGACGTACGAGGAGCACCGCGAAAATCTAAAAGAAGTGTTTGAGAGGCTACGAAGTGCTCATTTAAAGCTCAACCCAGAAAAGTGTGCCTTGTTTCGTCCGGAAGTAAAATATCTGGGTCACATTATATCAGCGGAAGGTGTAAGAACGGATCCTGACAAAATCGAAGCCGTGAAAAATTGGCCTTCTCCAAAAGATAAACACCAACTGAGAAGCTTCTTGGGCCTCGCCACGTATTACAGAAGGTTCGTAAAGGATTTTGCTGGCATTGCAAAGAGCCTGCATCAACTTACGGAGAAAGGCCGACAGTTCAGGTGGTCTGGAGAATGCGAAAAAGCATTTCAAGAACTGAAGCGACAGCTGTGCAATGCCCCCATCTTGGGTTACCCCACGCCCGGAAAAATGTTCATCGTGGACGCAGACGCTAGCAATGTTGGGGTCGGAGCTGTGATCTCTCAAGTTCATGACGGTCAAGAGAAAGTGGTCGCATATTACAGCAAAGTACTCTCCAGACCTGAACGGAACTACTGTGTAACCCGGCGCGAGCTTCTGGCTTTAATTCTGGCTACGAAGCATTTCCATAAGTACCTCTATGGACAAAAGTTCATTCTCCGAACAGACCACGCAGCTCTGAAATGGCTACTCCAATTTAAGAACCCTGAAGGCCAAGTTGCAAGATGGATCGAGCAGTTGCAGGGCTACGACTTTGAAGTGCAACACCGCAAGGGAACACTCCACTCAAATGCTGATGCTCTCTCTCGTCGACCGTGCGGAATAAAATGCGAACACTGCAATCGTAAAGAAGCAAAAGAACAGGCAACTAGCCAAATGATCAGGACTGAGCCAATAGAGGGTTGGAGTATAGACGAAATCCGTTCCTCCCAACAGGCAGACAATGACATCGAACCAATATTGGCCTGGAAAGAACACGAGGAAAGACCAAGCTGGCAGCAGATATCAGATCGGAGCCAAACTCTGAAGGCATACTGGGCACAGTGGGACTCGCTTTTTGTGCAAGATGGATTGCTGAAGAGAAAATGGGAAAGTGCAGATGGGACAACATCTCGTATGCAGCTAATTGTGCCACGGTCCAGAGTCAACCAAGTGCTCCATGAAATACATGACGGAATCTCAGGAGGCCATTTGGGAATAAACAAGACGTTGGAAAAGGTAAGGGAACGTTTCTATTGGCTAAGCGCTAAACAAGATGTCGAGAATTGGTGCAAAAAGTGCATAAGATGTGCGGCTACCAAGGGCCCAAAAGTAAAGCCACATGGACAAATGCAACAATACAATGTCGGAGCACCTTTCGAACGAATAGCCATCGACATCGCTGGGCCGTTTCCCGAAACCTTTAATGGAAACCGATATACTCTCGTAGTCATGGATTACTTCAGTAAGTGGCCGGAAGTGTTTGCCATCCCAAATCAAGAGGCTAAGACCGTAGCCGAACAGATAGTCAACAACTGGGTGAGCAGATTTGGGGTACCAATGGAGCTGCACTCTGATCAAGGGCGAAACTTTGAATCAAAAGTCTTCCAGGAAATATGCCAATATTTGGGAATAAGAAAGACAAGGACAACGCCACTACACCCTCAATCTGATGGAATGGTCGAGCGATTCAATCGGACCTTGAATGAGCATCTATCTAAGGTTGTCAGCAACTGCCAGCGGGATTGGGATCGACACATACCCCTCTTCTTAATGGCCTACCGAAACGCGGTCCATAGCTCAACAGGGCACACACCATCCGAGATCTTATTTGGTCAAACAATTCGGTTGCCAAGTGAAGCAAAATTCGGATCCCCACCGACGGAGCCCAAAGAGGTGAACGAGTACGTGAATGACTTACGCAGCAGGATTCGTAAATTGCATGAAGACACCAGAGAAAAGATGAAGCTAGCAAGCAGCCGCATGAAAACTAGGTACGATATCAAGGCGAAATCTTCCGGTTTCAACGAAGGAGATCTGGTTTGGCTGTATAATCCTCAGCGTAAGAAAGGCAAATCACCAAAATTGCAACAGGACTGGGAAGGTCCATACAAGGTGATAACCCGCATTAATGACGTTGTCTACCGGATCCAGCGTGGGGATCGAGGAAAAATGAAAGTGGTCCATTTGGATAGAATGTGTCATTTCAACGGGACAACCCACACAAACATTTTACAATATTGTACAATAATCCCAAGGACACCTGGATCTAAACAGCAGTATGTAATCTGCTAAATAGTTAAAGAAACACTAAATTAAATTGTACTCTTTCCTTTATTTAACAAACTTTTTCTTTTGGTTGTTTGATGGTGATTGTCTTACATTTAATATCATGGCCTTGAAGCTCCATCTTGGTTACTGCTGTTGTTCTGCAGTTGGTCTAGTTAAAAAAAAAACGTGCAGTAGCAACGGCGATCCACGTCGTCGACATATTATTCTGTGTAACTGATTTATGGAGTATATATTGTAAAATGTTTGTGTGGGTACAAATGATAGAACTTATTCTTTTCAATACAAATCCCTTTATTCAGTACAGTTACAATTCACTATTTAATTCTTTCTCTCAGTACAATTCAATTTCTCAACCACTTATACTTTTCTTATCTTTTACTTAAACCACTTAATCACTTCTTCTAATTAACACTTCAAATTCAACTTTGGAACTGATTTGCATACCTTTGGGATGCTGGTATTTATACTCGAATGACATACTTCGAGAACAATCCTCGCCATCCAGCGTCTCATACAATTTCCAATTTGCTAGAAAATTCGATTCCAGTCTCCAGACTTTGTTATTCCAATATCGAAACCTTCTGGTCTTCGACATTTTCTGCTAGATGTCGCTGCTCACATTTGAGTGGTTATCACATTGCTCCCTCCCTACAGTTGTTCGTCCCGAACAACTTCGTCATTCAGCATCCCGTTGAAATGACACATTCTATCCAAATGGACCACTTTCAATTTTCCTCGATCCCCACGCTGGATCCGGTAGACAACGTCATTAATGCGGGTTATCACCTTGTATGGACCTTCCCAGTCCTGTTGCAATTTTGGTGATTTGCCTTTCTTACGCTGAGGATTATACAGCCAAACCAGATCTCCTTCGTTGAAACCGGAAGATTTCGCCTTGATATCGTACCTAGTTTTCATGCGGCTGCTTGCTAGCTTCATCTTTTCTCTGGTGTCTTCATGCAATTTACGAATCCTGCTGCGTAAGTCATTCACGTACTCGTTCACCTCTTTGGGCTCCGTCGGTGGGGATCCGAATTTTGCTTCACTTGGCAACCGAATCGTTTGACCAAATAAGATCTCGGATGGTGTGTGCCCTGTTGAGCTATGGACCGCGTTTCGGTAGGCCATTAAGAAGAGGGGTATGTGTCGATCCCAATCCCGCTGGCAGTTGCTGACAACCTTAGATAGATGCTCATTCAAGGTCCGATTGAATCGCTCGACCATTCCATCAGATTGAGGGTGTAGTGGCGTTGTCCTTGTCTTTCTTATTCCCAAATATTGGCATATTTCCTGGAAGACTTTTGATTCAAAGTTTCGCCCTTGATCAGAGTGCAGCTCCATTGGGACCCCAAATCTGCTCACCCAGTTGTTGACTATCTGTTCGGCTACGGTCTTAGCCTCTTGATTTGGGATGGCAAACACTTCCGGCCACTTACTGAAGTAATCCATGACTACGAGAGTATATCGGTTTCCATTAAAGGTTTCGGGAAACGGCCCAGCGATGTCGATGGCTATTCGTTCGAAAGGTGCTCCGACATTGTATTGTTGCATTTGTCCATGTGGCTTTACTTTTGGGCCCTTGGTAGCCGCACATCTTATGCACTTTTTGCACCAATTCTCGACATCTTGTTTAGCGCTTAGCCAATAGAAACGTTCCCTTACCTTTTCCAACGTCTTGTTTATTCCCAAATGGCCTCCTGAGACTTCGTCATGTATTTCATGGAGCACTTGGTTGACTCTGGACCGTGGCACAATTAGCTGCATACGAGATGTTGTCCCATCTGCAGTTTCCCATTTTCTCTTCAGCAATCCATCTTGCACAAAAAGCGAGTCCCACTGTGCCCAGTATGCCTTCAGAGTTTGGCTCCGATCTGATATCTGCTGCCAGCTTGGTCTTTCCTCGTGTTCCTTCCAGCCCAATATTGGTTCGATGTCATTGTCTGCCTGTTGGGAGGAACGGACTTCGTCTATACTCCAACCCTCTATTGGCTCAGTCCTGATCATTTGGATAGTTGCCTGTTCTTTTGCTTCTTTACGATTGCAGTGTTCGCATTTTACTCCGCACGGTCGACGAGAGAGAGCATCAGCATTTGAGTGGAGTGTTCCCTTGCGGTGTTGCACTTCAAAGTCGTAACCCTGCAACTGCTCGATCCATCTTGCAACTTGGCCTTCAGGGTTCTTAAATTGGAGTAGCCATTTCAGAGCTGCGTGGTCTGTCCGGAGAATGAACTTTTGTCCGTAGAGGTACTTATGGAAATGCTTCGTAGCCAGAATTAAAGCCAGAAGCTCGCGCCGGGTTACACAGTAGTTCCGTTCAGGTCTGGAGAGTACTTTACTGTAATATGCGACCACTTTCTCTTGACCATCATGAACCTGGGAAATCACAGCTCCGACCCCAACATTGCTAGCGTCTGCGTCCACGATGAACATTCTTCCGGGCGTCGGGTAACCCAAGATGGGGGCATTGCACAGCTGTCGCTTCAGTTCTTGAAATGCTTTTTCGCATTCTCCAGACCACCTGAACTGTCGGCCTTTTTCTGTAAGTTGATGCAGGCTCTTCGCAATGCCAGCAAAATCCTTTACGAACCTTCTGTAATACGTGGCGAGTCCCAAGAAGCTTCTCAGTTGGTGTTTATCTTTTGGAGAAGGCCAACTTTTCACGGCTTCGATTTTGTCAGGATCCGTTCTTACTCCTTCCGCTGATATAATGTGACCCAGATATTTTACTTCCGGACGAAACAAGGCGCACTTTTCCGGGTTGAGCTTTAAATGAGCACTTCGTAACCTCTCAAACACTTCTTTTAGATTTTCGCGGTGCTCCTCGTACGTCTTACCTATGACGATAACGTCGTCCAAATATACTAGGCAGGTTTTCAAGGTGAGTCCTTGCAATGTTCGTTCCATTAGTCGCTCGAAGGTGGCCGGAGCGTTGCACAGTCCAAACGGCATCACTGCAAACTGCCAAAGACCGCTTCCTGTAGTGAAGGCAGTTTTCTCACGGTCCGTACGATTTATCTCTACCTGCCAGTAACCGCTCTTCAAGTCAAGTGTTGAAAACCATTTCGCTCCAGAAAGCATATCCAAAGTGTCATCGAATCTCGGAAGTGGGTAGCTGTCCTTTTTAGTGACATCATTGAGACGTCGGTAGTCTACACAAAATCTCGTGCTGCCATCTTTCTTCTTCACGAGGACCACTGGAGATGCCCACGGACTTTGCGATTCTTCAATCACTCCCTCAGCTTTCATCTTCGACATCATTTCGGCAACTTCTGTTTGCTTTGCCAATGGAAGACGCCTTGCAGGTTGACGGATTGGTCGAGCGTCTCCGGTGTCAATGTGGTGTTGAACAATATGCGTACGTCCATATTCTCCGTCTTGTGTAGCAAATATATCAGCGTACTCACCGATTAGTTTTTCTGCCAGGATTCGCTGATCTTCGTCCAGATTACAGAGGCTGAGAATTTTGTTCTTGATTTTTATGCTCTGAACTGTTGTGACCGGTTTTGCACCCTGTTTTTCCGTTGTGGTCGATATAGCCTCAACAGGTACGCATTTTCCCACTATCTCCCCCTTCTTCACCTTTACACTGAATGTCTTTGGATTTAGAATCCTTACAGGGACCATGTTGTTCTTTGGCTCCACTAAGGTCTTTCCCACCATGAAGTCTCTTTTCTTTTCTGGCTCCATCAAATAGAATCGGTGGCTACCAGGACCACCTTCCACTTTTGCCCACAAAATTGCTTCTGACGAAGGCTCTAGACTCTGATTGCTGCAGATGACGACATTTGAGACTGTGGTATTGGCGTTTCCGTATATCATTGGTATCTCCATGTTTCCGTATTTCAGGGTTTGTGCCCCCAAGTCGACTACAAGTCCATATTCTCTCATGAAGTCTGTACCAATGATGCACTCGTCACATATGTCAGCTACCAGAAACGCGTGAGTGAATGTTATTCCGGCCAGTTGGATTTTTATGCGGACTTCACCATATACCTTAATCGTTGCTCCTGTAGCTGTTCGCAAGCTGCAACTGCTAGTGTTATGCAGCCAAGACTTCTGCACAAGATTCCTCCTGATGATTGAGGCCGTGGCACCGGTGTCTATTGTTGCCATCCATTTTTCTTTTCCACTGACTACTTCTACTAGAAGGCTTTCGCTGCGTCGTTTTGCCAGCGAGACTTGGATGATGGTCCTGGGGCCGTCGACTCCTGCTACCAACTTCTGCCCCGCGAAGTTGGTGCTTAAGTATTTTACCGACTGATGGCTTCGGGAAGGTTGACCGGCTTCTTGATAGCTGTTTCTGCGGGTTTCTTCCTCTATTTGCTTGTCACCACAGTGAGGGCAGTCTTTTCGTCGCACCGGTTCTTTACACTGCCTTTGAAGGTGTCCTATTTTATTGCAATTCCAGCAGCGCCTTATTCGTCTATCCCGTCGAGTATCTCGTTCCTCGGCACTAATTCTTGTGCAGGAACATTCGACAGATGCTACTTCCCTGACGAAATGTGTTCCCCTGGAAGCCTGATTGGCTGCTTCCATCGCCAGAGCGAAGGCAAGTGCTTCAGCAAGGGTTCTTTTCCCGGCCATCCTTACTGCTGACTGTAGCTTCGAATCTGCAATTCCCCTGATAAATGCATCTTTTGCCATTTCGTCGATAATTTCCTGGCCTGCGGTGGGGTATGACAGATGTGCAAGTCTACTCACGTCTGCTTGGAGCTGCTGCAGTGTTTCTCCTCTTTGCTGCGTTCGGCTTTGCAATTGGACCTTGTAGACCTCCTGCATGTGGCTGTCCCCAAACCGTTTCTCGATAGCCTGTACTAAAGTCACATAATCTTTATGCTTTTCGATGTCTACTGTTTGTAACAATTCTGCTGCAGGACCGTGCAAGGCCATTGTTAGGGCAAAGCATTTTTCCTCATTGTCCCAGTCGTTTGCACAGGCAGCCATTTCAAACTGCTTCTTATAAGTAGACCATGAGGTCTGGCCATCGAATGAGGGAGGCTTCAAATCTTTTCTCCTTGGACCGCTTAAAGAACATTCTCGCAGTTTCTGTTTTCGCACTGTGTCGAGCTCTTTTGCCAGTTGCTGAAATTTGCTGTCCATTTCTTCGAATTTTTCGCCAACATTCTTCTCTATTGTATCAAATTTGTCATCAACGTTCTTCTCTATTCTATCAAATTTGTCATCAACGTTCTTCTCTATTCTTTCAAATTTGTCATCGATTTCTTCGAATTTTTGCTGGAGAGTGTTATTTTGTTCTTCCAGTTTTTGTTCTAGACTATTCTTTTGTTCATCCAACTTCTGTTGAAGACCGTCCATTTTCTGTTCGAGACTGTTCTTCTGTTCTTCCAGATTTAACAAGAGGAGTTGCATCATCGCAGCCATGTCATTGCCGGTATTTGTCTGTTCATCCTCGTCAACATCAAAGGAATATGCATCAGAATCATGTCCCTCGTTGTTCAAAGCCTCCTGAAGTCGGAGCACCAGGTCACTTTTTCCTCCACTGGCGCTGAGGCTTCTCTTGTTCAACTCGGATTTGAGTTGGACGAGGGTCAACTGCAATAGTTTCCGACCCATTCTAGCTTTTTCAAATAGTCAGAAAACACTTTTTTTTTTTTTTTTTTTTTTTTACACACAATAAGTCCTATCCCACTTCTGACACCAATGTAAAATGTTTGTGTGGGTACAAATGATAGAACTTATTCTTTTCAATACAAATCCCTTTATTCAGTACAGTTACAATTCACTATTTAATTCTTTCTCTCAGTACAATTCAATTTCTCAACCACTTATACTTTTCTTATCTTTTACTTAAACCACTTAATCACTTCTTCTAATTAACACTTCAAATTCAACTTTGGAACTGATTTGCATACCTTTGGGATGCTGGTATTTATACTCGAATGACATACTTCGAGAACAATCCTCGCCATCCAGCGTCTCATACAATTTCCAATTTGCTAGAAAATTCGATTCCAGTCTCCAGACTTTGTTATTCCAATATCGAAACCTTCTGGTCTTCGACATTTTCTGCTAGATGTCGCTGCTCACATTTGAGTGGTTATCACAATATGTATATAATAGCAAAAACGTTGAAAGTGAAAAAAATTTCACATTACATATAAAATTTGGTAAATGGCGTGTAGTAAAAATTGGTTTTAATCCTAATTCACCTTTATTTATTTCATTTAAGGTTATCTATTTTCAATTCTTAATCACTGGACTTTTTGCATAAGCTATCTATCTATATAATTATGTTAGGCTTGATCTGGGCTAAGTCCCTTTCGGTATTGAGGTATACAAGAAAATTTCCTGGAGTCAAAAAATAGATCTTTTGGGTTTTCAGTTTCTGGACAGAAGGGACTAGAATAAGCTTCGTTTTAGGTGAACTTCCATGCATTTCACTCTTGCTTCACATATGCCACCGAAATACGGAGCACCAGGATTTGTCTGGCGATGTTATGGGTTCATTATTTTGGCCTATGTACTTTTTCTTCACCTAGGAATTTTACAAGCACTTTGAAATTGGTGCCACAGCAGCTGGAGAGGTTGGCACGGATCCCACGGCGCGGAGTGGAGTGTTTGAATGCTGCAAGAAATGCTGGTGTATTATCGTTGACAAGTTCGAAGTACATTGCTTTCAATTAAATCATATAGAAATTGCGATTTAAGCGCATCTTTTGTGCATTTTGTTTCACGCACCATTCCATGCCCTGAGTTGCATTCGATCGGTATAATCCACCACGGATGGACGTCTGAAATGGACGAGCTTGGTTGACCTGAATCTGCGTTTTTTTTATGCATTTGTGTGGTCTTGTATCGATAGCACTTCAAACCGTTATGTAGCAAGTTTTGACATTGGCCTTAAAACACAGAATGAAGTATTTTGGGTTTATTGAATACATGCAGTGATCTCATATGAGCATTGTGAATTATGAGGGATATTAAGAAGTTGTTTGAGGGCAATGTCTTGGGGTGTCGATGTCAATAGAGTAAATTATCGTTTTTCATTCGACCACCAACTCGTATAATTCTGTTTCCGTCCATAATGGGTAATCTTTCTATTTTGCTTTCTTAGGAATCATTTCTTCTTTCATTATATTTGTAGTTTTGCTGCCGAACGGTTCTTTCTGCACTACCATAGATCGCATTTGCTGAAAGTTGCTCAGTCAGAACATATTATTGGCCCTAAATCACAAGTTAGTTAAAAATCAACTCATGCCAATACGCTGTGGCCGTGGCTCAAGTGGTAGTGTGTTGGCTTCCAAATCGGACGGTTGGGGATTCAATACCAATACCAAAATACAAGTCCAATTACAGTATTAGTTTAGTCTCCCCATTAAATCTTGGATGGAGCGAAATAACCACTGAGCCTACAAATCTTTCTTTTCTCTCTCTGTCCCATTTTCCTAAAAAAACGTAACACGTGCTCAGGTACTTAAGTGTAGTAATATCACTTGAGTGTTAAGCTCTTAAAAAAAATTAAAAATAAAAAACCCTGGTAATGATGAATATCGAGTGAAGAGTTGTTTTTAAGTAAAAAAAAAATTTATTTTAATGAAGTACTCAGATGCGATAATGATACTTTTAATTCACTGTCAGTAGTTCTAACTTCCCCAGATTTGTTCATTGGAAAATAGCATGTATTAAAGACCGTGCCACATGCTTATATTTTTCCGGATTGGAGTTCCAATGTCTTCACGATATGTATTATATACGGTTTTTAATTTTTTCCAATAGCGATTCTCTGAACTCGTCATATCATCCTTTGAAGATGTTATTTTTTTTCGGAGCGGGAAAACTTCACATAAATATAATATGCAACACCAACTACTGTCTTATCTCTCAATCTAACTCGACAAACAACAAAGGTAATATGATGAACTTTAAGAGAAAGCAGAAACGGGCTCAAAATTAAACTACTGGACGAAAATTTTGACAAACATATACATCAATGAAAGCCTAACATCTCATATGAGGAAATTATACTTTGCAACAAAACAAATTAATAAAGAAAAAGAAATTAAGTATATATGGATGAGGAACAGCATAATTTTCTTGCGTAAGAATAAGGGTGATGAAGTTTTGAAAGTGAGGTGTTTTGATGACCTCAATAAAGTTTAAACCAAAAAGAATAAACATGAATCAAAGTATCTCATCAAATGGCGCTCCACCCATTGCTACCCTTCCCATCCACTATAACATTCGTAGTATGAGAAAAATTTCGATCTAGTTTTAGGAAGAGCTGTAAACTTTCTAGTACAAGTCCTTGTACTTGCACTTCAGTACCTTGGTACTGGTACTTGAAAAAAGGCAAGTACTAGTATTTTTCAAGTACTTGTGTACAAGTACCAAGTATCGCGTACATAAGTACCAAAGTACTTGAGCAGTACTTCCAAGTACTTGACCAGTACTTACAAGTACTTGACCAGTACTTTCAAGTACTTGTTCAGTTCTTCAATTCAAAGTACTTTATTTTATAGTCTTGCACAATTTTTATAAATAGAAATGTTAACATTTTTTTACGAATTCAGGATAAAACATTGTGTCCAACTTTTAATTGTTTCAAATTTTTCTTTATTAATTATTTTTGGTTTATGCTTTTTAGAAAAGCCGAGTTAGCTTTTAACAAAACTAATTTCTGAAAGTGTTGATCAGTAAGGGCATGACGTCTTGGAAAATTAACGAGACCAGCGAATGAGAAAGGTCTTTCTACAGTCGCTGAAGAAGTCAGTGGCGTATTCAACTTCATAGACAATTTTTTTCAGAACTGGATATTTGTCCAGCACAGTCATTCCATTTCCAACGCTCGGATCATTTATATAGGTCGAGTATTCATACTCAATTTTTCTGGACAACGATAAATTACTACTTGATGTGGCAGTTGGCAATGAAGTAGAGTATGAAAAAAAATTCATACAGTTTATACATAAATACAAGGTGATTCCATTTCGGATGACTAAATTTTGAAATTGTGTTTTTTTATAATTTGCCCGCGTTCAAGGATACCCTTAAAGTGTTTAAACAAATCTTAAGGGAAGTAGACCCCGTTCTATTTGTTTTTTTTTTTTTTTCTTATATGACCTACCACATTCCAAAGTTTGATCATCGGACAAGGATTGAGCTCAATACTATTCTAATTCACATAAACACTAACCGTCATCAAAATCATAAAAATCTTCTTTTTTGTGGGGAACACCGCCAGCCGAACTTTCAGTATAAATCCCCTCATCGCCTTCTAAACTTACAGTTACCTTGATCCCTTGCTCAGCTTTACTCCGTACTAATGCATGAAAGTCATCGATGGTACGATGCTGAGGTATATCCCTAAATACTTTAAACCATTTAGTCTTAATCTTTGGACATAAAACAGCTGCAATGATGGCATCATTTGCTTCAGGTTCCAAGTAAAAATAGGCGCTGAATCGGTTAATTACATTTTTCTCTAATAGTAGAACTGTAGGCCCCAATAGCATTAGATTTTCGAACAATAGAACCTTCTTCAACTTAGTTTTTAATGATGCTAAAGCAGGAATAAAGTCTCCAAATACAATATTTTCTTCTTTCTGTAGATGGTCCAATAAATCTACCAATGGCTTCATGGCTATACAATATTCTTTTAAATATTGAACGTCATTGTTGCACAAATCCTTTAGTTTATTTTATGTTGAATTCCAACGAGTTACTACTGGGGTAGTAAGCGATTGACCCAGAGTATTCACTATAACTTCAGATGATTTTGCCCAGCTGTTTTTTTTCAGAGATTATTGCAATTTCTAAAAGCCTTTAAAATTTCAATCCTTATAGTGATAAATAATAAAAACTTTTATTATTTAAATAGTCTGTAGTTGCAAGCAAGTTAAGTGTGTGACTGGCACACCGAACATGTTTTGGTAAAACTCTCAATGAATCTACACAACTGAATTCTGGGAACTCTTCATCACCAAAGTCAAAATAATCAATACCGAAATCATTGAATGCCTTCACAAAGTTTGAACCGGTATCCATAATTGTAGCAACGATATTGCGATGGTTTGAATGGAAATTTGTATTAATTTCAGACATGAGGTCTGCTATTCGTTCTGCAGAATGGGTCCCTGAAAATCTCCTACACGCAAGTGCAACAGACTGTCTTTGAAAATTATTGTCAAGCCAATGGCAAGTATATCCCAGAAAACTGCGATGCGATGCAGACCAAACGTCAGCAGTTGTGCAAAAGTACTTGCTGGATTTCATAACTGATGTGATTGAATAAAACATTTCGTCATATGCATTATTTAATAAATCCATTATCTTTGGTCTACTTCTCACAGTAAGCCCAGTTCTTTTAAAAAGCTTGATAAAAGATTCCCTTTCTACAATGGACAGCGGTGATATTGTATCCACAATAAACTCTATCAAACGCTTGTCAAACATAGCCTGTCTGTTCTGATTGCCTATATTGGCACCATCACTGATATTACTACAGTCGCCATTTGGTTTCTTTAATGCAACGTACTGATTTTAGCTCGCAGAATGCATTTTCTTCAAATGTTTTGTGAAATTTGATGTCAGATGAACAGAACCCTTTATTATTTTTCTGCATTCTTGACAAACGGCAGATAAATGGTATTCTGAATTCAGCTACATACACAGATTATAATTTAAAAAAAAAAGTGGGTTATTCATTTCATCACTTTCGGAAAATTTTGTTGTTGTATATATGTAAGTACATATATTACTGTGCATACCTGCTTCACTTCACTATAAAAAGTGCCATTAAACAGAAACTTTTTGTCCCGTAATTCATCCAGCTTCATCAGTTTTGTGCTTCCATCTGAAAAACTTTGGGAAAATGGTCTCTTTCTTGATTTCACATTAAATTTTGAAGGTGAAAACGATGGATCAGTAACGGAATCTTCGGATGAGAAGTCAACATCTATTGAATCTTCCTCACGATTGGTGAAATAGCTGTTTTCTTCCATATCCATGTCGTAATAAGGTTTCCTAACAAGCAATGTAAATTATGCTTTTTTCAGATTTTAGATTCGAATATAACCACATTTACCAAGCTCTCGAAACAAGCCGTAATAACTTACACGATTTAAACAAATTACTCTTATGTGGGAGAAAACCGAACAAGAATTAATCTGTTACACTTGTGACCTGTTATGCATAAGTTCGCGTTCAATTTAAATCATACATACATATAGATGTATGTAAGTTGAGAAGTTGAGTAAGCTGAGTACTGTTACGTATAACATGGCTAAATAAAGTACAGTACATTATGTCACTGCAACTTGTTCATTTGTCTGTGCCAGACATAACGGTAACACTAAGAAAACGCACAATATTGAGATAAGCACGCTCCTTAAGTTAAATTTTTTTCAACCTGAATTTGTATCTTTAATCGCACTGGTTTCATTTGATTTTGATTTTGTATCTTGATAAACATTTTCAGCAATCGAGTCTACTATTGACAATGGGCATAGATTGTGTATGGCTCTTTGGTATGTGCCATTTTCTGTTTTAACAGTTGCCACTCGGATTAGATTGTCGCTTCCTTTAACAACTTCGGTTACTCGGCCTAGTTTCCATCGCATAAGTGGAGCATTCATTTATTTTATTTACAACCATTGTCCCAGGTCCTAGATTATCGTGTTCCGTTTTCCACTTGATCCTTTGTTTCAATAGACGCAGATATTCTCTTGACCAGCGTTTCCAGAAGTGTTGCTATATGTGTTATATTTGTCGAAATTTATCCAGCCGGCTTAATTTAGAATCTGCGACATCTGGGTCAGGCAGCGCTGTCAGTGATGTACCTATCAAAAAGTGTCCAGGAGTGAGAGCTTTCAAATCATTCGGATCTGTCGAAATAGGAGTCAGAGGTCTTGAATTTAATATAGTCTCCACTTGAATGACTATTGTTGAAAGCTGTTCGTATGTTAACGAAGCTTCTCCAAGATAGCGAATTAGTAGCGTTTTTGTGGCTTCCCAAAGTCCTTCAAAATGCGGCGATCGAGGTGGAATGCATTTCCAAATAATTCCATCCTGCAAACATGTGTCACGCGTTCCGAATGAAAAGCCCTTCTAAACTCTGCGAGTTCGTTCTTAGCGCCAACAAAGTTAGTTGCATTGTCACAAAATATGGTTTGACAAACACCTCGTCTGCCGACAAATCTTTTAAGCGCGTTTATAAAGGCTTCGGAAGACAAATCTCCAACAACTTCGATGTAAACAGCTTTAGTTGAAAAACAAACAAAAACTGCCAGGTAGGATTTTGGTGGCGTTTTATCTGTTACTTTGTGATGCGTTTTAACGGGACCACAAAAATCAACTCCTGAGTGATAAAAAGGTCGTGATGGATTGACTCTCTCTGTTGGTAGATTTCCCATCAGTTGATTAATCGTTGTTGGTCTCGATCTGAAACAGTTAACACATTTAGAAATAACATGTCTAGCCATCCTGCCTACGCTCAAAATCCAGTATTGTTGTCTTGAAATGGCTATTAATGCTCTCTGTGATGTGCGCAAATGTTTTCCATGTAACTGAATCAATAGCAACTTGGATACAAGACTGT
Organism: Volucella bombylans; assembly: GCA_949129095.1. Classification (NCBI taxonomy): domain Eukaryota; kingdom Metazoa; phylum Arthropoda; class Insecta; order Diptera; family Syrphidae; genus Volucella; species Volucella bombylans. The sequence goes on from OX422141.1 coordinate 59,089,238, forward strand.
TTTTTGCAAAAGTATCTGGTGCTTGGCATCTGGTATTAAATGCGAGTATTTTAATCTGCCTTCGACTCTTATTAAGTGGATTTTCTCATCGAAATACGGATCTAAAGACGATATACTTGATCGTTTATTGACCATTCCAAATTTCTTCAGTAGCTCGTACTTGAATCAAAAGCAGACGATTTCCTTGATATAATTCTTCAACTGTAAGACGACCAAAGCTTCTCAATTCTGTATGTTTCCTGCAATTGTTATAAAATCGGTAACAAAACGAGAAAATACTTTTCATAGTGTTAAAGGAATTTTTATGATTAAGCTTTTCTACTTTAATTGAAGTTGTTAGAACTGATTTGATTTTACGATATCCGGAAATAACTTCAGGGATTGTATATTCAGTTTTCGTCCAAAATATTTCATCGGTTTCAAGGAATTTGGGTCCCTTGAACCAAAACGTTGATTTAATAAGTTCCGAAAGAGTGGTTCCTCTAGATACCAGATCAGCTGGATTGTGTTCTCTTTTATGTAGCTCCATTGCTGAATATCTGTACATGCTTGGATTTTGGCTACCCTATTGGCAACATATGTCTCCCAAGTATACGATGGTGATCTTATCCAAGCCAATACCACCGTAGAGTCTGTATAGTAATATATGTTGTCAATTTGATGATTTAAGGCTTGACATAGCCTTATCACAAACTCTACCATCAAAACAGCTCCTTATATACTTATTGTCTCAAGGGGGCCCCACTCTAGACGTTGAGCACAGTAGTTAGGAGTAGATTTTGCCATCATTGTGAATAGATCTGAATGCTGAGTTCATTGCTGCACATATCCCCTCCAATTATAAGCCTGCTTCGGTAGTAACGTTTCGTCCCATGATAGTTTAGTTTTTCACAGTTTAGTTATCTTGTGAGGTCCGCGAGAACTGTTCTTGTACATATTTTTTCACTCGCTTTGCTTATTAGTTCGGTTTTGAAACTGTATTTAAATACATCTTGTAATGGTTCCCAAATTAGCCCCAAAGTCTTAACTACCTCTGACTGATAAAAGGTAACTAGGTTCTCCTTGTGCTCTTCTGGGGCTTCTTTTAAGACCATTGGGTCATTTGCACAAAACTTCCGCAATTCAAAGTTACAAATTGGAGGAACTTGTTTAATTTCATTCAGTAACTCACGAGCTTCAGCTACTGTTTCTGCACCTGTTAGACAATCATCTACGTAAATATTATTTTGGATAACAAATTACGCTTTTTCGAATTTTTGTAGTTTGTCTTTTATCATTTATTAAGACATCGTGTTTCTAAATATGGTGCAGAGGCTGTTCCATATGTTAAAGTGTTTAATTGATACCTTTTTAGTGGATGATTTGATTGTGGTCTCCACAAGATTAATTGGTAAGGTCGATCCACTTGTTTCACCAGAATCTGCCTGTAAATTTTGCTTATATATAAAGTTAATAATGATAGAAAACAAATCAGGTTGGACTGTTGGACCGACCATCAAAATATCTTTGAGAGATTTGCCGCTGCTGCTATTTGCCGATGCATCAAAGACAACACGAAGTTTTGTTGATGAACTTTCAGGTTTCAAAATACAATGATCAGGAAGCATGTAATGTGTTCATACTCCTCCATGAATTTAACGTATTGATCCATCAGTTCTGGGTTTTTTTCTAGTTTTTTCTCCAAAGATAAAAACCTTCTTCTTGTCATCTCAATGGAATCGCCTAAAAGTGCTGTTGGATCATCTTTAAAAGGCAATTTTACGATGAAGTTCTTGTTCTCAAACGTTATATTATTTTTAAAATGCTCTTCACACCTGAACTCTTCCCCGTTCATGGTTTTTACCGGAGAATCATGGCCTTCTGTCTCCCAAAAACTTCTCACTAATTTATCCAATGTAGATAAGGTGGGTGTCGTTGCAATAAGGGTGCAAAATGGTCCTTTTGGTAATTCCGTGCTTCCTGTAACTATCCAGCCTAATTTAGAGTTTCTCAAAACTGATAGATTATATCCGCATCGTATCTCCCCCGAAGGAGCAGGTCAAAGAAAATGTCTGCTCATATGAGCATGTCGATCGGTTCATTCTTATGGAAATTCGTGTCTGCCACTTCCAGTACTTAAAGTTGTTGCATCAAATTCTATATTTGATTGATATTCAGTTATTTTTGGCAAAATTACTGCATCAATAGAAGCAGAAAATGATGAAGATCTTGATTTGAACGTAATGCTCGTGATATATTGTGCTTGACTGTCTTGGGAGCCAATTCCACTAATTGGAATATTTAATCTCGATCTTTTTGCTCCAAATTGTGGAGCGAATGTTTTTGTTACGAAGTGCAACAGTGATTCTGAATCTAGTAACACCCAACATGGAATTCTAGTGCCGTACGAGCAAATGACATTAACAACAGTTGTTGCTAAATATACATACATCCTTATTTTTATATGTGTGACCTATTGCAGCATTGGCTACTGTACTAGCTTTTTTATCACCTAATAAATCATTGTAATTCAGACTAGACTTACTAAACTGAATCAATGGCGGTGAGTTGTTGCTGTGTGTTGGCTGGCTTGCTTCTGCATTCTGAGATGGCTTGACTTGCTTTTTACTCTGCTTCAGTGTAGATCTTTCTTGGGGGTGCAAAAGCTTATTATGCCTTTGATCGCGTTTTTGACATCCTCTGGACTGGCATGATCGGGAGAAGTGGCCAACCTTCAAACAGTTTCTGCAGATCTTCAGATTCCACTCAGCTTGCTCTCGTGCTAGGAAAGAAATTTATTACAATTGAAAATTCTATGGTTATTTGAATTGCACAATGTGCAATTCTGATACTCTTGGGTGCTTGATACAACTCCTACTGATGACTTCGATTTGCTCTTCTTACTGTTGATCGCATCTAGGGTCTGGAACCTGGCCTCTACGAACTTCAAAAATTCATCCATGCTTGGACTGCTTCTTGGATCCGTAAGTGATTGTTCAAACAATGTCCTGCTTCCTCTGTCCAATTTCTGCAGCATCAAATAGACAATCAAAGGGTCAAAACCATGAGTATGGAAGCCAAGGTTCTCTATCGCCTGAAAAACTTCCTTTGTTGTTTCATGCAGCTCCCTTAGACTATTTGCCGTCCCTGTTGTGTTTGATTATGTAAGGATTCTTGTGAGCTGTGCTGTCAATAACAATCTCTTGTTATTATAACGATCAATAAGGGTTTTCCGATCTTGATTAATTTATGAGCCTCTCCTGTTACGTTGGCTCTCAAAAAGTATAGCTTTTGTGCAGGAGCAATAGTATTATCATGAATGAGTTGTTTGAAGAGATCGTAAAATTGTCTCCAATTCAAGTATTCCCCATCAAATTTGGGAATCTCTATTTTTGGCAACTCCATTGCTGTGTTGATAGTTGTTGCCCCTGTTTGCGGAACCATTGCATCACCATACAATTTCAATATAGTCCTTTCTACGCACTCCTGCATCTCAAAGTAACTTTCTATGTCTTGAGTTGTTATATCGTCCTCCATTCTATGATACAGTGTTGATATTTCATCCTAATTCTGCTGCACTGTTTTTAACTTTATCTGGCAGAATTGCTGGCAAAACTGTAGATTTGTTTGAGACTGGTACTTGTCTATAGATTTAATTTAAATTTCTACCAGTAAATTAAATATATCTTTCACATTCATTTCCATAGCCTTTCTCAGCTCGTCTCAGATGTTCCTTTAGGTATTGCACCTTTCATCGTATTTGTCTACGGCTGGCTCAACATTTTTGGGGACCTGTTTCTTCTGGAGCCCGCTATCTGCTGTTAAAGCGTCCAATCGGCCCATGATGTCATTGCGCATTTGTTCTGCAATCCTTCGAATGGTTTCGAAGTAGTCCGTTTTGAAATATGGATGTTCTAATTGCTGAGAAAACCCATCGAATTATGTTATCGACGTTATCATATTGATCCCAGATTTTCGTCAGTTCTGCCAGTCTATCTTCGATGTATTTGCGAGTTTTTCTTACCTCGCCGTCCTTGTTGTAATTGCGAACCAGTCTCACAATTTGCTCTCCAACAAGTTCCTGTTGATCGGCGAAGTACTACAAATTCTCTCCTTGGTTAGTGCTTTCGAGCTGCGACATTATTTATTTAAAAACTTTACACTAAATTTTATTGAAAAAACCTTTTTACTTTGTTAGTGACTGAATTTCACTTATTTGTTCACTATAAATGTAACAAGTTATCACTATAACTGTCCTGTCACGGTCGCCAAAATTATGTTACAAATAATAAGTAAAAATAAAACAGCTGAACGAAAAGAAACAATTACTTTACTAGCTGATGGTTCTGTTGGAACTAAACTTTTAATTTACAATTTTATCATAGACGCAAATAGTTTATAGTTCATGTTTCAAGCGTGAGACCAGATTCAGAATTCGCAGTTCACAGTTATCGCATTTCAATTTGCTTGCGTCTGATCTCACGCCTGTAATGTATACCTGATTAAATTGTAGCTTGAGAACATTTGCATTTTTGTTAGGCAGGAATTCTGCGGTATTAACTTCTTACATAACAATATGATAAAATAAACACCGATTATAAACTTTTCCCTGATAGAGAATTTAAGTGTATGTATTTTTTTGTAAAAGGGGGGGATGACAAAGGCCGTATATGATAAAAAAAAGCAGTAAACTGCTGAAAGTATCTACACCACATGCAGATACATTGGTACAGGGATATGTCTTATAGGCATACGACGAAAAAACCTTAATTGATTTACGAGTGAAGATAAATAGAATATAGAGTGGTTGTGCAAAAAAGACATGGTTTAAAGTTTTATCCCAGTGTAAAAAAAAACAAGTTGTTTAAGTTATGTTATGGTATTACATTTATGGAAAAATTAGTTTAGTTCCAGTATAGACATCACCTGTTCTACTCAAATTGTAGAATTCGATGTTATAGACAATAATGGGCGGTGTTTACTAAAGTAGGAAATATAGTGGCGTGTTTCAAGACTATCGATTTGTCGGGGGAAGATGGCATCAATACAGGTTGAATTACGAGTTGTTGAGATGACAAGTTATATAAATTATATAAATTCTACAAACTTGGCACCATCAGGGCTACGTAGATCTAAATTGAGATCACTCTGAGAATTATCGGCATATTGTAATAATGATTCTGTTCTAGATTTTCTAACAAATCCCTAAGCTTCGGACTATAGCCGAGCAATTATTTTTTTTTTCTATCCACCCCTGTTCCGGCAACCCATTGTACACACAACACAAGGTATGAATGTACGATCAATCGACTAAAACGAGATAAGCAAAACAACAATGTATTGACTTTTATGAGTCAACTACACACAACCCTTAAACCACCTGCATTTCACATAAACAGCGCGTCATACGAGGGGCGTTCAACATATTCTCGGTATCGGGGTGAAGCTGTGGTTGTATATATAAATTGACTTATTTATCAAGTAATACTATTATTTTAGTGCATTCATGTAAAATTTCATATAAATGTGGTTATTAATTCGCGTTTTATCTCTAGTTAAACAGAATCATAATGGCAACTGAGACGATGATGGTGTAAATTGAGCATCGCGCTGTAATTAAATTTCTCACTAAGCAAGGAAAAAGTCAAAAAACTATTCATGAAGAGATGGTGGCTGTTTACCAGGGTTCCGCACCTTCATTATCAACTGTGCAAAAGTGGTCAAGTGAGTTCAAGAGAGGCAGAGAGACCATTGAAGACGACCCCCGCTCCGGCGCCCCGGCTACTGCTTGTACGGGAGAAAGCATCAAAGAAGTCGAAAAACTTGTTCTTGAGGATGCCCGAATAAAGGTGAAAATGATGGCAGAGATCACCAAGCTTTCAATTGGTACCATTCACACCATTCTTCATGACCATCTTAACCTTTCAAAGGTCAGTGCAAGGTGGGTGCCACGAATGCTCACAGCGCCTCAGAAAAAAGTGAGAATCGCATGCTGTAGAGAGCTTTTGGAGATGTGTAGTGAGAACGCGGACGGTGTTATGGATCGAATTGTTACTGGGGACGAAACATGGGTCCACCACTACGACCCTGAAGGCAAACAAGAGTCCATGCAGTGACATAAAAAAGGAACAGACCCCCGAAGAAGTTCAAAGTCACTCCGTCTGCCGGGAAGCTCATGGCCACAGTTTTTTGGGACTCAAAGGGAATCTTGCTCATTGAGTACAAAAAAAAAAAAGGTGAAACCATCAACGCCACATCCTACGCTTCCACTTTGCATAATTTGCGGGAGGAAATTAAAAAGAAAAGACGCAGCGGGTGTGTTGCTTCTTCATGACAACGCTCCTGTTCACACGGCGCGAGTTTCCAAGGCTGCTGCGCGAGATTGTGGTTTCGAAGAAATCCAACACCCACCCTATATATAGTCCAGACCTTGCCCCTAGTGATTATTTCCTGTTTCCGGATTTGAAAAAATGTCTTCGTGGAAAAAGATTTTCGGACGATGAAGAACTCAAGTCGGCAATAAATGGGTATTTTGCAGAGAAAGAGGAAATTTATTTTTTTGAGGGTTTAAAAAAGCTTATCTCAATATGTAACAAATGCATTGATGTTAGGGGAGATTATATTGAAAAATAAAAATAATTTAAATTGAATTCGCATTTTCCTTCATATCGATACCGAGAATATTTGAACGCCCCTCGTATATACATCTTTTCCCACAATTGGATGTTTCCTTCCTATCAACCCCTGTTTACAGTAGAAGGAAAGCAAAAATGGGACACATTTTTCAGAAAGACAAGCGGTTAGATATATCCATGTCAAAAGAAATCACAATCGTGGGACATCAAAGGGGTTGCTGCCCACCTCAAGGTTTAGCCAACAAAAATTTGCACTTGATTTGACGGCCGACGGAGGGCCCACGATTCTGTACGATCACAAAACTCGGTGAGTCAACGGGATCGCAAACGTTTTAAAAGTAACCGCTAAAGGGTGACGGGGTTTGCCTAGAAAACGGTAAGGAGCCTTACAGGATTCTATGAATCACAAGTAATCCCAACTAGGGGAAGATCACACAAATATATAAAAAAAAAAATACAAGGGGTATTTAGCTGTTTTCCTACCTACTTGAGGTCGCTCCTGTCTGGTTGTCGGGGGGGTTGGTGAGAGGAGTGTCTCTTCCCGCCGCAGTAACTCTCGCCGTAGCTTTCGTCCGTCGATTTCTTGTCTTTCGGTACTTCCGTCTTCCTTGTTGGTTTTTTTTTTCTTGTTCGGTTTTTTTTTGTTCGCTCGTTGTGTAGTTTTCCCTCTTGTTGGTTTCTTTTTTTCTGCTCGTTCGTTATGTGGTTTTCCTTTAGTTTTTCCTCTTGTTGGTTTCTTTTGTTCGTTCGTTGTGTAGTTTGAATTTCGTTCCTCGTTTTCGTTAATCGTTAGTTTTTTTCTTTCCTATTTTTTGTTTTATTTAAAAACAAATGGTGGCATTGTCCGCTATGACGGCTAGATATCAATTCACTCTACTAGCCGCGCATTTCGGCTAGTTGCCACCCACACACACATTCATACATGGTTCCCCTAATTCAGCTGTCAGAGCAAAAAACTCACTTCCAGAGTCCTGTCAGCCTCCCTGTGGAACCACCCGTTCGTTCGTCTTGTTCGTTCTGTCTGTCGAGTGACTGCTTGGGTTCATATTACACCCTCGGACCCGGGACATTTTTGGGGACAATTTAAAGGAGCCCAATTAGTGACCACCAAGTAGGAAGGAAACCTTTATTAAAGAATTATATTGCGGGGCCCGTAAGTCTTCTTGCAGATACGAATAAGGGGAACGGATCGTAGGAAATCGTGAATTTTCTTTCACAATTATTGTTTTTTTGAATTTTGAGTTTTGGGGGTTTTATAAATTTATGTCGCTGGAAATAAAAAATATAGGAATTATGGTGGGCTCTCGGCCATTGCTGGGGTATCGACATCTTCGGGTATCAGGGGCAGACCGTCCATCTGCTAGAGTCTGAAGGCCGTCCGCCTGGCTCTATCCGGGGTACCTATATGGTCATCTCTGGAGCGGCAGGCCGAGGGAGGGAACTGGATCCAAAGAATCCAGTAAATCCCATCTGTACCGTTCCATCCAGAGCATGACGGGAAGGAAAGAGCGGTGACGAAACAAGAAATGGCAGGAAAGCAGAGGGGTGAAACAGACAACTACATGACCAAAGGGAATGGAGGATTTTTGGGGCGTTTGCCCCTAAGACCTCTTTGCACTTGCTAGATGGGATCCAAAATCGTGCGATAAAACTAATAGGTGATGTGCCAATACGGCACAGGCATTCTACGCCCTCGAACATTGGCGTAACGTATCCTGTCTCACCTTGTATCGCTATTTCCACCACCAGTGCTCCACCGAAATTGTCAGTAAGATTCCGCCCCTTCAAACTTTTAACCGTATTACCCTTAAACCCATTTTCGGACCGACGGACTCTGAAATATAGTGATTCTTTCCTAAGCCGAGCTCTTTATTTCCTAGTTAGTATAACTTCTAAACACTTAAAACCAACACACATCAGTATCTCTTTTTTTTTTCCTCCCTAACTTCCTTTCGCTTAACTCAAAAGATGACTTGAACATGGACAGAGAAGAGAAAATAGATCTTCACATTGAACCCAATTGTTCACCTAATACAATAGAACTCATTAAACGCATATTACATCAATAAAATAGTACTAATAACCAATCTAAAGGTCTTCCTCCTGCTTTGCAATTTCTTTTTTGTTTTGTTATTACTTGTTACTTTTGATGTTTGAAACACATTTTACAAAAACGTGTTCCCGGGAGATGTTGGGTTTAAAAGAGAATTTATTCCTACTCCTCAAACTTAATAAAGAAAAATTCTCTTTTACAAATTGTTACAAAAATCTCGCGGGAACAGACTTATTAATTTCGATTTTTACAAGTATGTAGATTGCTTTATGTTTGTTGATTTTTGACATTTGAAAGTTGTCACGTTAAGCAAATCGAGCTTATTATTTAATTTACACTTGTTAGTACAGTTTCAATTTTAACATGGAGTGCAATAACGAACATTTTAGACATATTTGTTTTTTTTTTATTTCTGTAAAGACAAGAAAGCTGAGGCTCACATATAGATTTGTTAAAATGTTGGTGTTGACTGCTTAACAGAACACACGGGTCAGAATAGGTTTAAGAAATTCCGTTCTGGAGATTTTTCACTCAATGTTGATAGACTAACTGGAGTTGATGATGGTCAGATAAAAGGCGTGTTTTATTGGTAAGTGGCTATGCAGCGATAAAACGAACTACTCACTCAAACACTCACTTTCCATCTATATTTCAAAGTTGGTACACTTTTGTCCATATTTCCTTTTGATCAATCTAAAAAACCACTTGTTGACATTTGAATATGCTTACGGGTATGTCGAAATCAGGAATCTCAAAGTTGCTGCCAGCTTTTGCTCTGGTGTAATTACGGATCTCATAATGGTGTTTTGACATGGATATGTCTAACCGATTGTCTTTCTGAAAAATGTGTCCATCACAAAATGTGTCCCATTTTTTGCTTTCCTTCTACCGTTCAGCGATCGTACTCTGTGTGCGGATAAGTTTGTCTTGGAAGCATCCAATTGTGGGAAAAGATGTAGTATGATACGCTGTTTATGTGTAATGCAGGTGGTTTAAATGTTGTGTGTAGTTGACTCATAAAAGTTGTTTTGCTTCTCTTCTTTTATTCCATTTATCGTACATTCCTACCTTGTGTTGTGTGTACAACAGGAGTGGATAAAAAAAAAACTTATTTGTAAGAAAGTATGCGGTAGTTTTGTTATCTGTTCATAGCGTAGGAAGTCAAAGGGTTAAGGGTATTTGTCGCTTGGACATCCTTTAACTTATGGCCAGTAGATAAAATAATATCAAACAGTGAAATTTTAAGATTTTTTTTTTACACCGGGGTAAAACTTTAAACCATCTCGTGTTTTGCACAACCACCCTATATTCTACTTATCTTCACTCGTAAAACAATTAAGGTTTTTTCGTCGTATGCCTATAAGACATATCTCTGTACCAATGTATCTGCATGTGGTATAGATACTTTCAGCAGTTTACTGCTTTTTTTTCTTCTGCAGATCGTCTTTTATTAGTAAAAGGAGCTACTGAAAAGCTTCCTTATTCATCCTTAAATAACTGAAGAAAGATTTCTCGTCACCAATTTGCAGCTCTCTTGTAATAAAGGAAAATTAACCACGTTCATCCCTCACTTTTCTCCACGACTTCACCAGAATTTTTTTTCTTTTGTTTTTGCAACTCAAATGCATCTTTATACAAATTATATAAAATAATAGTCAACGAACACATCCTTAAATAAACGAAGTTGACAACCATCATGAAATAAAAATTTTTACAACCCCTGTTAGCGCTCCCTGGGTTTCAGAATTCCTAAGTTCTATGTTCATATCCTATGGTATCCTATGGACCGCGTTTCGGTAGGCCATTAAGAAGAGGGGTATGTGTCGATACCAATCCCGCTGGTAGTTGCTGACGACCTTAGATAGATGCTCATTCAAGTTCTGATTAAATCGCTCGACCATTCCATCAGATTGAGAGTGTAGTGGCGTTGACCTTGTCTTCCTTATTCCCAAATATTAGCACAATTTCTGGAAGACTTTTGATTCAAAGTTTCGCCCTTGATCAGAATGTAGCTCCATTTGGACCCCAAATCTGCTCACCTAGTTGCTAACGATCTGTTCGGCTACGGTCTTAGCCTCTTGGTTTGGGATGGCAAACACTTCCGACCACTTACTGAAGTAATCCATGACCACGAGGGTGTATCCGTTGCCATTAGAGATTTCGGGAAACAGCCCAGCGATGTCGGTGGCTATTCGTTCGAATGATGCTCCGACATTGTATTGTTGCATTTGTCCACGTGGCTTTATTTTTGGACCCGTAGTAACCGCACATCTTTTGCACTTTTTGCACCAATTCTCGACATCTTGTTTAGCGCTTAGCCAATAGAAATGTTCCCTTACCTTTTAAAACGTCTTGTTTATTCCCAAATGGCCTTCTGAGATTCCGTCATGTATTTCATGTAGCACTTGGATGATTCTGGACCTTGGCACCATTAGCTACATACGAAATGTTGTCCCATCTGCACTTTCCCATTTTCTCTTCAGCAATCCGTTTTGCACGTAAAGCGAGTCCCATTGTGTCCAGTATGCGTTCTGAGTTTGGCTCCGGTCTAATATCTGCTGCCAGCTTGGTATGTCTTTATGTTCCTTCCAGACCAATATTGGTTCCATGTCATTGTCTGCCTCTTGGGATGAACGGATTTCGTCTATACTCCAAACCTCTATTGGCTCTATCCTGATCATTTGGATAGTGGCCTGTTCTTTTGCTTCTTTAGGGTTGCAGTGTTGCACTTCAAAATCGTAGCCCTGCAACTACTCGATCCATCTTGCAACTTGGCTTTCAGGATTCATAAATTGGAGTAGCCATTTCTGAGCTGCATGGTCTGTCCGAAGAATGAACTTTTGTCCGAAGAGGTACTTATGGAAATTCTTCGTAGCCAGAATTAAAGCAGTAGTTCCTTTCAGGTCTGGAAAGTACTTTGCTGTAATATGCGACCACTTTCTCTTGACCATCATGAACTTGGGCGATCACAGCTCCGACCCCAACATTGCTAGCGTCTGCGTCCACGATGAACCCAAAATGGAGCATTGCACAGCTGTTGTTTCAGTTCTTGAAACGCTTTTTCCGTAAGTTGATGCAAGCTCTTTGCAATACCAGAAAAATCCTTTGCGAACCTTCTCTAGTACGTGGCGAGTTCCAAGAAGCTTCTGAGTTGGTGTTTATCTTTTGGTACAAGCCAACTTTTCACAGCTTCGATTTTGTCAGGATCCGTCCTTACTCCTTCCGCTGATATAATGTGAACCAGATATTTTACTTACCGACAGAGTAAGGCACACTTTTCTGGGTTCAGTTTCAAGCACTTCGCAGCCTCTCAAACACATCTTTTAGATTTTCGTGATGCTCCTCGAACGTCTTACCTATGACGATAACGTCCTCCAAATACATTAGCAGGTTTTCTACGTGAGTGCTTGCAATGTTCGTACTTTTAGTCCCTCGAAGGTGCCAAAGACCGCTTTCTGTAATAAAGGCAGTTTTCTCACGTTCCGTACCATTTATCTCTACCTGCCAATGACCGTTCTTTAAGTCAAGAGTTGAAAATCATTTCGCTCCAGAAGGCATATCCAAAGTGTCATCGATTCTCGGAAGTGTGTAACTGTCCTTTTTTAATAACATCTTTGAGACGTAGGCAGTCTACACAAAACCTCGTGCTGCCATCTTTCTCCTTCATGAGGACCACTGGAGATGCCCACGGACTTTGAGATTCTTCAATCAGTCCCTCAACTTTCATGTTTGCTTTATTAAAGGAAGGCGCCTTGCAGGTTGACGGATTGGTCGAGCGTCTCCGGTGTCAATGTATTGTTGAACAATATGCGTATGTCCATATTCTCCGTCTTGTGCAGCAAATACATCAGCGTACTCACCGATTAGGTTTTCTGCCAGGATTCGCTGATCTGAGGTTGAGAATTTTGTTCTTGATTTTTATGCTCTGAACTGTTGCGACCGGTGTTGCACCCTTTGTTTCCGTTGTGGTCGATATAGCCTCAACAGATACACATTTTCCCACTATTTCCCCCTCTCTCACCTTTACACTGAATGTCTTTGGATTTAGAAACCATGTTGTTCTTTGGTTTCGCTAAGGTCTTTCCCACCATGAAGTCTCTCCCATTTTCTGACTCCATCAAATAGAATCGGTGGCTACCAGGACCACCTTCCACATTTGCCCTCACAATTGCTTCCGACGAAGTCTCTAGACTCTGATTTATTCAGATGACAACATTTAAGACTGAAGCATTGGGGTTTCCGTATATCATTGGTATCTCCATGTTTCAGTATTACTCAGTTTGTGCCCCCAAGTCAACTACTAGTCCATATTCTCTCATGAAGTCTCTACCAATGACGCATTCATCACATATGTCCTATTTTATTACAGTTCCAGCAGCGCATTCTTCGTCTATCCCGTGGAGTATCTCGTTCCTCGGCACTAATTCTTGCGCAGGAGCATTCAACAGATGCTACTTCCCTGACGAAATGTGTTCCCTTAGAAGCCTGCTTAGCTGTTTCCATCGCCAGAGCGAAGGCAAGTGCTTGAGCAAGGGTTCTTTTCCCGGCCATCCTTACTGCTGACTGTAGCTTCGAATCTGCAACTCCCCTGATGAATGCGTCCTTTGCCATTTCGTCGATAATTTCCTGGCCTTCGGTGGGGTATGACAAGTGTGCCAGTCTACTCACGTCTGCTTGGAGCTTCTGCAGTGTTTCTCCTTGTTGCTGATTTCGGCTTTGCAATTGGGCCTTGTAAACCTCTTGCATGTGGCTATCCCTAAACCTTTTCTCGATAGCCTGTACTAAAGCCACATAATCCTTATGGTTTTCGATGTGTATTGTTTGCAAAAATTCTGCTGCAGGATCATGCAGCATACTTTTCCTCATTGTCCCAGTCGTTTACCCAGGCAGCCATTTCAAACTGCTTCTTATAAGTAGACCATGAGGTCTGGCCATCGAATGAGGAGGATTCTACTCTTTTCTCCGTGGACCGCTTAAACAACATTCTCGGAGTTTCTGTTTTCGCACTGTGTCGAGCTCTTTTGCCAGTTGCTCAACTTTGCTGTCCATTTGTTCGAATTTTTCGTCAATATTCTTCTCTATTCTTTTAAATTTATCATAGATTTCTTCGAACTCTTGCTGTAGAACGTTATTTTGTTCGAGGCTTTTCTTCTGTTCGTCTAGATTTTTCTTCTGCTGGTCCACCTTTTGTTTGAGGCTGTTCTTCTGTTCGTCTAGATTTTTCTTCTGCTCGTCCAACTTTTTTTCGAGGCTGTTCGTTTGTTCTTCGAATTTGTTCTTCAGATTTTGTTCGAAGCTACGAGGGGCGTTCAATATATTCTCGGTATCGATATGAAGGAAAATGCGGATTCAATTTAAATTGTTTTTATTTTTCAATATAATCTCCCCTAACATCAATGCATTTGTTACATCTTGAGATAAGCTTTTTTAAACCCTCAAAAAAATAAATTTCCTCTTTCTCTGCAAAATACCCATTTATTGTCGACTTGAGTTCTTCATCATCCGAAAATCTTTTTCCACGAAGACATTTTTTCAAATCCGGAAACAGGAAATAATCACTAGGGGCAAGGTCTGGACTATAGGGTAGGTGTTGGATTTCTTCGAAACCACAATCTCGCGCAGCAGCCTTGGAATCTCGCGCGGTGTGAACAGGAGCGTTGTCATGAAGAAGCAACACACCCACTGCGAGTTTACCCCGTCTTTTCTTTTTAATTTCCTCCCGCAAATTATGCAAAGTGGAAGCATAGGATGTGGCGTTGATGGTTTCACCTTTTTTTTTGTACTCAATGAGCAAGATTCCCTTTGAGTCCCAAAAAACTGTGGCCATGAGCTTCCCGGCAGACTGAGTGACTTTGAACTTCTTCGGGGGTCTGTTCCTTTTTTATGCCACTGCATGGACTCTTGTTTGCTTTCAGGGTCATAGTGGTGGACATATGTTTCGTCTCCAGTAACAATTCGATCCATAACACCGTCCGCGTTCTCACTACACATCTCCAAAAGCTCTCTACAGCATGCAATTCTCACTTTTTTCTGAGGCGCTGTGAGCATTCGTGGCACCCACCTTGCACTGACCTTTGAAAGGTTAAGATGGTCATGAAGAATGGTGTGAATGGTACCAATTGAAAGCTTGGTGATCTCTGCCATCATTTTCACCTTTATTCGGGCATCCTCAAGAACAAGTTTTTCGACTTCTTTGATGCTTTCTCCCGTACAAGCAGTAGCCGGGGCGCCGGAGCGGGGGTCGTCTTCAATGGTCTCTCTGCCTCTCTTGAACTCACTTGACCACTTTTGCACAGTTGATAATGAAGGTGCGGAACCCTGGTAAACAGCCACCATCTCTTCATGAATAGTTTTTTGACTTTTTCCTTGCTTAGTGAGAAATTTAATTACAGCGCGATGCTCAATTTTCACCATCATCGTCTCAGTTGCCATTATGATTCTGTTTAACTAGAGATAAAACGCGAATTAATAATCACATTTATATGAAATTTTACATGAATGCACTAAAATAATAGTATTACTTGATAAATAAGTCAATTTATATTTACAACCACAGCTTCACCCCGATACCGAGAATATGTTGAACGCCCCTCGTATTGTTTTGTTTGTCTATTTTCGACAGGAGGAGTTAAATGATAGACAAATGATAGAACTTATTCTTTTCAATACAAATCACTTTTTTCAATACAGTTACAATTTAATCGATTATATCAATACAATCCAATTTATCAACCGCTTATACTTTTCTTATATTTCACTTAAACCACTTAATCACTAATTAAGAAAATTCAGCTGATGAACTCACTTGCATACCTTGGGGATGCTGATATTTATACTCGAATGACATACTTCGAGAACAAACCTCGCCATCCAGCGTCCCATACATTCTCCATTCACAAATGGTTGAGACTTTGCTATTTAAGTATCGAAATCTTCTACTATTCAAGTATCGAAATGTTCTGCTATAGAAATATAGATGACGCTGCTCACATTTAAATGGATATCACAATATGGTATTTCTCTATTTTTGTATAACTTGTATCGTAAACTTTTTTTTCTCTTTGAATTGGTTTTTCGCTTGTAATAAACTTATCGCTTAACAAATTGAAAACCCATCCCACGGTATGGAATGTGTAAATAACTGCGATTTGCAGTTGGGAGTCGGTAAAAGCTTTTCTACTGAAAGAGTTTGGTAAGCCTGAACCAGAAAATGTTCAAAGAACATTAAAGAAAACTAGTAAAACAAAGGAGGAATCATTCCTAGAGTACTTTTACCGAATGAAAAAAAGGTTCACCTTTTATCTTACGAGTACATTGCGGCAGGCATTCCGGATGATGTTCATAACAAGAGCATACTTCCCAGGATTGTCCAAATGGAGAGAGGGGCAGTCGTTGTTTTAAATGCAACAAATTCCTGCATATTGCTCAAAGTTATCCCGAAAGTACTAGGTGGGGTGAAAAGTAACCTCTTTGACCGCCAGAATGCGCTGCTACTGCTAAAAAGGTTATGGTGCCTTGAAGTCTGAACGATTTTCGTTTTCTCATAAAACATTATTTTTTGAGAGGCAAAACGGCGAAGGAAACAAAAGTTAGATAAATATTATGGGGCTAATGCTCCGTCAGATTACACCGTCAAATATTGGTTTCGAGAGTTTCGGCAAGCCCTCCGATGCGGTTACAGAGGACAATGTCAAAAAAATACATGAAATGGTGTTGGCTGACCGGAAAGTGAAGGTGCGCAAGCTACCACATACCACAAAGATTAGTACTGAGCGCACACGCCATATTTTGGGCAATATTCTGCATATGAAAAAGTTATCCTGTCGCTGGGTGCCGCGCATGCTCACTTCTGACCAAAAACACGAACGCGAGGGCACTTCGAAAGAGTGTTTGGACTTGCTGATGCGGAATCGGGCGGACTTTTGGCGTCGATTGGCACGAGTGCTCCGAACCAGCCGAGGGAGGCTCGATGGGTCGGAAAGGTTATGGCGTCGGTTTTCTTGGATTACCATGGCATGCTCAACAGTGAGTATTACTGTGCATTATTGGAGCGATTGAAGGCCGAAATCGCTGCAAAACGGCCTCACATGAAGCGAAAAAAAATTTGGTTTTTGCAAGACAATGCGCCGGCGCACAAGAGCATCGCAACCACGGCTAAAATCATTGACTTACGGCTCCAATTGCTGTCGCTTCCACCGTATTCGCCCGATTTGGCTCCTTCGGACTATTATCTCTTCCCAAACCTCAAAAGATGGCTCATTAATAAAAAAATTCAGCTCACGCGAGGAAATCATCGACGCGACGGAGGAGTATTTTGCAGACCTTCCACAAAATTACTTTTCTGACGGGATCAAGAAGTTGGAAAATCGCTGGAATAAGTGTATCAAGCTAAAAGGGGACTATATTGAATAAAATAAAAAAACATTTTTTCATTCCCAAAGAGGTTACTTTTCACCCCACTTAGTAAATTAACCAGGAATCCAATGTAGCACGCTAGGGTCAACAATCTGACGGTACCAGACATAACAACACGGTGTGTGTAAAAGTGTGTGAACAGGACTTCCAAGCACTGATTGATAAGGGCAGCGACCTTATGTTGGCAAATGACAGTATTCGTTATGGCCTGGGAACTGATGCTATAGCATTCGCCAGGCAAGTCGCAATGACTTTCAATTTCTTATTTTGTACCCGATAATTGGCTATGCTACTATTTTTATTAGAGAAAAATCTCTTACCGGAGGTTAGTCTAACAATAGAGGATGGTAAAGCGAAAATTTGCAAGAGAAGTGTTCCAAATGACAATCCGCTAGCACATATCAACTTAATTTCTTGCAACGAGTCTGAATTAGAAGAAAACCTGAACGCGATAAAGAACTCAAAAGCTCGAAGGAAAACTGCAAAGATGATCAAAAAGTATTCCCCAAAAGGTCCAGAAAAGGTCAAAGTGCAGATGAAGATCCTCTTAGATGATGACAAACTTATTTACCAAAGATCACGTCGATTAGCTCCTCTAGAAAAGGAGGTTGTGGATAAGTAACTCACCGAGTGGCTACGTGATAGGAATAATCCGAAATAGCGACTCAGATTTCGCTAGTTCCATTGTACTTACACGCAAGAAAGATGGTTCGATGCGGCTTTGCGTTGATTACAGGCATCGACATGTTCTAAAGATTCGATATCCGTTACCGATTATCCAAAAATTGTGTGCCACTAACATCTTCTCTATACTGGACCTCAAAAATGGGTTTTTCCATGTGGATATCGAAGAGACGAACAAAAATTATGCGGCCTTCGTTACTCCAGATAGCCTAGCCACTTTGAAATCAACAAGTTGTCAGTTATCAAGCAAGGTTGTCCTTGCTTATATAGACGACTTGATAATTCCCTCAAAATACCAAGTGGAAGGAATCGCGAAGTTAAGAGAAGTCCTGGAAGTTCTTGCTCACATTATCGGTAATGGCAACATTAAGCCGTCCGAAGAAATGACAATGACAATAAGAAGATTTCGCATCCTGAAAAATATTAAATCTGTCATGCAATTCCTAGGCTTAACAAGGTATTCTCGAAAATTCATCCCAAAGTACGCCATCATAGCAAAACCGTTGTCTGATCTGACGAGAAATTAATTCAAGTTCATTTGGGGTCCCAAGGAAAAAGAAGCCTACAAATTGTTGAAAGAATTGCTGTGACACGAGCCTGTATTAAAGATATTTAACCCCCAGTTCAGCACGCCAACAAAGAAGGCTACGGAGCAGTTCTATTACAGAAGCATGACGGCGACCACTATCACCCGTGTATTTTCTTAAGCTACAAGGCAACAGATGCCGAAAAAAGGTATCCAAGTTACGACCTAGAGGCTCTGGGGATAGTTCGGGCACTGAAAGGACTTCGCGTTTATTTGGTCGGCCTGGGACTCGAAATCCTTACGGATTGTCAGGCGTTCAAACTTACAAAGGCCAAAAGGATCCTAAACAGTCAAATTGCTCACTGTGCCTTGCGGCAGGAGGAATTCGATTGCTAAGTTCCGGAACAACCATGAGACATGTCGATGCCCTTAGTCGACATTCTGTTAATGTCTACACAATCGAAGATGGATGTCTAAAAGCAATGAAACAAGCTCAACTGAAGGACGATTTCTGCATTGTGCCAAAGTCCTTACAAATACAGCTCATGCGCATGATTCACGAAAGGGGACACTTTCGTGTTGGAAAATTATCGTAACTAATCCGAGAAGATTTCTTTATTTCACTGTTAGACCGAAAAATAGCTGATGTTATCAGTAACTACATCGTATGTATTTTTGCGGAAGGCTGACAAAAAGGAGTCCTTTCTTCATGCCATAGACAAATCTGACCAACCGTTGACCATTTAGGACCGCTGCCTTCCACATCATATGAAGCATATTGTGCATACAGAAACATCACGCATCATTTGGTAACAACAGGGGTTCAAAGAGGTAACGGATTCAACAGATTCAACACTCGCCTATCTATAGAGAATCGCGCAGGTTCAGTGTGTAATTAACTCCACGGTATCGCGAAGTACCGGGAGCACTCCGTTCGAATTGATGTTTGGAGTAAAGATGAAGACCAAGGACGACGTCCAACTGAGACAGCCATTAGTAAAGGAGGATCTAGAAGAGTTCGAAGAACCTAGTTGTTATTCAATAGAAAGAGTTCGCCACAGGTCAGAAGCTGTATCCGAATGTAGGACCACATGAAGTAACTAAGGTAAACTGAGGTGATATTTATACAGTCAGGAAGGCCGAAGAACATGAAGGACCTAATCAATTTCAACGGCAGCAAATCTAGTGAAGCGGTGGCGTGTATCTCATTCAGAATATGAATCGGAGTGTCTTGATGGTGAAGATGAACACTTTTCTTCGGCTGCGGCAGCCGAACTTCAGTATGGCCGTGTGGGTGGTAATAAAATGGCGTAATGCCAAGTACCTTGCTGAGAAGAAAACCATTGGGATAAGATTTGTGCTGAATTGGAAAAGAGAAAGCAGCAAAGGAGAGCTTGAAAATATCGCACGAATACGAATGCGGCTGAAGGCTAAGCGAATTAAAGCTTTGTTGTTTTATAGTTCAATTAGTTGACCCGATGGACTTCGTCCGGTCCAATATATAGCGAAAATAGAATAAAATCAAGTAGTAATTTCATTGAATTCTATTCGTTTTATTGAAATCTAAAAAAAAGAATAGAACAATGATTGTATTCAATTCAAGGCTGCATGTATGCATGCATATACAACATTTTGTGTTTTTTGCTCTGGAGCGTAGATGAAGAGTGAGAATGGTTTCCAAACTCGAGAACACGCCACATATTGCTGGCCGTGTGAAAAGCATGACATTTTCAGATTTATGCCGCTCACTTCCAGCGGCTGTCCTTGTGACTTGTTTATGGCCATCGCAAATGCAAGTTTCACTGGGAACTGAATGCATTTGAACTGGAACGGCAAATTGGTTGAAATCAGGGGAATTCGCGGAATTAAGCATTCTCCTCCCTTGAACGGCCTTTTCAAAATCCTTGCCACTATCTCATTGTTCACTCAATAGCTTCATCACAATCAGTCGGGTTGCATTGAAAATTTTCGGGGCATCAAGTTTTCGCAGCATAATGATGACAGATCCAACTTTAAGACGCAAATGATGAAGCGGCATGCCAGGCAAATCCAAAGAGTTTAGGAATTCCACTGGATAATTGGCGACTTCGTCTTCGCTTCCAACGCGATTGATCCATTTGCACGAACGCAATTCTCCCGGAATTTGATTTTGAATCGTCATTGACATCAATATTTTTCGCTGCTGAAATTGCGTGTGCGCTCAACCAATCGTAGTTACGATAATTTTGACGAATGTTCGCATATACATTAGTGATGACTTCATCTTTAGTTGAAGTCAATTGCCAAATGGTAGGTGCAATCGATATTAAACCACTGGAAGTATCTACCGGAATTTGTCCATTTTCGATTCTCAGCAATTCTTTGGAGAAAACTTTTCCGGTTCTATCCTGTTGCCGGAACACTGGCATATTCATATTTAAAGGAATTGTTTTCACGTATCGCCACAAATACGATGACTTGAGACATGCGTTTAATTCACCCGCCGCTGTTGATTTCGGAATCACGGAAGTGTTTGTCGGAAGCCGCCCGCCAACAGTATCACCACGCCACCAAAGCCATGATTATTGTTGCGCAAATCTTTCAATGTTCGATCGAGTGCTTCTAATGATCGTTTGTGCGCCATGGTGTACTCATCCCATGTTATCAACTTGCAATTTTTCAACAGTTTTGCAATGCGTGATTGCTTTGAAATGTTGCAAACAGGATTTTCGTTGAATTGCAGGTTTAACGGAAGCTTCAGTGCTGAATGCGCCGTTCTTCCACCTTCGACCAGTGTTGCAGTAATTCCGGTAGATGCGAGAGCTAACGCAATTCCACTTTGAGCACGTATTGCTGCTAATATCAATGATATCAGGAACGTTTTCCCAGGTCTGCCGGGCGCATCAAGGAAAAATAGTCCACTGTTTCCATCATCGACAGCCTTTATCAGTTGATCATACGCACTCTTTTGCTATTCATTCAACAGTGGAACATTTGTTTGTAATTGTTGTTGCAAAGTTGTAGTGTCGTAAGCACGCTCGCGTTCCAATTCACGATTCAATACATCTCTAGTTTGACAATTTGGTGCTGGCATGTGAATTTCAGTCAATATAAGCAAACACAAATCTTCAATCAGCTCTAACGCTAGATGTCATCGTTCATTTGCAATTCCAAATTCCTTGTCGCGATTCGAAAGCGATGCAAAATGTCTTCTGCAATGTCATCTTTGTACGTATCCCATAATTGACGTGGGTTTGAAGACTGACATGTCGAAATGATCATAGCACAAAGTGTACGAACTTGATCGGCAGGCGAAGAAGCTATTGCACCGTCTAGCGTTTGATTCCAGTGATTGTCGTGATCAAGCAATTGTAACTGTTGACATGCTTCTCGAAAAGTTGCACACACTGTACCATCCACAGTCCGCAATGACTCAAATTAAGTTGGACCGCGCACATTAACCAAAAGCAATCGTCGTCCTTTAGATGGATTGTGTAAATTCTTCATTTCGTTCAACGCTATTAACCGCCATATCGCTTCCTTTGCTGATGTATTTGCAAACATATTTAATCGATTTCACCGAACTGCAATACTCAACACTGATATGTGTTTTAAATGCCTTAGACAATATTGGCGAATATGGCACGTTCCATGTGTTGTCAACCACGATATCCGCTCCTTTCAATTGAGTGATGAATGTTCTGCTATTATAATCCGGTGAGCGACGCCGATAGAGTGGATATCCACCGTTTCCAGTTTGAGTTTCCGAAATAAAAGCACGTGGACAGCGTTTTGTGCATTTGTTATCGAACATACAAACCGAAGTGGGATTGTGTAATCCGCATGGTCCATGGAGCATATTGGTCTTCACGACTTCGTGCAACTCTAGATCTATCTCAGGATCAGGAATTTCGGCGGAAATGTTGTCATAAATTTGGTCTGGTGTAATTTTGTCCACCATCCCAAGAAGAGTGTGTGCGTGCGGCAAACCTCTTTTCTGCCACTCAACTGAATACATCCAGCATCGAACAGTACCGTATACACGTTGTTTCACAAAGAAGTCCATCAAACATCTGAGTTTTTGTGTGAACACTCGTGCTCTAACGTCGTGGCGATCGCTTTTTGATTAACCGGGATGCAATAACTGTATAGTCTCTGGCCATTTTGGTTTGCAAGTAAACATCACAAACAAATCAGGCCATCAGTTCATTGAAGTGACCTTTCTATTTGTCTCGACCCCCAAAAATTTACAATTTATGAAGTGACAATCAAAAGTGTTTTTTTTTTGTACTAACCATTTGCCGGATTTATCATGTTGTACCTCAAGTGATATCCGTGTTCACCATGGCAGAACACCAGCGGATATTGTAGTGCGTCATACGATCGATGTGTCTCACTTATTCGCTCTAGTACGCTTCCAGTTCGACGTTTGATGACTATATCACGCGATTCCAAATGGAATCGAACAGTGACAAAATTGACAAGCTAAACACACAATATTCACAGCGCAATATTTTTTTAAGTTTTTTAAATAATAAACACGAATAATCTTATAAAAGCCTAATTTAACTGGTTATAAGCGCTGGACAAATAAATTCGTGCAAAAGTTCATTCAGTTTTTGTATTCTCTGTACCTATAGATTCTAAATTTGATTGACCATCTGTGTACCTGCAAAATGTTAAACACTCCGTCGTCTATAAATAAAATACATGAAACGCGCAATGGGGGAAAACAACAACAAACAAATGCAACGGAGCCTACTGCGTCCACAAGCAAACACACAGAAGGAAATAAAATATCTTTGGAACTCAAGATCGAACAACACATCAAGGGATTAAAAGAACTGATACTGGATGAAAATCGTAAGTTAACAGAAAAACTTGACAAAATTGAAAACGATTTTGTACAGCGCTTCGCAATGGTAGACAAAACAATAGCTGATCTGTCGAAAAGAGTCCAGCAGCTTGAAATGACATCTGAACCACCTGTTGCAGTAGCAGGTAACTTGTTACTTGCCCAACGCGTCGATGAGTTGGAACGCGAAAAAATGTCAGCTGACGCCATCCTTCTTGGAATACCTAGAGAAATTGACGAGAATCTGCACGATTTGTTTCAGAAATTGTGCCATTCTGTGAACTGTACACCAGCACCTGTACCTGAAAACATTTTTCGCGCAAAGCCCAAAGGAACAACAACACCCGACATTGCCATAATAATAAAATTTGTAAAATGTTTGTGTGGTCACAAATGATAGAATTTATTCTTTTCAATAGAAATCGCTTTATTCAGTACAGTTACAATTCACTATTTAATTGTTTCTCTCAGTACAATCCAATTTCTCAGCCGCTTATACTTTTCTTATCTTTTACTTAAACCACTTAATCACTTCTCCTAATTAGCACTTCAAATTTCACTTTAGAACTCATTTGCATACCTTGGGGATGCTGGTATTTATACTCGAATGACATACTTCGAGAACAATCCTCGCCATCCAGCGTCCCATACAATTTCCAATTTGCTAGAAAATTCGATTCCACTCTCCAGTCGAGACTTTGTTATTCAAGTATCGAAATCTTCTGGTCTTCGAGTATCGACATTTTCTGCTCTGTGAATCTAGATGTCGCTGCTCACATTTAAGTGGATATCACATTGCTCCCTCCCTACAGTTGTTCGTCCCGAACAACTTCGTCATTCAGCATCCCGTTGAAATGACACATTCTATCCAAATGGACCACTTTCAATTTTCCTCGATCCCCACGCTGGATCCGGTAGACAACGTCATTAATGCGGGTTATCACCTTGTATGGACCTTCCCAGTCCTGTTGCAATTTTGGTGATTTGCCTTTCTTACGCTGAGGATTATACAGCCAGACCAGATCTCCTTCGTTGAAACCGGAAGATTTCGCCTTGATATCGTACCTAGTCTTCATGCGGCTGCTTGCTAGCTTCATCTTTTCTCTGGTGTCTTCATGCAATTTACGAATCCTGCTGCGCAAGTCATTCACCTCTTTGGGCTCCGTCGGTGGGGATCCGAATTTTGCTTCACTTGGCAACCGAATTGTTTGACCAAATAAGATCTCGGATGGTGTGTGCCCTGTTGAGCTATGGACCACGTTTCGGTAGGCCATTAAGAAGAGGGGTATGTGTCGATCCCAATCCCGCTGGCAGTTGCTGACAACCTTAGATAGATGCTCATTCAAGGTCCGATTGAATCGCTCGACCATTCCATCAGATTGAGGGTGTAGTGGCGTTGTCCTTGTCTTTCTTATTCCCAAATATTGGCATATTTCCTGGAAGACTTTTGATTCAAAGTTTCGCCCTTGATCAGAGTGCAGCTCCATTGGGACCCCAAATTTGCTCACCCAGTTGTTGACTATCTGTTCCGCTACGGTCTTAGCCTCTTGATTTGGGATGGCAAACACTTCCGGCCACTTACTGAAGTAATCCATGACCACGAGGGTATATCGGTTACCATTAAAGGTTTCGGGAACCGGTCCAGCGATGTCGATGGCTATTCGTTCGAAAAGTGCTCCGGCATTGTATTGTTGCATTTGTCCATGTGACTTTACTTTTGGACCCTTGGTAGCCGCACATCTTATGCACTTTTTGCACCAATTCTCGACATCTTGTTTATCGCTTAGCCAATAGAAACGTTCTCTTACTTTTTCCAACATCTTGTTTATTCCCAAATGGCCTTCTGAGATTCCGTCATGTATTTCATGGAGTACTTGGCTGACTCTGGACCGTGGCACTATTAGCTGCATACGAGATGGTGTCCCATCTGCGCTTTCCCATTTTCTCTTCAGCAATCCATCTTGCACAAAAAGCGAGTCCCACTGTGCCCAGTATGCCTTCAGAGTTTGGCTCCGATCTGATATCTGCTGCCAGCTTGGTCTTTCCTCGTGTTCTTTCCAGGCCAATATTGGTTCGATGTCATTGTCTGCCTGTTGGGAGGAACGGATTTCGTCTATACTCCAACCCTCTATTAGCTCAGTCCTGATCACTTGGATAGTTGCCTGTTCTTTCGCTTCCTTACCACTGACTACTTCTGCTGGGAGGCTTTCGTTGCATTGTTTTACCTGTGAGACTGGAATAATTACTCTGGAGTCGACTCCTGCTACAGACTTCTGCCCCGTGAAGTAAGCATTTCCCAACTGATGGCTTCGGAAAATTTTACCGGTTTCTTGGTAGCCGTTTCTGCCGGTTTTTCTTTCTATTTGCCTGTAACCCCAGTGCAGGCAGCCTTCTCGTCGTACTGGTTCTTTACAATGCCCTTGCAGATGTCCTTGTTTATCGCAGTTCCAGCAGCGCATTCTTCGTCTCTCCCGCGGGATAATTCGTTGCACGGTAGTTATACTTGAGCAGGAGCATTCACCAGATACTATTTCCCTGACGAAATGCATTCCTTTGGAAGCCTGATTGGATGCTTCCATCGCCAGAGCGAACGCAAGTGCTTCAGCAAGGGTTCTTTTCCCGGCCATCCTTACTGCTGATTGTAGCTTCAAATCTGCAATTCCCCTGATGAATGCGTCCTTTGCCATTTCGTCGATTATTTCTTGGCCTGCGGTGGGATATGACAAATGTGCCAGTCTACTCACGTCTGCTTGGAGCTGTTGCAGTGTTTCTCCTCGTTGCTGCATACGGCCTTGCAATTGAACCTTGTAAACTTTCCGCATGTGGCTATCCCCAAACCGTTTCTCGATAGCCTGCACTAAAGCCATATAGTCTCTATTCTTTTCTATATCGATTGTTTGTAACAATTCTGCCGCAGGACCACGTGAGGCCATCGCTAGGGCAAAGCACTTCTCCTTATTGTCCCAGTGGTTTGCACAGGCAGCCATTTCAAACTGCTTCTTATAAGTAGACCATGAGGTCTGACCATCGAATGAGGGAGGCTTCAAATCTTTTCTCCTTGGACCACTTAAAGAACATTCTCGCAGTTTCTGTTTTCGCACTGTGTCGAGCTCTTTTGCCAGTTGCTCAACTTTGCTGTCCATTTGTTCGAATTTTTCGCCAACATTCTTCTCTATTCTTTCAAATTTGTTATCTATTTCTTCGAACTTTTGGTGTAGAACATTATTTTGTTCTTCAAGTTTTTGTTCTAGACTATTCTTTTGTTCATCCAGCTTTTGTTCGAGGCTATTCTTTTGTTCTTCCAGATTTTTCTTTTATTCGTCGAGACTGGTACTTGTCTGTTCATCCTCGTCAACATCAAAGGAGTATGATGACATGATCCGGATATGTCCCTCGTTGTTCAAAGCCTGAAGTCGGAGCACCAGGCCACTTTTCCTCCACTGGCGCTGAGGCTTCTCTTGTTCAACTCGGATTTGAGTTGGACGAGGGTCAACTGCAATAGTTTTCGACCCATTCTAGGTTAGGTTAGGTTAGGTAAGAGTGGCTGTTGGAAATACCAATCCACTTTGGCCTATTGGCCCATTGTGATGCCACGTGGGTCTATGATCTTCTTACTACTGGAACCAGTTTGAGCTTATAATAAAGCGTAGGAGACTGTTAACGTCTATTTTTTCCAGATCGTTTAGGTCGTTGTAGAAGAAAGCTCCTAGATGAAGCTTCCTTCTCTGAGAGAGAGCTGGGCATGTGCAGAGTAGGTGGGGGATTGTCTCCTCCTCTTCCTCGTCCATGCAGCTTCTACAAAAATCGTTAGTAAAGGCGCCAAGCCTTCTTGCGTGCTTGCCTATGAGGCAGTGTCCGGTAATGACACCTATTATGGCGCTGAGATGTTTCCTATCTAAAAGGATCAGACACTTAGATCGACTCAGATTCAGCCTTGGCCAGATCTGTTTGGTCGCTAGACATGTTTGTCCAGCAGTTCACCTAAGGTCCGTTCTTTTATTGGCATCTAGCTTTAGTGTTTGTTTGCACGTAGCGATTGGTATACCTATACTACCTTTGTCCGGTAGGATAGGTAGAGTGGTTCCAATTTTGGCGAGTTCATCGGCTCTGCAGTTCCCTGGAATGTCTCTGTGGCCCGGCACCCAACAAAGGTGAATGTTGAACTGCTCTGCCATCTCCATGAGAGATGATCGGCATTCAAGGGCAGTTTTAGAATATAATGAGACCGAGTCCAGGGACTTGATAGCGGCCTGACTATCCGAAAATATGCGGATATCCTTTGCAGATATCACGTTTTTCTTCAGCCAGGACAGAGCTTCTTTAATCGCCAAAATTTCGGCCTGGAACACGCTACAGTGATTTGGAAGGCGGAAAGAGAGGCTTAGATTTAGCTTATCTGAGAAAACACCGCCACTAACTCCGCTGTCGGTTTTAGATCCATCTGTGTAGAGATGGTGTTTGGCTTGATTAAAAGGGGTGCGATTTAACGATGAAATGCGTTTATTTCTGTTGATATAACATAGATATTATTAGGTTTTACAATTTTAATTTTAATTATGTGGCGAACTTACCGCAGTTTACTCCCTTTCTCTTTGAAAGCAAAATGACAATTAAATTAATAAAGGGCTCGATCGAAAGTGACAGCCAAAGAAAACTAAACAAATGTCAGTCAAAGAAGAATGGGAATAATACTACGTTCACAAGCAGAATGTGTATCAAAGTTGTTGTTTCGACGGGCATTCTGCGACATCCCCACCCACGTGGATCGGCTCCGATTCACCAGACTCTACGTCTAGAACGGCTAACTTTGATGCAGGGCGTTTGAGCATTCCTTTGGGTGTGCGGACGTCAGCTCTTCGTACTTCACCATCAACTCCTGCGTAGACTCTCTCAACCTTCCCTCGGCACCACTGCCTCCTTGGAACATTCGCGTCGCATATGAACACTAAATCTCCTTCTGCTATAGGTCTTGTCCTTTGGCACCATTTGCTTCGACGCGTTAAAGTTGGCAGGTATTCGGCCACCCAGCGCTTCCAGAACTGATCCCTTAGCTGACGTGCAATTCGCCATTGCTTTCGCAGGGTGCACGACCTTCCCAAGGGCTCACATACACCAGGCGTCTGCGCGGTACTAGCTGAACCGAGAAGAAAGTGATTCGGAGTGAGCGGCTCCTCTTGGTCGACCGAAACTGGTAGATGCGTCAAGGGTCGTGAGTTGACAACGTTTTCGGCCTCAATTAGAAAACACTGCAGCGTATGTTCACGGGGCGCAACCTCTTTTAGTGTGTGACGCAGAACCTTCTTCACACATTGGACCATGCGCTCCCATACACCTCCCTCAGATGGGTTGTTGGGACAGTTGAATACCCATTCGACGCCCTTTGATGACATCTCGTTCTGGACACGGTCACAGTCGAATACCTCCGAGAAGCGTTTCGATTCCTGATCGACGCCAACGAAGTTCTTGCCGTTGTCACTGCGGATTTTAACTGGCCTTCCACGACGATTCATAAAATTGCGGATAACTAAGATGCAGGCATCTGTTGACAAATCGCAGGTGACTTCAAGGTGGATGGCCCGGACGACAAGACAGGTAAATAATGCCACCCACCGCTTCTCCGTACGCCGACCGATTGTTACTGCAAGGGGGCCGAAGTAGTCCAAGCCCCCGTAGGAAAACGGCCTCACAAACGGCGTCAGACGGTCTTCAGGTAGGGGCCCCATTAAAGGCGTAAAGGGTACGACTCGCGCTATCCGGCACACGTAGCAGCACGCAATTACTTTGCGCATAACTTGTCTCAAGCGCGGAATCCAGTATTTACGGCGAATTTCGCAGATCGTCGCCTCGACGTTCTGATGTTTCATCTGGCAATGGTGGTAACTCACAAGCAAGTTGGTAAATACGTGATCAGGCGGCAGTATTATTGGTCGTTTCGCATTGTATGGTAACCAGCTGGCTGCGTCAAGTCGACCATTTACGCGCAAAATGCCCTTCTCATCAAGGTACGGCAGTAGTTTATGTAAGGGAATATCTCTGGTTAGGCTTTGACCGCTCTTAATTTTGCTCAGCTCGGCAGCATAAATCTCAGCTTGTACTTGACGGCACAAGACTCCTTCCGCATTATCAAGCTCAGCGACGCTCAAAAGATACCCCTCCCCGGAGCCATCTTCTCCACGACATCGAGCAACAAAACGAACAACCCACGCAATAGCGCGCTTTAGCTTAGTGAAAGAAGAAAATCGATTAAAGTCAATGAAGTTCAAACTTACGGCAAACAGGGCAAACTTAGAGCGAAGTTCTTCATCATCTTCTTCATGGCGGTCGTCGTAGATAGGGCCAACAGGCCACAACTCTTTCTCTTTCCACAGGAACTCGGGGCCCTTTATCCAGCGTGATGAAGGACTGAAGTCGATGTGACTGTTTGACCTGGTGGCCTCGTCGGCGACATTGTCCTGAGTCGGTATCCACCTCCAGTTGGATACTTTGGTAGCAGCTAGGATTTCTGCAACTCTGTGGGCCACGAAGGGCTTGTACCGGCGGCTTCCTGATGTGATCCACTGGACAACTGTTTTCGAGTCACACCAGAGAACACAATCGACGACGTCAATTGTATGCTGTGTTGTAACCATCTGCATCAGACGAGTTCCAAGGACTGCCGCCTGAAGCTCCAGGCGTGGGATGGTCATCGGTTTCAACGGGGCGCATTTCGTCTTGGCACATACGAACGCGACTGATGGCTGTCCGTTGGCGTTGACAGCTCTCCAATACGCTACGGCGGCAAAGGCTTCCTCGCTGGCGTCTACGAATCCGTGGAGCTGGAGCTGCTTCGGCACAACATCTCCAAAGTAATGGCGAGGGATTTGAAATTCGACTACACGGTTTTTGTGCTGACACCATCTAGTCCATGCTGCGTTGATACCGTTGGGCAACGGCTCATCCCAGCGTATATCGTGCCTCCACACTTCTCGCATCAATAGCTTCGCACCGATTAGAAAGTGACATAAGAATCCCAGTGGGTCAAAAACTGACATAATGATGCTCAGCAATTCTCTTTTACTAGGGCATCGAACCCCCGCGATGATTTC
This sequence comes from Volucella bombylans, assembly GCA_949129095.1. NCBI lineage: Eukaryota > Metazoa > Arthropoda > Insecta > Diptera > Syrphidae > Volucella > Volucella bombylans. Next base: position 59,119,449 of record OX422141.1, read on the forward strand.
CGCATCCACTCGATTGAATTTCAATTGGAACCTGAAGGTGTCACTTAATGGATGCCAGTACATGCCTAATATCTTCTCCGTCACTAGGCTTTCTTCAATAGAGCGGTCTTGAGCAGGGCAGCTGACTTTAACTGTTGCGGATTCTTTGGCACCGGTCAACGCGGTTGTAACCTCCGGAGAGTTTGAGACGAAGTGACGTAGTTCGAATCCGGCGTCTTTATGGATTTCTCTCACCTGCTTCGCTATGTTGATGGCTTGCTCCACTGACTCGAAGCTGTCCACGAAGTCGTCAACGTAGTGATGCTGCATGATGGCTTCAACAGCTCGGGGGTCGTGATGGCGATGTTCCAGGGCATTTGCGGTCTTGACATATTGGGCCGCGCATGGCGAGCAAGCGGCTCCGAATGTCATAACCAACATCTCATAGATGTCTGGTGGCTTATCGACGTTGCCATCACGCCAGAGAAATCTTTGTGAGCATCTGTCTTCCGGCTGAACCAACACTTGGTGGAACATTTCCCGAATGTCTCCACACACGGCAACTGCACCCACACGAAAGTTGAAGAGAATTGACGGCATCGGCTGATACTCCTGCGGTCCTTTCAGTAAACATGAATTTAAAGAAATACCATCTACTTTGGCGGCGGCATCAAATACAAGGCGCAACTTGCCCGGCTTGTTAGGATTCATTGTGACAAAATGTGGGAGGTACCACGTCCTTGGTCCAACGACGGCGGCTTCTGCTGGCTGCAACTTACGGGCGTAGCCTTTGACGACGTAACTCCCAATAATTGCCTTATAGGCGACAGCAAATGCTTTGTCACGCTTCATCTTGCGCTCAATCCCGACTAGCCTCCTCTTAGCCATGGCAAAGCTATCAGGCAACTTAATGTTGTCATTTCTCCAGAGAAGCCCAGTCTGGAATCTACCGCTGACTTTGATAGTGGTTAGCTGCAGAATGCTGCGGGCACGTATGTCGGCTTCGGACTCTACTTCTGGTGCTGGCCGCACCCCAAAACTTTCGGTGTTGAAGTAGTCTGCTACTAATTCATGTAGGGCGTCGTCGCTTGCGGCACTCATCAGCAAACACGAAGGCGTTGCTTCAGTGGACGTTTGAGTTGGGCCAAAAACTGTCCATCCTAGTTCGGTGTTGGCGGCATTGGGTCCTCCCTCCTTAAGGTGAACTGTCTCAGTAGGCAAACCCAAATGGCAATGGTCTAAGCCTATGAGAAGCTTCGGCGTAACGTTGGAATACGGCTGCGTCGCCAAGTGCTTCAGGCGTTCAGTACTCCCGCGCAAGTCGTATTCATATAGGCTTTGAGTTGGCAATTGTAGATTCGACACTCCGTAGACGTTGCGTAGCGTATGGATTTTCTTCATGCTGGCGCCACTAATATGTACGTTGACCACTGTTGAAGGTTCTTGGGCGGCTCTTCCCCCAAACCATTGAAGAGTAAGCTTATGTTGGCGACCCTCTAAACCAAGCTCCTCGATAAGAGAGTTATCCATTAGAGTTATGGATGAACCTTCATCCAGCAGGGCGTGGGTGTCGATTCGTTTCCTTGGACCGTAAAGAGTCACAGGCAATACTCGAAACAGCAATTTAAGGTTCTGCACCGGGCTGGCTGCACAGCTTAGAACAGCTTCTCTCCTTGTGTCGGCTTCTAGTGGTGGCTGTCCATGTGACACTGATGGGCTTTCAACGACATAATTTCGGGGCTCGTGTAGCAGCTTGTGGTGACTTCTATGGCATCCATTAACATCGCATGGCTTTCGACGGCGGCAGTTACGTGTTGAATGTCCCATTTCCAAGCAGCTAAAACATAATCGAGTACGTTTGACCTCAGTCCATCTTTCACCCACACTGTAATCCAGAAATCTTTTGCATTCGACGATCCTGTGTCGACCTTGGCATATCGAACACTTAAATGTATCAGCTCTGCCACTTTCAGCAGCATGTAGAACGACTCGACGCCTTGGCTCCATCGTGGTACTACCTGCACTATCTTGCACAGTACAAATCAAAGCAGCGACTCCATTCAGCCAGTTGCTAAAGTCCACGATAGTAGGATACGGCTGTATCGGCTTTGCATAGGCAGCCCACTCGATCCTTTTGCTCATAGGTAGCTTTGCAAGAAGCTCCTCCAGTAAGGTGGGGTTTGACAGGTGTTGTTGGCCATTGACGGATTGTAAGAAAACTGCAAGGTTCTTTGTCTTCGTTGCAAATGGGACTAATTTACCCAAAGACGTCTCAGAAACAGGAACAACTTCACGAATTTGCCTTATCTGGCTACGAATCAACTGCTCTGGACGGCCAAATCGGAATCGGAGTTGTTCCATAACAGCATTTACATTGTTGGGATGAATTAGAAGCGACTTCACCGTCTCGCGTGCCTCACCTTTCAGACACTTTTGTAGGCGCTGACTGTTTTCTAAGTTGCTGTAGTTGTACGCTGCAGTTGATTCGATGTAAGCGGTGGAGAAAATTGGCCAGTCCTCCGCATGACCATGAAACTCCGGCAAATCTTGAATCTTGCGTGGCACTGCAAATGTACGATTGCTATTTCCATCATAACTCGGCGTAAATTCGACTGAATGATGACTCGGCCGAAACCAGGTGCTGTTATTAGCAGACGACTGTTGCGATCTAAAATTGATTGGTACGGGATTAGAAGTAATGCTGTAACTGGTGCTTTCATGCGGTACCGCAAAGTTGGCTGACGGCAATAGCGGAACCTCGGTTCGCATAGACGTATTAGGCTGTACCGCTACATTTGCACTTACGGTTGCAGCTGAACAGTATGTAACAGTAGATGAAGTAGGTGATGGTGACGTTACTGTATCTGGCGAAACTGTTGACAGCGTAACTGTCCCATGCGAAACGGAGACTGGCTGTTGTGCATTACTGTGCAGCGCCTCCCTTAACGACTGACATTGTAGATCACTATCCCTCAGTTTGACTTGCGCCATCCTGAGCTGACTCTCCAGGGCTTTGATTTGACTCTGCATTGCTGCGAGAAGACTTTCTTGTTGTGCTGCAGCGTCATTGGCAGTATTCTTCGAGGTTGTTGGCAGCAATGCAGGAACGATGTTGGTGGAAGCAGCAGCCTGTGTGGTAGCAATGGCGGCGGTGATGGAATTTGTGGTCGCTGCGGCGGCAGTGGCAGCGGTGGCTTCGGCATTCTTTGTTCCTTCCATAGAAACATCAACGGTACTATCTTCCTGCTGTAAGCGTTTGCTCTTCCTTGGCGGCGTACGCTTCATTCCTTTCTTTAGGCGATGATAGAACTCAGCGGCGGCAGATTACTATGCTAATGGCGGCAATTCACAGTGCTAAATTGCGAAATAAAGTTGTTTGGCTTGATTAAAAGGGGTGCGATTTAACGATGAAATGCGTTTATTTCTGTTGATATAACATAGATATTATTAGGTTTTACAATTTTAATTTTAATTATGTGGCGAACTTACCGCAGTTTACTCCCTTTCTCTTTGAAAGCAAAATGACAATTAAATTAATAAAGGACTCGATCGAAAGTGACAGCCAAAGAAAACTAAACAAATGTCAGTCAAAGAAGAATGGGAATAATACTACGTTCACAAGCAGAATGTGTATCAAAGTTGTTGTTTCGACGGGCATTCTGCGACAGATGGATTGACTTGTCCTCCATGAAAGCATCCTCCTCCCAGAATGATCTAGAGGGGAAGCTTACATGGAAGTTTTTGTCAAACCAAAGTTCAGGTATGGTGTAATCGGTGTTCTCTGTGAGGATTCCTAATGTATTAAGAATGTTGGCGTGGCCAAATGAATTATTTGTCCACTGTTTAGTTGCTTTAAGGCGAATAGCTGCAGTCGCAGCTACTTGCTTGCTAAAAATGTCGAGGGGTGTCAAGTGAAGCAGAATATCTAATGCCGCAGAGGGGGTATACCGCAAGGCTCCGCTTGTGCATAGACATGCTGTTCTTTGGACTCTGCTTAATTTAATGCAGTTGACTGCATTTTCCAAGGCCGTCCACCAGACAACCACCCCGTAAGTAAGTATCGGTCTTATGACCGAGATGTATAGCCAGTGGGTTATGCGAGGTTGAAGGCCCCATTTGTTCCCAATGGCTTTCTTGCAAGAGAATAAAGCTATTGTAGCTTTATTGACTCTTTCTTGAATGTTAGGTTTCCAGTTTAGTTTTCTGTCAAAAATGAGACCCAGATATTTTGCTGTATCGGAGAAAGCTAAACTGGTACCGTTTATTGAAGGAGGGTCTATGATTGGAATTTTATATTTCCTAGAAAAGAGGACAAGATCAGTTTTATGGGGGTTTATTCCCAATCCACAGCGATCTGCCCAGCGGGTTAATCTGTTGAGATTTACTTGGAGGAGTTCTTTAATGGTATTTCCTGAGACGGCTATAGCAACGTCATCCGCATAGACAATCACTCTGCTACCACCCGCTTCCAGGTACATCAGTAGTTCGTTAACTACTAAGTTCCAGAGAAGGGGAGAGAGGACACCGCCTTGCGGCGTACCCCTACTGACATATCTTTTAGCAGAAGTCTCATCCAGTTTGGAGTTGATTATCCTGCTTGTTAGCATTAGATTAATCAGCTCCCCAAGTGAGCCGTCTACCTGCAGAGTTGACAGCGCAGTCGTGATTGCGGATGTGTTGACGTTGTTAAAGGCGCCCTCTATGTCTAGGAAAGCAACCATTGTGTACTCCTTATATTGTAGGGATCGTTCGATGTGGCTAGTCAGAGAGTGCAAAGCCGTTTCCACCGACTTTCCTTTACAGTAGGCATGTTGAGCCGTAGACAGAAGTCTTGGATCAACTTTAGCTCGAATATGGATATCAATCAGTCGTTTTAAAGTTTTCAGAAGGAATGATGATAGACTTATAGGTCTGAGGTCCTTTGGGACTACATGAGAACATTTTCCAGCTTTGGGAATGAATACTACATTGACTTCTCTCCATAACAGTGGAATGTGGATAAGTTCTACACAGCTCCTCATAATATTTTCCAACACTGGTAGAATAATATCTGAGGATCTCTGTAGCTCGGCAGGTATAATACCGTCCGGACCAGCAGACTTGTATGGTTTGAAGCTATGCAGCGCCCAGAGCAGTTTGTCTCTCGTAATCAGACCATGAATTTTGGTCACGGTTGCAGTAGGCTTGTTTGGGCTGCTACTGGCCGCGAGTTGGGAGCTACCTGGAAAGTGGGTGTCCAGAAGCAGGTTGAGTGATTCATCACTTGAGGTTGTCCAAGAGCCATCGGTTTTTTTCAAACAGCTGGGCATCATAGGATTTGTGGAGAGGATTTTTCTTAGCCGCGATGCCTCAGAGGTTTCTGTAATTTTGTCACAGAATGACCTCCAGGATTGTCGCTTTGCCTTCCTCTTTTTTGTATAATATGAGGGATTCTTTATATGAGTCCCAGTCGGTCACTTTTCTTCTGCTTTTTGCTGCGTTGAAAAGTTTTCTGCAGGCGTTTCTCAGCAGTCCCAGTGCCGATGTCCACCAATGTGGCTTTTTCTAGCCTCATGGTTGAATTGCCCTAGCAATTGAATAGCTGAATTGGGCCATAGCCGTATTGAGAGTCAGAGTAAATTCCCTGACTTTCATATCGAGCTCATTGGTGTCACGCGGGGGACTTGATAGTTTAGAGGATATCGTTTCCAACAGTATTCCTCTGTATTTTGTCCAATCAGTTTTCCGGTAGTTCCGGAAAACTGGTTGGCGGGGGGAGCATCACTCAGACTGAATTGGATGTATCTATGGTCTGAAAAGGAGTGTTCAGACGATACCATCCAGTTTGTTAGCCTTTGGGTGATGCTGTCGGAGACAAGAGTAATATCTAACACTTCTTGTCGGTTTTTTGTTATAAAAGTGGGCTCATTGCCAATATTGAAAATTAAGAGGTTAGTACTTAAAATATAGTCTAAAAGTGACTCACCTCTATCATTGATGTCGGTACTGCCCCATACCGTATGATGTGCGTTAGCGTCGCATCCGATTATGAGGCCAGTTTTTTGCCTTCCCGCTTCCAGTACCACCCTTTCTAGGTTATCACCAGGGAGAGGGCCCACTTGGTCGTGGCCAAGGTAAGCCGATGCCAGCCAGTAAGAGCCTTTGGCAGTCTCTAATCTGGCAGGTCGGGGTCACTGAGGTTGGGAAGTAGAAATACATTAAGGCTACGTTTCACTAATATACAAGTTCTAATCTTACCTTTGTCTCTTGTATAGAGCGGAACGTATGAGGGTGTCCTAAGTCCACGAACCACGCCTTCTGCAATCCATGGTTCCTGGATTAGTATAATGTCTTCTGCGCTTTTGGAAAGACGCAGAATGAGTGTGGCCGAAGCCTTTTTTGAGTGGTGGAGATTAATCTGGAGAAACCGTATCATTGCTACAGTCTTCCAGAGTCGCCTCCACCACGGTGTTGTTGAGGTCCTCCGATTCTGAAGATGTGCCCAAGAGCTCATCTTCTATCTCTGATCGTGTAGAACCTCTAACTGCTTCGTCATCGGTTTCCATTTCCGACAGTGTGTCAGAAGAGGAGACCGACGGCTTGGTAGTCACCTCGGACAGATTGGAGTCGTCGCTATCCAATTCTGGAAAGGATATCGACGCTCCAAGATCCAAGGTTGTGATGTCAGGTGTTAAAGGAGGAGGAGGTTGCTTATCAGTATCCAGCTCATCCTTTTTGTACACCCTTAAATGAATGGACTTGAATCCGAACCGAATCATGCCTTTCGTCTGCGCCAGAGGATTAAGGGATTCCTTATTGATCACAATTAACGCGCATCTATAAGAACCCCTTAGTTCCTCCAGTTTCGCGACATTCCAGTCATGAGTCGGAAGAGTCGGGTTGCTGAGCCGGATGATTTCCAGGATATTTTCTGGAGAGGAGGGTTCGGCTGGAATCCAGGTACGAGTTCGAGGTCTACTAGGAATGTCTTCCTTAGATACGACCTCGAGTTTTGCACCTGGCCAAACCTCTCCTAAACCATCGATGGCCTTGGTGAAGAGATCGAGAGATCTCTGGTTGGAGCAAGCTATGAGCTTGACATGGCCTTGGTGCCAGCCAGCGTCGCTTGTGATAGGAGGTGGTCCTGGGTTTTCCCGCATGATGGCCAAGAAGTTGCTCGAGAGCTTCAGCTTGACCAATTGCCACCGTTCCGGTGTAATGGAACCGTCGTTATCGCTCCTGTCGATCACCAATGCGTCCTTTAGGACTTCGTTATAAGACCTCAGAGATCTGCTGTTGGATGGCCCAGGGGTTGTAGAACTGTGTGTTTTGGGCCTCTTGGAAACCGGTACGGTTTGTAGCAGTGGAAGCAGTGGGAAATCCGTCTTTTAGGATGTTTTTAGCCCACTCAACCTTGCTCTTTATTTCCGCACTTCTCTCAACCTCCGGAATGGATCCGAAGGTTTTGATGATGCGTGAAGCATTTCGGCGTCTTATGTAGAGCGCCTTAGATGGAGCTTGCCGATGCGGCTGAGCTCCAGATTCCTCCTTGGAGGGAGGAGTTTTGGTAGCAGCAACAAGTCCGTGGCCTGCCACAAACTTGCTGCTGCTGGGGGCGGGGTAAGTGATAGGACCATGGCTTGCCATAGTCTTAACACTCCCTGAAGGAGTTTTGGTAGCAGCGACAAGTCCGTGGCCTGCCACAAACTTGCTGCTGCTAGGGGTGGAAGAAGTGATAGGACCATGGCTTGCCACAGTTCTAACACTTCCTGAATTCTTATTTTTTGGCTCGTTCCTTTTGTTTTTTGGTTATTTTCCATTAATGGTCCCACGAGTAGCGGAGAAAGGGGTGTCCATCTGTACAGAGATCCGCCGTATACAGGTAAGGCTAGCTAATCCGGAGGTCGCCAGGTATCCGGATACTCCGTTCGCGACAAAGCTATTTTTGGAGATACTGGGCCCTCGCCAGGTTGATCTTCGGCACGGGTCGTATAACACCTTGATCCAGCCCAGGGGAATGAAGGAGTGCTTTGAGAGTTGGGGAGGGGGGGGGCATCCTTTGGTTTCAGGACTCGTCTGGAGAATTTCTTCTCGAGATTCATTGACCCTGCTCAGCCTCTAGACAAGTTCGATGCTCGCGGTAGAAGTCGACCCATTCAAGCTTTTTCAAATAGTCAGAAAACACTGTTTTGTTTTTTTTTTTTTTACACACAATAAGTCCTATCCCACTTCTGACACCAATGTAAAATGTTTGTGTGGGTACAAATGATAGAATTTATTCTTTTCAATAGAAATCGCTTTATTCAGTACAGTTACAATTCACTATTTAATTGTTTCTCTCAGTACAATCCAATTTCTCAACCGCTTATACTTTTCTTATCTTTTACTTAAACCACTTAATCACTTCTCCTAATTAACACTTCAGATTTCACTTTAGAACTAACTTGCATACACTCTCCAGTCATCAATGGTCGAGACTTTGTCATTCAAGTATCGAAATCTTCTGGTCTTCGAGTATCGACATCTTCTGCTCTGTAAATCTAGATGTCGCTGCTCACATTTAAGTGGTTATCACATTGCTCCCTCCCTACAGTTGTTCGTGCCGAACAACTTCATCATTCAGCATCCCGTTGAAATGACACATTCTATCCAAATGGACCACTTTCAATTTTCCTCGATTCCCACGCTGGATCCGGTAGACAACGTCATTAATGCGGGTTATCACCTTATATGGACCTTCCCAATCCTGTTGCAATTTTGGTAATTTGCCTTTCTTACGCTGAGGATTATACAGCCTAACCAGATCTCCTTCGTTGAAACCGGAAGATTTCGCCTTGATATCGTACCTAATTTTCATGCGGCTGCTTGCAATTTACGAATCCTGCTGCTTAAGTCATTCACGTACTCGTTCACCTCTTTGGGCTCCGTCGGTGGGGATCCGGATTTTGCTTCACTTGGCAACCGAATTGTTTGACCAAATAAGATCTCGGATGGTGTGTGCCCTGTTGAGCTATGGACCGCGTTTCGGTAGGCCATTAAGAAGAGGGGTATGTGTCGATTCCAATCCCGCTGGCAGTTGCTGACAACCTTAGATAGATGCTCATTCAAGGTCCGATTGAATCGCTCGACCATTCCATCAGATTGAGGGGGTAGTGGCGTTGTCCTTGTCTTTCTTATTCCCAAATATTGGCATATTTCCTGGAAGACTTTTGATTCAAAGTTTCGCCCTTGATCAGAGTGCAGCTCCATTGGGACCCCAAATATGCTCACCCAGTTGTTGACTATTTGTTCGGCTACGATCTTAGCCTCTTGATTTGGGATGGCAAACACTTCCGTCCACTTACTGAAGTAATCCATGACTACGAGGGTATATCGGTTTCCATTAAAGGTTTCGGGAAACGGCCCAGCAATGTCGATGGCTATTCGTTCGAAAGGTGCTCCGACATTGTATTTTTGCATTTGTCCATGTGGCTTTACTTTTGGACCCTTGGTAGCCGCACATCTTATGCACTTTTTGCACCAATTCTCGACATCTTGTTTATCGCTTAGCCAATAGAAACGTTCTCTTACTTTTTCCAACATCTTGTTTATTCCCAAATGGCCTTCTGAGATTCCGTCATGTATTCCATGGAGTACTTGGTTGACTCTGGACCGTGGCACAATTAGCTGCATACGAGATGTTGTCCCATCTGCACTTTCCCATTTTCTCTTCAGCAATCCATCTTGCACAAAAAGCGAGTCCCACTGTGCCCAGTATGCCTTCAGAGTTTGGCTCCGATCTGTATCTGCTGCCAGCTTGGTCTTTCCTCGTGTTCTTTCCAGGCCAATATTGGTTCGATGTCATTGTCTGCCTGTTGGGAGGAACGGATTTCGTCTATACTCCAACCCTCTATTGGCTCAGTTCTGATCGTTTGGATAGTTGCCTGTTCTTTTGCTTCTTTACGATTGCAGTGTTCGCATTTTACTCCGCACGGTCGACGAGAGAGTGCATCAGAATATGAGTGGAGTGTTCCCTTGCGGTGATGCACTTCAAAGTCGTAGCCCTGCAACTGCTCGATCCATCTTGCAACTTGGCCTTCAGGGTTCTTAAATTGGAGTAGCCATTTCAGAGGTGCGTGGTCTGTCCGGAGAATTAACTTCGTAGCCAGAATCAAGGCCAGAAGCTCGCGCCGGGTTACACAGTAGTTCCGTTCAGGTCTGGAGAGTACTTTGCTGTAATATGCGACCACTTTCTCTTGACCGTCATGAACTTGGGAAATCACAGCTCCGACCCCAACATTGCTAGCGTCTGCGTCCACGATGAACATTTTTCCGGGCGTGGAGTAACCCAAGATGGGGGCATTGCACAGCTGTCGCTTCAGTTCTTGAAATGCTTTTTCGCATTCTCCAGACCACCTGAACTGTTGGCCTTTTTCTGTAAGTTGATGCAGGCTCTTTGCAATGCCAGCAAAATCATTTACGAACCTTCTGTAATACGTGGCGAGTCCCAAGAAGCTTCTCAGTTGGTATTTATCTTTTGGAGAAGGCCAACTTTTCACGGCTTCGATTTTGTCAGGATCCGTTCTTACTCTTTCCGCTGATATAATGTGACCCAGATATTTTACTTCCGGACGAAACAAGGCACACTTTTCCGGGTTGAGCTTTAAATAAGCACTTCGTAGCCTCTCAAACACTTCTTTTAGATTTTCGCGGTGCTCCTCGTACGTCTTACCTATGACGATAACGTCGTCCAAATATACTAGGCAGGTTTTCCAGGTGAGTCCTTGCAATGTTCGTTCCATTAGTCGCTCGAAGGTGGCCGGACATTGCACAGTCCAAACGGCATCACTGCAAACTGCCAAAGACCGCTTCCTGTGGTGAAGGCAGTTTTCTCACGATCGGCACGATTTATCTCTACTTGCCAATAACCGCTCTTCAAGTCAAGTGTTGAAAACCATTTCACTCCAGAAAGCATATCCAAAGTGTCATCGATTCTCGGAAGTGGGTAGCTGTCCTTTTTAGTGACATCATTGAGACGTCGGTAGTCTACACAAAATCTCTTGCTGCCATCTTTCTTCTTCACGAGGACCACTGGAGATGCCCACGGACTTTGCGATTCTTCAATCACTCCCTCAGCTTCCATCTTCGACATCATTTCGGCAACTTCTGTTTGCTTTGCCAATGGAAGACGCCTTGCAGGTTGACGGATTGGTCGAGCGTCTCCGGTGTCAATGTGGTGTTGAACAATATGCGTACGTCCATATTCTCCGTCTTGTGCAGCAAATATATCAGCGTACTCACCGATTAGTTTTTCTGCCAGGATTCGCTGATCTTCGTCCAGATTACAGAGGCTGAGAATTTTGTTCTTGATTTTTATGCTCTGAACTGTTGTGACCAGTGTTGCACCCTGTTTTTCCGTTGTGGTCGATATAGCCTCAACAGGTACGCATTTTCCCACTATCTCCCCCTTTTTCACCTTTACACTGAATGTCTTTGGATTTAGAATCCTTACAGGGACCATGTTGTTCTTTGGCTCCACTAAGGTCTTTCCCACCATGAAGTCTCTTTTCTTTTCTGGCTCCATCAAATAGAATCGGTGGCTACCAGGACCACCTTCCAGTTTTGCCCACAAAATTGTTTCTGACGAAGGCGACATTTGAGACTGAGGTATTGGCGTTTCCGTATATCATTGGTATCTCCATGTTTCCGTATTTCAGGGTTTGTGCTCCCAAGTCGACTACAGGTCCATGTTCTCTCATGAAGTCTGTAACAATGATGCACTCATCACATATGTCAGCCACAAGAAACGCGTGAAAGAATATTATTCGAGGCAGCTGAATTTTTATGCGGACTTCACCATATACCTTAATCGTTGCTCCTGTAGCTGTTCGCAAGCTGCAACTGCTAGTGTTATGCAGCCAAGACTTCTGCACAAGATTCCTCCTGATGATTGAGGCCGTGGCACCGGTGTCTATTGTTGCCATCCATTTTTCTTTTCCACTGACTACTTCTACTAGAAGGCTTTCGTTGCATCGTTTTTCCAGCGAGACTTGGATGATGGTCCTGGGGTCGTCGACTCCTGCTACCAACTTCTGCCCCGCGAAGTTGGTGCTTAAGCATTTCCCGACTGATTGATAGCTGTTTCTGCGGGTTTCTTCCTCTATTTGCTTGTCACCACAGTGAGGGCAGTCTTTTCGTCGCACCGGTTCTTTACACTGCCTTTGAAGATGTCCTATTTTGTTGCAATTCCAGCAGCGCATTATCCGTCTATCCCGTCGAGTATCTCGTTCCTCAGCACTTCCTGGAAGCCTGATTGGCTGCTTCCATCGCTAGAGCGAAGGCAAGTGCTTCAGCAAGGGTTCTTTTCCCGGCCATCCTTACTGCTGACTGTAGCTTCAAATCTGCGATTCCCTGATAAATGCATCTTTTGCCATTTCGTCGATAATTTCCTGGCCTGCGGTGGGGTATGACAGATGTGCAAGTCTACTCACGTCTGCTTGGAGCTGCTGCAGTGTTTCTCCTCTTTGCTACGTTCGGCTTTGCAATTGGACCTTGTAGACCTCCTGCATGTGGCTGTCCCCAAACCGTTTCTCGATAGCCTGCACTAAAGTCACATAATCTTTATGCTTGTCGATGTCTACTGTTTGCAACAATTCTGCTGCAGGACCGTGCAAGGCCATTGTTAGGGCAAAGCACTTTTCCTCATTGTCCCAGTCGTTTGCACAGGCAGCCATTTCAAACTGCTTCTTATAAGTAGACCATGAGGTCTGGCCATCGAATGAGGGAGGCTTCAAATCTTTTCTTCTTGGACCGCTTAAAGAACATTCTCGCAGTTTCTGTTTTCGCACTGTGTCGAGCTCTTTTGCCAGTTGCTCAACTTTGCTGTCCATTTTCTCTATTCTTTTTCTTTTGTTCGAGGCTATTCTTTTGTTCTTCCAGATTTTCCTTTTGTTCGTCGAGACTGCTCTTCTGTTCGTCCATTTTTTGTTCCAGACTGTTCTTCCAGATTTTTCTTTTGTTCGTCCATTTTTAACAAGAGGAGTTGCATCATCGCAGCCATGACATTGCCGGTACTTGTCTGTTCATCCTCGTCAACATCAAAGGAATATGCATCAGGATCATGTCCCTCGTTGTTCAAAGCTGGCGCTGAGGCTTCTCTTGTTCAACTCGGATTTGAGTTGGACGAGGGTCAACTGCAATAGTTTTCGACCCATTCTAGCCTTTTCAAATAGTCAGAAAACACTTTTTTTTACACACAATAATTCCTATCCCACTTCTGACACCAATGTAAAATGTTTGTGTGGGTACTTTGAATTTATTTGAATTTTTTCTTAATTTTTGCCTTTTATCTGAATTTCGTCTCTGTCGTTGGTGTGGAATCATTCTTTTGAAGAGTTGTAAGGATAATTTTATGTTTTATGAAAAGGACTGGTAATAGTATTAATAGTAATGCTCCACTAGCCTATTGTAAAATGTTTGTGTGGGTACAAATGATAGAACTTATTCTTTTCAATACAAATCCCTTTATTCAGTACAGTTACAATTCACTATTTAATTGTTTCTCTCAGTACAACCCAATTTCTCAACCGCTTATACTTTTCTTATCTTTTACTTAAACCACTTAATCACTTCTCCTAATTAACACTTCAGATTTCACTTTAGAACTAACTTGCATACCTTCGGGATGCTGGTATTTATACTCGAATGACATACTTCGAGAACAATCCTCGCCATCCAGCGTCCCATACAATTTCCAATTTGCTAGAAGACTCGATTCCACTCTCCAGTCATCAATGGTCGAGACTTTGTTATTCAAGTATCGAAATCTTCTGGTCTTCGAGTATCGACATCTTCTGCTCTGTAAATCGATGTCGCTGCTCACATTTAAGTGGTTATCACATTATTATGGAGGCGAAAGACTGCGAGTTATGCAAACAATGTGATGGCCTAAAGGTTTGTCATATAAATGCTCAAAGCTTGCATGCAAAAATTGATGAATTTAAGGATGTGTTAGTGGGGTCAAATATAGATGTTATATGTGTTTCTTAAACCTGGTTTCAAACTGAAATAAAGGATGTTGTATACAGTTTATCTGGTTACAAATTAATGCGTGCAGATAGATGTAATCGTGTAGGTGGTGGTACAGCAACTTATATTCGAGACAGCATACATTTTAAGCCAGTTGTAAAATCAGACGCTTCATCTTTGTTTGAATATTTTTTCATTAATATTCCAAACGGATCCAGCAGTTATTTTCTTGGAGTTATTTATCGCCCCAATAAACATATTGACTTTTATATTTTGAACTTGAGCGCTTCTCGTCTCTTTACCTAGAAGTTATCCTTTGTGGAGATTTCAATTGTGATTTACTTCAGAATGATACCTCACTCCGTTTTCTCACTAAAATAAAAAGTTTTGGCTTATCAATAGTCAACACTGCAAATCCTACACATTTTCATTAAATACTTCTACACTTTTACATTTATTTTGTGTCAATAATATCGGCAACGTTCTGCTTTATTCTTAACTTGAGGCACCTGCATTCTCAAGGCATGATTTAATGTTTGCGACTTTTAAAGGTACTCCACAGGTTAAATCAACAGTCTATAAGTATAGGGACTTTAAGGCTGTTAATGTAAATGCCCTAGAAAATAGTATTCACGAAATAAATTGGCAAATGATTTTTTCAATGGCATCACCGGACGATCAAGTTGATTTTATTCAAACTTCAGTAAACCAACTTTTTAATATGCATGTACCGCTGAAAACAAAACTTTCTGGTATGGTTTACGGTTGACATACTTATTTCTATTAAGCAAAGGGATCAAGAGTACATGCGATGGAAGCGCTTTCGCGTTCCTGAATTGCTCTCTACCTTTCGAGCCTTACGAAAAAATGTGTGCAAAAAAGTAAAAGAAGCAAAATGTAGACTGTATTTAAAACGCTTAAACAAAAACATACCATCAAAAACCTTATGGAAAAATATTCGAGAACTTGGTGTTGGTCGACAAAGAGAACATTGTTCTCTGGATGTATGTCCCAACTATTTAAATGAACATTTCTCCAAAGTTCAAAGCAGTAGTAATCAAAATAGTTTACTTGTAGAGGAAACTTTTCAGGATGTTGACCCTGAATATGATGATTCTCAAACTTTTAGTGGATCGTTGAATGGGATTTTGCCGGTTGTTGACCCTGTACAAAGCACTGGTGAAGCAAACGAAACTTACCGGGTTGTGGACCCGGGTAGTGGACATTCCTTTCAATTTCAAAGTGTGGATGATGCGGATGTTTTAAGTGCTGTACTTAAAATAAAATCATCAGCTACTAGCTTTGATGAAATACATCCACGCTTCATCAAAATGATCCTACCCCACATTCTTCCTGTGCTAACACATGTTGTTAATACTGTAATAACAACGTCTTCTTTTCCATCTCTTTGAAAATTGGCTAAAGTTATACCAGTCTTAAAAAAAACAGCCACTCGATCATCTCAAGAAGAGTTTAGACCAATCTCAGTTTTGTCATTTCTGTCAAAGATTCTGGAAAAAATTTTACACAATCAAATTTCAACCTTTTTAAAGACATTCAAACTCTTAAGTGAAAATCAATCCGGTTTTAGACCAAACCACAGTTGTGTATCCGCTACTCTTAAGATTTCAGACGATATTAGAAATGCTATGGATAATGACTTGGTTTCATTTTTAGTTTTCTTAGATTTTTCGAAGGCATTCGACAAAATTAATCATAAAACACTTATTAAAACACTAATACAACAGTTTCGGTGTTCACACACAGCTGCAAAACTGATTTTATCATACATTTGCGGAAGAAGCCAAGCTGTTGTTATTGGTAATAAAACGTCCCATCCTTTAAATCTTTTCTGTGGGGTTCCTCAGGGATCCATACTTGGTCCCACTCTGGTCCAAGATCGTAAATAGATCTTTATTAATGATCTTCCACTCCAATCTGAATACTCTTCAATCGATTTGTATGCTGACGATGCTCAAGTTCGTATAAGCTGCAAGTTAGGCATGATTGAAGATGGTGTTGTGAAATTGAACTCTGATTTAAAAAGAATACTTCCCTGGTCCAATACAAATAGTCTTCACCTCAATCCACAAAAGTCCCAATGCTTAATTATTTATAAAAATAAACTTGATAACAGCTACTTTCCTGCAGTCTATCTCGGAAACGAACAAATTAAATATGTCGATAAAGCTATGAACTTAGGCATTCTACTTAATTCTACCCTTACCTGGGATGACCATATTCAAACTATTGTTGGAAAAATATATGGATCCTTACGGAGTCTTTCACTTTCGAAGCAATTTACTCCTCAACACGTTCGACTTATGTTGGCAAAAACTTTGATCCTTCCTATGATAACATATGGGTGCCAATTGTTTACTAGCCACAACTCAGAAACGAAAAGAAATCTAACTGTGGCTTTCAATAATATAACTCGATATGTATACAATCTCCGACGATATGACCATATTTCAAACTACACAAGTAACATACTAGGCTGTAATCTTTACACGTATTTCAGGCGGTTCTTTGTCAAATTTAACTGCATTACAATGCTGACAAACGACAGACATCTGACCGAATTGAACTGATGAGTGCGCACTGTATTGAATGTTTGGGTCATATCGAAAGGCTGCACGTTCAATGTTCACCGGAAGAATTTGTTGTTGTCGTTCAATAGTCGCACGTTGTGATCTTGCTTCATCACTTTGAGGAGCACGTACATCTGTTCTTCTCAATCGTTCTTGCTCATTGTAAGCTTCGTTGATCTCTTCTGACTGTCGCGCACGATTTTTAATCATTCTGATTCGAGCTGATTCCCTTTCCTCTTCCGTTCGACATGCTGCGACATTTCGGTGTCGCGTTGCATTCTGAGAATGCCGACCAATGTTACCATGACCTCTTCATGGCATCGTAACAAATATCTAACTGTAAATGATCATCTCGTTGCAATTGAAGTTTGGAAATCAACTGGAAAAACACAACAAATAGAATACCGATCTATTCCAATGGAAATGAGGTTTGGTTTTCGCCGACAAATAAAAACAATGAACTCACTCTTTTGTGATCGAAACGTCAAAAATATCACTTAGAAATAGATAATCCATAGATTTCACTCGAAAAATCAATGAAAAATGATAAACATATCATCAGAAAGAACAAACAATAAAAAATATGTTTTTTTATTATTCGTGTACCGTTTTTTCTTTGAATTGGTTGTTCGCTTGAAATAAACTTATCACTTAACAAATTGAAAACACAACCCACGGTGGATTTTTTTTTTCAAAATTTCTAATCCTGCGTTAAATTTTTATTGATCAATAGCAAATCTTTACTTTCATGACAGCCTTGGGTTATATAAATCTATTGCTATTAAGCTAATATTTGATTTAAGATTATTTATATGCTGACGATTTAATCGTTTTCACAATGCTTGGGACAAGCTTTAAGATTTCGAGGGAAAAAAGTAATAACATTCATAAATACAGAAAAACTTCAAACATTTGAGTTTGAATTTTAAAAATAAATTACCTTAAATTGCTCGTGTAACTTTTGAATAAAAGTTGTAAAAATAATTTTAAAATTATAAAAATAAAGCCTAGTTATACAGGGTGCTCCCTAATTCGTCAAGGATAATATGGGAAATGATTCTTGGGTATATTGGTCTATCTCCAATTTTGACAACATCTATCGAGGATTTAAGAAAATTCTTGCTTTTGTGTACCCTGACTCAGATCACGGAAATTACTCTGTTAATACTAATCGTAGAAACTTCGCACCAGTCTTCGTTTTTAGAAGAAATACTAGCCTTTGAAACTCCGTTTAAATAAAGTTAATATCTTGTTTGAGTCTTCAGATATTGATATTGCTTAGAAACATGTTCTATTTTTCTTGCCCAGCAAACAATTTTTTGACTTTGTGGTTACTTTTCTCCAGAAAATGCGTAATATACATAACGTTTTACTATTTTTTTTTTTTCGAATCAACGTAACAATAATGAAGAAATATTATCAACAAGTTTGCAGAAAACGATCAATTTTATGATACTTGGGAAAACCTGCGGCAGGTAAAAAAAGGAATTTATTATGTTTTACCTACGTTTCTAACAACAGGTTTCCGAAGAATTAATAATTTTCCAATAATTTTTTTTAAATTGCATAGCTATTAATTAAAAAGTTTAAAAGCGTGCTCGTCTATTTAACTACCTGTTAGAACCCTCATTTCCTTACCCTGTCCCTTAAAAGTTCTCAGAAAGAGTTAGGTTTGAGGTATGAAGACCTATTTGGAAAATTCACCGAAAAAAAATGGTGTAAAAGAGTATTATTTAATTATTCTTTCAAATTCAATAATTCACAAAATATCTACTTTTTTGTTATGTTTTTTCTTTAAATAGTAGATACGCGCACTAGTAGCATAGTAAGGAGATTTAAACTACATATAAGTATGATGAGAATATACTTAGGGAAATAGAAAAGACCGTGTAGGCGAATTGACTCGACAAAAAGGATTAGCTTGACCGACTTGACTGCTGGACTTATCACACCGTTCTGCCGAGCTTCACTTCTCAGTTGGATTTGTCGCTTACACCTACATATGTACATAACATATGTGCAAGAACTGCTTCAAGATGTTCTGCAAAACTGGCTTGAGTTTTCTAACCCGTTGCTGGAGCGGAGCTTGGAAGACAACGAGTTTATTAAAATTTACAAGAGATGGGATCTCAAATTTTCATAATCTTCATAAACTGGCTGCGGACAATCCACATATAAAGTAACATAAATCATTTCAAGACAAATTCAGCGTCAATATGTAATTGTGGGCAGGTGTAATTGGAAACAAGTTAATCGCCCCGTTAAAACTACCACCTAGGCTGAATTCTACAAACTATCTGCAGTTTTTGTGAAATGATTTACCAGAATTATTGGAAGACATTCCACTACTTCAGCTAGCTTCATCATATTTCTAACAGGATGGTGCTCCAGCCCACTATGGTCGTGAGGTTAATAATTGACTAGATGAAGAGTACAGTAATCGTTGGATAGGAAGAAGTGGAGCAGTTTACTGGCCTGTAGGATTTGGAAATAACTTGTTTATTTAACTGAAATATGTAGCAAGTTAACGTGAATTGGAATAGTATATTCTCGAAGCGTCATTAAAAGTGAGGCAGCAGTTAGCATCAATAAACATTCGCAGTAAAACCCAAAAACAGAGTTCCGAATGAATAAAAAACAAAGAAGGATACGTCGAGCACCTATTATAACTGTTTTAGTGCTCACATACAATAAAAATTATCTAAAACCACACAAAACCATTTTCTATTCATAGCATTTTGAGCTTACAGCAAGAAAAACTCTTTTTTTTTTTAATTTTACATGCTGGAGATTTTTCCAAGTATCATAAAATTGATCGGTTTTTCTACAAACTTGTTGATGATATGTTTTTATTATTGCTACGTTCATATGAAAAAAAAGGTAAACCTTATGTTTATTACGCATTTTCTAGAGAAAAGTAACCTCAAAATTCAAAATTATTATAGCCAAGACAAATAGAACAGTCTTAGAAATTGGATATCTGAAGACTCAAACAATATATCAACTTTATTTAAACAAAGTCCTAAATGAAGTTTTTATTGTACCATTAGTATTAACGTAGCAATTTCCGTTGACATGGGCCAGGGTACACCAAAGTAAGTCTTTTCTTAGATCCTCGATAAATGATGTTAAAATTGGATATAGACCCATACTGTAGAACCATTTTTTCTTAGAATATACCCAAGAATTATTTCGCAAACTATTCTTGATAATTATTCCTTATTAATTATTCTTATCTTTTAAAAAGAGTGCTCCCCCTTGATTAGTGATTCCAAATCAGTATTTTTCCCTAGAATCGGTTACGGTTTGCTAATAAAACAATAAAGGGTGTTTTTTGTTTAGAGGTATACAAATTCAATATGAAATAAAACACTTGAAGCTAATGTTAATGTCTATGATATTAGCTTTATTTAATAGATAATTTTATGCCATTAGTGTTTAAATATGATATCGGGTATATGTACACCACGGCTAGCTCAAATAAAGCGCAATCGTGAAGTCCAATTTTCGACAACTTTATCGAGCAACTGGGGCCATATATCAGCAATAACACGGCGAACACTTCCAAATCGTCCAACGTCTCTGATTCGTCGACATATCCCCAAAGAAAGTAATCTGAAGGTGTGAGATCACAAGATCGCGGAGGCCAGTTTACAGGTTCATTACGCGAAATTATGCGCTCAGCAAATGTTTCCCGCAATAAATCGATGGTCGCGCTCGTCGTGTGGCATGTTGCGCCATCTTATTGAAACTAAAGCTCTGTCACGTTAATGCTATTCAACTGAGGAACGAAGAAGTAAGAAATCATGTTTCTCTAGCGCTCTCCATTGACGGTAACATTCTCGCCGGCATCGTCCTTAAAGGAATATAGACCGATGATTCCACCAGCCCATAAGGCACACTAAACAGTGAGTTTTAATGATTGTAAGGGCATCTCGACAAAGGCTTCTGAGTTTTCTCCAGTCCAAATTCGGCAATTTTGCTTGTTTACATATGCATTTAACCACAAATGGGCCTCATAGGAGACCAAAGTTTTGCGTTGAAAATGAGGATCAAGCTGAATCGTATTTTCGGCCCATTCACCGAACCTACAACGCGTATAATGGTCACGCGATTTCAACTCTTGCACCAGCTAGATCTTATAAGCTTTTAAGCTAAGATCGTTCCGTAAAACCTTCCACAAAGTGGATGAGCATAGCTCCAATTGCTGTGCACGATGGCGAATCGACTCATTCGGATTCTCCTCAACACTGCGCTAGTTTGTCGTCTTTGGGGATGCGTATTATCCACTAGAGTGTACATGGTGCGAAAACGATTCATCGTGTTGCGACTAACTTGCTCAGATGGACGATTATGTCGGTCGTTAAATGGACGTAGGGCACTATAATTTTGGCGAACTGAACCATGGTTTTCAAAATAAGTTTGCACAATTTACACGCCTTATTCTGGCGTTAATCTATTCATCGTAAAAGCGAAACATACTAACCACAAATCAACATTGAACTGTCAAATTGGCAATCTGTAGAAACAGTTTTGCCAGTTTAAAACCAAACCTCTAAAAAAAACAACCTTTATAATATAATTATATAAAATATAATAAAAAACAAAATTAGGGAGGGACGAAGGAGAGATAATGTACGATGATTTTGAATGTTTGCAGATTTTTAAGACTAGGAAATAAAGAACTTGCAGCAGGGTATTCCATAAGCGAATTACAAGCTTGGGAAAGAAGCACGTAATTTCGGACTATATCCGAAAGTGGGTTTGAAGGTAAAATGATGAGTATTCGTAGCGAGACGGATCTTGCGGTTGATGGTTCGAAGGGACGAAGTACTACTGGCAATTACATTAGAGCCCTGATCGTGAAAATAGCTACAGAGTTAGGTAAGACAGGAGACATTATATCGGTGTTAATTGACTACATAACTGGGTGATTAAATTTCGCTTTAACGACAGTAGACATCATTGCTTTTTGGAAGCACTAAGTTCCACTATATTGGTGGTTCAACAATTAGTTATGCTGTTAACAGTGGAATTTAATGTAAAACAGGTGCGTGAGCCTGGGAATGATTACGAAAAACAGAGTAATGGCTATTAGCACCATTCGGTGTTCGAATCCCAACTGCTCTCTTCACTCGTTCATTTTTTTAGTTAACTGAAATCAAGTAAGATGAGATAATTAGAAAATAACAACAAAGCACTAACAATTTAGTCTCCCTATTAAACGTTGAATGCCACCCATGGAGCGAAAAAAACACTGAGCCCAATCGTTTTTCTTTTTCTTTCCATTCCATTTTCCAAAAATCTAAACACATGCTGACGCATTATACATATGTGTATTCATACCCACTTGAGCGTTAAGTGCTTTAAAAAAAATAAAAGAAAAGGAATACACCAGATTAGAAGTGGCAGACAAGAGATCATTAATTTAATAAAAATTAAAAAGTATGTTGGTACAGAACGGAGCCCTGGGAAACAGCAGCATTTATTTTGTGTGTACCGTTTTTCTTCTCATCAAAAACGGTCATCGATCGCAAATGCTTTTTCAAATACCATTGCAATATCAAGTGCAACTATCTTGCCTTCGCCAGATTGGTGTATACTTTGGTTTCACTTTTCAGTGAGACATGCCATCAAAGCAGCAGCGAACCTGGACCATGAAATCCACATACCATACCTCAGCCTGGATTTTGCTGGTTTTTTTTTTTTTATATAATTTACGCGCGCCTAAGGGGTTAGATACCCTTTTACTGTTGCCAGGGCGCGGGAAGGTAGAAAGGAGGAGAAAGGAAAATTGTTTGTAGTGGTTTGAAACTCAGGTCTGTTTGGTTTCGGTATTCGCTCTCCAGGGGGTGGGGGGAGTCCGAATAGGACGGAGAGTTTTTTATTCACTCAGAGTGGAAGGTTATAATTCGCAGTAATTTTTTGTACTTGAAACTCTACAACGGCCAAATCTGTCAGTGTTATGCCTTCACACGCAGAATTTTTCTGTCTGAGTTCCAGTTACACAACTGAAAAACTTGTTCATGGGCAGGATTCGAACCTTGACCCCTCCGAGTAAGAAGCGGTTGCTAGTACCACTACACCACGGCCACCCGATTTAGAACTGTTCTTATAAAACACATATATTGTCACTGATTTCCTCTCAATAGAGCATCGAATTGGGCTTCTGACTTCGGTTTTACCTGCAAAATCTCAGAAAACTGTGATATTAAAGAATATCTGTATGTTAAGAATCCGGAAGAAATTATAATAGAAACCATCTTATTACTAATGTGGGGAAATAAAAAGGGCATTTAGTTTTAAGGTTAAAATTGTAATGGGATGAATTAATTATAAATGATGATAGTAAAAATAATAATAATTATAAAGATGATTTGGTTTTAAATTTCTTAGATATTCGATGTATGGATTTGAATTTAGAAAACAATTAATCCAAAACCATTTAAAAAAACAGCGCTAACTGATTTTATGTGATTTGAAGCGAACTTCAGCTGTTTTATTTAAATTTTTATTTATATAATTATACGTATATACTCGTAGATGTTCCAAATATGTTAACTTTTTTTTATTAAAATGTATAGATACCTGATGACCTTCCATTTGAACAGCTCCTTAGGGAAGCAAGTATTTTATATGAAAAGTATCCATTACATAATGTAGAGAAAGATGTAGACAAAATGCTTAGTACTGAGTAAGTAATACCTTTTACAATAAATATATAACAAGGAAATAAAATATATAAAAAAACATTGACATTTCGTTATAGATTGGAGGAAAGAAAACGTCAAGAAGAAAAAGAAAAAGCTGTAAGAAAGAAACTAATCGAAGGAAATAGATACAAGAAGACTCTTGTAAATAATATTATTCCTTCTTTTTTGCTCAAGAAATCCTTTATAGTTTCCACAACATTCTCTATCATTTTTGGAATCTGTGCATATTACTATAAAAATCAGTATTGGTCTTCAAGTGTTAGTTGATTAATATCTAACCTGGGGACATCATATAACTCTGTGAAGCCAGGATTTATATTAGAATTTAATATTTGTTAGCTGCAGACACTACTTATATTAAAGAAATTGTGTATAAAAATACAAGAACATAAATAAAACTTACTTTGACAAGATCTAATTGATATTTATTACTTTACAGTTTTAGTATGAGTACTCCTACTCAGATAACCTTATCCGTAACCCCCATAAATATATGTATTAGTTTTAGATAGTTTTAAAATATAGGTCCGCCTTGGGATAGAAATGTTTTGGGATCTGATCTATTGGCACATGCTATGAAACAAATCGTATAGATCTGCCTTCAACACCCACTGAGTTACAGTCTGTTTAAAAAAGTTTCTTCAAAGAAGTATGTACTAATAATTATTTAGTTGTAACTTCTAGTGTATTAAACTTAGAGGAACCAAGCTGTGCTCGTTTGATAGCCAATTGATTAATAGCTTATTCATATTTAAACACCATCCATACTTTCGTTTTCTAGATATTTGTCTTCAAACACTTTTTTTTTTGGGGAAAATCCCATTTATGTCGGAAAAGCGTGTTTATAATTGTTTTTCTTTTTTATTATTTTGGTGTGACATAATATTACCTATAAATTCACCATACAAAGTTTTTATCTGGGGCTATAGTTTTCCAGGTTATACCTGCAAAACTAGAAAAATTCACTTATTTTAGGGCAATTTTTTTGTAATAATAAATGGTGATTAATTTATTTAACCTTATACCTGGAAAACTGTAAGCCCAAAAATAGTAAAACAAAATCTATCTTACGACAAGCGGTATCTTACAGTAGTTTTTTGCGATTTTTTTTTTTGCAATTTTATATGCAATACCTTCTCTTTTACTTAACTGAGATTATTTGTTGTGTAAAGAAGTTCCAATTGACACCGTTTTTCTTTCAATTGATGTATTAATTAATGTGGAGCGAGCACAGTATGGACAAGCGATCAAATATAAAATTATTGAATGCTATAATAACGGCGAATTCCAGATACCAGTAGCCAAAAAAATTAAGATTAACAGGTGTTTATATCACGGCTTATTAAGAAATGCAGAGAAATTGGAACAACTGAATAAGTGAATTTCCATGGACGTCCTCGTAAAGCATCACGTCGATCAGATAAACGAACCGTCGATTTGATCAGAAAGGACCCTTTTATGTCATCGAGAGACATTGTGAATGAATTGCAACTCAAGGTAAGTTCCAGAACGTGCACTTGAATATGAGTTAAAAAGTTATCCGCCATCTAAAGCATTTAAAAACAGGTCTGTTTAAAAGAACTTCAATTGATTGTCTCGAATATTACAATTTGAATACACTTTTAAATTAGGTTTTGCAGAAGCACATATAAATTGGTCTGTATACAAGTTCTTTTTAGTGATGAATCAAAGTTCAACCTGTTTAAGTCTGATGGCATCTGTCACATTCGTAGAAGAAAAGCTGAATCCCCGTATTGCAAAGGCTTTGGAGTATAATGGGGGGAGTATAATGGTGTGGACTTACTTCTAATCGATTGGAGTTGGACCTTTTCACCAAATAAAAATTGTAATGGTTCGATTTATCTACTGTGACATCTTAAATGAGAAAATGTTACCATACAGCGAATGGAATACGAAGTGGCGTACACCCATACGAAACAACAATGACCCGAAACTTTCATCGAAGGTCAAAGAGTGGTTTGATTCGGATTCAAGTTTTGGAGTGGCCTCCCCACCCTAATACCCTGATTTGAATTCCATCGAAAATGGAAATGGCATGTTAAAGCGTAGAGTTGGAAACCAACGCTTCAAAAATAAGGATGAGCTCATGACGTGTTTGAAAACAGAATGGAAATTGAAAGCAACGTGAATAATAAAAAACCTATTTGAGTCTATGTCCCGTAGATCTGCGGGGTAATTAAAAATACAGGTTATCACTCCAAATATTAAAAGTTGATTTGGTTTCGAACAGCTGCATCAGAGGAGTTTGTATTTGATTTTACTTTGCATGAATTGATTTTGAATTTTTGTTTTTATTATAACTATCTAAATACTTACTGTAATAAATAAAAATTATCTTATTTCTATTATGAGAATAAATACATAAATATTCGACTTTGAATAATTCAGAGGAAAAAGTAGCTTAGGTTTCGAGCAATACGGTATACGAATGGTATACGAATACGAATAATACAAAAAATAATAAGGACAAGGTAAGCATGTTCAACGCATTTCTCATTTTAAATAGTATATTTCCTAGAACAAATTATTTAATAATACTAACGCATTGTGTCAATAACACAGTTTATAATAACTATTAGTCCTCCAATCTCCCTTTATTTCTTAGCCAAAAATAAATATATATTAACCACGCCTTCCATTTGTAGTTGGAAAAAATAATAGGGAAAAGCATTGTAAGTTTGCCGTTTTGTCAGATTAAACGTTTATGTTTCACTTTATTGTTACAAGACCACTTCTTTGTTAGTTTTATGAGTAATTTCTATAAGTATTTAGTGGCATTGCAATTAATAAGGTCAGTCTTTTGCTTCAAAATGGTAGAAATAAGCACTGTACCCAAGATGACAATTCAGGAACAGTGAAAAAATGGTTTAAGTATTAGAAAAAATCACGGAATTTTTAAAGTGATCGAAAACAAAAGTACATAATGCTTCATTCCACAAATAAACGCAAGACATAGAAAAATTTCGACAGATTGCCGGTAACAAATTCCAAAAAGAACCCATTTTCTTCTTCGGAAGACTTTAAAACTGATTTGTCTGCTCCAAGTAGTAGCATCAGCAACTATCAGAAACCGATTGATAGAAGGCAATTTGTTTGGAAAGAAACTGAAGAAACTGAGAAACTGAAGCACGTCCAACATAAAATAACGAAAGCAATTCGTCAGGAAAGCGCGGAGATAGGAAAACCGTTCTGTTATCCGACCTAACAAAGCTAAATTTGTTCGGAGCTAATGACAAAGTGTTCGTGAGATCCCGAAGGAACCATGATTTAGATTCCAAGTACACAAAAAACTATAAAGCATGGCGGCGGCAGTATAATGCTTGTGGGATGTTTTTCCTAGTACGGAGTAGGCCCAATGTTTTGGATAAAGGATACCATGAACTCTTTAATGCAAATTAACATCTTAAAAAATATCACGCTGCAATACGCAGACGAAAAAACATGCAGCTGAAGTGCAAAGTCCTGCTGGAATTCAAAACACTGTTCCAAGCTAATCAAAACCTAGTTCCACCGAAACGATACTTATTATGAAGTGGCCGTCCCAATCTCCCGATTTAAACCCTATCGAACATCTTTGGGGAGTCCTTAAGAAAGAAATTTTCATTTTCATTTATGGCAGGTGGCCCTCCAGGAAACTTGGGATGCTTTTCCAGTCGAGACTTTCAGAACTCTAGTGGATTCAATGCCTCCTAGGTGTTATGCTGTGCTTAAGACTAAAGGAAGAAGTTCTAACAAAATAACTTATGCATAAAATAAACTTGAACAACTTTCAAAAATTGTAGTAATTTCAAATGTGTCCCTATTATTTTTTCCGGGTATTATGAAAACTAACTAACTTTTTGTTATTAAATTCACTATGTAATATTTTTTTTATGAAATTGAACTATAACATGTTTTCGTACCTTTGTTAAGGTGTAATTGAATCACCCATTTTTAATTTGTAGTGGTTATTGGCCGTTTTCGAAAACGTCATTTGATCGTCATTTGCAATACTTAAGGGTTGCGAACATCAAACTGCAAACGTCATTTGGTATCGTTGATCTGTGTCATCTACATGATTTTTTTCTTGCAAGAGCATTTGACGTTTTCGAACAGAGCAATCATCCTTGAATGCACGTTATTACGCAGTACAAATTTCTGGCTGCTTTTTTGCAGCGCATATAACGTTTATGAACATCTGTCCTGCAAACACTGCATTATCGAACATGCAAAGGCAGTTTGATTTATAATGTCGTTTTCGAACAAATGACTTTCGCAGCTTGCGTTTAAGAACATTTTGCAAAAGCAATTTGATGCAGATGACGTTTTCGAAAATGGCCATTATATAAGAAAATTAAGACAAGACATGATTGTCCCCATTATTTTTTCCACCATGTATGTTTATATATACAGGGTATTCCGAATAATGTGTCGAAGCCTTTCCTTTTTTAAAACAAAAAGTATTTAATGAGTTCTAATTAAATGTACATAAACAGTTATGTTACGTCGAAACACAGATAATATTAGATGTAACTTAGAGCGCCCGCATCGGGTCAGTAAGTTAGAATAATATTGTTAAATTGGTTAAGCTAGTTTTTAAAGTCTTTTCGTTTAGCATGTAAGAGGTAATGAATCAGATCTATCTGAAATGATTTGCAGTCTACATGATGCGGAAACTAAAGTTTCATAAACAAAACTGATTTCTTAAGATAATAAGTCTTGAGCTAAATCTATGAATTAAAGTACTTTTGTTTAATAATGTTAAAGTGTTTATTTAAGTACAACGTTTGGACTTTTCTGCCTTACAACCATATTAATGGAATTCCAATGCTATCAGAGATAACATATCTAGCTAAATATATGCGAATAAATTTGGTATTTACAGTATTGCATGACAATAATCTGGTTTCGACAACTTAGACCAATTGTTTACTATTTTCGTTGGTTGTAAACGTTAGCTTAAGTTTGTCCATTAATACGTCCATTAATACCCGTTTGGTAAGGATATAGTCTGCAGGCGCTGAACAACTTCATGTAAGTCGTCGAGTGATTGTTTGGTTGGTGGCTGTAATTATCGGACAATTTTTTTCAGGCAGTATACCCTGTATTTAATTTTATTTCAAAGAGGATTTTGGTTAATGATAGTTTCATGTTTTCCTTATAAGCAGTGCACATTCTACACAGAATCTCTTCGTCAATGAGTGATGCTGGTGCATTTGATTGAAGGTAATTCCCGGTGGTTTTGTTACTGAAGCTCTGAAAATAGCTGACACAGATTGTATAGGTATAGGCGGCAATTCACAAGAAATTTACTGTGATGACTTTCAGTGGGATTGCTTCGGAAGCGTAGTGGTCAATCATCATTATAAAGGGTCCGCCATCTAACGTTTTTTTTTCAACTAGTGCTTATTTCGTGAATGGTAACACTTAGTTCATATCTGATTTGACAGATAATTAGTTTTATCCTTCCGGTTAGTAATGGAAAATATCGATTGTGTGCAGCAGGACGGCGCTACGTGCCACGCAGCCGAAGCTACACTCGATGTTTTGCGCCCTGTTTTTGAAGATCGCATTATCAGCCGCAGAGCTGATGTCGTTTGGCCACCTCGGAGCTGCGATTTGACACCGTTGGACTATTATTTGTGGGGTGCCGTAAAAGATAAGTGTTACGCCGACAAGCCAGAGACAATTGACGCTTTAAAGGACAATATTCGTGAAGCCATTGGTGAAATACAGCTGCACACAATCGATAATGTGCTTAAAAATTGGACCGATCGTGTAGGCTACTGCATGGCCAGCTGAGGCAGCCATTTGAATGAAATTATTTTCCATTATTAACCGGAAGGATAAAACTAATTATCTGTCAAATCAGACATGAGCTAAGTGTTACCATTCGCGAAATAAGCACTAGTTGAAAAAAAAAAACGTTAGATTGCGGACCCTTTATATTAATATATATTCCCATAATAGAACTTGATTGCTAATAACCAATTCGCTTCTTTTTTGATGGAAGTTTGTTTATGTATACTGGGAATGTCTTGCTGAAAGTGTCGTGGTTTTCGTTAAGGCTCAAGGTTAGTTTTTCATTGACACGCATGCAATTTACACATTTCGTAATTGATTCGTTATTACACTCACTGGTTTTGTGATTCTTTAGACATTTTGCACAAATTAACTAAATATATGTTATTTGTGTCTATGATAAAAATGTAAATTAAAAGTTTAGTTCTAACAGAACCATCAACCAGTAAAGTAATTGTTGCTTTTCGTTCAGCTGTTCTATTTTTACTTATTATTTGTAACATAATTTCTGCGACCGTGACAGGACTGATATAGTGATAACTTGTTACATTTATAGTGAACAAATAAGTGAAATTTTGTCACTAATAAAGTAAAAAGGTTTTTTCAATAAAATTCAGTGTAAAGTTTTTAAATAAATAATGTCGCAGCTCGAAAGCACTAACCAAGGAGAGAATTTGGAGTACTTCGCCGATCAACAGGAACTTGTTCGAGAACAAATTGTGAGACTGGTTCGCAATTACAACAAGGACTGCGAGGTAAGAAAAGCTCGCAAATACCTCGAGGATAGACTGGCAGAATTGACAAAAATCTAGGATCAATTTGATAACGTCGACAACATAATTCGAGTTGGTTTTTCTCAGCAATTAGAACATCCATATTTCAAAACGGACTACTTCGAAACCATTCGAAGGATTGCAGAACAAATGCGCAATGACATCATGGGCCGATTGGATGCTTTAACAGCAGATAGCAGGCTCCAGAAGAAACAGGTCCCCAAAAATGTTGAGCCAGCCGTAGACAAATACGATGAAAGGTGCAATACCTAAAGGAACATCTGAGTACGAACCAAAGAAGAGCCTGAGAAAGTCCATGGAAATGAATGTGAAAGATATATTTTATTTACTGGTAGAAATTTAAAAAAAATCTATAGGTACGAGTTTCAAACAAATCAACAGTTTTCCCACCAATTCTGCCAGATAAAGCTAAAAACAGTGCAGCAGAATTGGGATGAAATATCAACACTGTATCATAGAATGGAGGACAATATACTCGTAACAACTCAAGACATATAAAGTTACTTTGAGATGAGGATCTATTGCCGCCAGAATGTTAAAATATTAGCAGAAAAATCGAAAAAGGTATCCCAGCGCAGTTCTTTTTACTTACATGCCAGTTCGTCCAAATACTCATGTAGGCTATGCAACAAAGGTGCACATTCTATTCAAAAATGCAATAAGTTTCTTAACATGAGCATCAAATCGCCGTCAAAGCATAGGTAGACTAGGTTTGTGTAGAAACTGTCTGGCATACAGCCATTTTTCTGATAACTGTCCAAGCACCCATAGATGTCGTTACTGCCAGCAGCCACACCATTCGTTTTTACATAATTCGACACATAACACATTACCAGTAAATCATCAATCGCAACTAGTATCGAATAACAACAACTTTCTTGACTCAATGATAAATCCCAATGCTTCTAGTTTCAAGCCTCCGATTCTGGAACAGCTTTCAGCAATTCAACGTGATACTCTGAACGAGCAACGATCGAACCAAGAAACACCCTGTTGCAGCAAGTCCATCGACACATATTATTCTGTGCCACAGGCGTCTACCCAAGTTATGCTGGTCACAGCTATGGTGAAGGTGAGCGGATCGTCAGGAAAGGTTGTTTCACTACGAGCATTGCTGGATTCAGGATCAGAGGCTTCATTTATAATAAAATCAGCATTTCAACTTTTAAATTCTAGACACAAATCAACTTATGTCGAGGTTTCCGGGTTAGGTTTGATCAGCAGTGGCACATGTAAGAAAGTTATTAACATCACGATCGGTTCTTTTTTAAGCCAGCTAAGATTGATCTGTTGTTGGGCAGCGAAGTCTTAGCTGACATACTTTTACCAGAATTGGTCAGGCCCAATAACGATAATTTTCCCGTGGCACAAAAAACCAAACTCGGATGGATTCTCTTTGGACGTGCACCCTTTTCGTCTCAACCCGTAAAGAGTTTTCACCAAGCTTACACCCTCGATGAAAGTCTGCAAAAATTCTGGGAGTTAGATGAAGCTCCTTTTCAGAGTGCAGAAACTCCAGAAAATATGGCGTGTGAGGAGCACTTCTTAAAAAACATAAAGCGATTGCCAGATGGACTGGACGATGTGAAACTGCCCTTCCCTTCAAAGGAAATATGCGTCCCGTGCTTGGACGCTCATGAGAAGGTGCTCTAAGGAGATATAAGGTGCCCTAAGTTAGAAGTACGTCTACTCAAAAACATGTAACATGACCGAAGTGGGGAACGAACACGTTTTGGACAGCACACCGCACTACTTCACGCGGTCATAAAAGAAAGCAGTTCTGCAACTAAATTCAGAGTATTTTTTTATGCTTCGTTTAAGACGTCGGATGGAAAGTCACTCAACGACACCCTGATGGTAGGACCGACTCTACAAAATAACATTGTCGATGTCATCTTAAAGTGGAGGTTGTAGAGGTACACGTTTACAGCCGACATCGAAAAAATGTACCGCCAAACCTGGGTGAATGAAAGAGATTCCATTTACCAACTTGTACTTTGGCGCAAGGATCCATCAGAAGTTCTCAAAACATATCGGCTGAAAACAATTACCTTTGGGACAGCGTCTGCTCCTTATTTAGCTATCCGCACTCTCCATTGGTGAGCAGAAAAAAACAGTTTCCAATACCCACGAGCGGCAAGGATGATTTTAGAGGAGATGTAAGTTGATGACATAGTTTCCGGGGCTGGCACAAAACGAGAAGCTGAGGGGAAAATTAAGGAAATAAAAATAACACTTGAAACAGCGGGATTTAATCTACGTAAGTGGGAGTCAGACTTAATGCAAGATATACCGTGAGGTGTTTTCTCTCCCTTCGGAAGGTTTAAGTCAACTGAAGATACTAGGAATTCATTCGCTCCCCAAAGTAGATAGTTTTTTGTACAGCTTCACCCCACTAAAACATCCGCAGCCAACGAAAAGATCTATTTTGTCAACCATAGCCAGGCTTTTTGACCCGATGGGATGTATTTCGCCCTGCATTAGAAAAGCGAAGTGCTTTTTGCAACTGCTGTGGATTAAGAAAATGAGGTGGGATGAACCAATCGAAGAAGACATCCTAAAAGACTGGAACACATTTTTTCAAGATCTCGGAGCCGTGGACTATATTCGATTCGGATTCTGCGACGCGTCGGAAAAGGCGTTTGGAGCGGCGGTTTATATTCGCGTTTTGGATGAAGAAGGTAAGGTTCATATGAGTCTGCTACTTTCAAAGACTAGAGTGGCTCTAGTTAAGCGGTTGGAATTATGCGGCGCAGTCATTATAGCGAAGATTCTAAATAACGTCGCTGGGATCCTTAACCTGACTGAAAAGAAGCTTGGACAGATTCCACAATTGCGCTTTATTGGATCAAGTCGCCACCAGCACGATGGGAAACATTTGTTGGAAACCGGGTCAGAGAGATTCAGCGACTGACAAACCCATCTATCTGGAGACACATCCCAACCGGGCAGAATCCAGCAGATTTAGCGTCCCGAGGAGTACTACCCTCCACGCAATTATCTGAGGGCTTATGGTGGAATGGACCGCATTTCCTACATGGTTGTTGGAATTTCGAAGTTCCAAATCAACCAACGAACTTTTGGACAGAAGAAGGCCAAAAACGGACACAAGTTCACCGAAGCGAAATATCAAAAAACCCAATAATTTTGTTGACTGGGAGAGCGTCTAAATTCCAAAAACTGGTCAAGATAGTTGCGTATTGTCGTAGGTTCCTCGAAAACTTCCAACAACACTTCCCCAAGTTCTGCCGCTATATCCGAAGCCAACAAATCGACCCCAAGAAACGGGGCACCATTCCCTTTACGCCGACGGAACTCAAGGAAGCGACTACAGTTCTGATTCGAATCGCACAAAGTGAGATGTTTCTAGAAGGCATAACAAAGGCAAGAGGTATGGGATCATTACATCCATTTGAGGACGGCAAAAGTATCATTCGTGTGGGCGGAAGATTCAGGAATGCCAACATACCCTATGACCATCAACACCCTATCATATTGGATTCAAGGCACAAGCTATCAACATTAATAATACGCGAGTCACACATCATAACCCTACACGGAGGTATTCAACTAATGATGGCACACTTACGACAGAAATACTGGATCTTCCAACTGAAGAGGACGGTCAAAAAACACGTGAACAGCT
Source organism: Volucella bombylans (assembly GCA_949129095.1). NCBI lineage: Eukaryota > Metazoa > Arthropoda > Insecta > Diptera > Syrphidae > Volucella > Volucella bombylans. The sequence goes on from OX422141.1 coordinate 59,152,960, forward strand.
GTACCATCCGCTATAGGTTCCGAGCCAAAGCCACTCAACAGCTAATGGAAGAGCTGCCAACCCCTCGAGTCACAGCGTCAAGGCCTTTCACAAACACGGGTATAGATTATGCAGGGCCTATCAACATCCGGGCTTGGAAAGGTCGAGGAACCAAGTGCCACAAAGGATACCTGGCGATATTTGTCTGCTTGCCTACTAAAGCCATACACCTCGAAGCAGTTAGCGACTTAACCACTCAGGCGTTTCTGGCAGCGTTTCGATTTGCAGCTCGGCGTGGAGTTTGTGCCCAAATTTATAACGATTGTGGCACCAACTTCGTAGGAGCAGATACAGAACAACGACGTCAAATAAAGAGCGGAAAACAGGATTGGGAAGACATTGCGAACGTCCTCTCAACTCAGGGAATAAAGTGGAATTTCATTCCCCGAGATTCTACCTACTTTGATGGTTTGTGGAAGCAGGAGTGAAGAGTGTTAAGTTCCACTTAAAGCGAATTGTTGGTAATGGGACAATTACTTATGAAGAGCTCGCCACGCTTTTAGCTCAAGTCGAAGCGTGTCTTAATTCGAGACCTCTTTGCCCGCTCACAGAAGATCCAGAGGACTTTAACGCATTGACACCCGCACATTTCCTGATAGGTGAGACTCTATTTACAGTTCCTGAACCAGATTTGACCATACGTAAACAAAGCTACGCCGACCGATGGAAGACGATTCAGGCGCATTTGCAGATATTTTGGAAGCAGTGGCAGACAGAGCACTTGAGCCATTTCCAACAGCGTCCGAAATGGTTGAAACCTTAGCCCCAACTTAAGGTAGGAGATTTGGTGCTTATCAAGTATGAACGACTTCCCCCGGCAAAATGGAGCTTAGGCCGCATCCTAGAAACATACGCAGGAGTTGACAATCTCTTACGGGTAGTAAAGGTAAAAACGCAGCTTGGAGAATTCCGACGACCAATTACAAAACTATGTCCGTTACCAATCAACGACAACCCACAATAATATCATATAATATTCACATGTATATATTCAATAAAATTTATTCAAATATGCATTCATAAATAATTTAAGCACAATACCAAAAAAAAATATATTATATAAATATAATAAACCTAATACACACCACTTCATTCACATCCATCCATATCCAAATACAGTCCACTTACCGTTATACGTAACGTACTCAATCACCGAATCCACACACGCAAACACATGCAAATTCACACCCATACACACATGAATGCAAACGTACAATTAATTCTCGATAGATCAAAATTTGTCGATCCAATTCACAATCGCACACTCATCCACACAAACACATCTTCGTTTCAAAAAAAAAAAAAAAAATAATACAATAGTAAACCTAAGGTGAAAATATCCAACATCAAAAGCAATAAAAGGAATTTTACTCAACTGAATCTCACTGGATCATAAACAGAAGATTTTAATTTACTTCCGATTTAACTCATTTAAAACATTTACCGATCAAGTACAATGTCAAAGTACAACTAAGATGCTGCAAAACCTCATCGTCATTAAAGCGACGGAAACAATACATTCCATACAACCGCCGCCAACCACCTCTCACGGAGGGTCGTCGAATCGAATGGAGCAAACCAAGTACAGCAGCGCAAACGGGAACTTGCGTAAAGCCAGCCTTCGGAGTAGTCAATAACGTTTTGGTCTCTCTGTGTTCTTCCGTTACTTTGTTTTGTATCAATAGATGTTTATAAACAAATAAAATAATTTTCCTTCTATTTTCATGTGCTTGGACACATCCATACATAACTTTTGTAAATATATTAAATACACTTTTGAATAAAAAGGCAACCAAATAATTAAATAATCCAAGTTGTAATTTATTATAAAAGATTAAAGATTTGATAGAACTTTTCAGATTACAAATTGGAGCGAAAAGATCGAGATTAAATATTCCAATTATTCATACGTTTAACAATTTGTAAATTTGTATAATTTTCTGCGAAGCTATAGCTTTTCTGCAGAAGATTGTGTATATATAATAATTCAATGTTTATTGCACGAAGCTTAGAAGTTAATTGCAAAATAGTGATATTTTTTTTTATTTTTTTTTTTAATTTGGTTCACAGTAATTTTATTGACCATAGAAAATGTTAGGTTTAAGCGGAAGTTAAAAAGAATTGTTTAATTCATTTTTTTCTAGTTTTAAAATTTGTTATATGTATTAAATGTCTAGGTAGTACATTCATTATTGATGGAACTATAGATTTAAGTTTTCTTTGGCCATATTTGTTATTAGTTACGGGCACCTGCAGCATCCTTTGTATACGTTGTCTTGTATTGAAGTCGTGAATTATTGGTTGAATAAACATGTTGTCGTCATAATATTCTGAGGTAATTGCCATCTTAAAAATATTTTCAACAGTTAGGACACAAAGTTTTCTTTCATATCTACGACAAGTACTATTTACTTGTTTTACTGCCAAGTTTTGGAGCCTTTGCAACTTTTGGATGTGGGTTGGAGCTGCGTTTCCCCAAGCAAGCACACCATACCTTAATTTTGACTCAACCAGAGCGTAATATACTTGTTTCATAACGGGAAACGTGGCATGGTATTTAAGGTGAGCCAGTGCATAAAGAGCTTTCTTTAGGTCCATGCGCAGCTTGTCAATGTTTTTATCCCATAGGAAGTGTTGGTCATTGATAACTCCAAGATAGTTAAATTTGTCCACTATCTTAATGACTTGGTTTGTAGAGTTGATGCATCCTTTATTTCTTAAAAATATATAATTTTGCAGTTGTTTGAAATAAGGATTTCGGATATGCATGATTTTTGTTTTTGTTGCGTTGATCACCAGCCCGTTATCGTGACACCATTTTACTGCAGAATCAAACTCATCTTGCAAAATGGATGTTGCCATTTCCAAAGACCTGTGGCGTACTACAATGGCTATATCATCGGCAAAAGCAAAAGATATGCTGTTTTTGAATACTTGGAGAAGTTCGTTGGTGAATAGTATAAAAAGCATTGGTCCTAATTTTGATCCCTGGGGGACTCCGTATTCTACTTTTGTTCTTTCGCTGAAAACGTTGCTTATTTTTACTTGAAATAACCTGTTATATAGATATTCCCTTAACCACTCCGCCATCATTCCTCTTATTCCAATATGTTGCAGTGCATCTATTAGTTTGTTGTGGTCTATGGTATCGAAAGCTTTACTAAAGTCAATGAATAGAACATGAACATGTTGACTCCTATTTAGGCCTTCATTGACGTAGTTCGCAAATTCACCAAGCAGTTTGCCGGTACTTTTACCCTTTTGGAAACCATATTGATTTGGGTGAATCATTTTATGTTGATGAATGAATTCTTGCAATATTTCCATGATTACTCCTTCCATACATTTTTCGATAACGGGTAAGATAGACATAGGCCTGTAGTTGTTGAGTTGATTTTTAACTCCTCCTTTATAAATAGGTCGAACAACGGCCTTAAGTTCTACAGGTATTACCGTTTGTGTCAAACTAAGGTTTACTAATTTGCAAATAATGGTGGCAAAGATGTCAGAAAGTTTTTTAATATCTATAACGCGGACTTCGTCGATTTCTGGCGATTTATTTTCTCCTAACGTGCTAATAATTTTTCGTATTTTGGTAACACTGGTTGGATAAATAAAGATTGAACTACTCAAATTACGATTTGTATGGTTCGAAGTTTTTGAATTGCAGAAATGAATTACGTCTTTGATTTGAGTCGAGAATGCTTTTGCACATTCGTTGGATAGTGCAGATACTTCCGTTGAGAAGTTTTTAAGCAAGGTTTCGTCAATGCTCGTCTTTTTCCTTCCAAGAATTTGGTTTATCAAGACCCATGTTTTGCGAGAATCACGATTAAATTCATTAAATTGAAATTAGTGGAATTGGCTCCCAAGACAGTCAAGCACAGTATATCACGAGCATTACGTTCAAATCAAGATCTTCATCATTTTCTGCTTCTATTGATGCAGTAATTTTGCCAAAAATAACTGACTATCAATCAAATATAGAACTTGATGCAACAACTTTAAGTATACCCCCAGAAGTGAAACTGGCATACACGAATTTCCATAAGAAATTCCATAAGGGGGAGATACGATACGGATATAATCTATCAGTTTTGAGAAACTCTAAATTAGGCTGGATAGTTACAGGAAGCACGGAATTACGAAAAGGACCATTTTGCACTCTTATTGCAACGAAACCCACCTTATCTACATTGGATAAATTAGTGAGAAGTTTTTGGGAGACAGAAGGCCATGATTCTCCGGTAAAAACCATGAATGGGGAAGAGTTTAGGTGTGAAGAGCATTTTAAAAATAATATAACGTTTGAGAACAAGAACTTCATCGTAAGATTGCCTTTTAAAGATGATCCAACAGCACTTTTAGGAGATTCCATTGAGATGACAAGAAGAAGGTTCTTATCTTTGAAGAAAAAACTAGAAAAAAACCCAGAACTGAAGGATCAATACGTTAAATTCATGGAGGAGTATGAACACATTACATGCTTCCTGATCATTGTATTTTGAAACCTGAAAGTTCATCAACAAAACTTCGTGTTGTCTTTGATGCATCGGCAAATAGCAGCAGCGGCAAATCTCTCAAAGATATTTTGATGGTCGGTCCAACAGTCCAACCTGATTTGTTTTCTATTTTTTTTTTATAATGAGCGCGCGCTCAAGGGGTTTGTGTACCCTTAAGGTGAGTGTTCACAGCGCGGGCAAAGGAAATTTAGGGAGGAAGAAAAGAGAGGTACCGATGTACATTGCTTTTAAATGTTTGCAAGTTATAACGACCAGGGAATACAGAGATCGGCAGGGCATTCCATAAGCGAGTTGTACGGCTTAGGAACGAATCACGATATTTTAGAGTACGTCCGAAAATGGGCTTGAGGGTATACTGATGAGCATTCATAGCGTGACGGGTATTACGGTTGAAAGTTTGAATGGGCGGAATTTTACTGGCGATTTCAGTAGACCACTGGTGGTGGAAATAGCGATAAAACAAAGTGAGACAGGAGATATTACGTCGGTGTTCGAGCGTGTCAATTGATTGACTGGTATTAGTATCATCAATCAGTATCATTATTAACTTTATATATAAGCAAAATGTACAGACAGATTCTAGTGAAACAAGTGGATCGATCTTACCAATTAATCTTGTGGAGACCACAATCAAATCATCCACTAAAAAGGTATCAATTAAACACTTTAACATATGGAACAGAATCTGCACCATATTTAGCAACTTAATAAATGGCAGAAGACAACATAAAAAAATTCGAAAAAGCGTAATTTGTTATCCAAAATAATATTTACGTAGATGACTGTCTAACAGGTGAAGAAACAGTAGCTGAAGCTCGTTAGTTACTGAATGAAATTAAACAAGTGCTTCAAATGGGTAACTTTGAATTGCGGAAGTTTTGTTCAAATGACCCAATGGTCTGCTAGGGCATACATTTGACCTTAAGAAGTATCAAATTTACCCGATAAGTCTTCAAGTTTTTCTAGCCTAAATTCTATAGCCTCTAAGGTTACAATGTCGGTGATTTTCTACGTAAAAGTTCCCAACTTGGTTAGCGAGCCCTTTAAATTACCGCGAATCAAACGCAAAACCGAAAGACCGAGGTTTCTGCTCATCTTAAATGTATTTAAAAAATGTCTATCGACCACGATGTATATGCGCCAAAACTGCAGGTGTTCTCTTATGTGTGAACGTATGAATGTTCGTAGGTATACACAAATATTATAAACCAAAGTGCAAATTCTTTCTTGAATAACTAAGCGTATGAAATGATTTTCTCAAATAAAATTCAATAGTTTATTACGATGCATGCAAATCAAATAATACAACCATCTAATAAAGTAATACGTGAGCACAGAGGAATTTATCCACGAATAAGAAACGAGTAGGATACACCAAAATCCAAATTTTATTTGAATTAATCATTGAGTAGAACTGTTTCATATAAATCCAATGAGATCCAGCGAGAGAAAGATGATTTTGTTTAACCAACGTTAATCACAAACGGTGAAAAATATAGTATTAATTCCAGATTCAAGACGAAATGTAATAATATCCTAATCCGGCTTGATTTGGACCAAAAATATGTTTGAGAATATGAGACTCAGAAAAAATTAAGGACTAGACTTGAACTGAATGTGAGAGTAAGGAAAAGGCTACGAAAAATATAAAAAAAATTTACAATATATCTGTTCTGTGTTCGAAATCCAAGTGAAAGAGAAAACGATCTTGGACACGATTCTGAACAATTTCGTAACCTACGTGAGCATTAATTCTGAACAAATTCTTTAAGGTCTGATTATAATATTAATAAATCGAATAATTACATAACACTTTTTTCTTTAACAAAGCAGTATTTACAAACAGTATTGTTTTCGAAAAAATATATAATTAACCTTCACTTTTTGAAACTTTGAAATGTGTACCTGATATTTACAAACAGAAAAATTTTCAAAAGTCTGTAGTTTTCAAGATACGACCCAAATTGTTCAAACTAAAATCTCGAAAATTGGGTATGCTTTTAGAACAGCCCTATAAAATTAAAGAATTAACAGCTGATTTTTTTCCCCATAAAATACGTTTATTACTGCGCAAAGTAAATAAACTTTTTTTAAGAAAGTTTAATTTTCTGACCGTAAAGGGGAAAAAGAACCCCCTCGGGAACGTGGTATCCATTTTTCCAAGTCAAATTTCAGGTCCTTTTTCTGAAAACAAAATTAGGCAGGTCTCCTATGAAATATTATGAAAATGTTGAAAAAATATCTCAGCAACCAAGATATTGACATTTAATTCATACATAATATCCTCGATGATCGACTTTTTAATATAAGATTACGCAGACATGGTTTATGTCTATGGTTTCTGCAACGGTAGTGGTCAATGATCGAGATCGGAATATCTGAAATGGTACGCTTATAGGACTGCCGTAAACGGCAGGACATTTATTAGAACAATTCCCAGGTAGAGGGAGACAATAACAACGTGGAAACCGCTGAAATATTCACATTCTGTTTTAGCAGAAGGCGTTCGCACCTACGAAGACGACATTATGTCAGAAACCATCCAAATATCAGTTTTAGGCAACTAAGCAGATATTTTAATCTGAGCGGGATCTGGAGAATCTTGTATTCAGAAGGCATGCATGCAATATATCATATGTAGCCCGTTTGCAATTCTGGAAGGAGCGTTTGGAACTCTGAAATTACGAGTAAATTCTGGAAAGACACTTTGCGGAAAACAATTTTATTGGCCGGATTCTACGAAAGGATTAGTCCGAATTCACCAGGCATGCAATCACTAATTTCCATAAAACACAGAGCTTTTCAACATAAGTACAATATCAGTGTGTGGACAGTCATATTGTGTAACAAGCTGATTGGATCCTATCAGTTTCCTCCAAGGCATAATTCGAATATCTACCTGAATTTTTTTCGAAAAAAATTACCATAACTATTAGATTACTACCCCAACAAAGAACAACCATTATGAACCAGCAGGATAGCGCCCGCGCACCCTATGTTCATGCAGAGTGGTTAGATCACGTGTGTGAAAATTCGTGGATGGGATAAACTGAACCCATTCTGTGGCCTGCAAGGTCTCCGGACCTGGCCCCAATGGACTTATGTTTATGGGAATGGATGAAGGACATTGTTTACTGATCAGAAATAACAACATTGGATAGTATTTTTTTGATATGATACAAGGTTTGATGAAAAATATAAAAATAAAAATAATCAATCAATATTTGTATTTTTTTCATAAAATTTTTAATAGTTTTTTTAATTTAGTGTTTTACCTGTTTCAAGAAGTTGGGTCTCATCGTTAAAACTACTGACTTGAGATGTAATAACACAACAATTTTAGGGCAACATTTACTTTGGAACAATTAAAGTATTCAAATTACGAGCTCAAAGTAACTCCATTTGTTATCATACACCCATAAATTTGAAACATTCTGTTTTCAATAGGAGTCAAAACAGTGCAGTGTAAGGCTTTGCTGAAAACCTCTCCATTTCGTTGGGATGCATTTCCGGACCCGAGTCACAATAAGTTAACAATAATCAAGATAGCGTGAAAGATATCTAACATAGTGCGTGAAATATCTAACGATCCCAAGGTAGCCCTCAACTAAGTGAGAACATATCAAACATAGAACGAGTTTTTGTGACTTACAAAAAATCGTACAACCAAGCGCGATACAAAATAAAATAGAAATTAAAAGTGGACACCAAGCCACAGTGAAACAGTGTTTGTGTAAGGGAAAACAGGCCCCTTAGTAGCCCCGTAAAATAAGGACAAAAAGTAGTTCAGATATTTGTGAACAGCCACCCTATCCAATAACCGGCAGTTCCCGAAACCCTACATCGATATGGAAATAGGAACTACATTAGTTATATTTTTGTAAGTCATATAAATTTTTGAAAATCATTGTAAACTTAGACTCCCTTAAAGTCACTGTTGTTTGACTTTATTTTAACGAATATTAAAATAATTGTATCCCAAGCGCTATTTAAATAAGTTATAAAGATATAAAGACAAAAAGATTATTACATATGGTATATCAAATTATAACTACCTATAACCAAAATTAAAGTGAAACTTACCATCATATCTATATTACGAGTACATTCTTAAATAATTAGACTAAGACTCAGTGGTCTCATTATCATTGCTACAGTCAAATTTCAATTTCGGTTTTCAATAAATAAAAAGAAATGTCGAATACAAGTAATTTCATCAGACCCACAGGAAGATGCTAGTCCTGTTTTATTAGATAGTCTACCACCATTTATCCGTTATTCTCAGCAAACTTGTATCCATGAACATGAGCCAAGAATCATTAAACAATATGATCCAGTCCTATCGCGATAAGGCTCTTGACACATTTGTCAGAGGGTTAAAAGGCGATCAACCAAGACTTTTGAGTATACAAGGACCAGCAGATCTCCCACAAGCATTGCATTTTTGTTTGAAGTTGCAAAATGTAGACTTTAGGGCTCAGCATGCCATTAATTCCCAATCTACTCGAAGAACCTTCCAGCAAACACCACCGCCTGTTCCTTCAAGAAGAAATACTGCATCCTAACCCACACCCGTTCTCGCACCTAGGCACGATTTCTTTCCACAGCTAGTTCATAATCCTCGTAATCCGCAAGTTCCTCAGTTTCACAGAGAACAACAGTACCAACAATAACGACCGCCACCAAAGCAACGCCCATTCTTCGCTGCCTTACTTCAAGCACGTTGCGAAGTAGACGTAGAAGTAGACATACGTATAAATTCTTGAAAGATACCGGTTCAGGCAAGAATTATATCCAGCCCCGTTGCATTCGAAATCCTCTCCCGAATAAGAAAAATTTTTATGTTAATTCAGTCGGTGGAAATATTAAAATAACGCATCATTATTCAACTCTTTGACCCCAATATAGAAAAAACACAATTTTTTATTCTCCCCAGTCTTATTTCGTTGGTAATATATTGGAAGAAATTGAGAAACAAATAAGCGCCCTTATAGACGATGGCATCATCAGAGCATCAAAGTCACATTAAAATTCCCCGGTTTGGATCGTCCCTAAAAAAAATGGATCCATCCGGAGAAAATAAGTTTAGTACGGTGATAGACTATAGGAAGTTGAATTCGGTAACCATCGCGGATAGATACCATATCCCCGAAATAAGCGAAGTTCTTTCCAATCTTGGTAACAATAAATGGTTCACAATAATAGACTTAAGGAGCGGATTCCACCAGATACAGTTTAAGGAGTCAGATATCGAGAAAACTGACTTATCCGTTAACAACGGAAAGCTTGAATTTACTCGACTCCCCTTTGGCCTTAAAAACGCCACAGCTGTATTCCAAAGAGCTCTCGACCACATCTTAAGAGAGCACATTGGAAAACGTCTCTATGTTTTTATTGATGATATTGCCAACTTCGGAAAAGACAAAGCTGAACATCTGAGGAACCTTGAGGCCGTATTTAAGGCTCTAGAACACGCCAACATGAAGATTGAGTTGGATAAGTGTGAATTTTTTCAAAAGAAAGTAGAGTTATTAAGTTTTGTTATCAGTACAACGGAATTAAAATAAATCCGAAAAAGGTTCGAGCTATTTCCGAGTTACCACAAAAATCAAAGATTTTCTTAAGTATGTCAGGCTCTGACATCCCTTTTGAGAGGGGAATATGGAAGAGTCTCCAAACATCTTTCCAAAAAGAAAGTAATTGAACTTGACGCACAGTCCATAATTCTTCTGAAAAAATGAAACAATAGCTAGTTTCCAAAGAAGTTGTTCTGACTTATCCAAATTTTGAAAAACCATTTGAACTCAAAACGGATGCCTCTGACTACGCAGTTGATGCTGTGTTATCCCAAGACAGCAAACAAATATCATTTTTATCAAGGACGCTAAATAAAACCGAATAACTCTCTTCGGACACTAACGAGAAGGAGATGTTCCCCATCATCTGGGCTCTCAAATCGCTCAGGAATTTCCTTTACGGATCAAAAAAGGTAAATATTTATACAGACCATCAACCATTAACCTACGCGCTGAGTCACAAAAATACAAACCACGAGATGAAGCGATGGAAGGCTACCCTGGAAGAGTATAACTACTAATTCAAGTACAATCCATGCAAATCAAATGTAGTTACAGACGCTTTGTCACAGACTTCCACAGCAGTCACATGTGAACTCAATGACAATACACACCGACGATAGTTCTTAGCATAATTTGATTCCAACAGTTGAAACTTCCATAAACGCCTTCCGCAATCAACTCATTCTCAAAACCGGTAACGAAACTAACTACCAATTTATAATCCCATTCCCAACTTATCATAGACACATTTTCATTCAGCCCACTTATCCCGACACAGACTTCATTAATATGTTCAAACATTTCCTTAACCCCAGCACCATAAATGGCGTATACACAAAATTCCACTCTTTCTGAAATTATGCTATGCATCAAAACCGAACATACTCCTCGCTCCTTCGAAGAGCTGGTTGAAAATGCAACTAAGGAATATAACTTTACAGTTCACTCAACAACTGGTAAAAGCCGGTTGAACTCTTCCTTGGCGGATCACCCAAAATAACTCCCAAAGTATTCGAAAACAATCGCCAACTAAATATATATAAAGAAAATTATACAAAAACAACAAAAAGACATTAAGTAACACAAACAAAAAGCTTTTCTGCTTCGGAAAGAAAAAAAAACGGAAAATAAATTTTCTGTGCAAAATCCCTTTCTTTTTCTTTGCGAAAAGATTTCACCAACAGCGCAGAGTTTGTGACATACCCACAGCGAAATATATTTTTTGTTTTATTTTGTAGATAGATTTATTATCTGTGATTTTACCTAAAAGAAGAGGTCTGATAGGTAGCCATAGCCACTCTTTTATTATTTTTTTGTTCATGCACATCAAACAATAGGAAACAACATCAATTCTGCTCTTAGCCCACTTTAGTTAAAGGCATTTACGAGTATGTGTGTGAAAATATATATTAGATGTATGATTTTTAGTTATTCACAGTGCCTTAACCATAGTGGTTTCCAGGGGACACGAACGCGGACGTGGCAGAATATTGACCCCCACCACCTCCCTTACCAAAACACCGCCTTAGTTTTTTTTTTCAAATATTCATACATTATGTACATACGTAAATATTTATTTTAGTTTACATATTCATTAAATTTTGCAACTTTTTTGTCTTTTGTTGTGGATTCCTTTTCTTGTTTATGCTCCTGTCAATAAACCACTTACCATTTTTGCAAAGCAGAACTACCACAAGGAAATTAACTGTATCAATTTTGTGCGAATAACATTTATTTGTCGTTTCAAACCAATCCGGATAGTGAAAGTTTGTTTTTGAGATACATTGATAAACTATATAGATTAGATGCAAATGGACATTTCTGAAAGCAAGTGGTAAATACTTGTATAGGGTTTTCCTACATGGTAAAGTACACGAACGAGCAACGTCTGCAAATTGTAAAAATTTTCTACCGAAATTCGGAGTCGGTGACTGCAACTTTAAGAGCGTTAACTCCAATTTTCGGTCGTAATTCTCGCCCTAGTAGACAGGCAATAACAAGCCTAGTAGAAAAATTTGAGTCTACATATTCGTTGTGTGATGTTGCCGTGTCAGTGAGACAACGGGTTGGGCGAAGTGTCGAAAATATTGCTGCCGTTCAGGCATCCGTAGCAAATGATCCAAATCAGTCAATTCCACGGCGTTCTCAAGAATTGGGCATCGCTCAGACCACATTATGGGGTATTTTGCGTAAGGATATTGGTTTACACCAATACAAGATCAGGCTGACTCAAGAATTGAAGCCGATGGACCATTTGAAGCGATCTACGTTCTCCGATTGTTTTTTGGAGAAGATGCGCGAAGATGATGAATTTCATCGCAAAATCATCTTCAGTGACGAAGCTCGTTTTTGGCTCAATGGGTTCGTCAATAAGCAAAATATGCGTTATTGGTCGGATGAAAATCCACATGTGCTTCATGAATCACCACTTCATCCACAAAAAATAACTGTTTGGTGCGGTTTGCATGCCGGCGGCGTTATTGGGCCATATTTTTTCGTCGACGATAACGATCGTCACGTTACTGTGAATGGTCAGCGCCATGATCACCGATTATTTTTGGCCCGAATTGAAAGATATGGACTTGGACAACATGTGGTTTCAACAAGATGATGCCACAAGCCACACAGCACACGCTACAATCGATTTATTGAAGAGTAAGTATGGTGAGCGTGTTATCCCAAGAAATGGGCCAGTCGATTGGCCGCCTCGTTCGTGCGATTCAACGCCGCTTGACCATTTTCTGTGGGTCTACGTTAAGTCATTGTTTTATGCCGACACGCTGGAAGAGCTCAGAGCCAACATTGAAAGCGAAATAGCGGCGGAAATGTGTGGCCGAGTCGTTGAAAATTGGGTCCAGCGAATCGACCGCTGCAAACGTGCCCGCGGTGGCCATATGAACGAAGTCGAGTTCTATTCATAAATGTTTTGATTGTACTTCAAGCCGATAATAAAGTTTTTGAAATATCTCAAATGGTTTGCGTTTTATTTAAAAAAAAAGTTGTCAAGTCCTTATTGGAAAACCCTATATATGAAGTTGACATATTTTGAAGTATTAGATTTTCATTCGAGTGTTCATATTCTTTCAATTTGATTAATATTTCCGTGAGATCGAAATTGTTTTTGTCCTTTGTTATTTCTTTGACACAGTTCTCACAAACTGCATTTTTTTAAGTGTTTTATAAAAACAGTAACCTGCAATATACCTTGTGGCTATGTCATTCATTTCTGTCATTTTTATTGAAATCGTGTCTTCATCTAGTAACTTTATCGCTAGATGTTCGGATTCACAATATTTGGCTAGATCGCATATGTTTTCATTTTTCTCATGCTCCTGTGTTAGGACAATCTTTGTTTTATTTTCAATATCAAACACAGCATTTCAATCTAACTGTAAATATTCAGAATCTTCGTCTTCACAATTAGTACATTTTGATTTAAACTAAAATTTTAGAGCCATAATTTTGGCTAGTAATGAGCCAAATTCAGACGCGTTTGGATTATTTTTATTAAACTTTCTTGCCCTTATTTTTCCAAAAAGGTTTTCAAGCGGGTCCTGATAGAACTTGTTAACATATATAGTGTAACTAACAGTAATCATAGAATAATTCTTTTTTTATCATTAAAATACTTGCAATTGTCATAATCAGGACCTTAAAGCATAAGGTTTTACATTTTGCATTGATTGGCTGAATTTGTTTTAAATATGATTGCATTTCTTTTAAACATCCAATATTTGAGTCATTTCGAATAAGTTCAGGTCTTCCATTCAATAAATCAAATATTTTATTGCTTTTATTTATAATTTCTGATGTTGGTTGCGCAAACTGTACAAGTTTCTCTGGAAATTTATTCAAGCGCTGTAATGCATTAATTGTGCAAGCCACGGATCTGCTAAGTACTTGAAACGCTAGTTTTGCATTCATTTTTTGAAATTCTGTGGGATCTAAATGAGAATATTTTAGTTTTGGACACATTTTTATGGTATTATTTATTTCTGTATTATAGATATACTCAATTATTTTCCAGCTTACAACTCCATCCAGAGTTTGTAAGTCTGATCTTAAAAGATTCTTTCTTACACTTTTGATTAAATGTGGCACATCATTTTTTTTTACAAAGAAAGGAGCTGTTGTCCTCATCCAGCTTTAATTTATTAAAAATGCTTCGATTCGTAGGGCCTTGGTCACAGCAAATGTCTCTTACGTTTAGTCCCTGATTTCTACATATGTCAATACAGTTGCATACTTCAATTTCGAGCTGCTTTGTTGGTATATTGCTTGGGCAGATCACATGATAAAGCACTTCTTTATATTTACCACATATACCACGAATCATGAACACGCAAACTAATTTCGCACACAAATCTAATCTTTGATTTTCTCCATAATCAACAAAGCCCTCGATTATGTCTTTATATTTGTTGTACGTTAAATTCGCCTGGATACTCATCTCATCAAATATTAAAATGACTTCTTTATGCCTGTTTACATTGGCGATGGGATGAAAGTCCTCACCATGAACGTCGTGTTCACATTGTCATGGGGTTGAAAGACTTTTTGACAAGTGGAACACTTGAATCGGAGCATTTTTAATTTTTAAATTTGAGCAGTTGACCTGAAATATACCTTTTTTCCTATTCTCCACACTTCCTTTCCCATCAACGATCAAAACTAAAATGAAAAAATGTGCACCCGAGAATCGACTTTAGAAATGGATTCTCCGTGGAAGTAACCCTTCTTCTTCCCACTTCAATAAAAAGCGTTCCCTCTCTTTCGGACAATCTTCCTGCCCGCGCCAATGTGAACAGGCACTTTGTCTTTTGGTTCCAATAGCCGCGTTTAGAATTCTAGGCACTAGATAGTCAAACTTTTTGTGAGGTAGTGGACCGGATTTTTTAGTCAAAACAAATCTCCCTGAAATTTCAGTCAGTTGAAGAAATGTCAAAAATCAGCTGATGCACCGATTTGTTTTTCAACTCACAGTTGTACTTGACACAAATAAATAAAATAGCCATGCAGTCTGGTGTAAATTCTGAAGGTATGTACGAGTAACATATTATGATTTGTACGAATTTTTATTTCACAAAAATAATTCAGCATTTTCAGAACGTGAGGCAGCTTGGGAATACAAGCCAGTACTTCTGTTCTTAGAGGAGTGCCGTGAGAAGAAGGTGGACTTGTGGAACCCGAGGTCAAGCGGCGGTCGATATTTATGGAGATTCGGCAGTGAATGAAAAGTAAGGTTACGAAACATGAAAATGCACTTTCATAGAATACTGTAAAATGTTTGTGTGGGTACAAATGATAGAACTTATTCTTTTCAATACAAATCCCTTTATTCAGTACAGTTACAATTCACTATTTAATTCTTTCTCTCAGTACAATTCAATTTCTCAACCACATATACTTTTCTTATCTTTTACTTAAACCACTTAATCACTTCTAATTAACACTTCAAATTCAACTTTGGAACTGATTTGCATACCTTTGGGATGCTGGTATTTATACTCGAATGACATACTTCGAGAACAATCCTCGCCATCCAGCGTCCCATACAATTTCCAATTTGCTAGAAAATTCGATTCTACTCTCCAGTTGCTAATCCAGTATCGAAACCTTCTAGTCTTCGAGTTTCCTGCTAGATGTCGCTGCTCACATTTGAGTGGTTATCACATTGCTCCCTCCCTACAGTTGTTCGTCCCGAACAACTTCGTCATTCAGCATCCCGTTGAAATGACACATTCTATCCAAATGGACCACTTTCATTTTTCCTCGATCCCCACGCTGGATCCGGTAGACAACGTCATTAATGCGGGTTATCACCTTGTATGGACCTTCCCAGTCCTGTTGCAATTTTGGTGATTTGCCTTTCTTACGCTGAGGATTATACAGCCAAACCAGATCTCCTTCGTTGAAACCGGAAGATTTCGCCTTGATATCGTACCTAGTTTTCATGCGGCTGCTTGCTAGCTTCATCTTTTCTCTGGTGTCTTCATGCAATTTACGAATCCTGCTGCGTAAGTCATTCACGTACTCGTTCACCTCTTTGGGCTCCGTCGGTGGGGATCCGAATTTTGCTTCACTTGGCAACCGAATTGTTTGACCAAATAAGATCTCGGATGGTGTGTGCCCTGTTGAGCTATGGACCGCGTTTCGGTAGGCCATTAAGAAGAGGGGTATGTGTCGATCCCAATCCCGCTGGCAGTTGCTGACAACCTTAGATAGATGCTCATTCAAGGTCCGATTGAATCGCTCGACCATTCCATCAGATTGAGGGTGTAGTGGCGTTGTCCTTGTCTTTCTTATTCCCAAATATTGGCATATTTCCTGGAAGACTTTTGATTCAAAGTTTCGCCCTTGATCAGAGTGCAGCTCCATTGGTACCCCAAATCTGCTCACCCAGTTGTTGACTATCTGTTCGGCTACGGTCTTAGCCTCTTGATTTGGGATGGCAAACACTTCCGGCCACTTACTGAAGTAATCCATGACTACGAGAGTATATCGGTTTCCATTAAAGGTTTCGGGAAACGGCCCAGCGATGTCGATGGCTATTCGTTCGAAAGGTGCTCCGACATTGTATTGTTGCATTTGTCCATGTGACTTTACTTTTGGGCCCTTGGTAGCCGCACATCTTATGCACTTCTGACACCAATGTAAAATGTTTGTGTGGGTACAAATGATAGAACTTATTCTTTTCAATACAAATCCCTTTATTCAGTACAGTTACAATTCACTATTTAATTCTTTCTCTCAGTACAATTCAATTTCTCAACCACATATACTTTTCTTATCTTTTACTTAAACCACTTAATCACTTCTAATTAACACTTCAAATTCAACTTTGGAACTGATTTGCATACCTTTGGGATGCTGGTATTTATACTCGAATGACATACTTCGAGAACAATCCTCGCCATCCAGCGTCCCATACAATTTCCAATTTGCTAGAAAATTCGATTCTACTCTCCAGTTGCTAATCCAGTATCGAAACCTTCTAGTCTTCGAGTTTCCTGCTAGATGTCGCTGCTCACATTTGAGTGGTTATCACAATACTTAAAAAAAAAACTCGAACTGAAAGAGGCCGCATGATATGGCCACATTTACAAATAATGAACAGTATTTACGAGGAAGAAGTGCATGTTCACATGCGTATGTGTTAGTATTTTCGCAGTATTGGAACTGTCATGGAATTGGAACTACCAATTCAACTAGAATGAAAAAGGGACATTTCGTGTCTGCCTCCGCTGTGCTACACAACGAATCAACTGTGCCAAGGAATGGGGTATTGGAGAATCAGTCTGCAGATGGACACATGAATCGTCGTAGCTCTGTTTCTCGACGTTTTGTGTGTGGTACAAATATACGTTTCATCCTTTGTGAATATTTGTTTTCTTTTTTTGGTATAGTGCTTAGCATTTCATTTTTGATTTTTTTTACAGGTAATACTATATGTACATAATTTTTGAACTTGTGTTTTTTTTTACAGCGGGGTAAAACTTTAAACCATCTCTTTTTTTGCACAACCACCATATATTCTATTTATTTTCACTCGTAAAACAATTAAGGTTTTTTCGTCGTATGCCTGTAAGACATATCCATGTATTGTCCGTACCAATTCAGTTTGCCATTCTACTGCGCAGGTCTCTTAAAATTTCTTTTATCATCTCTTAAATTGACAAATATGACCTAAGAAACACGAAAATGGGTGGACCCATAAACAAAAAGATCTACTTCCCAACGCTGCTTTCAAGGTTGCAGTTGCGTTCTAACTGAGGGTGGTTTTTTTATTTTCCTTCTATTAAACTGAAGTTGATGGCGCACTGATGGGAGGGCCATTTTCTATCTGAGGTATAATCATTGTGTGTATCCAGTTTTACAAAAAAAAATTATTACATCCCTGGTGGGAGAGGAAATGTTATATGCCAAATTTACTTCGAGAAAATTATATTCTGATAAAATATAAAAAAAAGTTCTGTACGAGTTTCGAGTATATCTGTTGGTTCTGTATGGGATCTGCGTATGATGACAATTGGATAAATGAAGCAAGAGGTCTCGCATGAATTGATTATTTAATTGTGTTTCTATGTAGCTATACGGCTTTTGATTATCTGCTCATTATACCTTCGTAGATCATTATTGCTGGCAAAGCTCCATTTCTGTGAAGAAGGCGTAATAACTGGTGCAAATGTTTACCAAGAAGATGTGCTAGAGGGTGATATGAAGGGCTTGACCAATACAATACAATTTTTTTTTTAATCAATATTGTGGTCTAATAAATGAAACAATTTTGAATACAATATGTTTACTGTTGTTTTTTTATAGCGTTTTATATTTGTAACAGAACTTATGGCAGGACTAAATATATTGAATTCAATTTGAAAAACTGTCAGTTTCATAATCGGTTGAGGAATCATCTCCTGACTGATAACTATTGCATCCGATATTGTGTCCCACATCAGCTCATGAGAAAATTATTCCTCCTCTGTCCTTATAACTTTTGCACAAAATTTGTGCCAATCGTCAACTGTAATTTTTGAAAAAATTTTTTCAGCTAGTTTCTGAACATCCGATAATTAATAGTTGTGTTTTGGTTTCCCACTCTTGCTTTGACAGTTGCTCAAATATTTTTAATAAGGTTAATATCTGGATGATAAGCTGGCAATCGTAGTACTTCGTGTCCCCGGCCGTGAATTATAGCGTCAATCTTATGCTTTGGATGGTGTATAGTTCGATGTTCCTTTATAAGCTCATAAAGTTCGAGTTTGAACATCTGTGAACTATGTGCTATATCGTAGTGGGCAAACCATTGTAAAATCTCAAATTTTCCGGAACCAAAACTGATTTGCTTGTCTTCCCATTTGTTGTGGTATGATGCGTTGTCCACTATAATAACTGAAGGTTCTTCTTTGTTAATCATAACTTGATCTGTCATCCATTTGGAGAAATTTTCAAAATTGATCTCATTGTGATAGTCTCCTATCAACATCTGACCCTTTGAAATTGGCGCCTTTAATCCACGTCTGGTACCATCAGTCCATGTTCTTGGTCTTGTATGTGAGCTGTGAATATAGCTCTCGTCCGAATAAATGATCTCATATCCTTTTGATCTGTATTCCCGCACTTTTCTCAGATATTTCACTCGTAAAAGTTTAATTTTATTTTTTTGCACGTAAGTTTAGGTACGGTTGTTCTCCGTTTTTATATAGAAAAATCCACTTCTTCTTAGAATCTTGTGTAGCGACATAATGCTTAAGTTAAGCTCCAAATCTTTTTGGGCCCGTTGTCTCAACATTTCTAAGGTAATCATTATTTTTTCCTCAAGGTGAAATTTGTATATAATTCGCCGAATAGCTGTGATGTCAAAGTCGTCTAATGCAGTTTTCCATTTTTGTGTGGTAATTTTTTATTTTTTGATTTAGTAACACCTTTCTACTCGTATGCCTTGATAATCGTTCGTACTGATCGGGACAAAATTCCAGTGAACTCTTCAGTCTGCGAGTTTGCGTACTTTATGGGATTATACAAACATAAACTCATAGCTTCTTCCAACTTTTTGTTATACTCGTACATGTTAACAACGATCTTACGGGCCTGACTTCCTATTGGTTTTCCGTTTCGCGATGAATGCATGACAATTTCCTGTATTTGTATAAGCTTTTGTTCGAGCAAAGCTATTGTTTTCGTAAAACTGGGTTCCAAATAGCAAATCCATCATTTATATGCGTTGGGTCTAGCATGATTACAATTACATGTAATTAATAATTAAACAATTACTATTACTAATTAGGTACATGTAACTAAAAAAAGTAATGGACTTTTGGTAGTAATTGAATAAAAAGTATGGCGTTAATAATTTTTTTTAAGCGATTACCAAAAAAAGGAAATAAACCACTTAAACAATTTTATTTCTAAGACCTAAAATCCTATCCTAAAACCTATGAACTAAAGTCCCACAGGTAGAAGCAAACACCATAAAATAAATGGAAACACGCCACATACACAGGTACCTAAACCTAAACCACACATAATAAAAACATAAAAATCATTGAGAACCTAATCAATTACGATCGGTCCAGTGTATACAAATTCAACAAATATACTCGTACCTATGCCCTGAATTTTTTGCTAATCCCACACTAGATAATAGGTACGAGTAGCATTACATATGAAGTGCGTTGTAATTTATCGACCCCATAATAAAAAAATTAAAGTAATATATGCAACAGGCTCTTAGTTCATAGCCATGTTTAGTTGTGTTCAGGCAAAAATATATACTTTTTCGTACCAATTTTATTCTCTTAAATCCTCTCTCTGCGCAATCGACCGTTGGCAAACTGAATTGGTACGGACTATACCAATGTATCTGCATTTCATGTAGATACTCTCAGCAGTTTACTGTTTTTTTTTATTACATTTATACCTAACTATATTTATTATTTTTATACTATCCAATTTTTTGTATTATTCAGGGTTGGCCGAGTAGTTTACGTCATGTATTCTACGTGATTAACTACACGTAGTTAATGGGGTAAACTACACACCTTTATTTGTTACATAAACTACCTACGTAGAAAACTTAAAAATTAAATAAATAAAAATACTTCAAGTTGAATCAATATTCATCTGTTTTATTAGTATCTTTTAATTTTAGTGTGTAATGAATATCGACAAGTTTTTTGGATTTTGCGACAATCTATTTCGGCTTCTCGAACGGACAAATGACCAAGGCGAAAAAACTCGTTCGATAGATGCAGATATGCAGGAATGCTTAATAAACGCAGGGCATATTTTGCAAGACCTGCATGTTGTCTGGATGCAAATCCCCAATATGTTTTTCGCATCAACCGTCCACGGCTGTCATCCTATTCACTAATTTTTTTGTTCAATAAATTGAAAATCCCCTGACCTTTAACAAAATTGTCATAGGCGTTGAGGTCTTCAGCCGCGAGCAACTCTAGCAAGTGCATTTCCACCTGACCCATTTGCACCGAAGACAAACCCTTGCCACGATATATAGGATCTAGTGTGTATGCTGTTAATGCGTCAACTGTTAGTGCCATATTCCTTCGATTTTCCAAACAGCTTGTAAATTTTGCTGGTACTTTCAATTTTAGCCATAAATCGACAGCTTCTGGAAGGTTTGTGGAATCATCTTGGCACTTATTGATAAGTTTACACACTGGATCGTAATTATATATTTCCTCCTCAACATTTTGAATAAAACCGTCATCAAAAAGCAACTGTTTAACATCGGTTTTGATAATTTTTTGAATATCATCAGCTCCTAAACTTTTCATGTACTTTAAATTGTAAAGAAAGTTTTCAAAGCAGGCTCTGTAAGTACACCAACGCATATCTATGGGCAATGCAATTCGCTTTCCTCCGGAATCAATCAGTTTTTTCTCCAAACAAGCATGGTTTTTTAATTTCCCCACTTTGTACTTTCCCCACTTGCTCGTTAAGAGTTTTGTTTGCCAAGTCCTCAGCCAATAAATTTGCTGTATGGCTGTTACATGTAACATGTATTAAATCCGAATCCTGATTCTTAAGTATTCGGCCCATTTTAAGCACGCATTATCCGTAACCAATGCAAATATTCCTTTCTTGACCGTGGAATTTTGTTGAAAATATTGAATCCGTCTCAGTCTCAGACAGCAATGATGTGCATCTATTCGTACTTAGAGATAAAATGAAGATAAGATGTGTTGAATGGATGGAAGAAACGCTATTCCCATCAGTATCTAATGCGGATGATACTTCAGAAGTTGTGGGTGTTGCTTGACTAGTTCCTACTCCAATTTTAATACCGTCATCATAACACTGTTAAACAAATTTAGTATAATAATCTTTGATTATTGGTAAACTAAGAACTTACTTCAATCGCTTGTAGTTGTAATTCCATCGTTGATTCTGAAGCGCTGTTTTCTGGAGCAGAAATTGGTTGAAAACAGTCACTCAAACTGTTTAATTCCACGGTAACAACAAATGTTATTGGGGTAGAAGCAAGTTTGGACTCCTTCTTCGACGAATTAGAGACACAAAGTTTTCTAAAATTGTAGTAAAAAAGGAATTATAGGTATATGACAATATATGTACATGAGTACATATGTATGGAAGGGTGGAAACTACCTGTGCGATTGAAGCCTTGACTTCGTTGTGTTCTTTAGAATACAAGCATACTTCTAGCACAGTGCCCCAATTCGCCCGTTCTCCAATTTCACGGTCGTAAATGCGCCTTCAGTCCAATAATTATGTAGCCTTCTACCACCAGACATAATTTTAATTTAATATACCCGGTGCGGAGTTAATATTGTGATAACCACTTAAATGTGAGAAGCGACATCTAGATTCACAGAGCAGAAAATGTCGATACTCGAAGACCAGAAGATTTCGATACTTGAATAACAAAGTCTCGACCATTGATGACTGGAGAGTGCAATCGAATTTTCTAGCAAATTGGAAATTGTATGGGACGCTGGATGGCGAAGCACGTAAATTATATACGAAGCACTCAAATCCGAGTTGAACAAGAGAAGCCTCAGCGCCAGTGGAGGAAAAAGTGACCTGGTGCTCCGACTTCAGGAGGCTTTGAACAACGAGGGACATGATCCTGATGCATACTCGTTTGATGTTGACGAGGATGAACAGACAAGTACCAGCAGTGACATGGCTGCGATGATTCAACTCCTCTTATTAAAAATGGACGAAAAAAAGAAAAATCTGAAAGAACAAAAGAATAGCCTCGAACAAAATCTGAAAGAACCAAAGAATAGCCTCGAACAAAAGCTGGATGAACAAAAGAAAAATCTAGACGAGCAGAAGAGCAGCATTGAACAAAAATTCAACGAACAAATCAACAATCTGCATGGTCTTCAGCAGAAAATGGATGAACAAAAGAATAATCTGGAAGAACAAAAGAACATTCTCCAGCAAAAGTTCAAAGAAATTGATGACAAATTTGAAAGAATAGGGAAGAACGTTGATGACAACGTCATCCCCTGATGGCATTTATCAGGGGAATTGCAGATTCGAAGCTACAGTCAGCAGTAAGGATGGCCGGGAAAAGAACCCTTGCTGAAGCACTTGCCTTCGCTCTGGCGATGGAAGCAGCCAATCAGGCTTCCAGGGGAACACATTTCGTCAGAGAAGTAGCATCTATCGAATGCTCCTACACAAGAATTAGTGCAGAGAACAAGATACTCGACGGGATAGACGAATAATGCGCTGCTGGAATTGCAATAAAATAGGGCATCTTCAAAGGCAGTGTAAAGAACCGGTGCGACGAAAAGACTGCCCTCACTGTGGTGACAAGCAAATAGAGGAAGAAACCCGCAGAAACAGCTATCAAGAAGCCGGTCAACCTTCCCGAAGCCATCAGTCGGGAAATGCTTAAGCACCAACTTCGCGGGGCAGAAGTTTGTAGCAGGAGTCGACGGCCCCGGGACCATCATCCAAGTCTCGCTGGCAAAACGATGCAATGAAAGCCTTCTAGGAGAAGTAGTCAGTGGAAAAGAAAAATGGATGGCAACAATAGACACCGGTGCCACGGCCTCAATCATCAGGAGGAATCTTGTGTAGAAGTCTTGGCTGCATAACACTAGCAGTTGCAGCTTGCGAACGGCTACAGGAGCAACGATTAAGGTATATGGTGAAGTCCGCATAAAAATCCAATTAGCCGGAATAACATTCAGTCACGCGTTTCTGGTAGCTGACATATGTGATGAGTGCATCATTGGTACAGACTTCATGAGAGAACATGGACTTGTAGTTGACTTGGGGACACAAACCCTGAAATGCGGAAACATGGAGATACCAATGCTATACCTCAGTCTCAAATGTCGTCATCTGCAGCAATCAGAGTCTAGAGCCTTCGTCAGAAGCAATTTTGTGGGCAAAAGTGGAAGGTGGTCCTGGTAGCCACCGATTCTATTTGATGGAGCCGGAAAGGAGAAGAGACTTCATGGTGGGAAAGACCTTAGTGGAGATAAAGAACAAGATGGTCCCTGTAAGGATTCTAAATCCCAAGACATTCAGTGTAAAGGTGAAAAAGGGAGAGGTAGTGGGAGAATATGTACCTGTTGAGGCTATATCGAATACAATGGAAACAAATGGTGCAACACCGGCCACAGCAGTTCAGAGCATAAAAATCAAAAACAAAATTCTCAGCCTCTGTAATCTGGACGAAGGTCAGCGAATCCTGGCAGAAAAACTAATCGGTGAGTACGCTGATATATTTGCTACACAAGACGGAGAATATTTACGTACGCATATTGTTCAACACCACATTGACACCGGAGACGTTCGACCAATCCGTCAACCTGCAGGGCGTCTTCCTTTAATAAAGCAAACAGAAGTTGCCGAAATGGCGTCGAACATGAAAGCTGAGGGAGTGATTGAAGAATCGCAAAGTCCGTGGGCATCTCCAGTGGTCCTCGTGAAGAAGAAAGATGGCAGCACGAGATTTTGTGTAGACTACCGACGTCTCAATGATGTCACTAAAAAGGACAGCTACCCACTTCCGAGAATCGATGACACTTTGGATATGCTTTCTGGAGCGAAATCGTTTCCAAC
Source organism: Volucella bombylans (assembly GCA_949129095.1). Classification (NCBI taxonomy): domain Eukaryota; kingdom Metazoa; phylum Arthropoda; class Insecta; order Diptera; family Syrphidae; genus Volucella; species Volucella bombylans. The sequence goes on from OX422141.1 coordinate 59,177,672, forward strand.
ACTTGACTTGAAGAGCGGTTACTGGCAGGTAGAGATAAATCGTGCGGATCGTGAGAAAACTGCCTTCACTACAGGAAGCGGTCTTTGGCAGTTTGCAGTGATGCCGTTTGGACTGTGCAACGCTCCGGCCACCTTCGAGCGACTAATGGAACGAACATTGCAAGGAGGAAAACCTGCCTAGTATATTTGGACGTCGTTATCGTCATAGGTAAGACGTACGAGGAGCACCACGAAAATCTAAAAGAAGTGTTTGACAGGCTACGAAGTGCTCATTTAAAGCTCAACCCGGAAAAGTGCGCCTTGTTTCGTCCGGTAGTAAAATATCTGGGTCACATTATATCAGCGGAAGGAGTAAGAACGGATCCTGACAAAATCGAAGCCGTGAAAAGTTGGCCTTCTCCAAAAGATAAACACCAACTGAGAAGCTTCTTGGGACTAGACACGTATTACAGAAGGTTCGTAAAGGATTTTGCTGGCATTGCAAAGAGCCTGCATCAACTTATAGAAAAAGGCCGACAGTTCAGGTGGTCTGGAGAATGCGAAAAAGCATTTCATCTTACCCCAGGCCCGGAAAAATGTTCATCGTGGACGCAGACGCTAGCAATGTTGGGGTCGGAGCTGTGATCTCCCAAGTTCATGACGGTCAAGAGAAAGTGGTCGCATATTACAGCAAAGTACTCTCCAGACCTGAACGGAACTACTGTGTAACCCGGCGCGAGCTTCTGGCTTTAATTCTGGCTACGAAGCATTTCCATAAGTACCTCTACGGACAAAAGTTCATTCTCCGGACAGACCACGCAGCTCTGAAATGGCTACTCCAATTTAAGAACCCTGAAGGCCAAGTTGCAAGATGGATCGAGCAGTTGCAGGGCTACGACCTTGAAGTGCAACACCGCAAGGGAACACTCCACTCAAATGCTGATGCTCTCTCTCGTCGACCGTGCGGAGTAAAATTCGAACACTGCAACCGTAAAGAAGCGAAAGAACAGGCAACTATACAAGTGATCAGGACTGAGCTAATAGAGGGTTGGAGTATAGACGAAATCCGTTCCTCCCAACAGGCAGACAATGACATCGAACCAATATTGGCCTGGAAAGAACACGAGGAAAGACCAAGCTGGCAGCAGATATCAGATCGGAGCCAAACTCTGAAGGCATACTGGGCACAGTGGGACTCGTTTTTTGTGCAAGATGGATTGCTGAAGAGAAAATGGGAAAGCGCAGATGGGACAACATCTCGTATGCAGCTAATAGTGCCACGGTCCAGAGTCAGCCAAGTACTCCATGAAATACATGACGGAATCTCAGAAGGCCATTTGGGAATAAACAAGATGTTGGAAAAAGTAAGAGAACGTTTCTATTGGCTAAGCGATAAACAAGATGTCGAGAATTGGTGCAAAAAGTGCATAAGATGTGCGGCTACCAAGGGTCCAAAAGTAAAGTCACATGGACAAATGCAACAATACAATGCCGGAGCACTTTTCGAACGAATAGCCATCGACATCGCTGGGCCGGTTCCCGAAACCTTTAATGGTAACCGATATACCCTCGTGGTCATGGATTACTTCAGTAAGTGGCCGGAAGTGTTTGCCATCCCAAATCAAGAGGCTAAGACCGTAGCGGAACAGATAGTCAACAACTGGGTGAGCAGATTTGAGTTCCCAATGGAGCTGCACTCTGATCAAGGGCGAAACTTTGAATCAAAAGTCTTCCAGGAAATATGCCAATATTTGGGAATAAGAAAGACAAGGACAACGCCACTACACCCTCAATCTGATGGAATGGTCGAGCGATTCAATCGGACCTTGAATGAGCATCTATCTAAGGTTGTCAGCAACTGCCAGCGGGATTGGGATCGACACATACCCCTCTTCTTAATGGCCTACCGAAACGCGGTCCATAGCTCAACAGGGCACACACCATCCGAGATCTTATTTGGTCAAACAATTCGGTTGCCAAGTGAAGCAAAATTCGGATCCCCACCGACGGAGCCCAAAGAGGTGAACGAGTACGTGAATGACTTACGCAGCAGGATTCGTAAATTGCATGAAGACACCAGAGAAAAGATGAAGCTAGCAAGCAGCCGCATGAAGACTAGGTACGATATCAAGGCGAAATCTTCCGGTTTCAACGAAGGAGATCTGGTCTGGCTGTATAATCCTCAGCGTAAGAAAGGCAAATCACCAAAATTGCAACAGGACTGGGAAGGTCCATACAAGGTGATAACCCGCATTAATGACGTTGTCTACCGGATCCAGCGTGGGGGTCGAGGAAAATTGAAAGTGGTCCATTTGGATAGAATGTGTCATTTCAACGGGATGTTGAAGGACGAAGTTGTTCGGGACGAACAACTGTAGGGAGGGAGCAATGTGATAACCACTTAAATGTGAGCAGCGACATCTAGATTAACAGAGCAGAAAATGTCGATACTCGAAGACCAGAAGATTTCGATACTTGAATAACAAAGTCTCGATCATTGATGACTGGAGAGAGGAATCGAATTTTCTAGCAAATTGGAAATTGTATGGGACGCCGGATGGCGAGGATTGTTCTCGAAGTATGTCATTCGAGTATAGATACCAGCATCCCCAAGGTATGTAAGTTAGTTCCTCAGTTGAATTTGAAGTGTTAATGAGGAGAAGAGATTAAGTGGTTTAAGTAAAAGATAAGAAAAGTATAAGCGGTTGAGAAATTGGATTGTTTCACAGCATGTTTTGCTACACATCGAGCAAGCAAAAATACAAAACGGGAACCTAAAACTGATCCATGAAGTTGACCACGACCAATACGAACAATTCCTGGCCAACTCCAAAAAAACGAAACGAAAAACGATCCCCTATTTCCCTACATTTCACATGAATACCAGCAAATACAAAATTTAATCCATTACCTTAGACCACAAAAAGACAAAAGATCATTAAACTTCATAGGCTCTGACTATGGATTGCTGGCAATCCCGACCACGACGATTACGTGAAAATCAAAAGAAAAATTAATAATTTACTTGTTTATTCCAATAACAAAATAGTTTATATAACGAACGAATTAATAAATTGACAAAATTACAAACGAAATTGAAGCAATGATAAAAGAATATTTTTGAATAAGGAAATTATATCCAATATTCAATATAAATTTAAAATTGTTAGAGAAGAACTAGAGAATATCAATTTAGCTATTTATTGGGCAAAATAAGGCATTGCCAATTCACTCATCCTGTCAAAAGAAATAAGCCTAGCCATTAAAACATTAAGTACAGAAATTATTCCATTTATTCATATAGAAGAGGCCTTAAATTTCGCTGAAATTAAAATAAAAAAAATTCAGTTTCAATATTGTCAATATTCCAATAACAGACTATAGTACTTATGAACAAATTTTACATAAACCTGTGAAAAGAAATGGAATAGCAATAGAAATGAACTATAAGCAAATTTTAAAGCATAAAGAAGAAATGTTTGGTATAACCAATGAATGAAAATCTGTGAATTATATTTCAATCTGTAAAAAACAATATTTTGTAAACATTAAAAAACTCCACATGTATCATTTTTTAAAAAGTAAAGAAGCAACATGCAATTTAATGAATAGTCAGCACATTCCCACGATCGAGGAAATATCACCAGGAATAATACTACTGAATGATTTCAGTGGAGCTCTCGAAGCTGAAGCTACACAGCAGAACCTTACTGGCACTTTTCTCATCAAAAATGAAGAAAACCAATATAACCATTAAGAATAGGGTATTCAAGGCGCAAGAAGTGTCTACGCATACGATCCTCCCACCAGTCTTACAACAAACCCCTAAAGAGAAAAAATTTCACAAAATCTTATCTTTAGATACGAGTATGATGGGCGAATTACACAGCAATAATACAAATCAAATTGAGTTACTCCAAGTTGAACGCAAAAGCACAGGCACTCATCAGCTATAGAAAATGGCGTTCATTGGAATCATCTTTTTAATCCTAACGTTTTATAAAATCTTTACCTGAAGAGAAAATACAAAAGCAACCACAAATAAAGGACATTCAACAGCACCAGATGATCCTACCACTCCCCGAAAAATGTTCAATAATCTTCCATACTTTTAAGCAATTGAGGACCATCGCATTTAGGGGGAAGAGTTAACAGGAAATAGATAAAGTTTCTGAAATCCACCTAGCCGACAAAATACCAGTGATTCACATGACTAGCAGGCAAAATACCTGGAAACGTTTTCGACCAAACACCGGAATAAGCAATTAAACTGAATTGAACATTTTTGCTGACCTTAGCCATAATAACCAGTAAATCTATGTGAAGTACTGAATAGTTTTTAGTCTTAAGTTTACGTGTAAAGCAATCTGGCAAAAAAAAAATTTTTAATGACACCATTTATTTTTCATTAACTTGTACATACATACATATATTAATAAATCTCCACTTAGTCTTTGTCACATTATCAAGAACACCCTGTATATACGTAATTTATTACATACATGCAAATACATATCCATACATACATATGTAATTACATAGTGTGTAACCAAGTCAAAAAAATTTAATCAAATTCCTTTAATAACTAAAGTTATATTTTTAATGGCTTTGTGTTAATTATGTATGATACACTGTTCTTTATTGCAAAATTCAACATAACTGCAATTTGATATATAAAATCTAATAATTACGCGATCAGTAAACGTGCTTCGAAAATATCCGAATATATGATTTTGATATCTAAAACTACTGTCAGTAGTGTTTCTTTTGATTTCGCATGTGCAGTTTTAATACAGACGAGAACGTAAGCTTTATTATTAAAGAAAATCATGTCTCGATTTAACTATTTTTCAATATAATTAATTCCATAACAACGACTTGCTTTAAGATACTGAACATTTAATTAAAAATATACTGCAATCATATATATAAAAAATATATCGCAGTATGATTTATTCGATTAAAATGAAATACTATGCTGGTGATGACCTTATTTTAGTTCGTCTTCGGAGATATTGTCACATAAGAGATAAAATCGAATGTCATGTATTCATTGTGAACTATGTATATTTTTTATAACGTGTGCTAATGCTATAATCTTATTATATAACCGTATATAGATAGCACATTTGAGTACATTCAGAATTTCAAGTTATTTAAATTTACACATCTCTTGCTCACTTTGTATAAATACATGCTATCCATATGCATGCATTGTATGCATATGCATATGTATCTTCAATGACATTTTTCTCTGGATATTTTGTGTTTGCTGGTGCTATTATAGTTCATAAAATTTTTGTATGCTAAACAAATATTTATATATTTAAAATATTATAATACGTAGGTGCGATAAATACAGTTTGGGGAATGAAAAATGTGGCAATTTAAATGGCACCGTTATATGAATTTTATATTTCATTTTCACACATTAATATATGTATACTGATTTATATGTTCATTTTTCATGTTCATATTATATATTGTACGGACGATTTTATTTTCGTGTATACATATACCTAACCACAATTTTTTCTCAGCTTGTTTTATTACATTCATACATACATATATTCACGATTGAAAAAAATCGCGATATATACGAGTACATATTTATGTACATACTCGTAGATCTGTTATATATGAAATTTAGATGTTGAAATTTTAAGCAGTTTATTAAGTTTTTAAAATATTCAAAGAATTTTTTTTGTAAACATTTATCGCCTAAAATTGAGTTTTGGTACATTTAATTTATACATATGTAGGTATGTATTGTACATAAGAATGCTCATATGTATGTGTATTTTAAAGAAAATTATTGAACTTACGTGTTTACTTGTATCGATTAGGAAACGATCCTAGAAAGAGGATAAATCCACAATTTTTACCAGCAATCGACGAAAAACCTTAGAAGGTAGACCATGAAATAACTACTAAATATAAATATAGATATAAGCCTCGTCGCGTGCTGTGGAAATGAACAAAAAAAGTCGAAAAATCTGTATTCATATTCGCATACGAAAATATTTTTCGCAAAAGAGAATGTAATGAGTGAGTATTTCACTTTTCCCTTTTGACGAATTAGGTTCATGGTATTTTTTTGGACTATTTTATGAAAGTGTCAAAATATTTTTCATGTTTAGTGCTACATTGGAAGATGTAGTCCAGGCAATAAAAATGTGTTCAAATTACTTAGGTACCTATATATGTATGAATTAGCACATTTTCCAGTTATATTTTTACAGTATTCAATCCGAAATTTGTTTGCCTAAATATATAAAATGTGAAAAAAAGAAGTAATGACAAGCGTTACCAATCTTGTTTTAATTTATCAGATTAAAAACTTCTTAGTCAATACAAATAGCCAAAAAACATTGGGCAATATTACCAAATCTGGCAATTCTTTTATAATTGTACACCCTGTTCAACAAAAATCCGCAGTACAAAAGATGGAAATTTTGGCGCAATAAACTTACAGATATTTTTTTACATTTCTGAATTCACCCATTTCTGAAAAATAGAATAGAAAGAGAAAGTGCCTGTTTACATTGGCGCGGGCAGGAAGATTGTCCGAAAGAGAGGGAACGCTTTTTATTGAAGTTGGAGGAAGAAGGGTTACTTCCACCGAGAATCCATTTCTAAAGTGGATTCTCGTGTGCAACACATCGTTTTTTTCCATATCGTTCCATTTCTGACATATTTTTTCATTCTAGTTTTTGTCGTTGATAAGAAAGGAAGTGTGAAGAATAGGAAAAGTGGTATGTTTTAGGCCAGCTGCGCAAATTTAAAAATGCTCCGATTCAAGTGTTCCACTTGTCAAAAAGTCTTTCAACCCCATGACAATGTGAACACGACGTTCATGGTGAGGACTTACATCCCGTCGCCAATGTAAACAGGCACAAAGAATATATGTTGGGCTCAGTGGCTATTTCACTCCATGGGTGGCATCCAACATTTATTGTGATGACTGATTACACTAATAATAATTGGACTTGTGTTATTAGCAGCTACTCATCTTCCTCGCTTGTTCCGATTTAATATTTATATGTTAATTTTTCATGCATTATTAAACGTTATTCTCGTATTTAACATCACCACTTTGCATGCTGTTCCTGAGATACCTAAGTTGTCCCCAGACTTCTTTGTTCCTAGCACTAGAATTGTTCAACAAAAATCCGCAGTACAGGGAAGATACAATTTTCCTAAGCCTATATAAATATAACCTATAAGCCTTTTCACAAATTTAGCTTTTTCATTCTGTTAAAGGATCTTTTTAGTGTTATGTAGTGTAAAGTTTGGAACGCACTACACTGGCGATTACTTCTACGCTCTCTAGAATTTTGCTGTAACTAAGTCTTAAGATGTTGAAATTTTAAGCAATTTATTATGTTTTTAAAATATTAAACTCATCAAAGAATTTTCTTTTGTCGAAATCGTATGCCTAAAATTGAGTTTTGGTACATTTAATTTATACATGGGTAGGGTACGTATAATACATGTATATGCATATGAACGTAAGAATGTATGTGCATTTTAAAGCCAAGTAGGGAACTTACATGTTTACTAGTATCGATTTCGGGAAGGATACGAGAAAGAGGATAAATCCGCGACATTTGCGAGCAATAGACGAAAAACCTTAGGAGATAGACCATACAATAATTATCAAATATAAATATAGATATAATCACGTTGCGTGTTGTGGAAATCAACAAAAAAAAGGAAAATTTGCAGGCGTATTCGCAAAAATATTTTTAAAATTATATTGAAAATATTTTTCACAAAAGAGAATGGAATGAGTGAGTCACTTTTCCACTTTTGATGAATTAAATTCAAGGCATTTCTTCGGACGATTTCATGAAAACTATCAAAATATTTTTAGTGCTAAATTGGAAAACGTAGTCCAGTCCAAAAATTATTGTTAAAATTACTTAGGCATATATAATATGAATTAACATATTTTCCAGTGTAAAAAAGAAGTAATGAAAAGCGCTACCTGTCTGTGTTAATTTCTCAGATGAAAAACTTTTTAGTACAAATATCAAAAAATATTGGGAAATATTACCAAATCGGGCAAGTTTTTTTTTTTTTTTAAATTATAAACATGTATAATTTTGTAATGTAAATATAAATTATAAAATTGTGTAAAAATAATAATTGTATACTCTGTCCAACAAACATCTGCAGTACAAGGGAGATAGAAATATTTGCCTTTAACTCTGTTTACAATGAAAATATACATAAGCACTTCGCTCTTGAAAGCTCGTATAGGGATACCAGGATATGCACCTTTGTCGACACCAGTTTCTGAAGATAATTGCCATAGGGTTGCCATCTACCTGTTTTGTTGATATTATATTGTTGAGAAGAAAAGAAAATAGAACAAGTTACATTTTTTATTTAGTTTTATTTATTTTACCAAACAGGGTAAAACATTAATAATAATATAATAAATCTAATTAAAAAAATCGCTGCTTTACTACTCCTACGCCAGTCGGTGACTTTACTCAGAATTCTTCCATTCACAATTTTTGTTTATACATATATGAATGAAAATAAAATTCCTTCTTTCATGAGATGACCGTGTCTTAAAACTTGTATTATAACTACTTGTATAACATCATAAAAGTGTTCACGTAAATTGAACTTTATTGTTCCCAAATTACCCGCAGATGACCTTATAATAAAACTACTTTTATTAGTCTCAATAATGCAACTAGAATTTGGTTTCGAACCTACTTACTAAACTCTAAAAATATATATATTTCTTATGTATTTTAACTATTGTCTTACAATAATTTTTACCTGTTCCAAAAATATTAAACTTTTAACACATCTACATAAAAAGTTTTTACCGACGTTATATACCTATGAAAATCAGTTCTGTAGACAGTCTCATTAATATATAATGATTTCTATAATTTTATCATTTTAACATCCATATAAATATTTTTAACAAAATAAACTTATGGTACGTTCACATATAACTCTCAACAACTTTTAGAATATTTGAATAATATATCCTTAGAGTTTTTATTTATTTATTTATTTTTTATATAATTTACGCGAGCCTAAGGGGTTAGATACACCTTTACTGTTGCCAGGGCGCGGGCGGAAATGTAGAAGGACGAGAAAGGAAAATTGTTTTGTAGTGGTTTGAAACTCAGGTGTGTTTGGTTTCGATATTCGCTCTCCAGGGGGGGGGGGGGGGGGGGTGGGAGTCCGAATAGGACGGAGAGTTTTTTCTTCACTCAGAGTGATTCGAGGTATAATTCACAGTATTTTTTTTTCTGTGCTTCAAACTCTACAACAGCCAAATCTACGTGTCAGTGTTATGCCTTCACACGCAGAATTTTTCTGTTTGAGTTCCAATTACACAAATGAAAAACTGACTTGCCATAGCAGGATTAATAAATGGAATAATAAAATACATGAAGATTTAATTAAATATTATAGAATAATAGAATTACAGATATTTAAAACTTATTTGTGTTCAATTCAAAGACCGTTTAGGCATTTGCATCTGTGTCCATGCGTTCCACGTGTCTTAGCAATCTAAAAGGTTCAGACGCTTTTCTTTTGACTAAGCTACCGTTACTTAACAGCGCTTAAAGCTATTGAATCCTCTTCTCCCTTCTTCATAAATACAAATGGGAATATATATCAAACGGGGGGCCATGACTCTAGTGGTAGTGAACTGGCTTCCAATTCGGTGTTTGAATCCCAGCTTCGCCGGAAAGACGTTTCAGTTAACGAAAATCAAGTAAGATGAGTAGTGAACTAGAAATTAACAAGAAGCCAACTTCTACTAAGAATTTAGTCTCCGCATTAAATGTTGGATTTCACCCATGGAGCGAAATAACCACTGAGCCCAAACATCTTTCTTTCTCTTTCTATCCCATTTCTCAAAAAACTTAGCACATGCTGGGGCATTATAAGTGCACTCATACCCACTTGAGTGTTAAGTTCTTCTTATGAAAAAAAAAGGTAGGCCTAGTTTTTCGAAGGGGCCAAGGGTATTTTCATCTTCTTTGCGGCCACAGTACCAAGAAGTAGAAATGTAATACTACAGCCTCAATTTATAATTGTCTAGATAATATTTTTTACAAGTTGAATGTTTTTCTGGTGCAGAGCATGTATTGTATTTAACATAAATTACCCCCGTTCGTTCCAAACTAAATATTTTTATCAAAAAGTTATTACAATATTTTTAGCAAACAATTATTATTTTTTATTACGAGTACTATTCTTAAGTATTCACTTGCTTTCGGCGTTCATTTCTACATGGCACTTTATGACATAAAATTAGACTTAAACTAAAGTGGCAACGTTATCTATCAAGATAACAAAACAGAAGATACATACGTATGCATATGATATACTCGTATATTGGTTGCTTCAGATTTAAGTTTCTTATATTTTAAATTATATAAAGACTTATATACCATTATTTAATGAAATGAAAACTCATAAAAGTATAGATGTGTGTAAGTAATTAGGTTGTTTTAAGGTAAATATATAAATATATCTAAGATTAGGTAAATGCTTTAAATGACATTTTGTTTCAGAATTCAATTCAATCGGATTGTTTTTAATTTTTATTTGAATGACCTAGCAGTGTCCTTTTACGTTAGCATTCTAAAGCGGTTAAAAAAACTTGCAAAAAAAATTGCAGCAAAACTTGAAAACATTAATGAAAACAACTACTGTTACATTGCTGTCGCAGCTTTGCAGCTGTCAAAATTGCGTCCATAAATGTATTACAAACATTTTACCTGTTAATGAATGCCGAAGACGCGAAAATTAATTTTTAAAAAGTACAATGTCTAAAAAGCTTGTTTTGACAATTTTGTGTAACTATCTAAGCTACGATAGTTTAGTTAAATTGTTTTTTTTCTCCTCCTAACCTCCTCCTTAAAATTTTGCAGCGGTAATACAGTTCTATTACATTTACGAACACAAACTCTGAACAGCTGCAGTGTTTCTACAATGAACTCACCCAACCTAACACATGATTTAGCATTAAGCGCCCTGTAGACGCTAAAACATGGTACTAGTAAACATGGTACCACTAACCAAGTTTTAGCTGATGTTGATCGTCTGCGGGCTGGTACACGTACCAATTTTTTGGTCTCACTAACATCAGAATTTGGTCTCACTAAAATCAAAACTGGTTTGATTTTTGTCGATGTTTGTGGGCGGAGTTGTGTGTCTGATACATTTACTCGAGCAAGCTATTTTATCAGTGCATTTCGTCTTGTGAACACACAAAATAACCGGGAAAAAAGGTGAACATTCCAAATACTGATGTTTGGAAAGAATTTTTCGAGTGTTTTCACACCCTACCATCTTTGTGGAGAGATGTGTTCTATTATGTTGGAGTGAATTGGTCTCAGCGTCTGCGGGTTTTAGTGGTACCATGTTTACTAGTACCAGGTTTTATCGTCTACATGACGCTTTATAAGTTTAGTCATAACCACTTGAGTAAGAACAAAAGCATATTACATCACAAATCAGCAAGCAATAAAATATGGGAAAAAAGTAAATAAACAATATTAATTAAATAAACATTATACGTAGGAATAAAAAAAAGGATATATATTATATATGAGAATAAATCTTAATCATGATGCTGTAGTCAATAGCCAAAGAATTTAATGAATAGATACCGTAATGCACAGTGATAAATGAATGAATAAATAATAGTTTTGGTAATTATGTCGTTGAACCCCCACAGTTGTGGTATTCATGATATTTTAGTATTTTGTAGTAATCGCCATCCTGAACAAGAATATATGTATATACAAGTTGGGGCCGGAAACCATTATTTTACTGCGTTTTTTTTTACTTTGAAAATTAAACCAATTAGCCCAATCTCTAATCAATGATTTTTTGAAAATTGGGAGTTGTGGCCAAAGAAGTTGATAGCTATGAAGCTTCATTTCAAGGCCTGCAGGTATAGGTGTCTGCTTGATATACCTTTAGCTGTGCGACCAGATCGGGGGAGCAGCTAAACCCTCTATCGTGACATGGTAATTTTTTTTTCTGCCGAAATTGCAAGATATGGATATGGACGATATGTGGTTTCACCAAGGCGGTTTCACGTGTCATACAGCTCAAGAAACAATTCAATTACTGCATGATTCATTTCTTGGCCGTGTAATGATATATCTTCTACGCTACATACGTACGCCAATTAGCCCGGAATTGTATACAATTCAAGATTGTTGCAAAAAAGTGCCCTTTTTTCTTAATTTGAAAGGGGCTTTGGAGCTTATGATCATGCTGTTTTATTTTTCAAGATACGAGATATCCATAAATGGATTGGTTCATTATAATGATTTTGAAAAATTCAACTTCTGAATTGGTTTTGAGCACAAAATTCAACTCCAAGAGTAATAGAAGATACAATTGAGATTTTGAAACAGAAATTTCTATGGGCGAAGTATTGTATTTACGACTGTAAAAGCAATTAATATTATAAGATATTGTATTATCTTGGCTAACATATCACAGAAAGCAACAGATAACTATTGATACGAAGGAAACTTGGAGCATCCAAATGTAAATGATGATAATTTGAATAGCCAGCATTTTATTATTACTATTTTTTTTTATATTTAAATAATAACTAAAGTTAACCGTTCTTTCTTTGGTCTCTAAACTTTGAACATTCGGAGTCTGAATGAAAGATGTTTCCTGCACTTCTGCAGTACCTGCGGCTACTTTTGTTCTTACGCTTGTAGATTACAAGAAATTTACAAATCCGGTGCAACGGAAATTTTCAGACATTGTTTTTGTATTCTAATCACATATTTGCGGTTTACATATTTGTACTTTGTGAAGCAAACAAATTGATTCCAAACTTGTGGTTGTGATTCACAAGTATAAATTTGTGGCTGTAATTTGTAGTTTGATGAAATAGGTCATTGAACGCATGTTATATCGATATTCCGTTTTAGTAATACGTTTTCTACTTTTGCCGACGTTTCAGCTTATAATTCGTAGTTTATTTCTAGAAACTATCGTTTTGCTCGCTTCCGGATATCTTCGACCTCTGACACGAATATTTTTTTACGTCTCGGGATCACTCCTCCGCTGTGCAGAAGAAGTGGCCTGCGGGGTAGTGTATTCATATACGTTCACTTCCATGATGCCATACTTTGATACTATTCTTCTTTCATCCATGTGGTGCTGCTGGGTTGTGTGTATCCGACTTTTCTTTAACCCCACCGGTAGTCTCCAGACATGCAAACCCGAATGCATACAGACTTTCTGAAATTTCATAAGATGTTAGTGCGCCTCAGACTCATCTTAAGTGATAAAATTCTTGAACGTGATTTTTACATTTTAAAACAACCACGGGAACTATTGCCCCGGTATTCTACAGGGTGTTCAGGATAATGTGTCGAATATTTTAAGCTGAGATACCTTAACATATTTTGAACAAAACATGGTATGTGGGGGGGGGGGGGATCGGAAATGCGTCCTCTCCGAGATACAGGGGTTTTAAATAAAACCTTACTTATAAAAGTTATTGAAGATGAAAAGTATTTTGTTTGTGTTGAGAAACTAATAATTTTGACTTTATCATAATTTTTTTCTGAAAAATACCTTCTATGTACAAATAAAATGCACGCCAGAGCTTGTCTTTGAAAGGTTATAACAGTGTCCGTGCTTTCCAATTTTTCTCGGACTTTCGTCAATCCTATGGTTTAAGATATAAAATGTTGTTATTTCTAATAAGTAAACAAATAAACAATGTCCTTCATGCCTCCCCATAAATAAAAGAAACTTGGGGTTAAGTCCGGAGACTTTGGAGGCCACAAAATAGAGCTATTTCGCTCCATTAATGAATTTTAATATACGCGGTCTAACTGCCATAGTGTGTGTGTGTGTGGAGGGGGGAGGCATCCTACTGGTACGCAATGGCTGTTCTTTGTGTCAGTGGTATATAATCTAATGGTTCCCGTAATTTGTTTCCCAATCAGCAGATAGGGTTCGATCAGCTTGTTAGCCATTATGCTTCTCCTCACATAGACCTTCAACTTATGCTGAAGCTCTGTGTTTAATGGAGTGGGGGTTGCTTTCTGTCCAGGTATGTAAATTGTGGAAATTAGTGTTTCCAGCCCTGATGAATTGAGACTCATCCGTAGAATCCGGCAAATAAAGTTGCCTTCCGTAACGTGTCATTCCAGAATGTAAATGCAGAATTCCAAACGCTTCTCTGAAATTCGAATAAAATCCAAATGACCTGATTGTCGATTTGGGAATACCTTTACTAAATGAATGAATATATTCTTTTTAAACAAAACCATTAACAGATTGCATGAGTGTGCTCATAGTATTGTGAGATTCGCACTCACTAAAAACACCTCCCTTTGAAATTAATGTGTTTGCTTCTGCGACTAAGTTCGGACTTATCAAGAATTTTTTTTTTTCATGAAATTAACGTGTTTGCAATGTTCCCCTATTCAAACACAGGTAAATTTGATCGTGCTCTCTTATTTCTTTCTATCTTTCGTCCAAAATTTTTAGAATTGTATTATTGACTACCTGAATCCGTGCCCTGATTCGCCCTCTAAAGGCTTCCTCATGCATACAAATTGTATTTAATATCAGAGCGAGTGAAAAAACATCAAAGTATTTGTCTAAGTCCATAAAATTGTTGTGTACAATAACTTTTGTGGATTAATTGCATTTTATCAATGTCGTTCCAATGGGTAGCTTTCAGCCCTTAAGTGCAGATTTCACAGTTCTAAAATGTTATCAAACATACTATACTAAAAAATGCAATACTATAAATTATGGACAATTGTACTTTATTATAGTAAAAATGTTTTACAAAGCTTCTTTGTAAACAATTTCATAGTTCTAAAAAACCAACATGTTCTAAAATGTTATCAAACATACTATACTAAAAAATGCAATACTATAAATTAAGGACAATTGTACTTTACTATAGTAAAAATGTTTTACAAAGCTTTTTTGTAAACAATGTTTGAGGGTGCGTTGCCTGGAGCATAAACAAATACATTTTTTCTATCGTAGACACGGGAAAGAGACACGTATAGTTGACCGTGTGGGAAGCAGCCGGTGGTGAGGTTCACGCCCGCGGTACGCAGTGTTTGTCCCTGCGCCTTATTTATCGTCATCGCGAAGCAGACGCTGATGGGAAACTGCACACGCTTAAATTGGAACGGAAAACTGTCAGGTATGATCGGAATTCAAGGGATAAATACATGTTCGCCGGCACCGCACCCCGTCAACACTTCCGCTTTTACCAGATTTCGTTGCAAAGTTGTAACTCTAAGTCGGGTGCCGTTACACAATTTAGGCGGACTCAAGTTTCTTAGGAGAATAATAGGTACACCCACTTTTAGTTTAAATGTATGTGATGGAAGCCCGGGAGCAGAAAGCAAATTTAAAAATACGGCCGGATAGTTGGTTGTTTCTTCTTGCTCCATAATCCGGTTGATTGAAGTGTATTCTACACTTTGACCATCAACACGTGTCAATATCTCGTTATTAATAGCTGCAGCTTCATCATTCCGAGGTGACAAAATAGCTCGCTCACAAATCCAAGAATTCTCACGGTTTGTTAGTTACGATATATCATCGTAAGCGGATGAGATAAGTTCTTCAGTAGAAGACACTGTTTGGCATAAATGATGTGATAAATTTACTTTGCCATTTTCTTCCGGAAGCGTTCCTCCACTAATTTTAAGTAATAAGTCAGAGAAATGTTGTGCGTTTGGATTGCCCCATGTTCGTGCCCGTATATTGATGGTCAAGTGCATTTGAATAACACTGGACCAAAGACTTGACCTTTTCAGACAGGCGTTTACTTCGTAAGCTCTGGTGCCTCGTGTCACTCTCGGCATCGTTTGTCTAAAGTGTCCGCAAAATAGCACTGTAATGCCTTCCATCTTCCCATCCCATGCTTCGAAGTGCTTGTGCTGTTTCGACGGGGTCATAGTTGGTTTCGGATATATACTCTTTGTTACCACGCTCACCATCTGAGTTTGGTTCGGCCAAACCATATTTTGACAGAAGATTACCACCAGTAGACAAAACTGTATCTTGTATAGCTTTTAAGCAGCAATTAAGAAAACTATCCCACAGCGCCTCGTTCAGTTCGCCAATGCCAATAATTTGTCTCGTGTCTCGGAAAAAATCTTCTGATAAACTCAGTTGATACAAAATTTTTACCACAATAGCAGCATCAGAAAGACCGCAGAATACCAACATTATGTAAACATGGTGACTTCGTCCCACTTAGGATTAGTGGTAAACGTTATAAAGAGTTCTGGGCGCCCATACTTCCTTACATAGCAAAATGCATCTTGCGTGCGCTCGTGAATGTAGCGCAGTTCACCCGTGAAACTCGAGGGCAGAATTAACAATTGCCCCGGTTCCTCAACGTTAGCATCCTGCTGCATGGCGTCCTGTAAATCAATATAATTTTCAGCACGCAATCTTTTTTTATTTGTTCGAATGTATACCAAACGCTCTGTTTCGATCTTAGCGTACATATCAACCACAAACGGATTCAAAATACCTCGTAAGCGGTGAAAATCAACTGAATAGAACTGCAGAGCAGATGTTTTTTTATTGTAATTTGACGCCCCGGTAGTAGGATTGATTTGGCAATCGGCAAAATTATATCCGTCCTCACCGCGACAATGAATCAGTGGGTACTGAAGACTATCAGAGGCCCTATGCATTTCACTTATCCATTGCAAGCGCCTTTAACGGGCGCGCAGCATAACAACGGCGACTTCGTTCGTGCTAGGGGAATTGTATCTGTCGCATGTCGTTTATCAGCGCTGAATACAAATTTGTAATTATTTTGTTGATTTTGAGGAATAGACTCCAGTGCAGCCTTGAAGTTATTCACATATGGATTGATTACATGAAACACACTTTACAGCTCGGAAATCAGACTGGCGTATAGATTTGGAATGTTGATTCCTGATATTAGGTTGTTCGCAATAGTCAAATATAAAGTATATTTCTAGGAATTTCGGTTCACCTGCTGGCAACAGACATCCAATTAAATGATACGAGCTTAAGCTTAAGCTTAACCCTGGATTTTGAAGGCGGGCATAAATGACCCTTCTACAATTTGGTTTGCCCCGAACGAAGTCATCTGGAATGCACTGATGTAAGAACGGATACATTTCAAAAAATGTGTAGATTGTGGGTGATTGCCGGTCAATAGGGAATCCAAGGGTTCTGGTGGTTCTTGAAAAATATCTAAACGTACCTTTCTGTCTGAGCAGCAGATTCCATCCGACTCTTTTGTCCATTTAAGGACTTGACAATGATCACAGGCCTGGGTCAATCCACCGTTACCAGCAAATTAATTCCTTTAGTGTGATAAAACATACTTCTGTTTTTATTGATCCACTGAAGATGTGTTTTTGTTTGTGACATGCGAGTTGTAGCAAGACGTTCATCTTCGGTACCCAATCTAATGTGACATTCTTCATTTGATTTATGTGATCGAGCTTGACGAATTGTCCTAGCAAGTTTTGAGCTTCGAGAAAGATTAGACTTTTTCCTCAGACTTCTACCTAAAACAAAACGTGTGTCAAGCAATAAATAAAAAAATATTAACTTACCTAAAAGAAGCCAATGCAAAAAAAAAAAGAAACTGGAAAATTGTGTTGCTGGTAAGAAAAAACAGCATTCAACGTAGATTCTAATGAGAACAGTGCAAGAAGATTCATATGTATGTAAATTCACTAAGGAAAAACACCAACTACGTATAAAGTTTCAACATTATGTGAGTGAGTAACAGATTTTCGTTAAACTTGCAGAAAACAATTTTTACTCAATGGTGTGTTTCTTGCAAAAAACTGGAGTTGCACTCAATTTGTATTTACACCACACTCGCGCGTATACTTCTCTTTCGTTGCGACCCAACAGAGAAAACGACACACATTATTTGTGAATATGTGTGCTTGCGAGTGTTTCTTCCAAAAAATAACTGGGAATACACTTGCACAATACACTTGAGATATACATAGAAGCAGACCGAGAATTCTTATTTGTGGAACGGCGGCTAAAATTTATTTGCACTGCGAAAACTCATTTCCGTATCTGACATGACAAAGTCTCGCGATACGCTGTCAGTATATTATTTAGGTTTAAAGGCAGGACCTATTATAATTTGAATTTCAAGCCTTCATGTGGCAGCAAGAAATATTCTTGAGCAAATCATTCTGTCTTCAAGAGCTTTCTCGTACGTCGGTGATTCAATGCACCTGATTAATAGTTGAACATTTACTTCTGACCCCAGAATTGTCCTCAGGGCTTAGATTTTACGCGTCATAACCGGCAGTAAATGCTGAAGTAATTTCCTCTCAAAAATTGTGGAAAAAATTGAAAGAAGTAAAATCGGTCTATAATACGTTTTGGCATTATTATGAACTCAGAAACATCCAAGGCAATATTTTAAGGATTTCTCCGGTTATTACTCGTGACCGGGAGCTTTCTTTGGTTTAAATTTTTTTGTTGTTAGGTTCGTTAACGTTACATTTGTTATTTTGTAACTGTCAGCTGCTGTTTCCAACGCATTGATATTATTACGAAAGAGCCCTTGACAATCGAACGACCTAAAGGTTTCTCCACAAGACCTTGTGGGGCACGACTTTGTTCCCATGGGTTTTAATTCCTTCCTTCATCATTTCTTTTTTTTCCGGGGGCTGTAAAAAGGACCGCAGTTGTTGATTTTTTCCTTTCAGCAAAAATTTCAACAACGTGATCAAATTCGATTTCGAATTCATGGGGCGTTTTTTAAGTAACATGGTCTGTTTGAATTTTTCTTAAATTAGTTAGTTTCCTTTTAAAACAACAAAATTAGGTATTTTTGTGGTATCGGTCGGGTAGTATTTCCGTGTGTTCGTCGGTTGGAAATCACAATTGTGATTCATATGAGCCTCATACAGCATTCTAACTGAGCTGCTGAGCAATTAGCAGAGGCCCTTGACTGATATCGCACATATATCATAGTTATCCAGTAAGTGCGATGGGATGGGCCGAAAGTAAGGAGGATGAACAACTGTGATATCTACTATCGTGATTGTTATAGAGAACGGAAGCAGCGCTTATTCGGATACATTTGTCATACGCTGCAGACTTAGGTAAGAAGTCTTCAGCTATTGACACGTGAGCGAGCATCTTATGACTATTGAAATTGATTATTACCTTACCACGGGTGGGGGGATGATAATCAATAAAAGCGAAAAAGCATTGACGAGAATTGAACGTATTCTGATTTATTTTCGAATTCTTAAGTCTATTTATACAGTTTAATTACTTACTACACAATTACAGCAAGTGCTTAATACAAAATTGCAAGGAAAGATGCTTAATCAGTGTTTTACAGTATGTGCATACGAAAATAAACATAACTCAAAGCAGTACATTACCAATCATTGATCGCAAGTTGCTTAGTGGCACAATATATTTAGTTAGATTGAATCCGTGGAACGTTTACACAGCGAGATTATCCGTATGTTGTTATGCAGGAGCTCTATTTTCATAATCATATTAAGGAATTGTAAGTACGATCTATCGTACCAATGTCCTTAGTACGGTTTAAGGTTTGCTGTAATCCGCAATCACGATCACGGCGCTGGCCATTGCTTGATATAGGTTTTTTTCTTTTTTTCCCGGTTCATTTCCCTTCACTTCATGTCAAGTGATGGTTGGGTGGAGAGCCTTCTTTCCGTTTACTTCCTGGTCGTTGCCGCAAGATGAAGTCATCCAATCAGTTCCACAACTTATGTCTTTTTCGTCCGTTCTATAAGTATACTTACGCCTAGAGTTACAACTTAAGACAAAATCTTTTCAGATGTTTCGTTCATAGTATCGTCTTTTATTTTAAGTTTTTTTTTTTCGGTTCTTTTTTAAGTTCGCAAAGGATTCCTGTTTTGGTTAATTTGGCATGAAGTTCGATATTTTCCTCACTGAATTTTTTTGTTTTCGTTGCAGTCCGTTGTTCGTGCGCCGACATTTCCGGTGCCTTTTGGCTTCTTATTCCCCACGTAGTTGTTTGTCTGTCACTTGGGGTAATTATATCCTTCATTGATTTCATTGCATATTTTGTATACTGTACACGCTCAGTAAACAGAGTATACTCATATGAGAGACATGTCACTCTAGAGCCGTGGATAGTTTCAAAGAATAAACGCCCATATTACTTGGTTAAAATGCCTAACAGAGAGGATATGGGTCTTACTACTGTAAATATAAGTCCATTAGTGTATAATATTTGTCGAAGTTACACAGAGAAAAATGTTAATAGTTTATTTATTATAGTGAAAGTTCGAATAGTTAATAGTTAACGCTAAGATTAAGTTATAAATAAGATACATACAGGGAATACATGTATGTGTGATATGTAAGAGAGAGGGCAGTCCATAAATAATTTTTATAAAATTACTCTGAAGAAAATTTTTTTTGTCATTTTGCTTGTTCTTTATAATTGCATCACGGATAATTTCGTTTTAATATCAAAAAAAATCTGCGAGTGTGCTCGATGACCGTTTTCCTTGGTACCTTTTTCCCATCTACAAAGAGGTTTTTAGAAATATTTTTTTGTCCAGGAATAAAATTACTCTTCATTGGCCATTCTTTTTTAATGTAGTGTTGACTATCCCACTCGCATTCGTGTAGCTTACTTGCAACCCAAGTAATATTCCAACAACTTTAAGATCTGCACATATTTTCCAAGAATGATGGTGATATTAAATTTCTGTAGGTTTTTTGTATGTTTCGAGTATATTTCTTGTATATGGATGCCATGTGCTAACAGTGCAGACTGCTTTTTAACTTAATTTTGAAGAATCAATGAATAGTGTCCATTGATCTGGTGAATAGTCATAGCCTAAATTATTCATAAGGTCTTGTACGTCACTGCAATATGTAAGAGAACTTTTTTCTTTAAAAAAAAAACTTCAAGTTCAGCATCGCGTTGTCGATTTACTGGCACTTGTGTACTTGGATGAAGTAAATTCCATTGCTGAAGTCTGGGAATTAAGACAAATTTGGATCTCTAACTAAATCATTTAGTTCACCTTGACATATTAAATGTGGTCTATTTTCATTTCCAACAAAATATTGCGACTGAGAGGTGGTTTGTGTTGTAGATTCTGATTCAATATCGCTTACGATGTACTCCGCATCTTTTTCCTTCATTGGAGATTGCGGTGGTGGGCTGTCAAAAATTATGCTAAATGTATAGTTCATCATAATATATTTAGATATTTCGATGTAATAAAATTTCTGTTAATACTTATACATGAGAGACACCGAAAAAGTATAATTGGATTAACAGTAAAAAATCGTGTTGACCAATGTTATTGAAATATGTATATCCAATCATATTTCTTTGTTTCTTAAGATGGTCTCGTGAGACCTTTTGCATATTGGGTATAACATGTTCGATGTCGAAAATATTTTGCATGTATTTCTCACGTATTAAATTGTTTTCTATATCGATGTGTTTCGTGTTTAAATTTAGCCATAATCTTGAGTCCCTTTGATATATCGTATAATACGTTCCAACCCCGTTACATGAATTTTTGATGGTTTTTCCATGTATCTGTTGACAACGCCTAATGAAATCGCGAAAGATACATTGCGCTGCCAATTGCTGCTCTATACGGAAAGCTGTCATCGAAAACCTTACGAGCAAATTGTTTTTTCAGGTAGTTAACAAGGTTAACAAGTGCTGCTACCCTCTCGTCACATTTTGCTGCGATGATTATAATTGATTACCATTACGCTTTCCTTCCCAATGAAAATGCATGTATCAGCATTAGATGCTTTCTGTTGGAAGGATTCGAGAAAAGAACTTAGCTTTTAATTCCAATATCGAGATGCCTGCTTGAGACCATATAGATGACAGACCCGTCATGTTCCATTATGCAATCCGTCTGGCTGCTTCATGAACATCTCCTCTTTCAGATGTCTGTTGTGACATCCAACTCTTTCATCTTGAACTTCCTTATGGCTCCCAATTGAAAAATCGTTCTAACGGAACCCAACCTGGCCACTGGTCTAACATTTTCTTCGTAATCCACTCCCTTTGTTTAGGGAAAACCTTTTAGTAAGAGCCTGGCTTTAAAAAGAGATGGTTCATTGGTAGTGGAATCTTTTACTTTATAAGCCCATTTACTGTCAATTATTTTACACGCGTGTGGCAGATTAATAAGCTCCCAGGTTTGATTCTTTGCGAGTGCTTCGAAGTTAACGCCTCGTTGAGACTTGAAACCTTTGCAACAAAAGCATAGCCGCTAACATATTTGAAATGGAACTGCTTATTGTCCTTGATGCGCTTCCTCCTCTTGTTCGTCTGTAGATTGAAGAATGTCGTCATCTTCACCCGTACCTTCGGCGAAGACCGGCTCCTCATCTGAAACTCTAAAAAATTTATCACAAGTCACCTTGATCTTATTGGTCGTTTGAATCTAAACACAGTAACCTTTTATCCCATCCATGTATCCGACAAGCATTCCTTTTTCCGACTTCACATCCCATTTCTGCCTTTTTTGATGAGAGACGTGGATCTAAAGACTCTGATCTCTGATCCAAAGACTTTATAGCTTGGGTATAAGTCTTGATAGAATCCAAAGTCCTCATTTCCCTCTCTGATCTACTGTTTTGCTGCAGACAATATGGGACTGAAGTTTGGTGAAGGATAGGATGTTTTTGTATTCCATTTATAAACTCCGTGCCGCTGTTTCCACTTTTGGGAGATATTGCTATAAGCATTTAGATGCCTCACTCTCACTCTTCAAGATATAAACCACGCAGTAGCTCGAAAAATCGTCTCTGAACAATAGAAAATATTTGGAATTCGATAATGAAACTTGCTGCATTAGACCACATAAATCCACATGAACCAATTCAACAGGTCTTCGAGCTCTGCTTTCGCTTACAACGGCCTTTGTAACGGTTCTTTTACCGTTATGTAAATTAACAGACCAAGATTCTTGTATCTTGACTGTTAGTGGTATTGCTGATGGTACACCAAAACACCCAAAAGAAAGAGAGAAAATTTCGCAGCTCCAAGCAGACTCACTTCTAATAGTAAAAATAAGTCTTCAACAACTGCTTGATAATCTCTGAAAAATCAGTCTTTATTTCGACACTATTTATACAAAATTATAGCTTAGACTAGCAGAAAAATTGATATTACACAAAACAAAAGAAAACTTATTCTAATACAAAATTATTCGTACCTACATTGCTTACGCGGCAAAATTCAAAGATAAATATTAATATAGAAAAAAAAGAAGATATTCTATCGTGTGCATCAGGTGCATTGTATCAGGTGTATGGTGCATTGTGCGATGTGCATATAGGGTGTATCATGTGGGTTATTTATTTTTGTTTTTATTTTAAGTTGTGGGTGTGCATTTATTAAATTAATTCTTAAGACTAAACATCCTGCCCCTCGCTGACGTTCCTCGGATTGTCAGAGATTGATAGGGTTCTTGGTTGTGGTACTGGGATGGTTGTTCTTCTGCAGATAGTTGGACTGTGATTGCAAAGTATATACAGAACAACTGCGGCCGCCAGGAAGAGTCCCCCAGAGTTTATAATTGTATGCCGGATGTTATGATGGTGAAGCAAGTTAGGCAAAACTGTCTACTGAATCTTAATTTGTTCACGAAGAGCTTGCAGTTCCATGATCCTCGTGCTGACATCGAAAAATTTGGTATGTGACAGACGAATACTACTTGAATATATGTCATGCGCTTGCAGCGTAAACAAATTTTGTCTCACAACACAGGTCGGTTGCAGTTTCAAAATCCCGGTTCCACTGATTGTAAGAAGCGATGGTTGATTGTTACATAACACATTCAACAGAGTTTCGTTCATTACAGCATAAATCCGATGTCATCGTTGGATAATGGGTAATACTCATCTTGATGAGCGTTTACTGCTAGATAGGTAGATGATGGTTCTATGGCGATGAAGATGTCGTTTACCATCGCTGGAATTTTAATGTTTTTAAACATAACGAATTCTTCTTCTTCTATTAGTGGTAGATTAATTTTAAATATGACATGGTTGCTAGTGATTTGTCCTTCTGTTGTCATAAGTTTATAGAGTTCGAGTATGTTGTTTGATTTAATAAGTAGATGAAGTTCTAATCGTAGATGCATTTTAATTTTGATAACTTCTTCCCTCAATTGTTGCGGTGAAATCAGTAATTAATTGGTTTTCCAGTAATGAGTGTCTGCCAGTGCTGCAAAAATAGATGTTTGCGTCCGTTGTATGTTAGTGATAAGAAGTGAATTGTAGATAGCCTATGAGAACAATTGTATTGGATTTCTTGCACTACTTGTTTGCATATGCTTATTGATAATATTTCGTTGCATACATTTTGCATTGTTATTGTGCTGCTTTCTAAAACTTTCGGTATGGATCAAGATTATAATAAGCTATTAAGTTCCATTTGTTAGCTACCAAGTGTACAGTTCCTTGATTAAAAAAGTGTATTCCGGGAGTTGCGTCAAATTTGTTTACTTCCACACTATTACTTCCTCTAACAATCGGTAGTAGTAACAAAACAAGAAAAGTTGTTAGCAATATTGAACTTAATTTTCGAGTCTTCTTTTTCGATCCATTTGTGTTATCTGAAGAATTGTCGGGATCTTCTGTTACGCGCCTTCGATCATGGGTTGCTGCAGATGGCTGGTTTGCTGTTGTTGATTCTTCCTCTATGGCTGTTTCATCCTTGACGAGTGGCGCCAGCTTGTGAATCGGTCGCCTTAAGACTCCCGATTTTGTGCGAACATCTACTATTCTGATAAAACCGTCATTACCATGGTACACTTTGATAATTCTGCCAAGTGGCCATTTCATTATCGGAGTATTGTCTTCCTTGATGATAACTATTGTGCCGATCTCTACGTTTGCTAATGAAGCTTTCCATTTGTTCCGGTGCTGTAATTCATTCAAATACTGTTGAGACCATCGTTTCCAAAACTCTTCTTTGATGTGCGAAACTAGCTTCCATCTGCTGCTAAGGCTTCCCCGTAATGGTTCTGCATAGAGATCAGCTATAGTCCTGAGAGGCTCTGCTATAAGAAAATGACCAGGAGTTAATGCATTTAGGTCATTTGGATCATTAGAGAGGGCAGTGATTGGCCTAGAATTAGGATGGCTTCTGCGTCTATACTTAGGGTACACAATTCCTCATATGTTAAAGAAGCTGATGCGATTTTTCGTTACAGCAAATGTTTTGCTGACTTCACAGCCGCTTCCCATAAACCTCCAAAATGTGGAGCCCTCGGAGGGATAAAATTAAAATCTATTCCTCTCGAGCTGCAACTGGTTGAAATTTGACCTTGAGCTTGGGTTGAATATATTGTTGTTTGTAATTCAGTTAATTGATTCCTTGCGCGGACAAAGTTACGAGTAGTTGTATTATCACAATAAAGATTTTTACAATGTCCTCGGCGGCCAATAAACCTCCTTAACGCACCGATGAATGCATCTGTAGATAAGTCGCTTACAACTTCAATGTGTACGGCCTTCGTGCTAAAGCAGCAGAATATTGACAGGTAGCTCTTTTGTGGACGACTTCCCTTTGAGCGGTAATGAATCCAGATGGGCCCACAAAAGTCTACTCCACAATTGATGAAAGGACGCGCTGGTTGAACTCTGTGTGCAGGTAGATGGCCCATCTTCTGACCATACATCTTAGGCCTTGCCTTGATACAATCTGTGCAGTGTTGAACGATGGAACGAGCTATATTTTTTCCTTTGATCGGCCAAAAACGTTGTCTTGTTATGGCTAATAGATCTTGAGGGCCTACGTGCATATTTTCTGCATGTATATCTGTCATAAGTATTTTGACAAATGCGGGCATAAGGCAATAATATTGGATGTTTTGCGTCATATGGTAGAGAGGATGCTTCCAACCGTCCTCCTACACGCACGAGCTTGTTTTGATCTAAGAAAACTGATAGACCAATTAATTTGCTTCTTGCATTCGGCTCCTTGTACTTCTCTAAATGAAGTATGTCTGCTTTAAATTCTTGTTCTTAAATATACTTTAGAATAAGTTGAGTAGCGTTGTCTAATTCTGCTACTGTCAACGACCAGATTGTTTTATCAGGTTTTAGATATGACAGTCTCAACTCATGTATTTTCGGGAGAAACTGGCCATTCTTTATTAATCCAATGAAGCGAAGACAATACGCTGTTATCCTCTTAAGCTTTCCAAAGGAATTTGAATGTTCAATTTGTTCAAACACTCCTTTCGCCTCTTCTGCATTTATCAACAATGATGCCTTTTTTCTTTCTTCTAGAGGCGGGCTCTGACTTGCATATGGTGGTGGCCATATTGATTCCTTACCACTTAGAAATCTTGGACCGTAGAACTATAAGCTATGTTCTTGTAACTTTTCTGGGGTAATTCCTCTCGATAACACATCTGCTGGATTCTCGTGTGAACGGACGTGTCGCCACTGCATGCTGTTGGAGAATTGTTGAATATTTGCCAGACGACGACCGACGAATACTTGAAATGATTCGGGATTTGAGTTAATCCAATCAAGTACAATTTGAGAGTCTGTCCAGAAATGCGTTGTTCCTCCTTCAATACGTAGGTCGGATTTTACTCGGTTGGAAAGCACTGCAGCTAATAGTGCTGCACATATGGTTAATAAGAGTATTCCTGAAGATGTTTTCGCGATTGGTTCTATTCTCGATTTGGAGCATAATAGTCGAACTACTATAACGCCATCTTCGTAAGTGGATTTTGCATAGACTGCGGCACCATAGGCCTTCTCGGATGCATCAGTAAATGTATGAAGTTGCACTGACGTAGGAACCCTTTTAGCAAATACATGCCTTGAAATTTTAATCCGATCTAATGATTGCAATTGTTCTCGATACGTACACCATCTGGTACACATTTCTATTGGAAGGGCGGCATCCCAATCGTATTTAAGTTCCCATAATTCTTGAAGAAACAGTTTAGCCAGGATTACAACTGGTGCAATAATACCAAGAGGATCAAAAAGTTATGCTATTTCGGATGCAGCAGTTCTTTTTGTTACTCGTTTTTGCGGTTCACACTTGACCTTAATGTAAAATATGTCTGATTTTGGTAGCCATAATAAACCAAGAGTTTTGACGAATTCTTCATTATTTCCTTCGTCAAAATGGATTTCCTGATCCTCTAATGGAACATCTTTTAGCAATTGTTTGTGGTTTGCGCTCCATTTCCGTAATGTGAATCCAGCTTCTTGAAGTAATGCTGTCAATTGTGTCTGAATGGCCTTTGCCATCGTTAAATTGTTTGCACCTGTCATCGCGTCATCTATATAGAAGTCCCTCTGAAGTGCGGCTGAACCGAATGGAAAGGTAATCTGGTAATCTTGAGCTAGCCTTTGTAGACATTTAGTAGCCAAGTATGGAGCTGATGTTGTTCCGTAGGTCACTGTATTGAGTTGATAACATTTGACCGGTTGCTTTGATTCTGCTCTCCACCAAATCAGATGAAACCTTCTGTCTTCCGGATGTAAAATTATCTGCCGATACATTTTTTGAATATCGGCCTTAATGACATACTTTGGCAACCTAAAACGCATCAAAATTGCAAATATATCATCCTGGATAGTTGGACCTGAATACATTATGTCATTTAAGGAAATGTTTGTGGAAGTCTTCGTTGATGCATCAAAAACTGCTCTTCGCTTGGTGGAATTTTAGTCAATTTCTTGGTCTGAACCAAACTCTAGGGTTTCTTAACAACTCCATCAGTGAAATTTAAATTTCCCGCAATAAAAATACCAACATTTTCGGGCGCTTATTAACTATGGCCTGAATTTAAAAGCGCATTCGAAAGTCCAGTTGCAAAAAATTCATCTATTTCCGACGTCCAAAAGCTTCATTTTTTGAAGGCTAATTTAAGCTGTGAAGTCGAAAGGTTACTAAGAAATACTGCGATCACCGAAGGTAATTCTGAGCCTGCCTGCGCAACTCTCGTAAAAAGGTATCAGAATTTACGATTGTTGAAGGACAATTCAGATTGCTGTTTGGCCATCCAAACCTGTCTCAAGAATTGACCGATGATATTAAACTCCTATTAAAAACAGACAATCGCTCGATCCTGAAAGGGAATGGCTTCTTTCATATCTGAGTCTGCCTTACAGTTGCTGAAACTCAAAATTTAATGGAGCCATGTCAATATCCTATGTTTTGGAGGAACCAATATGAGTGTAGCCAAGTATGCGGTTTCTCTCACTATATTTTAAAATGTCAATGATAATGTTAACATTCAGCTGAAGGCTTTGGTACTACCCAAGCTTACATCCGTGCTTCCAATGCGCAATATATCTTGTGATACCTGGAGTCATATCCAAAACAATTAACTTGTAGACCCGGCGTACAACAGACCAAGTAGGATCGACATATTACTGGGTGGTGACGTGTATCCAGCAATCCTTCTGGAAGGTATTATCAAAAGATCACTAGCGACACCAATGGCTCAACGATCAGAACTTGACTGGGTACTTTCAGGCGGCATCCATTCCAAAGAAACATCAACGATAACATCTCTCTACACAACCACGAAAAATATTAAATTAGAAAATATTCTGCGGAAATTCTGAGAACTGGAAAAAGTAGCGAAAAGAAAGATGCTGTCATCAAATTCAAACAAGGAATTGAGTGTTAAGTGTTGGGGGGCACACACGCGTCGGGAATAATATTAAAACACAGCTTTTTTTGTATTATTCTACTATTCATTTCACTACTCACACATAAATTTCATTTAAAACGTGTGAAAATGAAGTGTACCGTACTCAAATAAAGGTGATGTGTCGAGACTGCAATAGCCTTTCCCACGCAGCCTGCTTAAACGTCAGGCTTGCCGATATCGAGTTTATGAAGAAAGCAAACAAACTCTGGCAGTGCAAAGTATGTATGGTATTGTAAATAAATCACCATCTCCACAAAAGGGTTGACAACATAACACCAGTTAACCAAACACCTGTCGCTCCACCGAAACCTAATGTTACACTGGATTTGATTTACGCGGAAGTTCAAGAAGTGAAACAGATCGAAAGAGAGCAGATTGCAGAGGAAAAATGATGAATGCGAGCTAAAAATTCAGCAACTCAAGAAGAAGGCAGATTATCTAGAACAGGAACTCATCGGAAATACCCTGGAGATCTATAAAATTTCACCAAACTGCAACGACGCTTCTAGTATTGACTTGGCTCTGATGGTTTTCCGCGATGGTCTGCTTGTCGATGTATCGATAGAGGACATTGACATTTGCTACACAAAACGCATAACAGAACGGCAAAAAAACACAAAACACTAGCAGTAATCAAACAAAGAAAAATATTCTCGTTGTCAAAATTGTTTCTCGCCAGTGCAAGGAGAGAATGGTGAAAGCAAAGAGGGGAAAAAAAGAACAGCTGACAACTACACTACTCAACGGAAACAGTAACACACAGTAACACATGTTTAACCTACCGGACACATCAACTCTTTAATGCTGCATTGTCGTTGAAGGAAGAAAAAGGGTATCAATATGTATGGACAAATGGGACGTTTATATGCGGAAGAAGGAGGGGGATAATTTAGTAAGAATTACTTAATAGATTTAAATAATTTATGAATAGTTCTCTTAATTCTGTTTCGTGCTTAGTCCCAAATACATGTGCATACCCAGTCAATTCTTTTAAATCTGTTGACATTATTTGTTCACATCAAAACATTCGTAGTATTGAGTCGTTAGTGAAATTACCTGTTGCCATTGTTTTGAGTGAGGTTTGACTCTATGAGGAAGAATTAGATTTGTATAGCATACCTGGGTATGCACTTTTCGGAAATTGTAATGAATCATACTCAGCTGGAGGTGTAGCAGTTTATGTGAAAAATGGTTATAGTCCGTACCAACTATACTCTTTTAAACCAAAGACTATGCTCTTTTTAAGGACTGTTTACCATATGAATTTTGAGAATCAGTCTATGATGAACTTAACCCATCAATTACTCTCGATCTCTTTATTGAAATTTTAAAAAATCATATCAGAAATTGTACTACTTATTCCCCTCTCATCCCGAGCAGAAATAAATTTGTAAAGCCGTGGATGACACACAATCCCTTGCAGCAGATAAAACGAAAAAACAAACTTGAAAAAAGTGCAGAAGTTATTCATATAATATAACACTTAAACAATACTATTATCCTCTATGCAAATCCGTGCACAAAAATATTGAAGAAACACGTAACAAGTTTTATTCAGATTGGTTTGAACGTGCCAGAAAAAAATGTAAGAGATGAATGGAAGGTAGTTGCTATGAGTTTGGTGAAATGTAGACAAAAAAATAGGCATTAATAGCTGGGAGATAGATGGTAAAAGTTCCACGGACTCAGTCATCATTTCCAATAAGCTCAATAAGTACTTTACCGAAATTTCAGAAAAACTGAAACTATCTATAGAGACTTCAAGAAACTGCAATTATTCTGTAAGACTCACAGAAAACACGCAACCAAACAGTTTTGTTTTCCGATCATTTTCTTCATGTGAATTCTGTAAGGCAATAATATTGTCGTTAAAAAACAAAAAGTCTTGTACTAATTATGGTATATCAGTGTATTTTTGAAGAAAATGTGCTTCTATGTGGTGGACGTTTTATGTTGCTTGTTTAATTTTAGTGTTAAAAATAGTTGTTCCACTCAGCACCTGAAAGGTGCTAAAAAGGTAATAAAAGTAATATTTCGAACTACAGACCTATTTCCTTACTTCCAACGTTTTCTAAGATTTTCGAAAAACTTATGAGATACGCATATTTTCTTTTTTAGACAGAAACAATTTTTTTAGTAGTAATCAGGTTGGTTTTAGAAGATGAATGTCAACCGAGGATGCTATCCTCAGAGTGTTTAGCCAATTAACAGGCATTAACAGCAACACATCCACCATGGCGCTTTTTGTCGATATGACAAAAGCGTTTGACATGGTTGACTATGACCTGCTTCTAAAAAAAATTATACAATGCTAGTTTTAGAGGAATAATCCACAAATGGTTTACTTCTTATCTAAAATGTAGGATTCAAAACGTAAATGTAAACGGGAACTTTAGTGACTCTCGTATTTTAAAAAATTGTGCACCATATTGTTCAGTTCTTGGTCCTGTGCTCTATTTAATATATATTAACTCTCTCTTCGCACTAAATCTAAATGGAGTACCAACCGCATTTGCAGACGACATAGCTTTTACATGCCAAATTGATACAAAATACGAGAATATTGCAAAGATTTCGGAAGATCCAGAAATATTGAGTACATCACTATAAATACCTTGAACATAATTTGAATTGGAAAGATCATATTCAAACTCTGAAATTGCATATGTCCCTTATCAAACAATATCGTTCAAAAAAAGTATTAACGCCAATCTATTACGGCCTTGCTCACTCTAAGTTGCAGTATGGTATCTCAAGTTGGAGTAGTTCTTATAATAACTCCTTCAGTTCATTTTTAATATCTCAGAAATATTTAATTAGGATTATCTGCAACAAAAATGGACTTACTCAGATCTGGCCCTTATATACAGACCTGCATATTCTACCTATGACACCTTTACGTTTTCAAAGTTCTAAAAGAATTTTTTAAGCAAAGCCATAATATTCCTAGTAGAACTACACATTTTTATAGTCTTCGTATAAATACCATGCATCTTGTCAATGTTCCAATCGCGTAAAAACCCCATTTTTCTCATTTCTACTTCGTTATAGCCCCTTTAATGTTACCATTTTCTGTTCGAACAGCTTTACGTTTTAATTCATTCTTAACAAAGGTTAAAGACTGGTTATTCACTAAGAATTATGAAGTCCTAGAATCGTTACTAAAAAGTGATCTGCTGTCCTAATCATCAACACAAGTCAATGTTTAAGTTTAATGCCAGTGTATTCATTAATTTTTTGTAATCTTTTTCCAACTGTTCAAATAATTTCCAAATAGTAATTGCTCTCTTCCTTGAATTTTTATATGAATTTATATACTCTTATTTTTTTTATGAAGTCCAAGAACATTAATTTTGTAAAAACTGATGTCTCCCCCACATTAAACTTATATTTATTTGTTAATTAAATCGCAGTGTCACTCCATACTAACTTTTAAGTAACAGAGTGATCAATATTATTTTCCGGTGTATTCTGAAAGAAATTGTAGAAAGGTAGAAATACAAATAAAAAAAAAGAAAGATTTGTCCGGTGTTAGGTTCCTGCCATAAATCAGCGCTCGTTAGATACTTACGAGTACAATTAAAAAGAAAACTTCAGTCGAACACATGAATAAATGGTCTAGGGCACATGACGAAAGCAGATCCTATATCAATAGGACACAAGCATTACTTTATTCCTCATTACGCCGTGATGAAGGAAACTATTACCTACTCGTACACGAAGCATTGTCTTCGACGTGTCCTGTAATTTTTTTGTGAAATTTTGGTTGGGGCAAACGACCCCATTTATTCGGCTTAATACAAGCTATAACTTACAAATTAAACTTAAACTAAAACTTAAAACTAAGGTTGGTTGGAGTGGTGCAGGAGAACGGATTTGAGGTAGGGAGTGGTGCGGTGGAAGTCATGGACGGTAGGGCTTGAGTTGATTTGACGTAGCATACGGGAGATTGGTTCGTTCGCGCCATAGGAGGTGTGGTGGGTTGGTAGATAGAAGAGTCGAGGGGTACGTAGATTACGAGGGTTAGTGTTGAGGAAAATGGAGTTGTGAAGGGACGCGCATTCAACGTGACCTGAAAGGAGTCGATGAATGAAGAGAAAGTCGGCTGCAACTCTGCGATCTTCAAGGGTGTTTAAGTTGATAAGGTTGAGACGGTTTTGATAGGGGGGCAGATTAAAAGGATCGTCCCAGGGCATACCTCGGAGAGCAAATCGAAGAAAACGGCGCTGAATGCCTTCAATTCTCGAGATATGAACACGATGATATGGGGACCATACTTGATTGGCGTACCCTAGGAGGGGGCGAACAAAGGTAATATAGAGGGACCTGGTCACGTATGGGTTGGTGAATTCTTTGGACCACCGTTTTATAAAAACTAGTGCAGAGTTGGCTTTGAGGGTTATCTCATCCATAAGTAAACGGAAGTTGAGCGCGCTATCACACATAATGCCGAGGTCACGAAGAGATTGTACGGAGGAGATAGGTTGGTTATGGAGAAGATAGAGTCGGGGAGGAGATTGGTTCCGCTTATGTGAGAAGGTGATGGATTGGCATTTGGCGATGTTAAGTTCCAAAGAATTTTTGAGGCACCAGATCGAAAAACTATCAAGCTCTTGTTGAAGGAGGAAAGAGTCATGGGGAGAGGAAATGGTTTTGAAAAATTTGGTATCGTCGGCGTAAAGGGAGACAGACGAGTGTTTGATGATCATATCGAGATCATTTATGGTTAATATAAAAAGAAGGGGACCGAGATGGCTGCCTTGTGGAACTCCAGAGGTGGCCAAAAATGGAGCGGAGTGGGCTGACCTAAAACGAACACTGTAAAAACGGTTTTTGAGGTAAGAGGATATCCATTTCAACAATATGGGTTCAAAGCCGAGGGCAGACAATTTAAAGATGATTAACCATTGAGAGATTTTATCGAAGGCTTTGCTAAAATCGGTTGCAACTACATCGACTTCATTGCCATTTTCTAGGGCAGAGAGGGCAAAGGATACGAATTCAACGAGATTTGTGGTGGTTGACCTACCCTTTAGGAAGCCATGTTGTCTAGGAGAAATAACTGATTTGCATTGGAAGCTTAGAGCTTCATACTAAATACTTTCGAAGAGTTTGGGTATATGGGAGAGTTTAGCGATGGGACGATAGTTGGTTATTTCATTCTTTGATACTTTCTTGTGGATCGGGGTTATGAAGGAGGATTTCCAAGCCTGAGGAAATTCTCCTTGTAAAAGGGATAGACGGAAGAGATTAGAAAGGGCAAGGGAAAGAGAGGAGGAACATTTTTTAAGAAATATGGCAGGGAGGCCATCTGGGCCGGGTGTGAATTCGTCATTGAGTTGGTGTAATTTATATTCGATATAAGACGGGTCAAAAATATGAGAGAGAAGTGGGCCATTGGAGAAGTTCAGTAGGTAACTAAAATAGGATGGATCTGGTACAAAGGAGTCGTTGGTGAAGGATTGTTTAAAAAATGTGGCAAATAGGTTGGCAATGGTGAGTGGATCGGTTGATGACTTGTTGTTGAAAGAGAGGGAAGGAGGGTAACCATCGGACTTTCTTTTGTAGTTAACAAATTGGAAAAAGGCCTTAGGGTGATTTATAAGGTTGACTTGCGCATTTTTAAGGTAGCCCTGGTAAAGGGAATCGTAAAGTTCGGTGAAATGAAGATAAGCACCAAGATAGTTGGAATAGTCGGTAAAGGATCTGGTACGCAGGAAAACAGCCCATAACTTATTTCTCTGATTTCGTAAGGAACGACGCTTGCGATTATACCAGGGACGACTAGTAGATGATATTTTAAGGCGGGAAAACGGAACGTAAAGGGAAAAAGAATTAAATATTTCTTTCTAAAAAATGGATAAGGCAACATTTATACTTAGGTTGTGAAAGTTAAAGAGGGATCTGCTGAGATATTCACTGATTTTGTGAAAGTTTGCTTTATGAAAGTCGTGGGATGAGTGAGTTGTGGGGGGAGTGGACTGGAATGAAGAGTTATGAAAAAATGAAAGTAGAAGGGGGGGATGGTAGTTATCGATTGTTGAGAGAGATAGGGGACAAAGTGAGACTGAGGAGTTAATTGGATCTGTTGTGAAAATAAGGTCTAATTGCCTGCCCATAAAATTGGATATACCACTGACTTGGCTCAATGTCTGTTAAGCGATCTAAGAAGAGACATTCCTTAGCTGAGTTGGCATTTGAAGCGATGAAAAACGATTGATCATCTGATGGAGTCCACTGTAGCTGGGGAAGATTAAAGTCGCCAAAAATAAGGATATCATCAATAGGGTTTGACAGGTCAATTAAATTATCGACCGCATCAATAACAAATTGGTAAGATTCGATAGGTTGAGCTGGTAGGATGTAGCAACATATAACGTAAAGGGACTTGAGAGGCAGTGATATTTTTATTGCGACAAAGTCGGCTTTAGAGGATGAAGAAATTGTAATGGGGGAAGAGTTAAGGCTGTTGTCCATCGCCAGTAGGACGCCTCGACAGGGGGAATCTTTATTTGTGCGGGTAGGATTGTCGTCGCGGAAAACATTAAAAGTAGGAGGGAACAATTCCTGGTTCTTTATGTCGGGAATCAAATTGGTTTCGGTCAAGGCGTAGATATCAAAGGGAAGAGCATGCGATTGACGTAGGACAGCATTGGTTTTAGAGCGAAGACCTCTTACATTCTGGAAGTAAAATGTCCCATTCAGTGCTGCCGAAAGTACTGCAATATTTTATCATCCCGTACTACCTAAAAGTAAATTTTACTGCTCAAAGTTCAAAATTAAACTTCCAATGCGAGTTCAAATAATAATAATAAAGGCGAAATAACAACACATGATATTAAAAATATGAAAACAAATTGCCGTGAATGTTACAAAGAACTCTGCACGCAAATTTTGACTTGAATCAAGTTCAATAATAAAATTCTAGTTACATTGCAGGGCATAGATGCACAACACTTAGCTCCAAGTCTTGTCCCGCTAATGACGCTGTTTGCAAATTTTATGACAGATGTCGATGAAGAGTCACTATTTGAAGAATGGCGAAATCTTCTTAATCTTGAAAATATTTCGAAAAACTTGGAGTTAGAGCAATTTTGGAGCCACGTTTTCAACCAAAAAAATGCTTTGGGTAAAACAATGTTTCCATTAATTAAATCGTTTATTGGTTCGATACTATCATTTCCACATAGCAGCGCGACTGCCGAAAGGAAATTTTTAGAACTTAATTTAATTAGAGAAAAGAAAAGAAATGCTCTCATGACTTGACTGCTACCATTAATTCAATTCTTATGTCAAAAGAATTAATGGAGGGTAATAAAACTGAAAAATGGGAACCATCACAACAAATGATCACAA
This sequence comes from Volucella bombylans, assembly GCA_949129095.1. Taxonomy (NCBI): domain Eukaryota; kingdom Metazoa; phylum Arthropoda; class Insecta; order Diptera; family Syrphidae; genus Volucella; species Volucella bombylans. The sequence goes on from OX422141.1 coordinate 59,213,743, forward strand.
ATTATAAAAGAAATGAAATGAATAATTCATAATTTCATAATGAATTTGTGTATTTCATGTTCATATGTTTTTAACCTTTTGTTCATTTTATGTTTATATGTTTTGAGTTACCCTTTGTATGAATTGTTTGAATTTACCTAATATGTTTTGAATGGATTGAATTTACCTAATATGTTAATGCACAACTTTGACTATAATATTCATTGTGATGCCATAGGATTGTTATGTCATATTATATTTTCACTATAATTTTTTTTTTTAAGTTTAGTTAGTTAGTCGTTTGTAAAACTTGAATTAAAGACTGTAATTTGTTTTGTTTTTTTTTGTTTTTGTGAAATACATATACGTACATTCACACGTTACGAAAAAAATTGTTTTATTTATAAAAATATTAATTATTGTTGTATGTACTTAAAATTACAAAAAAAAAAAAACTCTCGATCTCATAAGTACTGCGCTGCACTGCTCAAAAGGTTTGAATTATACTCGCCAGCAACAAAATTTAAACGGCTGCACTGTCCCCATTAAGAAAATGGACCAGTAACAGCGAGAAGCTACTAGCAGCCGTTCCAGTGGAAGATAGAAAGGTACTGGTGCTGTTCGAATTTGATGAATCGAATGCGGTTAAAACATTGGGAACCCAGTGGCATTCTGAAAGAGACATATTCAAATTTAAAACCAGTCTTCACGATTCACAGACGACTATGAAAAATATCATCTTATCAGACATCGCTCGCCTGTAACATGCTGGGATGGATTTCTCCCTGCGTCATCATTGGCAAGATCTTGATGCAGGAGATCTGGAAGGAAAATAAAATGTGGGATGGCGAACTTCTACCAACAATCATTGGTAAGTGGCACACTTTGAATATGGAATTAAGGGTGTTCAACCACATCGAGACTCCCCGCTGGATCAACGTAACCAAGGAATCACTGCTTAAAATTCATGGGTTTTGCGATGTTTCCGAAAAGGCATATGCTGCAGCCGTCTATGTGCGAGCCAGTGAGGAGAATATATCCCACACAAATCTTCTTCTGTCAAAAACAAGGGTCACACCTCTAAAAAATAAATCATTGGCACGTTTGCAGTTGTGTGAATCCATATTGCTAGCGCACTAACTGGACCATATCATGGAGACCATGCAATTTTAAAATGCAAAAATATTTGCATTTAAATCAGATCCATACATACGTACAATATTCATCGCCAACAGGGTAGCAGGAATCCAAGAGCTAACAGATTCCAGACATTGGAACCATTTCCCATCTAAGGATAATCTAGCGGATTTAGCGTCTAGAGGACTTTTTCCAATAGATCTTCTGAAACATCACCAATGGTGGTATGTCCCTGAGTTTCTGCAAATCTTTGATGAGCAAGAATATTCATCAGTCAACATTTCAGCCACGGAAATCAAACTGAAGTATAAAAATGAGTTCATTCCATCTGGGTACCACATAAACAATTTTTTTTTCAGCCCTGCGTTCATTTCATCGCCTTCGAAACCAACGGACTCCTCATGAGGCTCTCCACATTACAGCGACTTCTGCGAGTTACGGCGTATGGGTTCAGGTTCATAAACAACACAAGGACGAAATCGGTGCGATTGATATGTCCACTATCCGTGGTTGAAATTTCTGCAGCCCTAACGCGATTAATAACCATCCCACAACGAGAATTCTTTTGCTGAGGAAAGTCTTAAAATCACCAAGGGCGAAGTGGTCTCCAAAGGTAGTAAATTGGAAAAACGTTCTCCAATCATTGACGATAGCGGGATCTTGAGTATTGGGGGCCGACTAGAAAACGTTGATTTACACTACTCACATCGACATACGATTATTTTGCCTTCGCAAAACGCATTAACGTCCCTTAAAATACATAACATAAGATAACTACATGGTGGGCAACAGTTTATGATGGCAATGTTGCGAACCAATTATTGGATCATACGGCTGAGGTCCAATGTTAAAGGCTGCATCCATAAGTGCCTGAAGTGTTACAGACACACAGCTACGCAAATGGAGCAGAAATGGGAAATTTACCCAATATATGCGTAAACCAAGCCCGTCCATTTCAAACATCCGGAGTAAATCACTTTAGCCTTGTGCAACTAAAGACCAATTTTAGTGTGTTTTTGTACGAAAGGCGTCCCCCTGGAACTTGTGAGTGACTATAGTTCATCCGCCTTCCATGAAACCTTTAAACACTTCTCTGCGCGCCGTGAACGTTTCACGAACCTCTACAGCGGTTGTAGAACGAATTTCCAAGGGGCTGCAAAAATGTTGGAAAAATCACAGCTGACTAAACACTGGACTGAGGACATCGTGACGCAACTGCAAGCTGAAGGCACATACACACAAACGATTCACTACCACACATAGTCCTATAAACATCCAATAACGGAATTTAATTGAATTAACTTAACTTAATCAAGAATTATAACCTATTATAGCCACACACCATTCACCATACCTACATTTATTTATTTTGCGTGTACCTATCCGACAACTAGATAAAGTAGAAGAATGCAGATGACCTTCTGTGAGAAGCTCCTTTCGACTCTGTTCCTGGGGGCCCGTAGCATGTTACAGCACAACGTGAACATACTCCATTTGCCTTCGGCAAATCATTGCAATTTTCGAATTAAAAAAAAAATATTCCAATTTTCGAATAAAAAAAAAAATATTGCAATTGCCGTCGGCAAAAAAACAAATAACAGCGGTAATGAGAATTTGAGTATGAAGTATGAAGAGAAGAGAGAGATGACAAAATCCTAGTTCTGTTTAGCCCTTGTCTACCATCACTACTACTACAGCACTTTACACCACGTCTATTGATCAGCGCAATTTGGAGATCAAGAAAAATGACATTCCCAAATTAACCATAGAGGTGAATAGACCATTAATTAAAGTTCCAAATATCCAGTTTTTGCATTTAGTTTTTTTCTTTGCTTTCCATTTTTTTTATTTGAGTACTTTCCATTGTGGGATTCAAGTCGCGACACTTTCGTTTTTGTCAGGTGTGCGCACTTTGCTTATACTAAGAGTTGCGATACGACTCACCAAATATACTTGTTGTTGAGGCTGTGTCTAGTAGAAATGAAATATTTTTTTATTTATGGTTAGGTTAGGTTAGGTTACACAGGGGTGTGATGGATGTGCCATCACACAGATACTAGGCACCAAACGGGCCCATCGTAGTCCCTGTGGAACCAATTGAATTTGTCCTCAAATGGCAAAAACCTAAACAATCGCCCTGTTGAAACACCCAATTTTCTGGCAAAAGCCAAAAAGGCCATTGAAGTTCGTGCCGTCTATTTTCTCTAGGTTTCAAAAAAGTATTTCCTTAAAAAATTTCTTCGACTCCGCGATACTGCCTCGCATTCACATAGTATGTGTGTTATGTCTTCAACAGCTTGCAGATCACCACAGAATCTGCAGATGTCCGTATCTGACAATTTGAGCCTCTTTGCGTGCTGCCGCAGGAGACAGTGTCCTGTCAGGATTCCTATTACTGTACTAAGAATATCCCTGTTTAGTTTTATTAACTTCCTAGATCTTTTGCCGTCAAAAGGCGGCCAGAGATCATTGGATACCCTGTGTATCATGGTTACTTTTATTTATTACAGGAAGAGTATCGATTTCCCGACTAAAATAAAATGTACTTCTTCTTGCGTACATCCATAGGCTCTAGTCTTGGGCTTATAATTTTTGTGAATTTTGTCTAGGATAATTATTTCTAACAGACTGTTTATTCTGAAAGCCAAATCTGAAATTTCTTTGGGGGTTTCCAAGTACTTTCTAATTTTTCTCTGAAATGAATTGGGTATTCGATTTCTATTAAAATTGTTATAAATTTGATACTAGAGATAATACGTTTGATAATTTTTAGGTATAACATTGGTAATAGAATTCAACGCTATAGAACCTGGTAAGCCTTCCTAAGAGATTTAATATTTTGAGCGGTTATAAAACTCGCTTGATGAGAGTTCATTCTGTCGTATATTCCTTTAAGTACTGCGATTGTCTGAGGCTTGTTGGCATAAACCCACTACTTCAAGTAGCCCCACCGAAAGAAGTCTGGGACGGTTAAATCGGCCGATCTTGCTGGCCATGCCAAATCACCAAAACGGAAGATTACGCGACAAGGAAACGCTACCTTCACAATATCCATTGCGGCTCGTGCTATGTGTGCGGTTGCATCGTCTTGTTGAAACCACATCTTCACCAAGCCCCGCTCATCCAATTCCGGCAGTAAAAAGTGATTTATCATAGGCCTATAGCGTTCGCCAGTAACAGCGACCGTATTGCCGATGGCGTCCTCAAAAAAATACGGCCCAATCACTCCTCCCGCGTGAACGCCTCACCACACAGTGGCTTTGATGGATGTAGTGGCTCTCGTGCATCACACGAGGATTTTCAGTGCCTCAGATACGAAGATTTAGCTTATTGACGAAACCGCTTAAGTGGAAATACGCCTCGTCGCTCACGATGATTTTCGACACAAAATCAACCTCTTCGTTGTAGAGATTGAGGATGGCTTTACAGTAATTCACACGCGACTGACGGTCAGGAGGCATTAACTAATGCACTGTTTGCACTTTGTACGGGAACATGTGTAAATTTTTCACATGCTGTCTAGTTGATCTTTCTTCGTTCTCAGCGACATCGACAGCCACAGGCGCAATATTATCGGCCGAACGACCAGTCCGGTGGCGGCCATGCCATCTGTGTTTGCACTCTGTTCGAGTCGAGTAGCTAAGCGCCGGAATATGAATATTTGCGCGACACGATTAGGAACATAGTTGGTATATGGTATTCCACAAAGGAAATTTCAATATTCCTGAGAAGTGTGGCACTTTAGCATCTTTAAAACGATGGATTGGTCATTTATTGCTCCTGCTGCCGGTTGAGGCATTGCTCCGTTTTCAGCCTCTCTACGTTCAACTTCACTGCTTTCGTATTTATCCTTTTCGTGGATATAAGATACATTTTCTGGATTAAATCACTATATGTTATTAGGTTTTTTTTTTTAGTTAAAGAGGTCTTTCACTGATTTATTACCTCACTCACACTCTCTACTAGGATTTAGTATATTATATATAGGAGGCAATTTGCTTTTGGACTTCTCTTGAATATTTACCGATTCCGTGTTCGCTCACTGGATTCCATATACATTACAATATACGTGGCAACTTTTATTGGAATTCTAGGACGCGACAGCACCAAATTTGTATTTAAAAAACAATAAAAACAGGAATGGTCAACGGTTAACCAAAATCGCCCGGGACAGTTATCACGATGACTGCTGCTGATTCAGCACACGCGCCGACACAAATCCCAAACATATTATAACAACTTTTGCCAGGTCCGCACACGCGTCGACCCAAAACTTCGGTAATTGGATATTTTTTCAGGTGCATACGAATGGGATAGTAGTTCGTCTGAAATACTTTCCCATGCAACTGCAAGATAATCAACAACTTGAAGATTATAAATAGATGTTAAGCAACATAAATGTTTAGATGTGTGGTTTGAATAAAGAGACTTCTGTCTCCAAATAATAAAAAAATTACATTTTTTTAATTTATCAACGAATAACTTCATTTATTGGACCATCATCAGACCAATTTTGTTTTTTTAATGTGAGCTGTTGGCGTGAAACATACTTGTTGAAGAATTGGATTATTTTATCCAAACTTTGATGGTTGTGATCATAGGTGCATGAACCTAGATCTACCGATGGTGATTATACAAGTCGATTCTTGTATCGATTGTATGGAAAAGCAGAAACAGTCCTCCAAGCAGACTCACTTGAAGAGAAAAAAGTCTTGTGTAACTGTTTATAAGCTTCTGGTCTTACTTTATTTTATTCCTCTTATTTATACTAACAAAAATTCAATAAATGCTTAGTCTACAATTCATACTTTTCAAACAATAAATGCTAAGTTGCAAAATGATAGTTCGCAACAATATTCAATAATGCTGAATCTACATTTCTTTAAAGCGAATGAACCTGAAGATATTCAATTCCAGGTGGCATTGAAATTTGTTTTATTTATTTTTTTTTATGTGAACTCGTATGATATGCATACGTAATCATATCACAATTATGAGATTTAACATTCTGCCCCCGGTTGAACAAATGGTTCAAAAAAAAAAAAGTTTCTCCTGTATTACAATGCATAATTTCTTCTGTTTAAGACTTCGACTACTTATTAATACTTATACTAAATCTATCCTCCTGAACTTCGGGTTGCTGTTGCTGTCTTCTTGGAATGTCGTTGGTAGCTGCTCAAGGCTTTGGGTTTGGGGTTGGTTGCTGGATTTGTCTAGTCTTCCTTGCCTTGAGGTAACATTGAACAACCAAAAAGATGACAATTAAAAATGGAGGGTTACCTCCAGCATGTTATGGTGAATTTCATGATGTTCCAGGCCAGTTGGTAGCTCATTGCGAAACCTTTCCAACTTCTGTTTCAATATTTCAATATCCGCGATATGACGCTGATAAAATTGTTGTGGATAACTTAGAGTTGTCTCTTGAACTGGAATTATGGTGTCAGTGAGGTTGCTTAGCGGGCTGTATGACAATCTTGTGGTCGAGGGATGTATATTATGTCCTCGGATGGTTACGAATTGCTGTTTCATTATACAATCCTTCTGTAGCCTTGCAATACCTGATCCTCGAATTGTAACATATGTTGTGTTCTGGCCGCATACAACATTTAAGGTGGTTTCTCGTAGTAAGGCGTAAATCCATTGATTTGGATTGTGAAGTTGAATCCAATGAGGACCATCACTAAATTCTTGTACTTGACATTTATCAAACTCAGGTAGATGATGAAAGAAGGAAATCTCACATGCACTGGCGGTTGAACCCTTGTGATGTAAAGGACCACCTGGCTTGCATAAATACTCCTCGCGAATAATTGACGAACAATCCTTCATAGCCCCTTCCGAAAGTGAATAGTACTGGTCACGATGTAGGTTTATAATTATGTATGGTGAGGATGGTTGTATGGCAGTGAAAGTTTCATTTATCAGCACTGGTACTGGTATTATGTGAAATATCTCGAAGTCTTCTGATGACACTAATGGTATTTTGATTTCAAAAATTGCGTGATTGGATAATATTCTTCCCCTTATAGTCATCAAGTTGTAAAAGGCTGTGACATCCAAGTAAGGTGTTGGCAGCCTTAATGATGATGGCAAATGCTCCTTTATGTAGCGCAGTTCTTGGCGCAACTGTGTTGACGGTATCAAAAGTGGGCTGATTTTTCCATGTTGACTGTGCGTTATGACATCTAATAGGGAACCTTGAATGCGTTGGAAATTAGATATGGTTGTGAGTGTTTGTATTGCTAGCGACATAAAACTTTGAGCTAACTTGTCTTGATATAGCTCCTTGGAAATACTGTTTGTTTGGCGGGTTAATTCATTAAGGTGGGCGGACATAGCTGTAAATTAGGTTGATACTGCTTCTTGATTACGGTTCATGATATTTACAGTAGCCGAGAAGAATGATGTCTGATTTTTAATGTGTCTTAGAAGTAATTCTTCATTGGTTTGGATTTCCTCAATTGTTCTTGATAATTTGTCCGCATATTCTGAATCTAGTACTCCGAATAATGCATTGGCCACATTTCCTACAAAGTTTAAAGCACCTCGTTTCATTCGGTTACTTCCGGATAGTGTTGATAGTGGTTCATTATTCCTCACGAGTTCTTCTGTCAGGTGCTGTATCTGGGTAGTTATTTTATCGCAAAGGTCCTTGGGTTTTACAAGATCACATAGGTGTCTTAATGAATCCGTTGTATTTGTTAAAAGCTGAAGTTCCTTCGCGTAAAGTTCCATATCATAGTAAGTAATAATCTTCCATTCACTAGACAATATGTTAGCTGCTCCTAGGTTTTCGAAATAAATTCCCGGTTGTGAGTTGAATGGCTCTAATTCGACGTTAACTCCCTTACCCAAGGGCAGCGTGATCAGAACCAAAAGGATCGTTACAATAGTGGAACTTAGTGATCGCCTCATTTTTTTTCTTGGTTCTTCGTCCTTGTCCAAACGTGATTTAATTGATTCCTGGATTTCTGGTTGTCGTTCTAGATGCCCTGGTAGAGGTGGATTATAGTCTACTGGTAATGGTGCCAGTTTATGTATCGGTCTCTTGAGTAAACCGTTGGCAGTTCTTACTTCCACTACTCGTATCACATCGTCACCCCCCCTGATGCAATTAACAATCCTACCCAAGTGCCACTGCATCGGTGGTAAATTGTCGTCCTTTAAGATTACCAGCATACCAGGGATAATAGTGTTCTGCTGTTGTTTCCATTTGTAACGGTGTTGGAGCTCATTGAGGTATTCATGTGACCATCGGTGCCAAAACTGCGTTTTGATTGCGGTAATTGTCTTCCATCTGTTGCCTAAATTGCCGCTTGTAATTTCTGCTCGTGCATTGATTGTAGATGTTAATGCCTCACCGATTAAAAAATGTCCAGGAGTTAGAGCATTAAGATCGTTTGGATCAGACGACAAGGGAATCAGAGGTCTGGAGTTTAGTATAGCTTCAATTTCGATCATCAATGTTTCAAGTTCCTCATATGTTAGAATCGACGAAAGCAGGTTTCGTTTCAAAAAATGTTTAGCTGACTTCACGGCAGCCTCCCATAATCCACCAAAATGGGGCGCTCGAGGTGGAATAAAATGGAATTCCATACTTCTGGTAGTGCAGAACGAAGTTATTTTTTCTTTCGACGAAGGCGAATGTATTGAAGATTGAACTTCCATAAGCTGGTTTTTTGCGCCGATGAAGTTTGTTGCATTGTCGCAATAGAGGTTTTGGCAATTTCCTCTTCTTCCTATGAAACGCTTGAGGGCACCTAAGAATGCTTCTGTGGTTAAATCTCCCACAACCTCGAAGTGTGTTGCCTTAGTTGCGAAGCAGCAAAATACGGCCACATATGCCTTTCGGGGATGCTTTCCTCTGACTTTGAAGTGAATCCATACTGGTCCAAAAAAGTCTACTCCGGAGTTCACGAAGGGTCAGGCGGGCTGCACACGAGCCGCTGGCAAGTTTCCCATGATCTGCGTCATTAATTTAGGCCTTGCTCTGGCACAGCGAATACATTTTTGAACCACCGAACGTGCCATAGTTTTTCCCCTGATGGGCCAGTATTTCTGTCGTACAGCTGCCAGCAATCCTTGAGGTCCAATGTGCAAATACCTTAGATGAATCTCTCGCATCAATGATTTGCTGAGTTCATGATTATATGGTAACACAATTGGGTGCTTGGCGTCGTAATCTAGATCGGCGGCTTCAAGTCGTCCTCCTACGCGAAGAATTCCTTCTCCATCCAAAAATGGCGATAAACTACTCAGTGGACTCTGAGTATTGACGTATTTTCCTTTGGATAGATGCTCTAGCTCCTCCTTGAAATTTTGATGTTGCATTTCCTTTATTATTACTTGAGTGGCATCGTCAAGTTCGTAAATGGTAAGATGGTTGGTGGCTCGTTGATCTTGATTATTTTTTTTGCAATTATTTATGAATCGTTTTACATTGGCAATAATCCGTTGTAAACGTCCGAAGGAATTATGATGATCTATCCTGGTTATGATACCTGGTGAAGTTTCGAGCGATACTGTTAGTGCAGATTTTGACCCTTTTCTTTCTATATCTGTCTTGTTCTCTCCTAGTTTGCATGGCCAAGTCTTCTCTGGGCCATATAGATACAAAGGCCCATAAAACCACATACTACAATTCCTTAGCTTTGAAGCCGATAGTCCTCTTGAAATTATGTCCGCCGGGTTCTGTTTTGTAGGCACATGCCGCCATTGCTGAGGAGTGGTCATGCTTCTGATTGCTCGTACTCGATTTGCTATGAAACGGTGATAGTTTGATGCTTCGGCATTTATCCAAGCCAACACGATTTCCGAGTCGGTCCAGAAGTATGTCTCCAAATCTCCTAATTTGAGATCTCTTTTTACCCGATGAATCAGCTCTGTTGCCAATTTGGCTGCACATAGTTCTAGACGTGGTATAGTGGTCGCGTTGATAACCTCCTCATTTGCCCCCTTCTTAATAGGCGCTACTCTAGACTTTGAGCAAAGTAGCTGAACCGTTATTGAATTGTCGCTGTGAGTTGATCTAATGTAGATGACAGTCCCAAAGGCCTTTCCTGCCGCATCGGCAAATGCATGTATCTGAATTTTCTTTGGGATTTTTGTGGAAAATAGATGTCTGGGAATCCTTAATTCCCTTACCTTCTCTAAATCCTTTCGGAAATTGTTCCAAGTTGTGTGGAGTTCCATCGGTAGTGCGGCATCCCAGTCAATTTTTAATTTCCATAGCCTTTGAATAAATAATTTTGCCGTGATTGTTATGGGATTGACGATGCCTAATGGGTCGAAAATATGTGCAATTTCCGATAACACAGTTCTTTTTGTGATTCGCTTATTCCCTTGTAATGATGAGTTGATCCGAAGTTCATCTGTCTGTGGATTCCAGATGAGGCCCAACGTTTTTAGTGTTCGTGAATTCTTATCTTGCAGGTCGGATTGCAAGGCTTGATCGCTGGCTGGAATATCCCTTAGCAACTGCGGTGTATTACTGCACCATTTCCTAAGTTTGAATTGAGCTGCTTGTAAGATATGAGTTAGTTGCCTTTGCATATCCAGGGCTTCCGACAAACTGTTTGAGCCGGACATGACATCGTCCATGTAGAAATCGTTTGCCAAAATTTGAGCTCCCAATGGATATTGACGTATATTTTCATTATCCAGTTGTTTGAGGCAGCGTGTTGCCAAGTAAGGAGCGGATGTGGTACCGTAGGTTACCGTATTTAACTGGTAACACTTCAGAACTTGATCCTTTTCCTTCCGCCAGAAGATCATCTGGTATTTTCGGTCTTCTTCCCGCACAATTATTTGCCGATACATTTTTTCGATGTCAGCAGTGAACACAAAACATGGTGTTCGAAAACGCAATAATAGCGAGAATATATCATCCTGGATTGTTGGGCCTGAGAGCAGTAAGTTGTTTAATGAGATATTCGACGAGGTTTTCATGGATGCATCAAATACAACTCTTAGTTTAGTCGTAGTGCTGTCTGGCTTGAGTACCCCATGATGAGGAAGGAAATAGTGAGGTGACCGTATGGTGCTTAAGTCTACCTCTGTCATGTGTCCTAATGCAAGATACTCCTCCATGAAGTTGACATATTGGATTTTCAGATGGTTGTCCTTGCTTAATTTTTTCGCTATAGCAAGGAATCGTCGTTCGGCTAATTCTCGTGAGTCACCCAATTCTGATGGTTGGCGTGCAAAAGGCAAGTGCACTACGAATCTTCCACTCTGCTGATCTCGCTGGAATGTCTTGTCAAAATGTGTTTCGCACTGTTGATCGGCTGGAGTTAAATTGTTTCTATCCGCTATTTCCTCTAATCGCCAGAATTTTTCAAGAATTTCGTTGAGTGGTTCATCTTCGGTGCATATCCCACATGTGGCTGTTGTTGCATCAGATCTCTCAACCCTACCAGAAATTATCCATCCGAGCAATGTATTTTGTAACCTTGGCAGTCCAATTGCAAGCTTTATTTGTCCGATCATCAGCAATTCGTGATAAAATTCCGCACCTAATAACAAGTCTATTTTGCCAGGTCGGTTGAACTCAGGATCTGCGAGGCTGATGTTTCCTGGGATTTTCCACGAGGAAACATTCAATGGCTGCGCAGGCTGAGGTGAAATAATTTCCTTAAGTACAAAGGCTTCAACCCTTGGTGAGTAATTGGTTGTATTCGATTGCATTCTGACATTTACTCGCTGGCTTGATTCTCGCCTTCCTTGCCCAACTCCTTCTATGATAAGAGAGTCATTTTTGGGTTTTAAATTTAGCGCCTTAACTAATCTTTGACTGATAAGATTGATCTGAGATCCGGAATCCAAGAGTGCTCGACAATCCAGTATTTGGTGATTAGGTCCTATTATTTTAACTCTTGCAGTTCCAAGTAAAACAAAGGTGCGCTGATGATTTTCCAATGATTCATTTTCTAACATCTCGCTCTCACGTGGTGGTAGGGTGGCTGCAGATGCCCCGACCTTGACTATGGTTGGATTCCCTTGTGTGCGAGTGCTGTTGGTCTCTAAATGTAGAAGCGTATTATGCCTCTTCTGGCATTTCGAACAATTGCGAGACTTGCAGTTCTTTGCAAAATGCCCAGATTTTAAGCAATTGATACAGAGGTTGCCCTGTTTGACCAGATTCAATCGTTGGGTAGGTGGAAGATCTAGGAATTGCTGACACTTATAAAGCGGGTGGTTGCCCTTGCATGATGTACAATTCAACTGTTGAGATGTTACTGCTGATAAGGTCTTGCAGACTGGTTTGGTTGTTCTATTATCTTCCAGTTTATCCTTAGCTCCCAACGCTTCTAGGGATTGGAAACGATTTTCCAAAAATTCCAAAAACTTCTTAAATGATGGAAGGTGTCGTGGATGGTCCAATGATTGTTCGTACAGTGTATGTGTATTTTTATCCAATTTTTTAAGGAAGAGATGAAGCAGGATTGGGTCCCATGAACTTGTATCTATCCGCAACCCCTGTAATCCCAGTACACATTCTTGTATGTTATTATGCAGGTTACGTATCGACTTAGCATTATCGGCTTGTGTATTCGGGTGAGACAATAATTTCTGCAACCATGAGGAAACTAACAGTCGGGGATTGTCGTAACGTTCGCGTATTATTTTCCAAGCTGCTGCGTAGTTGGCACCTGATAAGGAAAGATGGCGTATCAATTTTTCTGCATCCCCAGTTAGGCTCGACTTGAGAAACCATATTTTTTGCACGTCCGATAATTCTTGATTATGGATCATTTCTGTGTAGAGATCCACAAACTGTTGCCATTTGAGGTAATTGCCATCGAATTTTGGCAACTCTACCTTAGGCATCTTCATAGTAGTTGGTTGAGTTCGCAACATCTGAGTTGAACCTTCCAAATGTTCATGAATCTCTAGCAATGTTGCAGTAACCCGTCTCTGCATCTCGAAGTATTCCTGGATGTCTTCATATGTCAGCTCGTCTCTCAGACTTCGATACCTCATCGTTAGTTCTTCCCAATTCTGATCCACATTACGTATTTGGATACGGTAGAATTGCTCTGATTTACCTATTTCTCCTATGCTATTGAGCAACAAGGATTTTACTGAATCCATAATCCATTTATAATGTTGCTTCTGGTTGCTTATGGATTCGTTCTGGTTTCCTGTGGGAACTTGGATTGGAACTTCACCGGATTCGTTATGGCGCCTCGCTGGTTGTGGTTCCTCGATTATTGTCTTCATTGTCTTATTTTTCCCCGTTTCGATCGATACGGCAACCCTTCCGACCCCTTCATCTTCTGGTAATTTGGACCTTGAGCTGGCTTCCTCCTCACTGCTTCTGCCTGAAGGTTCTAGGCGAAGGCAATTGGCTATGTCTCTTTTGAGCTCTTCTACAACCACTTGAACTTCTGTGTAGTAGTCCTTCTGGAAATATGGGTGATTCAAGTCTACCTCACAGGTTTCCCTTATGGTACTGTCGATTTTGTCAAACTCCTGCCATAATTCTTCCAGTTGAGTTGAGCGTTGTTGCAGCTCCTGCCGGGAACTACGAGTTTTAGGTCTCCTTTCGTCCCCTTCCTTCTTATGTTCCTTCCATAACTTGACAATTGCACCTCCAAGACTCTCCTGTTGGTGGGTGTAGTCGTCAAGTTCCATGTTTCAAATGTCGATTCCGTATGCAATGAAATCGTGTTTATTGATCTATCGTACTAGACTCGGTTCCAGTATATGCAAACAAAAATAATCAATATCGCTTTTTTTTTTTTTAACGATATTAACGTCCTGTCACGGTCGCCAAATGTTGAAGAATTGGATTATTTTATCCAAACTTTGATGGTTGTGATCATAGGTGCATGAACCTAGATCTACCGATGGTGATTATACAAGTCGAGTCTTGTATCGATTGTATGGAAAAGCAGAAACAGTCCTCCAAGCAAGCAGACTCACTTGAAGAGGAAAAAGTCTTGTGTAACTGTTTATAAGCTTCTGGTCTTACTTTATTTTATTCCTCTTATTTATACTAACAAAAATTCAATAAATGCTTAGTCTACAATTCATACTTTTCAAACAATAAATGCTAAGTTGCAAAATGATAGTTCGCAACAATATTCAATAATGCTGAATCTACATTTCTTTAAAGCGAATGAACCTGAAGATATTCAATTCCAGGTGGCATTGAAATTTGTTTTATTTATTGTCTTTTATGTGAACTCGTATGATATGCATACGTAATCATATCACAATTATGAGATTTAACAATACTCGTACCTCCTGTCCACCTCCTTACACTTCAACCATCAAAAGTAAAATGAAAAAACATGTCAGAAATGGGAATAAACGTTCTGTTTTCCACTCATTAAAAATCTTCCTCTCTCTTTCAAACAATCTTTCCTGGCCACACCAATGTGAACCATCACTAATAATTGTTTATTTTCAGAGTAGTAAAGCAACAGCTGCTCTGGTGGAGAATTGTTCTTTTTATCCAATTATAACGGGTTGTGAATGTGAATATTGTTAAAAGGTACAGGTAGGGAGGTAAGAGTGGCTGTTGGAAATACTAACCCGCATAGGCCTATTGGCCCATTGTGATGCTACGTGGATCTATGATCCTCTTATTAATGGAATCAGATTGAGCTTATGATGAAGCGTACGAGACTGTTTACGTCTATATTTTTTAGATCGTAATGAGACCAAGTCCAGGGACTTGATAGCGGCCTGACTATTCGAAAATATGCGGATATCCTTTGTAGATATCACGTTTTTCTTCAGCTAGGACAGAGCTTCTTTAATCGCCAACATTTCCACCTGGAACAGCTACAGTGATTTGGAAGACAGAAGGAGAGGCTCAGATTTAGCTTATCTGAGAAAACACCGCCACCAGCTCCGCTATCGGCTTTAGACCCATCTGTGTAGAGATGGATTGACTTGTCCTCCATGAAGGCATCTTCCTCCCAGAAGGATCTAGAAGTTAAGCTTACATTCAAGTTTTTGTCAAACCAAAGTTCAGCTATGTTGTAATCAATGTTCTCTGTGAGGATTCCTAATGCATTAAGTATTTTGGCGTGACAAAATGAATTATTTGTCAACTGTTTGGTCGCTTTAAGGTTAATAGCTTACTTGCCTTGTGAAAATATCGAGGGTGACAAATGAAACAGAATGTCTAATGCCGCAGAGGGGGTAGACGGCAAGACTCCGCTTATGCATAGACATGCTGTTCTTTGGACTCTGCTTAGTTTAATGCAGTTGACTGTATTGACTGTCCACCAGACGACCACCCTGTAAGTAAGTATCGGTCTTATGACCGAGATGTATATCCAGTGGGTTATGCGAGGTTGAAGGTCTCAATTATTCCCAATGGCTTTTTGCAAGAGAGAAAATGAGACCCAGATATTTTGCTGTATCGGATAATACTAAACTGGTACCGTTTATTGAAGGAGGGTCTTTAATTGGAATTTTGTATTTCCTGGAAAAGAGGACAATATCGCTTTTATGGGGGTTTATTCCCAATCCACAGCGATCAGCCTGCCCAGCGGGTTAATATATTGAGATTTACTTGAAGGAGTTTTTTAATGCTATTGGAAAGCTTACCTAAGACGGCTATAGCAAAGTCATCAGCATAGGCAATCACCCTGCTACCACCCGCTTCCAGGCATATCAGCAGTTTATTAACTACTAAGTTCCAGAGAAGGGGAGATAGGAACCTCTGCTGACATATCTTTTAGCAGAAGTCTCACCCAGTTTGGAGTTGAATATCCTGCTTTTTAGCATAAGACTGATCAACTCCTCAAGTGAGTAGTCTACCTGCAGAGTTGACAGCTCGGTGGTGATTGCGGATGTGTTGACGTTGTTGAAGGCGCCCTCTATGTCCAGGAAAACAACCATTGTGTACTCTTTATATAGTAGGGATATTCGATGTGGGTAGTCTGTGAGTGCAGAGCCGTTGAGCCGTTGACGAAAGTATTTTGTCAATTTTAACTCGTATATGGATATCAATCAGTCGATCAGATGATAGACTTATAGGTCTGAGGTTCTTTGGAACAACATGAGAACATTTTCCGGCTTTGTGAATGAATACTACATTGACTTCTCTCCATGACAGTGGAATGTGGATAAGTTCTACACAGCTCCTCATAATGTTGTCTAGCGCAGACAGAATAATATCTGATGACCCCTGTATCTCGGCAAATATTATACCGTTCGGACCAGCAGGCTTGTATGGTTTGAAGCTATGCAATGCGGCCGAAGCCTTATTTGAGTGGTGGATATTAATCAGGAGAAACCGAATCATTGTTACAGTTTTTCTGAGTAGCCTCCACCACGGCGCTGTTGAGGTCTTCCGATTCCCAAGAGCTTATCTTCTTCCGCTGATCGTATAGAACCTCTTTTTCCTTCGTCATTGGTTTCCATTTCCGACAGGGTATCAGAAGAGGAGACCGGCGGCTTGATTGACACCAGGGATAGATTGGAGTCGTCGCTATGCATTTTTGGAAAGGATATCGACGCTCCAAGATCCAAGGTTGTGTTTTCTGGTGTCTCCAGTAAAAGAGGAGGAGGTTGCTTATCAGCATCCAGCTCATCCTTTTTGTAGACCCTTAAGTGTATAGACTCGAATCTGAACCGAATCATGCTTTTCGTCTGCACCAGGGGGTTAAGGGATTCCTTATTGATCACGATCAACGCGCATCTATAAGAGCCCCTTAGTTCCTCCAGTTTCGCGACTTTCCAGTCATGAGTCGGAACAGTCGGGTTACTGAGCCAGCTGATTTCCAGAATACTTTCTGGAGAGGAGGGTTCGGCTGGGATCCAGGTACGAGCTCGAGGTCTGCTAGGAATGTCTTCCTTAGACAGGACCTCGAGTTTTGCATTTGGCCAAATCTCTCCTAAACCACCTATGGCCTTGGTGAAGAGATCAAGAGATCTCTGGTTGGAACATGCGATGAGCTTGACATGGCCTTGGTTATGGCCATGAGGTGGTCCGGGGTTTTCCTGCATGATGGCCAAGAAGCTTCAGCTTGACCAGCTGCCACCGTTCAGGTGTAATGGAACCGTTAGTATCGTTCCTATAGATCACCGCGATCACCAGTGCGTCCTTTAGCACTTCATTGAAAGACCTCAGAGATGTGCTGTTGGATGGCTCAGGGGTTGCAACTATGTGTTTTGGGCCTCTTGGAAACCGTGCCGGTTTCCTCCAATGATCTCTGGTGCTTCGAGGAGTCTTTTAACATTTTGGAAGCAGTGGAAGCAGTGGGTAATCCGTCTTTTAGGATGTTTTTAGCCCACTCAACCTTGCTCTTTATATCCGCACTTCTCCCAACCTCCGGAATGGATCCGAAGGTTTTGATAATGCGTGACGCATTTCGGCGTCTTAGATAGAGCGCCTTAGCTTATGCGGCTGAGCTCCAGATTCCTCCTTGGAGGGAGGAGTTCTGGTAGTAGCAGCAAGTCCGTGGGCTGCCACAAATTTGCTGCTGCTAGGGGTGGAGGAAGTGAAAGGACCATGGCTTGCCAAAGTCTTAACACTCCCTGAATTTTTATTTTTAGGCTCGTTGCGTTTGCCTTTAGAGGATGGTGCACCATGGCCTGCCACAATTTTGCCTCCTCTCGACAATGCAGGAGCCTTGCCGGTAGTCGGTGCAGTCACCGTTCTACCGCCCGGTATTAAAGGAGTACCGGCCTCGGGTTTTGTTTTGTTATTTAAGTTTTCCATAATGTGGTCCCACGAGTAGCGGAGGGTGATTCATCTGTACAGGGATCCGCTGTACACAGATAAAGATAGCTAATCCGGAGGTTGGCAAGTACTCGTCTGGAGAATTTCTTCTCGAGATTCATAAGGGTATAACACCTACAACAATTTGATTCGGTAAACCGACTTTGGAGTTTTTCCTTTCTTTTCTTTTGTGTATCGTCGATGTTTGGGTTTTTTGTGTTTGTTTGTTATAATGACTTTGAAATATAGAGTGGACATAGCAAATATACACAGGCTAAAATGTAATCACTTTTCTGCGTACGTTCACATCTTTAATTACAGGCCAACTATTTTAGCACTTAGTGAAATACAAGTAGATACCCGCCAACACGCAGATCACTCAGATCTGAAGCTACCTGACTACGGACTAGTGCCATTATTCCTATTAGAAGCGTAGTGATATAGCTTACCAAACTCCAATACAATGCAAACCCTGTTCCAATCAGGAATTCATTTTCAAATGTTTAAAATCCTATCTCTGTAAACAAGTTATCCAATACTGCTTTATTTATAGCACCCCAAAATGAACAGCAATTTGACCGTTAACAAGTTTGAAGTGCTATCTGACTTTTTTATTTTTGTGTTCGGAAGTGGAAAAATGACGACTGCACACCACGCAGGTGCCAATATGAGACCCTCACCCACTAAACCTAACCTCCACAAAGTATCATTGTCCTTTTCTCATCCCACGGAAGTGGGGTAGGGAAGTAGCTTTAAGTTAGAAATCAAGGGCTTGTTTGTGCTAGTACCCGTTTTGTTGTCCTATCGTTGACATATTCGACCGAAGGCTATCAGTATGTCTGTTTGTGTCTGGACTCGTTTTGTAGATGTGCAAGCCTCAGACAAAAAAATTCTGCGTGTGAAGGCATAACACTGACACGTAGATTTGGCTGTTTTAAGAGTTTCAAGCAATAAAAAAAAAAAAAAAAAAAAATACTGGGAATTATATCTCGAATCACTCTGAGTGAAGAAAAACTCTCCGTCCTATTTGGACTCCCACCCCTGGAGAGCAAACATAGAAACCAAACACACCTGAGTTTCAAACCACTACAAAACAATTTTCCTTTCTCCTCCTTTCTACCTTTCCGCCCGCGCCCTGGCAACAGTAAAAGGGTATCTAACCCCTTAGGCGCGCGTAAATTATAAAAAAAAAAAAAAAAGATGTGTGGGAGATAGTGTTCGTGTGTATATATATTTGTGTATGGGATGTTCGTTTTGGCGGAGTTCTGTGAGTGAATGTTAACATTTGTGTCGTTTTGCTGTATTAAAGCATGTATCGATTGTCTGTCTGCCTTGCTTGCATTGCTGCATTTGGGGGATAACGGGATATTATCCTCTTGCATTCGCTGCGTGGTTTCATGAGTTTTCTTCGTTCGCTATCCTCTCTCGCTCTAGGCATTTTAGCCCTTGGCATATATTTCGCGCGAAGAGAGTCACCGTTATTTTCCGATTCTATTATACGATTTTAACATGCGACGTACTATGTTCTCGAGAGTTGGTGCTCCTTCTGTATTCTCCGAAGAGTTTCTCTTTGTCACAGGAATTCTGGCAATGGAAGAATACATGCTCTACGTCTTCATGAGTATCACGAAATGAACAGAGGGGGGTCTCATTCTAAGCTGTAGATATCATCGGAAATAGCCATTTGCCATTAGCAATTGATAGAAATTAACTTATCCCTGTTTGCGGTTTATCCAAGTTTTGATTGTCGGAATAAAGCGAAAAGTCCATCCATCCATTATCCATCATAAACTTTCTCTGCAGCTCTTCTACAAGTATGTTGACTTGAAGCTTATTCACTACTTTGTTTTTAATTTTGTGTGATTTCACTTTCATAACTTCGGCCTAGATTGGCGATCCATAAAGCACTACTGACGTAACTACTTTAACTAGGAGAAGTCTCCTGCTATATCTGGGTCCTCTTATATTCGGCATTATTGTGGATTCACTCACCAGCGAAGATTTGGAACTCACATATTCCAGGTGTTCCCTAAAAGACAATCATGGCGCAAATACATTTTATTGCTGACTTGGATTTGGGCGGTTTCTTTTCAATTTCTACTTATAATTAATACCGCTTCCGTTTTATTTTCAGCATCGTACAATTGAAATTGCTTCGTTACTTATTTGGACAACTCCTTGTACTCCATCAAACCACCGCCTGTATGGTGTAGTAACACTCTCTGTCGGAAGTTTTTCACAATATTTAGATTTTTTTTTTACAGAACTTAACACTCAAGTGGGTATAAATACACTTATAACGCCACAGCATGTGTTAAGTTTTTTGGAAGATGGGATAGAGAGAGAAAGAAATATGTTTGGGATCAGAGGTTATTTCGCTCCATAGATCACATCCAACATTTAATGGGGACACTGAATTCTTAGTGGAAGTTGGCTTGTTGTTGATTTCTAGTCAATTACTCATCTTACTTGGTTTTCATTAACTGAAAAAATGAGTTTCTTTCGGGCCAGGCTGGGATTCGAAAACCGAAACTTCCGATTTGGAAACCAGTCCACTAACACTTGAACCACGGCCACAACATGGATGTAAATTAGTATTCTCATATTTTGTAGAGCTTCTAGAATAACCACCCAACTCGTGGTATTGAAAGATTCTTGACCTCCAGTTTGTGCCTATTCCCCATCGTCGTTCTTCTATGCCCATTTTTGCTGTATCAACATCCGCTTTAATGACATCAAGTGTTGAATGTGCCTTTCGAAAACCCTATTGATGTTCTGATAGCCTTCCTGCTTCGAATCTCCAATATTAGAGATGATACGCTCCAATACTTTCCCCGCCATATTCAGCATACATAGTGGACGGTGGGCTAATGGGCCAGTAAAATTGCTTCTTTGACGGCTGCGTTAAACTGCGCAATTTCTTCATTCCACCAACAAACTGGTTGATAATGTGAACTAGTCGTCCGTCTTACCATAGACGCATCGCACGCCCTGTAGTGGTCGTTACGTCCGTTGGCATATGAATAAAAGGCTCTTCATCATTTTATTTGAGTTTTCCATTTATCGTAATTTGATGACGTGATCTTCGTTC
Source organism: Volucella bombylans (assembly GCA_949129095.1). NCBI lineage: Eukaryota > Metazoa > Arthropoda > Insecta > Diptera > Syrphidae > Volucella > Volucella bombylans. Next base: position 59,234,637 of record OX422141.1, read on the forward strand.
GTCAATTGTCTCACATACTACTGCCTGGTGGTTGCCATGAGTGTAGTGAAAGCTGACTTTCCACGTTGTTCTACTCGCAAGCAAATTGCTTACAAAAGTTAGGTGGATAATCTAGCCTGCTCCATTTGTGGGAATGTGTGTTCATTTCTGATGTTTAAAAGTACTTAGTCTAGCATCGTGAATGCCTTTAACAGTTGGTTTCCCCGCCTGTTTATTCTTGCACAACCCCGAGAATTGCAGTGAAATCTCCGGCTATGATAACCGGATTCCGACCTCTGGCATCTATAGTTAGCCTATCTAGGAAACTATCGAATTCTCCGATCGTAGGGCTTTATGGAGCGTAACAGCGATAGCTATAATAACCGTCAATTTTGGGTCGAACAAAGTAAGTAGGACTCAGTACTCCTTTCTGCTTCTTGGAAGGGTCGTTTTCCGCAGGTTTATATTGTAGCACCCGCCATCCAAACCGTATTGTCATATTGATACGGTTCGCTTCGATTGCTACGTCCATACCTAACTCACGTGTTGTTTGTGATAACAGGGCTTGGGCCGCCTTGCAGTGATTTAGGTTTAATTGCAATATTTTAATTTTTTTCAACAGCAGTTTTTTCTATGCTCATTGGTACGATGGGTATTTCTGACTTCGCGTTGAGTGATTACTATCGATTCCTTCCTTACTTTGGCAGAGTAGACATTTCAGTTCTTTCTTACACATCTAAGGGGAAATGGAACCACCCCGGGAAGGTAGCGTTTTTTCAGGTCAAAAACAAAAACAAAAAATTAAGCAGGTCTGCCATGAAATAATATAAAAAGATTGCAAAATTATATGTATAACCAGCTTATAGTTTTTAATCGAGATATTGACGTTTAATTAATTACGAGTATGTCTTCGATGATGAAATTTTCAACAAAAGAATACACAGACATCGTTTACGTCTATGTTTTCTAACATACAACGGTAACGGTAAACGAGCGAGATCGGAATGTCTGAAATGATACTCTGATAGAACTGCCGCAAATGGCAGGACATTTTCCAGGTTCAGAGAAACAGAAGGCGTTCGCAGCTACGAAGACGACATTATATCAGAAAACATCCAAATATTGGTCTTAAGCAACTAAGTTGACATTTTAATCTATGCGGTATTATAATACATTCTTAAATTCTACATTCAAAAGGCATGCCCATCCATCATATTCCATCATATACCAGTACATGAGCTACAACCCTGGGACTCAGTTTGGAATGCTGAAATTACATTCTGGAAAGACACTTTGCGGAAGACAATCTTATTTGCCGGATTTTATGGACGGATGAGTCCCATTTCATCAGGGATGGAATCACTAATTTCTACAATTTAACATACGTACTCGGGTAGAAAGCAACCCCCACTCCATGAAACATAGAGCTTTTCTGCATAAGTTTAACGGCGAGAATATTGGGTAACAAGATGATTATACCCTATCGACTTTCTCCTAGGTTTAATCCGAATTTCTACCTGGAATTTTTGGGAACAAAATTATCAGAACCAGTATGTAATATAGCACTGCAACTAAGAACAGACTAGGTAGTTGCTAACGTGCGAGAAAAAATGGAAAAATTTACATTGTTAGAGCGTTTTAAAGATGAGCTCTGGCATGCAAACAAAGCAATAGCACTTTGAAGAATCCATATGATACAAGGTTTGATGAATAAACTAAAAATAACAGTGTGCAATCAACATTTGTATTTTTTATCCTAACAGTTGCAATAATGTTTATTGTAATTTAATTTAATGTTTTACCTGTTTCAATAAGTTGGGTCGTATCTTCAAAATACAGACTTGAGACGAATTGAACGAACTTTTTATATTTGTAAATATTGTACAAGGTACATGTTGGAAAAAGTGGGTGTCAATTACAAATTGTTCCGAAAAAAATTATCACAAATTCTAAATTTTAACTTCTGCTCTTTAATAACTGTTTGAAGCAACATTAACATACATTTTTTGGTCCACTCGAGCAGCATAAAAAGCCAGTGATATTTGAATCTTGTCTGTAAAGAAAAAAAGACTAAAAGTTAACTAACGACAAATAAAAGACAATTTTAATTTTGAATACCAGCTCCGAGTATGTATAGTGTCGAGGATTCAAAGATTCACACCAGAAAGTTTTCAAATAGGAGTTCAACATATTTCAAGTTGCTGTCAATTTCCTCATCGTTAAGATAATCGTACGCAGGAGAGTGCGTACTTTTCCCTCTACTCCACTTCACTAATTATATTTTCACATATTCGTATATACCATGTATAAAGTGTCGTACGGTAAGCTTCAGTTAAACATACTTGCAGTGATTAAATAAGACAGGGACAATTTTAATAAAGCGGACTAGAAAAGATAAATTATCGAAGAATGCGCCTGGAAAAGATGGAAGAGCAAATAACTGTTGCGGAGCACTACTATCCGCAGATACTTGGTATAGGGGACATTGAAGCTGGGGTAAAAATTGCCGATTTCGAGGTAGCATATGATACTATTCACAAAGTCTATGCAGACTACAACATGGAGGTCCTGGATACCGTCGATAAAGTAAAATCCGACGAAGCCCTGGAAGTTAGCGGAACTTTCTAAGGCTGAGAGAACAGAGGACACAAGTGATAGTTGATCTACCTTTCAGAAAGCCGTGTTGATTAGGGGTAATAAGAGATTTGTACTGGAAGTTTAAGGCTTCGTACAAAATGCTTTCGAGGAGTTTTTGTATATGTGAAAGTTTACCTATGGAGCGGTGATTAGTGACTTCGCGCTTTAATCCCTTTTTGTGTATCGAAATTCACTTTGAGAGAGCGATAACTGGAAGAGACTTGAAAGGGGGTGGGAAAGTGTTGAGGAACACTTTTTAAGAAATATGGACGGAAGGCCATCTGGGCCGGGTAAGTATTCATCTTTAACACGTTGATTGCCAAGCGTGTTTACAGCGAAATCCCCGTCAGGCCACCCGTGCCACTGTTCGACGAAATACGCATTGCATTGCCGTTCGCAGAAATAATTTGGGGAAAAGCCTTAGACCCGCATGCAAATGGTGTTACGCAAATAAAAGAGAAGAACTGGAATGATCAAAGGCAGGAGCAAATCTCAGAAAACCTACTACTTTTTGTCCAAGCTGCCCTGGTCAACCGCAACTTTGCAGTGAATGCGTCAATATTTTGCACTGTAAATAATTTTGTTAATAAACGATTTTTAAAAAAATTCAACAGTATTATCTATTTATCTAAATACGAGTATGTTCGGAAATCCTTTGGAAGGAGTCACGGAAGTAAGGGGGAAACGGCCCGATGAGAACTCTTGCTGTCACCCGAACACGGGTGACATGGCTTGATGAGCACTTTTGCTGTCACCCGAATACGGGTGACACCGCAGTCAACGTGTTAAGTTGTTGTAATTTATTTTCTATTATTGTATGATCAAAACTTTGAGAAATAGAGGGGCCAACGGGGAACTTAAGAAGATATTTGAAATAAGAGGAATTTTTGGCAAAAGGTTGCTTAAAAAAAGTAGGAAAAAAGTTGGCTATGGTATGGGGATCGGTTGATGATATATTTTCGTATGGGAGGGATGGAAGAAAGCCGTCAGATTTTTTTTTGTAATTTACGAATTGGTAGAAAGACTTGGGATCGTTTATAAGCCTTGATTGCGCACTATAAAGGTGTCGCTGGTAGAGAACGTTATAAAGTTGAGCGAATTGAAGGTATAACCCGAGATAGTTGGAAGAGTCAGAAAGGGAATTGGATCGGAGGAAAACTGCCCATCATTTGTTTCCCTTGTTACGTTAAGAGCGAAGTTTACGGTTTTACCACGGGGGGCTCCTAGAAAGGTTTCTTTGAGTCTCTGATTGAGTCCAATGCAGTAGGTGTAAATTGAAATCGCCGAATACGATGATATAATCGAGAGCATCAGATAAATTAATTATTTGATCAATTGCATCGATAGCGAGTTGGTAGCATTCGATAGGTTGCGCCGGTAGGATGTAAAAACACACAACGTACAGGGACCTGCAGTGGAGCGTTATCTTTATTGAATCGTAGTCAAGCTTACAAGAGGTATAAAAAGCGATTGGAGAAGAGTTTAGGTTATTGTGGACAACCTGACAATGTTGCAGAAACTCAACACAAACTCCAAGAAGTAAGACGCCTTTGGGAAACTTGAGGTTTCCACTTACGTAAACAAGTCAGGAACTCAGAAGAGGTTTTGCATTACATTCCAGCAGATCAAGCGAGCACTAGATTTCTCGTTATGAGATTGAACCAGATTTTTTGTGGCCATCTTACTTGAGTACTTGTCAAGAAGCCCGTTCTATGCTCGTCCATCACTGCGTAGAAAGCTAAAATAATGTTTTACTTAATGAAATTTTTATAACAATTTTCTACACTTCAAAAGGTATAAACAATATTCAGGTAACTTATCACCGCTGGAGCTTGAAGAGACGCTGACAAGAGTCATTTGCTTAGTACAGCGGGAAAAGTTTGCTGTAGAAGATAAAATAACAAAACTAAAGGATATACGACACTCAATCCGTTTCGAGACGCAGAAAGAATCCTACGAATTGGTGAGAGACTTTTAAACTCAATAAAAAGCACCCGATTCTTCTAAAAAAAACTCATATTAACGAAGCACATTATCACGAAAAAAACACTTCACGGTTTTAATCGAAAAAAGATTGCCAACAAAAGCCACCGGTTTTGGATTTTTAATCTAAAGAGTGCAGTCACATTCATGATTGCAACATCTGTTTAAATTTAGAGCCAAACAGTTGGTGCAATCAACGGGTAATCTTTCTAAAGCAAGGACAATGATTTCGAAGTCATTTACTTTTATCGGAGTGGACTATGCGGGACCGATCGACGTAAAAACTTGGAGAGGACGCAACGCAAAGCGATATTTGTGTGCACAGCAACAAAAGTCGTACACTTCGAATTTGTCAGCGATATGACGACTCAAGCATTTCCAGCAGAATTCGGAACATTGATTGCGCGAAAAGGAAATTGTAGGGAACTGTATAACGACTGTAGTAGAAACTTCGTAGGAAGTAATAACGAGTTGCAACATTAACTCAAAGAAGCAAAGTTAGATTGGAGAAATGGCTGATATGTCACAGGCACTAAGTGGAATTTTATTCCCCCGGTTTCTCCGCACTTTGGAGGCCTATGGGAAGCGTGGGAAGCGAGGGTGAAATCTGTGAAATTTCACCTCAAGCGTGTAGCTGTAACCAGGTACTGACATTTGAAGAACTGACCATGCTTCTCGCACAAGTAGAAGCATGTCTGAATTCTAGACCACTTTTTCCACAGTCAGACGATGTTAATGACCTTAAACATTGACACCCTGCCACTTTTTCGTGGGAGAACCATTAATCGAGCGCTGGAAGAGAGTACCTCGCTCGACTTCAACAAAGTCTGAAATGGGTTCGAGCAACAGACACAAAAATAAATGAAGGCGACTTAGTACGAATTGAAGATGAACGCCTGCCTCCATTGAAATGGAGTCTAAGCTGCATACTAAAATTACACCTGGGGATCCGATAATTTGGTACGACTGATAACACTACAAACAGCAACAACACAATTGCTTTAATACAGGATTACAATAAGAGCGAAGTTTTAAAGGATAGAAATTACTTCAATACGCTTAAAATAATTACTAATAAGTCAACACACATAATTAACTGTAATCCAAAAAGGAATCGATTGTGCTGCAGAATAGGAGCTCGAAGAGGCAATCATTCTGAAAGGCTTCCATAGTAGAATCAACAATACTAACTATCAAGTTAATCCACACCCGAAATTCTTGACTTAAATATAAACAAATAAATTCGACACATACTAGTATTCATTTGAAACTATTCATCTTAACACCCAACATTTGAGCTCAAGATATAAAATATTCAGTCCATAAGACTGTAACACAATTTAGCTAAATTATAAGATAGACTCAATCTTCACACAAATCAGAAAGTTAAAACCCAATTCCAAACACTTTAATTTCTTAAATATCAAATACGTAATAGATAAAAATAAATTATACGAAACAAAATAAAAGAAACCCGTCTACGATCCGTACTCATACGAGTACACACATGCACATACTCAACAAAAACAATCTCAAGAACAGTAATAATATTAAATTATTATATAATAATACAAATTTAACAAAAATGAAGATAATACCTACAAAATAAAATAAATTAACTCACCTGAACTCCATAATATCATTCCAAATAAATTAAACGACACTCACCTAATAAATTCCAAAAAAAAAAATCACGGACAAACAAATTGCGAAGAACAATTTTGGTAACATACTCGTACAAAAAATAATATGGCGCTTAACACAATGAATTTTGAACCAAATACGAATTACTGCTCAACACAATTTGGGACGCAAATATGAACTGCGAGTGTAAACGGCGCAGCTGATATCAGCAAGCGCAATTTTCGAATTGCGAAGCGAACATTTCCAGCAATTAAGGTAATCCTTAAAGTTTTCGAAACGTTTTCCAGAACACCATGTATGAAAACATAAACATAAACATATAAAAATTTCATAAATATAAATTATTTTGATTATTACAATTAATTTTATAAGGCATTTATTAAACAGTTATTTTTTTAGGCTGACAAAAATGTTTTCGAGATTACGTCAAGCTGGTATAACCACGGTGGGAGCATGTGTAGGAGCAGCACTGTCGATTTGGACACTAGAAAGGAAGAACTCCATATTAACGGTAACTATTACATACGATTACATTAAATTTTGATGTTATTTAAAATATACGAGTACAAGCATTCGTGTTTTTTTTGTTTGTGTATTTTTGTTACGATTTGATTTTTTCATGAAAATACCCATATTCAGTGGTTATAAAACTACAATATAATCTAGGACATTATTCAAACGATTAATGGACAGATACGAGTATACTACCCAGTTTTCTATCACAAACAAATTCAAATGTTTTTTTCTGGTTTTTGACAACAAATGGAAATATGAAAAAAAGTTTTACTAATTTTTTTAATTACATAAATTATTCTCAGTAAAGTTTAATTTTTAGAGTACATTAGTCTTAATATTTCGTATACTTCTCGTATTGGCCTCAATTAACAAAATTTCGGACTATGTTACTAACGCAAATTAACTTATGTACGTTTACGTAAATTATTATGAACGTAATGAGAAAGAAAAGTTGTTCACATTTAACAATGTCTACAGTGTGTCCCGGATAATGTGTCGAAGACTTTCAAGGGAGATTCCTTGACATATTTTGAAAAAATTCGTGTGAGTGGGGGGAGTCAAAAATTCTCTCCGAAATAAAGATATTTAAAGTAAAACCTTACACTGCCATGTTTTGACTCCTATTGAAAATGACATCTTTCAAATTTATGTGTGTATGGTTACAAGTGGGAGGGGAGAGTATCGTTAAACTCGGACCTATAAGTAGTTTAATTGTTTCAAAGGAAATTTAGCCCAACAATTAAAGTGGTAGAATTATTGAAGATCAAGTGTGATTTTTGATTTTCAGAAACTTAAAATTTTGATTTTGTCATCATTTCTTTTCGAAAAATATGTAACACTGGTCAACATGACTTTTTGCCGTTAGTCTGTTTATACTGGTTTGGTATTGGTATATACTTTTTCGGTATCTCTCATCCAAATATAAGAATTAGCAGAAAATAATAAAAAAATTCTAGTATTGTACATCGAAATATCTAAATATGTGATAAACTATACATATGGTATAATTTTTCACGGGATGTCGAAAAAAGTATTGTAACTGATTTTACTAACAAAAACATTTTTGATATCTGTAAGTACAGGATATATTCTCACATCCGTATATTTTCAACACGATATTTTTGGTATATTGACCTTTAAGTTTACTACACCACTTACTACGGTTAAAGGTGTGCTATCTCTACGGGTTATTGTTAATTGTGAAAAGCTTTTTATGTGTATGTTTGCAACACGGTATTTTTGGTATATTGACCTTTAATATTGCTACTACACTTACTGCAGTTAAAGGTGTGCTATCACTATGGGCTATTGTTAATTGTGAAAAGCTTTTTTTATTAATTTGCATACGTTTTGGTATTGAAGAAGTATACTAAAACATACATAGAGTTACAATATGAATCGAAAATGCTCAAATTCAAGGATCGCTTTGGTTTTGTTTGTGGGGAGTTTATTTCAAGTTCCAATCGAGAACGGCCTATGCCTTTACCAAATAACATTTATAATTTGTATTTTAGTTTCAACATTTTTCAGAGCATAAATAAACCTTGGGCAACATTGTTTTTTGTTTATGGTGTTTAGGTTATTTAATAGGATGTCTTAAAGGTACCCACCCATAAATGCAGTTTTCTAGACATCTAATTTGGAGGGAAAAAAAGATCATGTGGATGACTGTTATTTCTGTTTAACGAAACTGAAGGGGTATTCTTATAAAATAGGAGGTACAATTTTATATCCTGATGCGGAATCTGTAACCGCTTCCTACTGACAGCCCACCACCCCAACTTCTATTTAAGGAAAAAGATGCAGAGTACAACGTAAGTGATATCGAATCTTCAACACAAACGACGTCTAAGTCGCAAGAGTTTGTTGTAAATGAAAATAGACCACATTTAATACGTCAAGGTGAACAAAATGATTTGGTTAGAGACCTAAATTTATTTAAAGCTAAAACTGAACTCTTAGGTCCCAGACTTTGACAATGAAATTTACTTCATCCAATTATACGAGTTTCAGTGTTTCGAGAACGCGATGCTGAATGTGTAGGTTTGTTTAAAGAAGAAAGTAGTCTTACATATTACAGGGGCTTATGAACAAATTAAGCTGCGACTATTCAGCACATCAATGGAGACTATTCATTGATTTTTCAAAAGTAAGTTTAAAAGCAGTCTTACTGCATAATGGCAATGAGTTTTCATCTGTGCCTTTAGCATATATGAAAGAAATATAAAAATTTTAGCATATATAAAAGAAATATATTTAGCATTTATTTAGAAATTTAATACAACCGTCATAAAGAAATCTAGTTTAATTTTAAAATTAAAAACAAAAACGAAATATGCACGGTTTTCGTCTGTTGAAGTGGCAACATTTTTTTTGAGAAACACAAACTCAGCAAAGTATACGGAGATGGTCTCTAGACTACTACAGGTTTATAAACTCTTGGGATGTAATATATCTTTTAAGATTCATATCCTTGATTCCCATCTAGACTTTTTTCCGGAAAACTTAGGCGCTGTAAGCGACGTGTATGGATAAGGGATAAGAAGGCAGGTTTTTGTTGTACATTAATGTGATTATCCATCCTACATATATAAGGTACCAGAAAAACGAACAACAAAGTACTCTGAGTACTTTTTTAAAAATTAATTCCCTTCAAAACTGAATTAGTTTTGTTATTTTATACAGACAGATTTTCCTAAGAAAATGGGTGTTACGATTTTTTTTAACACGCGTATTTCATCTAATATCATACCAAGGTATAAAAAAAAGTTGCGAACCACGGCAAAAAAAAATATATTTTTTTGTTGACCGATGTAAATAGGTGGGTTTTACTTTTTACAACTTTGAAATATGTACATAGAAAATACGAACAAGTCCAGTAGCTTAGAATTCGGTTAAGAAATCTTAAATAACCACACAATTGAAATAGTTTCATGGTGGAAACACACATAAAACAGATAATAAATTCTAATGCAGAACTTAGCAACTTAAACAGTCGGGACCCATTAAATATCTAGACCAGCTCAAATCTTCCGAAAAATTCCTAAACGGGCCACTTTCAGAAATGATTTTATTCTTGAGATCGTTTTTCCATTTCACTCAAAGATTCCAGTTCTGTTCGGTTGTATTTTATTTTTCAATAAGTTTGTTTCGCATCGATTAAAACAAATAAATTGACTTGGACCATCTGATGGCAAATGTGACATACATGGGTTGCTATTTGTGATAAAAAAAATAAAAATCATTGAATATTGAATATTGAGTCAATAAACTTGTAAGTCAGTCTATTATCTCTTGATGTTTGTGATTCGTCGTCGCATATCTGAGACGCATGTGCCCTCATAGACGATAATCTTTGTGATCGGGCTGTCGGAGATCCGTTGTCACGTATTTCAGACACAAGTTTACTCATGGACGAGAGTCGATGATATCGTGTCGTTGGCGATTCTAGCACTTCCCATTATTGGGAAGATTTGAGCTGGTCTAGATATTTAATGGGTCCCGACTGTTTAAGTTGCTAAGCAGTCGCAGTCTAACTCTCAAACATACAACATCGTTTTTCCAGTTTACTGTGCGATATCTATTTTTTTTTCTCATTTGCCCGCCGAGTTCGCAAACCGGTTTCTCTCTTTTAAACTGTACTCTTGCTTATTGATTTCTTTCTTTTCTTGCGTCCACGTGAGTGTGAGTGAACCAAGTGATCCTTGAATATGGCCCATGGGCCAAACACAATAAGTTTTCGATTTGAACTTTTAGATCCAGATCCTGACCCAAACATTCAACCAAAAAAAAAACTAAATATAATTCGTTACCTATGGATACTTTCCCCGTACTACCTTCATGTTCAAATAAAAAAAATCCTCGATTTATATCAATGTCTTCGAAAAACAGTGAAAAGCCAATTTCATCCCTTAGCCCTTTTCTTCTTAAAAAGGCCATTGATACGATTAGTAAAGATTACGAAAATATATCCCAACTCCGCGATGGAAGCCTCCTTATCAGAGTCAAATCACAAAACTGCAGATCTCTTCCTTGCAGCCAAAGATCTCGCTGGCGTCTGCCCAGTAGCAGTAAAACTACACGATCGCCTCAACCAATCTAAAGGCATAGCTTATGCACCGTGCTTAATAAATGCTTCTGAATCAGAAATAATCAGCGAAATGAGGTTACAAGGAGTAACGGAAATTTATAAATTCTTGAAGAAGATAGAAGATGTAAAGCAAAGGGCATCAGGCCTAATGCTTTTCACATTCGACCTTTATCAGCCCCCGAATTCTGTAGATATTGGCTTTTACACAGCCAACATCTCAGAATATGTACCGAATCCAATGCGCTGTCGAAGTTGCCAACTTCTTGGCCATACAACGAAACGCTGCAACGGTAATCCAAAATGCGAATCTTGCAATTTACTTCCTCACCTACCAGAACCATGCACTCGCTTAATGTGCGCAAATTGCTCCCTCCCCCACTCATCATCATAAAAAACGTGTCCAGATATAAACAAGTAGAGGAAATAATAACAATTAAAACGTCGAAAAAATGTGCAATGGCAGAAGCCTATAACCAACTCAAGTCAGCCCATAATCAACCGTTAACAGAATCATTTGCCGAACAGGTTGCAAAAACTAACAATACACCTACTCCATCCCATTCTCTTCCCGTCCAAGATAATCTGTCCTCTCCAAAAACCTCAGTATTGAACAAAAGCAAAGTTAAACAAAACAATAAAGAATCTGATCACACACCTCTAAACTCTACCGTAAAACTAGCCATCTCAAACACCAATACTACCAATAAACGCACAACCACACCCGCAAATAATATCCCTCTCTTATTCCCGCATAAATCATCTGTTACAAACATTCTCTTAAACAATAATAATTCAACACAACCTCGCTTAAATACCTACGACGAAACAAATAACCATCTCTCCACCACACACGGACATAATAATCGTACCAAAACCCCTCTCGTACCCTCGCCTATATCAACTGTTACACAAATACCTTTAGCAAATAATTATTATTATATTGAAGCCACTGGCGAGAATGATGTAACCATGCAATAAAACTGTAACACAAAATCCAAGCATTGGAAACCACCCTCCTTCTACTTCAGTTAAAATAAGCTAAGCTTTTCTGACAAAGCTCTCAATATTCTACAATAGAATATGGACGGTTTTTTAAATAATTTTGATGAGCTCAATGTAATAATTAGTAAATACAACCCTGCAATTATATCCATTCAAGAGACACACTGTCCTTTTAACCATACTTCCCAAGAAATTTTGATGGTTATTTTCATAATTTACCAAGCAATGACACTAGCAAACAAGGTATAGCATTATTAATAAGAAAGAATATTCCTCATAAGCCCCCCTTAACTTAAGCTTACTAGTTCTAGCTGTGGAAGTACAACTTAAAACTAAGTTACATATATAAATATTTACTTACCTCCTAAGCAAATAATCAATAGTAATGATTTGGAAGACATCATCAATCAAGTTAAACTTCCGATCATATTCGGAGGAGACGTCAATGCTTGGAGTATACTATGGGGTTCTAGGACCACTAACAACAAAGGTGGCTTATTAGAAAAATTCTTTTCTAACTCCAACTTACTTTTTCTCAACGACGGCTCCCCTACATATCTCTCTACCCACTATTCCCTAACACACATGACGTCACTTGTTGCTCACCCGAACTGTATCCAAAAATTACTTGGAAAACTTTAAAAGATCTATAATCACTACATTGAAAATTAGCCCGAGAGCAGACGCAAAAATGTTCAATCCAAGATTTAAAACAGACTTCTCCGATTGGATAATCTTCAAAGAAAAAGTCCGCGAATAACCCGTATCCAGAAATATAAATAAAGAAGCCACTTTGCTCCAAAAAGCTATTAGAACTGCAGCCAATTTCTCTAGCCTTCAGACTACCCCTATAAAACGAAAACTGGTTGTCCCTTGGTGGAACTTCGACTTATCCTTACTACATAAAGAAAAAATTAAAAAAAAGAATTTAAAAAAAATCAAAATACACAAAATCTAATAAAATATAAAAAATGTAATGCGAAATTCCGTAGTAAAGACAAAATATTTTTCAAATTCACTCCTCCCCCGCTATAATATGGCATAACATTCCACGGTTGACTGGTGATCCAAGTTCACTCGCTATTAAAAACATAAACAACTTAGTAGACGCACCAGAAATGTGTAAATACATAGCTCAAAGTTGGTCAAAAAAATCAGAAAACGAGTACTTTTCAAAGGCATCTATCAATACTAAGTCCGATTTTATGAACAATTTACCCCCTCAATACATTTCTAATGCCACCGCACTACGTATCGAACAACCAATCACTTTAATTGAGTTTGAAACCTCCCTTAACAAAGTCAATGGAAAAACACCGGGTAGGGATAGAATATCCTATCCTATGCTTAAAAACCTCCCACTCGAAACTGAAAATAGACTAATTGAACTATATAACAGCATTTTGAATACTGCAGTTATACCACAAACCTGGAAAACTGCTACAATATTGCCCATACATAGACCAAATAAAGACAAAAGCACAATCGAAGGTTATAGACCAATCTCTCTCATCCCCTGCTTATCCAAGATCCTAGAGAAGATACTTGCGAAACGTCTTTTATGTTTTGCCGAAGCAAACAAACTAATCAGCCCCAAGCAGGTTGCATTTAAAGCAAACAGTGGATGTGTGGATGCACTCCTTCACATAGATTATTTTGTATCCAGAGCGTTATCAGCTAGAAATCATGTCTCTATACTCTCGCTGGACTTTGAGAAGGCCTTCGATAGGATAGATCTACATATTGTTTTAAAAAGTCTTAAGGAATGGGGAGTTGGACGAAATATAAACGGTTATGTAAAATCATTTTTGACCAACAGAAAATTTTGTATAAAAACTAATAATGTTTATTCGTCCAAAAATCCATTGCATAACGGTATCACTCAAGGATCACCTATATCGGTAGTTTTATTCATAATTGCCTTCGATAACATAAATTCTATTTTACTAGAACATAAACTGTTGGATCACTGCATGTACGCAGATGATATTTATATACTATGTAAAGTTAGTGATATTAATAGCAGTAACAGCTTGTTGAAATTAGCTTTGGAAGAAATCTTAGAATGGTCGATAATCTCTGGTGCAAAATTATCAAACCATAAATGTAATTAACCTTAACAATATATTAATTGAAAATGTTAATAAACTAAGTATTTTAGGTTTAGTTTTCAATAATAAGTATTGCTGGAAACAAAATTGCCTAGAATTAATGAAATCACTAACTGCTAGAACAAATATAATAAGATACATAGCTTGTAAAAGAATGTACACATTAAGACTCTTTCGCACATAACAAAAATGTTAGTTTTAAGTAAAATAGACTATGGTCTATATATATACGTGCAATGCCCGAAATCAATACTTAAAATCAACAATCCTACGTACCATCAAGCTACCCGGAGAAGTATAAACGCTTTTCCTACCACACCCATTATAAACATCCTTGTTGAAGCAGGACTACCAAGCATCGAGGAATGAAGAGATATGATTACATTAAAACTCTTTGCCAAACTTATGTTCTCCAGAAATTCAATCATTGATGCCGATATAAAAAGAGCAATGAATCACAACTTACCAAGAGCATTTCATCTGCAATCGCGACCATAATTGAAAAAGCAAAACAAAATACTCTCCCACTAAGGCGAAACCAGAACACTACCCCACGCCACCCTCCACGGTCTATCAGTTCTGAGTCTATGATACTGACCCTAGCAAATGATAAAAAGAAAAATACGAACAGCACAACATATCGTAAACTTTTTGCGAGTATTTCATCAAACTTGAAATCAGATGCGTGGAATCTAGTTTTTACGGAAGGATCAAAGATATCAGCAAACACATATTTTGCCGTATCTCTCGAAAATGGTACGATCGCCTGCATAGGTAATCTACTCGAATTCGCATCAATTCTTACAGCTGAAGCCTTTGCGATTCTTCAAGCCGTGAAAACTGTCATGAAACAGCGAGGTAAACACGTAATAAGCTCAGAAGTATTTCGGTCCTGAATGCAATAAAAAATCCGAATAACAATTCCGAGCTTATATCCGAAATCCGATTCCAGCTCACCAAATCCCCTAAAAATATTAAACTGATGTGGACTCCAGGACACGCTGGAATTCTTGGAAATGAAAACGCGGATTTTGCAGCCAACCTCGCTAACAATGCTCCCGTATATACGAGTAGATTTGATATCTACACAAAATTAGACCTAATAAAATATATACAAAAAATCACAACAACAAAGATAAAACACGATTGGGGCCTTTACCACCACCACTACAAAAAAGCAAATCCTGGAAGACTGAAACCTGTCTACCCCACAAATATTCCCAAACATAAAATATCTAACTTCGTTCGCTTAAGACTTTGACAAACAGCTGCTTCACATCAATAACTTCTTACAAACAACACACCACCAATTTGTGGCTCATGCAATACAATTATGAATTTAGTACATACATATATTGGAAAATTGCGCCGTACTTACACCTATTATTAAAAACGTATTTAAGAACAAATCCATTTACGATATACTAAAAGACACCAATTGTATCACAAATTGATGAAAGAAGCCATTTTTCATTATTGAGGAATTTTTTCATTGGTATTTCTCACTTTTTTATTACCTCAGTAACTTCGACACACTACCATATACAATATACTTACTTAAACTCGATAAATAATAAATACTGCATGACTAATGACACGTGCTAGGGATACTCTATAACATAGCTAATTCAAATGCATATGAGAACAGACCATATACTCAAACGAATGTATGCGTCAGTTTTGAATTAGTTATATGTATATATTGTACTGTTTGTTCGTGGAAGGTAATGGTGCCAAATGATCCACATGGTAGGTGTGCAGTGGTATATCCCCCTTCTCAATTGGATGCACCAATCCCTCCACTCGATCACTCTTCCTGGCACTTAGGATGCACGTCACGCGATTCGCGATCACCTTTTCTACACTCGCTTCTGAATGTAGTAGTACTGTTTAAGAAGCGCTTCCACCTTGGCGGCGCTGATGTGTCCCCTTTCGTGAATACTTCGTATTACTTCTTTCTGCATCGCCTTGGGTAAGACAAGCAAGTGCGCTCCTTCCTCAAACTTGTACAAGACACCATGTTTCAGTTCGTAATCTTGGTAAATGCCGCTCACTGTAAGAGTTCAAATAATTAAGTTGCAAAATTCATCTGTACCTTGAGCCGTCTTATTCGGTGCATCAACCCGTCTTCGTTTCTCAACATCGTTGGGCTTCGGTTCAATGCATCCACATGACGCATTGTAGTTCCTGAGCGATTAGTACCTTGCAGTCGTATTCTTGCAAAAAACTGGATGAAAGTTACCTTCATGTTTCTGCACCAACACTCCTCCGTATTCCACAAAACTAGCGTCCGTATGAAGTTCCGTTTCCAACTTCTCTTCCGCCCCAAACTCGAACGACGCATCTTCTTGAGGAAATCCGACAGCGGTTTAGCAATCGTCCAATAATTCTGTATAAACTTCCTGAAGAAGCCCGTCAATCCTAAAAAAACTCTCGACAGTCTTAATATTGTGTGGTTCTGGATATTCTCTGACCGCTTTCACTTTATCTCTTGATGGTCTTATTTCGCCTTCGCCGATGATATGCCCCAAAAATTCTATGGTCCTTTGTAAGAAGAGCACTTTTCCCACTTAGCTCAGCTATCTTCAGCACGATCTGTGGTGTATACTTCAGCTTGTTATAGGACCTCCCGTATATTTTCTATCAGTGGGAGAAGGTGCCTGTCCTTAACGATCGATTTGTTCAGCCGGCGGAAGTCGACGCACAATCGATAGGTGTCATCTCTTTTCTTAACTAGTACGATAGGACCAGCATAGTTGGATTTGCTCGGACGTATTATCCCATCTCATAGCCAGTCATCAACTTGTTGGTTTACCACCTCTTTCTCCTTCGGTGTCAATCTTCGCGGCCCCTAGTATACTGTGCTGTGGTCTTCTAGCGTAATACTCATGAGGAGGCATGATTCTGGAACTTTTTTTGGGAAGTAATTGGAAATGAGTTTAGCTACGAGTATGTTCCATTTAAAGTCTTCGTTGTCAACTCGGCCTTCAACCAGATTTTGCTCCTTCTAGTCACGTCCAAGCTCAATTTTGAGCACTTCGTTTTCGTCCAGCTGGTAAATCTTTTCAGACTTGGCCTACTTCGAAATTGTCTTTCTTACCTTGGTTATTTTTCCATTGGACATCAATATCTCCACGTTTTCCAGAAAATCCCGTCCAAGCAGAATCTGATAAGGTATCCACTCATCCCGTACTACTTGGAATTGATGTGCCTACCGTCGAGTTGAATACGCTTTACTTGGTTTATTCCTTTTGACGTTGAGGCCGCTTCACTTTTCACCGGGCAAGTTGGAGATATGTGAGGAGAGATATGTCCAAATTGACTGCACTTAAAACACCATGTGCCTTTGCTTTTGTCCGGGCAGTTCTAGGCTAAGTGCAACATCGCACCGCAGGTGTGAGATCTCTTTGCGCCCTTTCCTGGCGTAGTAGCCCCGCTATGATATCGGCTTGTCTCGGGTTTTTGTTCGGCATTTGCCGTTGCATCTTTTGGTACGTCCCCATTCTTGCTTTAAGATCTTCAAGGGTCGAAGCTTCAAATAGCACAGCTTTATTGCTCACGGTATCCGGTATTCCACCGATGATATACTCTACCAGTGATGTCTCATCCACACTTCCTTGCCTGTTTATCTGCGCCGTAGCGTAAAGGTATTCTGAGTAGCTTTCGGACGCTTCTTTTCGTCTAATAGCCAGTTGTCGATGGATTTCAATACTAGATGATTGTTTCCCAAACTCCTTAGCCAAATAGTCCTTCAACCTACTCCAATTGGTTGTCCCCTCATTTATTTCCACAGCCAATTTTGCAGCTCCTCTTAACAGCTTGCGTGTATAATGGTATTTCTGCACATCGTTCCATTCAAACTCTTCAAACTCCTTTACCAATTTAGCGTAACCCCTTCCTCCTTCTCCGCTAAACTGCTCCAGCGACTCTTCGACATCGCGGAAAACAAAGTTGTTATGGTTGCTTCTTGCGCCTTCAACACTTCCTCTATCTTCACAACACTTTGCCCAATTTCGTCGTTAATACGGTTCACTTAATCAGTCGTAACGTTGTATAGATACGGCAAATTGTTTCTCTTTAAAAAGTTTGCAACTGCCGAACTGTCAGCGTATGCAACTCATCCATTCATCACAACACAAACCTGCACAATGCCTCGTACCATTAACCCTTACGCTTCACTCAGTCTTCTCTTTCTTCTTTTCGCCGATTTTTCTCACCTTAACGCCTTAGCGACCACACTTTTCTTCACTTTACTCCACTTTCGATAATCTAAGAAATTTAATTCTGCACCGCACAAACACTAGAGATTAAATTTGGTTCGATCCCGGTTGAGCCCCCATGTAGGAAAGATCAGAGATCTTCCACTAGTATTTTTCGCGTTTTCGCGGATACTGAAACAAACTAAACACAATTGTTCCTTTTTCAATTAGATTAATATAGGGTAAATTTATTTTCTTAATATACGAGTAGGGATTAGTTAAGGATGTTAATTTTACAAACTTATTTCAATTTAGCGACGACCGAATCGACCTTTTCATAACGTGACTAAAACAAGACTCAACTCTCAACTCCTCCATTGTCAACTTGCTGACCCAGCTCATGCCTTCCTCGATCCTCTCCACAGCCGTCATCTCGTTTGGTGTCCTATACCCAGTTCCAATATTTAGGGAGTTCAACACCCTATACCATGTCCATAGCTTTATCGCATCGTCAGTAAAAACGCCAAGCCAAAGGCACCGCCAACCTGGTGACATCATTAGAGTTGCTCACTTCAGATGTTTACTTGAGCCGTTCTCCGTCGCCTTTTATGTTCGACATTCACCCCATCGTATCGATGAATTTGATACGCAGAATGATGACCGCGGTGACGCGATCAAAGCTAAGTGGGTCAACCATTTGAGTTCTAAACAAAACGGGAAGCAAATAAACAGCAATTAAATAATGTGAAATAAAGCAATACAATATGCATGAGTGAACACTTAAAGAATGTAATGCCAAAGGCTCTTAGGGATTTAGAGGATGAAATAAAACGATTAAAACTTATTTGCATCGATCGGTCGGCAGTTCTTCACTTCTGCATAAATAGGGTGACCAGATTAGAATAATAGGAAAAAAATTTAAATAAAACAACAGCGGTGAGAGATGTAAAATTGATTCTGGCTTTATTTTGAAGCTACGCTTATGCCATTATGTGTGGAATAGCACATCATACAAATGTCCGCCTCGGCTTCGCTGGGAGATGACCCAGTCGTCAAATTTCTCCTCCACAAGTGCGAGCGTTGCGTCGCTTGTATGACATATATTATAGAATAGTCTTGTTGGAATCACAGCTCGGATATGTCGATGTTGTAGAGCTATGACCACAGGAAGTCGGTTAACATCCCTCTATATCGGAGACCGTTGGCGGTAACGGTGTCTCATTTTATATTTCGAAAGAAATATGATCCGACGATGCAGCCATGCCATAAACCACACCAAGTAGTCAATCTTTGTGGATGCATTGATGCTTGGCCGAACACTTATGGATTTTGTTTGCTGCAATAACGACAATTTTGCTTGTTGACATAGCCGCTGAGCCAAAAATGGGACGCTTCCGAGAAGATGACTCTTGGCCAAAAATCTTGTTGACTCTGGCGATGCCCAATTCAGCTAATCGGCGTTGAATTGACATTTCTGGGTCTTCTTCGATCCTGACCTCTACGACGACTATATTTTCTTCATTTCGCACCAATCTCTATCCGGCTTAAAGTTCTCCACGGTGCGACGAATTGACTGCACACTGAAGCCATGATTATGACCACCCTCAGAACGAAATTCACGTTGCGTATTTACAAGTGAACCGGAATTTCGAAAATACTTTTTAATAATTTCCGCACTTTCAGCAAGCGTAAAACAATGCATGATAAAATGACAAACCTTACTGAATATTTTGACAGCTGGACATCATTGGTAACTATGACAGCTGCTGAAACATAACAATTAGAAAAACTATCACCGCTCTCTGGTCACCCTATATATATAGCCAAATATAGTTTTTGTTTTGTTTTGCGGAGAGGGTAATCCTACTTACAGATACCATAGAGACTTACGGTAGTGTAAGACTAATGCAACGGTTTGTTTTTCTCTATAAATTAGCGCGCACTCAATGGATTATTAGTACCTTTAAAATACTTGCACACAGCGTTGTTTGAGGATTTTAATGAGCTTACGTTGCCATTCACATTCTACAGCCGATAAGCAGGGACAGCAGTTCGGGAAAGAATATGAAAATCATAGAGTACTGTCGTCAGCAAAGGAACATATTGGACTAGAAGTAGCAGACAAGAGATCATTGATGAAATTTGAAAATAGTATCGGAGTCTTAACCTAGCCTTAGGGCACACAAGCATTTATTTTGTGAATATCAGATTTCAAACCATTCAAGACAACTGGAACTGAACGTTCCGAAAGCTAATTTCCAATCCATTGAAAAGAAAGTTTTCGATCCCAAATGCACGCATTTTCGACAAAAGAGCCTATTGTTAAACTATGTTGAATGCAGTATCAAGTGCAACTATATTGCTTTCGTCATGATGTACGCTTTGGTGCCACTTTTCCATTCACCAATAGACTTGTTGCTATGAAAAGCGTATTGCCTGTGATTGAGAAGTTTTCGTGTTTCGAGATATTTCATGAGTTGACGGTTTTTCCGCGTTTCTATGACTTTGGAAAGAAGGGACATAAGTGCAATGGGTCTGTAGGAGGAGCGAGAAGAAAATTTGCCTTTTTTTAGGAATGGGCTCCACAAATGCTCTTTTATAAAGAGTAGGATTGATGACAAAGCTGACGCAGTGGTTTTGCCAATGTGGAAGAACACTTTTTCAAAAGAAGGGGAGATATACCATCTGGACAAATTGTGAATTGTGTTTGTTAGGATGTTTAAATACTCTTGTAAGTACACGAGTGCGTGTAAGTGGATTCGTCCCATTGAAGACTCGACGCACTCAAGTATATGCGGAGACAAAGCTCAATCTACAAACGTTGAACTGGCCTCAAAGTGTGTAGAAAGCACATTGGCCTTGTCCAAAGAGCTGGCATCTGACAACAATTTGTACTATCTTTGGGACATTGTACTATTTGTTGCCTCAGTTTTTAGTAGTATTGAAATCGCACACGCTTGAGAAAGACGTTGCAGTCATTCCTGGATCGTTTGAACTTTTTTCGGTTTTCGACTCTCGGGTTGGTCTTCAAGGATCGAAAATTGAAACTCTTTGTCCGATGAGGGATAAATGATCTCATTCCTAAATGTGATCATATCTGCAGCGGGATCCACGTCGTTGTCGAGGAAAAATAACGACCAGTTAAAATTCCTAAAGAAAGTGTTAAGCCCGGTTCAATTGGCTTTTTGTATCGCCATACGGTTCTTTTAGAAACCTTTTCCTTAAGTGTGTGGTCGGTGTATGAGAAATTAGCAGATGGGACACAGTGGTCAGACGACCCTAGAGGTGATAGCACATTTACCATGCATTTGTCAGAGTCTCAATTAAAAACAAGTGCAGGGTATTGGCGGTGTGACTATCAGCGGCTAATATTCGTGTCGGCTCATTTACATGCTGGGTCAAGTTGTTTTCCGCAGCGAAATTTTCTCTCACACCGTCCTTCGGGTGTCGCCTGTCCAGAATGTCGAAGCCACCCAGAAGTGTGTATATTTAAATCGCCCACAATAATGATTTCAGTATGGCGATACAGCGATACAATTCTTTGAACAGAGTCAGGCAGCTGCTGTAAATAAAGCAATAGTGGATAATTTGTTTATGGAGATGGAATTTTAACCACATGAAATTGAATTCCGGATTGGAACAGGGATTACATTGTGGTGTAGTGCGGTAAGTTACATCATTACGCACGTAAATGGCAAGACCGCGGTAAGAGAAGAATGAAGGCATTAGTTTGTAGCCAGATAGCTTCAGATTATTGAGATCATGTGGGTGGCTGTGGCTCAAGTGGTAGTGTATTGGCTACCCAATCGGACGGTTCGGGGTTCAATACCTTTTTTCAGGCAACTAAATTCTCGTGGGAGGAATGGTTACCTAAATACAACATCAAGTCAATTTACACTAATAATTTAGTCTCCCCATTAAATGTTGGATGACACTGAACCCAAATATCTTTCTCTCTCCGTCTATCCAATTTTCTGGAAAACTTAACATATGCTCGTTAGCACCATAACGGCTGCTGCGTAGACCGTGCGGTAAGCATACCCGATTCGAAGGGACCCGACGCGTTGTACCGAGGTAAGTTCCTTTCCGTCTAGACAACGCATCCGCCCACACCTCGGTGCCGTACAGCTATATGGAATTTGCGGCCAACGCTAGTAGCCTTCTTTTGGCCCCTCAAAAGCCGCCAATATTGCGCATCAGTCTAGACAGTGCGCCTGTTAATTGGTGACTGTATCAGCCGACTTCCCTATGTGCTTTCCAAAGATAAGTCGTGAGTCGACCTACAGTCTGAGAAAGCGAAGGACCGGGCTCGCGCGTATACGAGGTGGAGAGTTGTTATCAAGCGTGAGTTAATGACGTAATCTCACTCTCTGCCTATTCTGTCATCCTTATCATGTCACGTACACCAAAATACAACGTCATTTAGGGATTTAATAAAACAAAAAACAACGAAATAATCCATGGTGATAACAGCCGTCGCCAATAGTATAAATAATATTAAGATCTTACAACGGGTGTTTTTTTAAGAACTTGAGAACTTTAAATACTCGTAATAATACAAGACAGATATATTACCGGAATGAATTTTTTGTTATTA
Source organism: Volucella bombylans (assembly GCA_949129095.1). Lineage (NCBI taxonomy): Eukaryota > Metazoa > Arthropoda > Insecta > Diptera > Syrphidae > Volucella > Volucella bombylans. Next base: position 59,257,395 of record OX422141.1, read on the forward strand.
TGGTGTGGTAGATAATTTTATTGCATTTATTTAAATATAATTTCCGGCATACGCCCGCCGCGGCTACTAGTTACATGGTCCATTCGATTAGTCCAATTTTTCACTACTTTTTCCAATAAATCTGGCCGTATTGCGTCAATTGTGACTTAAATATTGGATTCCAATGATTCAAGAGTTGCTGGTTTGTCGGCATAAACCAATGACTTAACATAGCCCAATAAAACGTAATCGAGAGGCGTTAAGTCGCACGAACGAGGGGGCCTGTTAACAGGACCACTTCTGGACATACAGTTGTCACCAAATTGATTTTCCAATAAATTGATGGTTAAGTGCGCTGTATGGCAAGTTGCGCCGTCTAGTTGAAACCAAATGTCGTTGATGGATAGCTGATTAATTTTCGGAAACACAAAACCACAGAAATGAGCTTCATCACTAAACACAATTCTTCGATAAAAATGCTCATCTTCGGCCAGTTTCAAATTAGCTCAATCAGCAAAAATGCGACGCGAACGATGGTAATTTGGCTTTAATTCTTGCACGAACTGTATTTTATAGGCAAGTAAGCCAAGATCCTTACGTAAAATTTTCCACGTAGTCGAAGGACAAAGGCCAACAAGTTGAGAACCGCGGCGAATCGACATTCACCACTTCGCGCTACATCAGCAATATTCTGTTCGGTACGCACATTTCTTTGTTTTTTTGATGGTTTTGAATTTGAATTTTGAATTAGTGCGAAAACGATCAATAACGATTTGAAGCTATCGGTTGTGTTTTTCTTCTCTCAAAGAGTGATTCAAAAAAAAAAAAAAATCTAAGGCCTAAGCCATATCAATAGTGAAGCAAAGACAGTGACTTTTAACCCTGTTTGTACTAAATCCAAAATTAGTTTTTTATTTATTACCAAATTAAATTATAAATTTTTAATAAAACAACAATAATAGCCTTTTCTCTCTCTCTCCAAAGTACAAAGTACTTTTATTGAAGCACGTACTTAGGTACATTATACATACATATAACATCTCTTTGTTCAACATGGACCCATGTTCCGAATGCCTCAGCGATCTCCCTGCTGATGGAGACTTCGTAACATGCTACAGGTGCGAGCGAAAAATGCACTACGTATGCCCTACCATTGCCGAAAAATGCTATCGGAAAATGACTATAGCTAAAAAGGAGGAATGGAAATGTCCAATCTGTAGAAAGGAACTTACGTTGCTGCCCATCTCCAAAACAAAACCAACTGAAATAACGTCAATGCAACCACTGTCCAAACGATTGAGAAGCGTGAGTTCTCCTGAGACAAAAGGAACAATTTCCGCAGCAAACGTAAATGCAGCATCAGCAGTGTCGTCTAGAAAACGGCCAGAGGCCCGAAAACAACACTGTTTGTATGAGCGCCTTTATGGTAGTGTTTTATTTCTATAAAATATAATGGGTTTAATAAATTCATAATCATATATTAAATATATTAAACTGCTTACCGCAGTTTGCACCTCTGGTCCGCTTGAATTCTACATTGACAATGATGAAGACAAAAAATGCGGTTTAAGGCGCGAATTACCAGAAGTGCAAACTGAAATATGCTGTAGTTGAACAATTAATTTTCTGATCTTGGAACATAGGTGACGATTCTTTCAGGTTCTGTTCGTTTGGTTTATTAATCGGTGGTCGTTCTGTTACAAGCAGAGACCAATAACCATGCAATGCTTAACTAGATACGAAAAATGAGAAAAGAAATGACAGAAATAAGTTCCAGTTGTGAATTCGTGGCAAACAAACACGATGAAATCAAACAACACATGACATTTAACAACGAACTTCTACAAACACACTCAAATGAAATTAAACAACTCAAAGAAAGTAACACAAAAAAGATCAACAGATTCTCACAATGGAATCAAAAATTAACTCACTCGAAAAAAAGCTATTAAAAAACAATATTGAAATTAAAAGCATTCCACCCACACAAAATGAAAATCTTATTGAAATTATACAAGCACTGGGTAAAACAATTAATTGTGAACTAAGCACTATGGATATCACTGATCCTTACAGAACGAATAAAAGGAATCCAAACAAAACAACAATAATAGCATCTTTCGCGAGTTACACGTACAAAGCGAATATATTAAAGAAAGCGAAAATCTTTCGCAGTATTCCACTAACAAAAATCAGAGAACACACTTGCAATGGTCAAGCTGCAGCAACTGAAAATACTGCTTCAATTTTTGTAAACAATCAACTGACACCGACAAATAAACACCGTCTTTGGCTAGCAAAGAACAAAGCCAGAGAGTGCAACTGGAAAATTGTACGGGAGACAACAGGAAAAGTACTCGCAAAAAAACTGAGAACAGTGAAACTGTACACATCGGAACCTGTAACGATATAAATCAGATGTCCAACTAAACTATGTGTTTCTTTGTACGCTCAAATTTGAATTACATAATATATAAACAAAAAATAATGGAAACAGAACATAGTGAAGCTGATGTCAACTTCAGAATAATATAAGGTGTTACTAGCATCGGAAAAGACTTTTTGAAAAATATGAATTTTTGTTGTGTTAGTTTTAACATAAGATTGATAACCAAAACATGGGATCATTTCATAGCAGAAATTGATAGTCTTATGTTATATCGATATCATAGTACTAAACGAAATAAACATATCAAAACAGAAAAATGGAATATATCACATTGATTGATTTGAAACTGAATTCATAAATCGAAATGAAAAAAAGGCGGAGGTGTTGCAATATTTATTAAAAAGAATATAAAGTACGATATAATACCAATAAACCCAATAAACTATGAAGGCATACACATCGAAATAAATAATACAATAGCAAGAAAACATACATACACGCAATTTACAGGCCATTAAAACTAAGTATTACGAAATTCATTGACGAAAATATCAAAGAAGACAAAGAAAACATTGTGTTAGGTGATACTAATATAAATATACAAGATGAAAATAACTCACTAATTTTGAAATATATAGAGATGATTGCCTCGAAAGGACTTACAAATGTAATCAAACAACCTTCGCGCGTAGATTTGAAAAGGAGCACCTCAACACTCATTGATCACATATATGTTACCATTACAAAACTAAATAAAGGGTCTGCCATCTAACGTTTTTTTTTTTCAACTAGTACTTATTTCGTGAATGGTAACACTTAGCTCATGTCTGATTTGATAGATAATTAGTTTTATCCTTCCGGTTAATAATCGAAAATAAATTCATTCAAATGGCTGCCTCGGCTGGCCATGCAGTAGCCTACACGATCGGTCCAATTTTTAAGCACATTATCGATTGTGTGCAGCTGTATTTCACCAATGCCTTCACGAATATTGTCCTTTAAGGCGTCAATTGTCTCTGGCTTGTCGGCGTAACACTTATCTTTTACGGCACCCCACAAATAATAGTCCAACGGTGTCAAATCGCAGCTCCGAGGTGGCCAAACGACATCAGCTCTGCGGCTGATAATGCGATCTTCAAAAACAGGGCGCAAAACATCGAGTGTAGCTTCGGCTGTGTGGCACGTAGCGCCGTCCTGTTGAAACCAAATGTTGCCAATATCCTTCTCTTAAATTTTTGTGAACAAAAATTCGTTCAACATGGCCCGATAACGATCGCCATTGACTGTAACGGCCACTCCTTGCTCATTTTCGAAGAAAAATGGCCCAATTATGCCTCTGGACCAAAATCCGCACCAAACAGTGACTCGTTTTGGGTGTATCGGCTTTTCAATGTATGCGTGCGGGTTTTCTGTGCCCCAAATGCGACAATTTTGCTTGTTTACATACCCGCCAAGATCAAAATGAGCTTCATCTGAAAAGATGATTTTTTTGGCAAAATCGGCATCTTCTCTAAGTCGATCGCAGGCAATATTTCCCAGCGTAGTTCAAGCATATACACAACCATATTCGTTCAGCGGAAGGATAAAACTAATCATCTGTCAAATCAGACATGAGCTAGGTATTACCATTCACGAAATAAGCACTAGTTGAAAAAAAAAAAAACGTTAGATGGCGGACCCTTTATATTCTCAGCAATCATTGAAACGGACCTTTCCGATCACTACATAACTCTGTATGCAACAAAAAGTGTAAGCCAAAACCAAAAGAATGATCAAACTAACATTAAACATATTAGCCAACAAAAAGTTAATGAGCTAATAGAGCAAACGAACTGGCAAACTATACTAGAAGAGAGGGATGTTGAACAACTCTATAATAACTTCGTAAAAGTAATGAATAATATATACACTGAAGCAAGTAGAACAAAAATAAGCAAATGTTGTCGAAAGCAAACACCATGGATTACGAAAGAAATAATTTCAATGTGCAAAAAGAGAGATGAACTCTATAGAAGATGGAAAAACAGCCCAAGAAGTCAAAGCTATGAAATCCAGCATAAGAACTTTCGAAATATTGTTAATAAAAACATACAAAATATAAAAGCTGCTTTTTATCAGCAACAATTCGTAAACGCTAAAAATGACCCAAGAAAAACATGGAATATCGTTAATGAACTTTTAGGAAGGAAAAATGTTCTATAGATGATACTATTAAAAACTATCTCACGGGTAAAGAGGGAGACTTGAATGAAACGGCCAAGAAATTTGCGGAGCAATTCTCAAACCAGGTTATGCATGTGAGTAATGTAAGAACATCAAACCATGAAAACTGGGAACTACAGCAAAGTATTTACGTAGAAGAAGCAACCGAAGCGGAAATTTATAATTTTTTTTTTTTTTTTTTTTCGTGGGAAGGTGAGAAATCTTCATAGACACTATAGGCCCGGAGCCTATAGTAGTGTGAGATTCTTACTCACTAAAAAACACCTCCCTTATGCACACCACGACTGAGTTCACACTCAACAAGCAGTTCTTCTATCGCATTTTATTTTGTTTTTATAATCCTGCAGGCGATTTTCCATTGAAAATTCCTGTGTAATTTAGAAAATTACGCGCTGCTAATCACCGCGCTAGGTCGAGAGGCTTAGTCCTTTTCAGACGACGCAATAAATTTGTCTCGTCGAGGATCTGTTGAACAGAAGTATTCGTATTATGTTTTCGCGCAAACATTTTAATTACGTTCTGAACGTTTTCGACTCCTAAGTCTCTGTGGATATCATGGTTTCTTATGTACCACGGCGCATTAACAATACCTCGAAGAACTTTGTTTTGGAATGTCTGTAATATATTAATGTTACTATTTTTAGTACAACCCCAAAGTTGTACACCATATGTCCAGATCGGTTTTAGCACTTGCTTGTATAACAGCAGTTTGTTCTCTAAGCTAAGCTTGGAATACTTTCCAATAAGCCAGTAAATATCTCTATATTTGATTTCAAGCTCTTCACGTTTTTTCTTAACGTGTGCTCTCCATTTTAGTTTAGCGTCGAGTGTCATACCGAGATATTTGGCCTCGTTCGCGTAAGGAATTCGTACTGCGTTGATAAACACTGGTGGATTCTCAATTTTCTTGAGAGTTAAGTTCACGTGGACAGACTTGTTTTCATTAAGCGCGATTCGCCAAGTCTTTGTCCAATTGTTAATCCGTGTAAGGGCACATTGCAACTTGGCAGTTGCTTCTTCGACTGTTTTAGCCGTTGCCAAAATGGCAGTGTCATCAGCAAATGTGGCTAGGACAGTGTCGTCCGTTTGCGGTATATCGCGGGTAAAACGCAAATATAGTAGAGGGCCAAGTACACATCCTTGCGGCACCCCCGCCTTTATTGTCTTAAAAGTGGAATATTCGTTTCCGTGTCTCACACGGAAGAGTCGGTCTTCCAGGTATGAATCTAAAATACGAGACAATTGCTGGGGTAGGGCTTGTCGAAGTTTATATTTTGGCCTTCGTGCCATACCTTATCAAAGGCTTGCGAAACGTCAAGGAATGCGCTTGAACAGACTAACTTACACTCGATTGCTCGTTCAATTACATCGGTTATTCGATGCACTTGGTCAACTGTAGAGTGTTGGCTTCTAAAGCCAAATTGATGATCAGGTAAGAGGGAACTTGTGTCGGTAATTGGTTTAAGACGATTAAAAAGGATTCGAAGACCTTCGATGTAATCGGGAGAAGCGATATTGGTCTATATGACTTGACTTCAGTCAGCGGTTTACCGGGTTTCGGAACCATAATAACTTAGGCTACTTTCCACTGGTGCGGTACATGCTCTAATCTAATGCTGGCATTTATAAGATAGAGCAGCTTTATCAAACCTTTTTCGGCAACGCTTTAAGTATCTCTCCCGTTATTAAGTCATATCCCGGGGCTTTATTGGGCTTAAGCGTGTCTATAACTTGTCTAAGTTCCCTAAGTGTAGCCTTTTCTACTGGAAGGTTTGTCGTCACGTCTAGCGTATTGACATTCTCTGGAAGCACTTCCCCGTCGAATGGTTTAAACGTTTCTGCAATATGGTCGGCGAAAACATTAGCTTTTTCCTTATCTTCTTTCGCCCAGTCATCCTGGTTTCTTCTTATTGGCGCCACGTGTATTTGGGGCTTTCGAACACTTTTAACGGCTCTCCATATGGAGTAGTTGGTATCTTTTGTCGCTGTGAGTTTTTCAAGGTAGTTATTAATACCTTGGTTATTGAAGTCCTTGATCGATTTTTTCAACAAGTTGCAGAGCCTATTGAAGGACGTTTTATCTTGTGGTGCCCGGGTTTCATGCCACTTTTTACGCGCTCTTCGTTTCTTCTTTATCATTTCTCTGATTTCCGGTGGGTATCTTATGCCGACTTTGGGAAATTTGTTCGATTTGCGGGGAGTATTATTCCAGGCCGCTTGCTGTATGACTTTAACAAAACGTTCAACTTCTTTTTCAAGTTGATACAGCGTTGTAAGTGCTACTTTCAACTCAGTATTGTCTAGTCTACAACGTCTATTCGGAAATCTTCCCAGTGAGTTTTGCTGTTAGTTAATCTGGGTGGTCTTTGTTTCTTAACCAAGGATTCGCTCGCACAGTGAAAGGATAACTGGAGAATGATCGGAGGAAAGATCGAAGCTTTCTTCAACTTTGACGTAACTAGCGTTTACCCCTTTTCCGATAAAGAAGTCTATTAGATCGGGTGTTTTGGCGACATCCGAGGGTCAGTATGTCGGCTTGCCTGTTGAGTAAAAATAGCAACCACATTCCATACCAGCCCTGTAAAGAGTTTTGCCTTTTTGAGAGATACATCTTGAGCCCCAAAAGGTGTGCTTCGCGTTAAAGTCGCCACCAATAATGAAGATTGGTCCAAGAGAGTTGAACAGGTTAATAAATTCGTGTTTTCCTATTTTGCAGCGCGATTGGCAATAGATTGAGGATATACTAAAAGAGTAATTTTTATTTTTAGCGCGCACCACGGTCATTTGAAATTTGTCAAGTTCAATTATTGCTTCCAGCGTATGTTCAATGCAGTCTTTTATGAATAGGGATGACCCGCCTCTTGCGTTTCCCAATCGATGATGAGCGTGTTAGTCGCGGTAACCTTTTAGTTCCACGCGCGATTCTGTCGCCAGATGAGTTTCAGAAATTAAACATATGTCAATTACTTTTTCCTGAATGAGAATATTTCGTTCATCAAGCCTTTTCTGTAGCCCGTTGGCATTACACGCAAGTATATTGAGCTCCTTTGCCATAATTAGTTGCAGAAATTGGCTTCGAGCTTAAGAAGCCGTTCGATTATTATCTTATTTATTTTAGTCTGTTCGTCTAGTCTCTCGAGAATTACTGAGAACACATTTGAGGAAGGATCCGGTGATGTACAGTTAGTCATATTTACTCGCGCCGCTATTTGCGCGTAAGTTTTTCCACTTTCCACTTGCGCATTGATATTTTTGACGTTGTTGTTATTGGTGATTTTAGCGTTTGTCACCATTACCTTCTTTAAAGGCTTTGGAGTAGGACCGCTGTTGTTATTTCTCATTCCAGCTGTCCCTGCGTTTTTCAAATGCTTCGTTTTTGATTGATCTCGTAGCTTTTGCAACTCCTTCGCAACTTCGCAGCCTCGATAGTTAGCTGGATGTTTTCCCTTGCAGTTAATGCATATCGCTGGGGACTCTTTCGCGGCATTGCACTCTCGAGTCAGATGTTTGCCAGCGCATTTTACACTGCGAGGTTCCTTCTGGCAGTAGGCCTGAATCCCTGGCAACGTGTACATTGGGGAATCAGCCTGGAGTTTTTCCGCGGAGGTTCAATTTTGACAACAAGTCCCAAAATTGAATTTATGGCATAAATTCTTTCTAGGCTTTCGGTTTTGTCGAAAGTTAGCCTAAAGAGGGGAAGACCGCGTCTTAGGGTCGTCCTCTCGCTTTCAACATTGCGCTGTTTTTGCGCAAGTATATTAACTGCGTCGATTATCTTAAAGTCTTTATTTTTAAGGTCATTTACGATGTTTTCTTTAAGGCAAGAAGGATGCAATCCTCTAGCTACAACGCGTACGAGTCTTTCCGTTTTATTTTCGTACGTATGCCATTGAATCTTCTCGGCATTTAATTTTTGCGAAAGCGAACGATAGTTGTCTGGATTAAGGACATTGATAGTCCATGTATCATTATTACGAGATCTTTCTTTATAATCGGTTGAGCACAGTGATTTCAGGATTATGTGCAACTTGTTGTAGTCCGAGATTCCAAAAGCGTTTATTGGCGGCGGCGGTCTTTGTTTGGGTTGCTTTGTTGCCTTATCGACCTCAGCAGTGTTAAAGCTGGCTTGCTTCTTTGTTTGTTCGATATCAGGCGAGGAAGTAGCTTTGCGCTTCTTACCTGGCTTTTTTAAAAGTCCGTTTCGCGGACTAGCTCTTCTTCGTCTGTGTGAAAACTCGAGTTTTCGGGGCGGTCAAGTAGCAAAACAGACTCAGATTTAGATTGCGGCTTAATGGCATCTAGTTGCTTTTTTAATTCGGCACAGAGCAATTCCATATTCTGGAGTCAGGCGCGGAGATCAGAATTTTCGCGTTCGAGATTTTGTAGCCTATTCGGTGTAATGCTATTGCCTTGAGCTACCGACTGTGCTTGGTCTTTGCTTTCGCATGATTTTCCTAGCGATCCGCGTGTGCTGAAGATCTCGTGACCCTTGAGCATTTTTTAAAGGGGTCCTGGTTTATATTTGTGTTATTTTGATGATTTTTTGAACTCATTTTAGTTCCCACGAGTAGCGGAGAAAGGGTAGTCCATCTGTCCAGAGATCCGCATTAGACAGATAAGGCTGGCTGATCCAGAGGTCGCCAAGTATCCGGATGCTCCGTTAGAGATTGAGCTATTTTTATACTGGGCCCCCAACCTGGTCGATTCTGGCACGGGTCGCTTAACACCTTAATCCGGCCCAGTGGATTTTAGTCGCCTCTTACAACAGTCATGCCTTACCTCGGGTATATTCTAACCCCTAACCCGAAGGAAAGTCAATAATTTAAATGAAATCAAATACCTAATTCAAATTCATGTCATACATTCACATTATCATACAAATTTATACCCATAATTTACAGATAGAACACACATAATTTTTATCATTTTTCCGGTCGTTATACATAAATACATAGGTACAAATTCAATTTGCCGACGGAAAAACAAAATTAATTTATCAACAAAGTTACAACTGACAATTACCCAGTTTATATGACAGCTCAATATGCATTGAAGCAATGAGCATTGGTTCAATACGCTCATATTAACACCACTTCAAATCGCATTGAAATATTTAACAAGCATTCGTTCATTCCTGTCTATAAAACGCATTGAAAATTTGTAACCGCTTTGAAATATCATATAAAGATTTTCAAATCGCATTGAAACATTTTACTCTCTCGCGCTCTCGTCATTCTTTCATGACAGGTATTAGTTGTGTAATTTATAAAATGATGTTTCAATTGAACTCCTGGAACCGATAATATTAGACCAATTGATTTAAAAATAAATGCAGTGTATCTAGCTCCTTTATAAAGACAATCGTTAACCAAAGTATAAATCAATGCATTGTTCCAAGGCTGATGAAAACATCCATTATTTGGCCAATATACAAGGCAGGAACCAAAAATAACACTGAAAACTACAGGCCAATAGCAATTTTGTCAGTTGTTGAAAAGTGTATGGAGGAGGTAGTTGTTAATCGACTTAACAATTCTATAGCCAAGCACCAAATAATACATCCAAACCAATATGGTTTTCAGAAAAATAAAAGTACTGGAATGTTACTAGGCGAGTTAATGCCGGCCTGAACAGAAATCACCATGTTCGATACACCAATGCATGAAAAGCTAATCGAAAACCCTCAGTAAAATAGGTTTGAGAGGAATAATGGCAAACTGGCTTAAGAGCTATCTGAAAGATAGAACCATGAAAGTTAAGATCTCAGACAAAATGAGCGAGGAAAAACCAAGAAAAACCAAAACCAAAAGTCTCCAAACTGGGCCCGTTGTAATATATCCTCTACACAAGCGAACTCTTGCGCTTATTCGAAAAAAGTACTGCCTATGCCTACGCTGATGATATAGCAATTGTGGTAACACACAAATCTTTAAACTCTGCGGTGGAAATATTGCAAGAAGAATTTAACACTGTCTCTAAATGGTGTCATGATAAAGGTCTTCTAATAAATGCGACCAAGACAAAAGTAATGCACATACGCACCCCATCTAAGCGAGAAGATATTGTTCAAATATATCACCGAAACGAACACTGCCCATTGTCAGCTAACAATAAAGAAATTGAAGTAGTTAAAAGCATGAAATACCTCGGGATAATTATAGATGAACACCTATTATGGCGAGAGTATATAAATACCCTATGTCTTCAACTTAAGATCGCGCTCTTTGCGATGGTATACCTTAAAAGTTAGTCATATTTTGAAGTGCAGAAACAAGTGTACTACTCGCTGCAGAATCAAGAATCAGATATGGGATTCTGGCCTGGGGCCATATTGATAGGATATTGAATCTTCAACATCGTCTATTTAAAGTTTTTAGATCTGCTTACACATCCTTTAAAGTTGGCATCTAAACAACGCAATATTTCAAATTACAGCACTCATACGCTATATGGATGATCAGAGATTTCTGCAACCTATACGTCATACGCAAAAGACCAGAAGATGAGCCCAAGGAATGCTAGAAGTACCAGAAACATTCAACATCTATGGAAAACGAGAACTACACTGTGCTATTCCAATACTTATGAACAAACTTCCTCAATCTTTAAATACATTCCTAACCTTAGAAAACGAAAAAAGAATTAAAAAAATTATTTATTTCGATGTACTTTGTAAAGTAGAATAGTCACCAATAATGAATTTAGTTAATTGTATATCTACATAAAGTAATAATGCTATTCTTTTATATAATGAAACTAATTGCTTGATCACTAGGACGATTATGTTGACCGTAAATTGACGAATTGCTCTATGAACTTCACGAACAGATTTATTTTTTTCCAAGTAAATGTGCGCAATTTGGAAGTTTTGTTCCGGTGTTAAACGATTCATGATGAATTGTCAAACCTTACTGAACAGAAATGTGAACACAGTTTGACATTGACAGCTGTCAAACCATACACAACAACCATCGAAACTTCTCAGGCAGCTAAAAAAACACCTTTTATAATGGTTAGTCTTAAGAATATCAATAGAGAGCACGCATTTCGGTATAGCATAAAATAAATAATCTTTTTACTCAACCACCAACATTAACCGGGGGCTCAATCCGGTCTAACTCTTGACTAGAGCCCTGCATGAGTAGAGTCAAACTTCAAATAACTCATCTTATTTAAAAATGACTCTGAATGAATCATATGTCTCATTTTATGAGACAGAATGAATCGTGTGATTTGAAATGATTCAGTCTCATTCAGATTCATTTTTATGTCCTTCATACCTCACAGTTTGTGATTCGAATAGTAACTGCAGTAAGGAGTTATTTTTCGTGTGTTGTGAGTGGTGTGATTCATTTTGATTCACTGTGATTGCATTTGATTCGTTGTTTTGAAAGACGGTTGGAGAAAATAATAAGTGGGAATGGAAAATATGCAGGACGTAATATATGTACATATTCTTAAGGAATATGTTTACTTAAAAAAATAATTTTAGAAAAGTAACATTTAATGAGATGTTTAATATGAATACAGAAAACTTGCAATTTTAAGAGCTAAATAAAGAAAAAACACATAATAAAAAAACTTGCGCTTTGGTTTTTAGAGCGTGATTTCATGAATGAACAATAATTTGTAATTGCTTGATTTTTTTTGTGATGTTTTATTTAGTGCTTATGCTCTGAAATTTTTTTTATCGTAAAAGTTTTGAGTGTAGGTATAATGCAATAAAAAGGATTTTCTGCGTGTATTCATTTAACATTTTCATAACAAGTTATTTTCTTTTATATGAAAAGAAAACACACTAATTAAGAATTGCAACAAAAAATAACAATACAGAATCTCCGGGTTAATTTTTGCATAAAACTTTTTTTCTACTTCCTACTTCAATTACAAAAAATGAAAGCTTCCTAGAATTCCTGAATGAAGTTTTTTTGAATTTTACGACATAATTGCCTTCATATTATTATGAGTGGAAGAAAATATAATTAACTCGCCTAATCATTATCCTTTAATTATAATGTAATAAAACACATAATATTAAATTCAATACATCTTGGCTTCCAAAATCTTAAACTAAAAAATCATTTTTCGCTTCCGGAAGTAATAAACAATAAAAAAAAACTTTTGTAATAAAGCGCAACAATTAAGAAAAAGGAAATTCCAAAAATATCAGCAGTGAGTAAATACTCACAATTATTCCGTTTTCGTTTCTAGTGAAATATCGCAAAAAAATACATTTTCGTTAAGTTTGTGCCTTCTGAATAAATTAATATGTAACATACGTACATACATATGTGCATATGTTGCTTTTAAATAAAATGCTGCAACACATAGAGAACAATCAAAATCAAAAAGAAAAAAAATACAAAAAACCCATTTCAATAGGAGTACATGACTTACTGTGAGTGAATTGATACCGCACATTCTAGATCATGAAACATGATCCACACGAGTCATAGGAAACTAATGATTCATTCGGATTCATTTATAAGCAATGAGTGATTTGTGATTCATTAACTCAAAAATTCATATGAATGAGTTGACTACTGTGCACAGTACTTTGACTCCACTCATGCAGGGCTCTACTCTTGACTGCGTGCGGGTTTTCTGTGCCCCAAATGCGACAATTTTGCTTGTTTACATACCCGCCAAGATCAAAATGAGCTTCATCTGAAAAGATGATTTTTTTGGCAAAATCGGCATCTTTTCTAAGTCGATCGTAGGCAATATTTCCCAGCGTAGTTCAAGCGTATACACAACCATATTCGTTCAGCGGAAGGATAAAACTAATTATCTGTCAAATCAGACATGAGCTAGGTGTTACCATTCACGAAATAAGCACTAGTTGAAAAAAAAAAACGTTAGATGGCGAACCCTTTAGTAAGCAGCCAAACCGGATAAAATAGTCAAAGGCAAAAGTGAAACAAAAGCTTTCTTTCTACAAAGACAACCCCTCACACTGGACTCACGCAATAAACATCGGAAATTATTAGCTTCCCTACGCTCAATATTAAACGACGACGATGCAATGGATGAAGACATCGCACAGTTAGATGTACTCACACAGTGTCTGCAGAATACACAATTAAAAGTATGAACACTGGAGTCACCACGAGCCTTCCATACAGTCACTACGATAGATCAACATGAATAATTAACCACAAGCATTATGAATGTAAATCAAATAAATTGAAAAACCTTTGATGGCATAGCATGCTTCAGTGGAGATAAGAATCAATACAGATTCTGGAGGAAAAGGGCATGGACATTTATGGAAAATATTAAGCAATTCTCTTTACACCCGAAATACAATACAGCTTTCACAATTCTTCATTTAAAAACTATTGGAAAAGCAGCAGACTTACTAATTAACGACAAGTCAACAAATTTGACTACACATATGCCGCCCAACGACCACTGTATGTACTTCTCGAAGAAATGAAAAAATCACACAACAAAGACCTTGCAAGATATAGATGTCAGGAGAACATGGATCTGCATTCATGTCAAGAAGCAGTCCGTACGTTTATCACTGGACTCAACAGCAAATATTCAAGCAGCATATAATACAATCACCTGTCAAAAGATTTAGAAACGGCATATGAAATAGCAAGCACAATATACCACGATAACGCCAACCTGCAATTTGACGCACAGATTACACCACAACGATACAATCAACGACCAAATCCTCCACCATATATGGATAGGATAATAAAATTATAATGGATAATATAAGGATAGAAGGAGATACAATCTAAATATACAAGTAAAATGTAATCATCAACCATGCCATGAACCGATGGAAGTGGATAACTCTGTTAATACATGCGACCAACACAACATAACACTCAACCCCTTCCCAGGAACAACTTCTAACAGCACTATAACCTATTCAGAGGAGACCTACGAGCAACAAACCGTGAAAGAATCCCGTGATCAAGAAACTACAGCACAAGCAAGGTACAACGAGTAAACCAGACCAGAGATGAAGATCAACAATCGCTCGTCCCACATTCTGATACCACCTATAAAACAGAAAGTACTTTTTAGGAGAGTAAACGGTTTACCACGTCTCCAAAGACACTGCCAAAAAACAGGTAAATCCGTTAACATTTTAATTAATACAGGCGCGACAAATAATTATATTAGTTCTAAGTGCAAAATAGGAGAGTCTATATCTATATGAGAAGCAAAGCTTAAAACGCTTCATGGATACTCTTTGACTAAAGTTAAGAAAATTACTACATTATTTAATCATAATTTAGTATTTTTTGAAACTGAAGCTTTAGAGGAGTTCGACGTGCTTTTGGGTGAACATGGCCTCAGGGCCATGAGAGCACAAATTGACCTTTTTGAGTATAAACGCACATATAAATATAAAAAACAGGAATTAGTGAAGAAAAAGTAAATTGTACAATTAATAACTATAAATATAAAACTAAAATTGAAGATATCATAAGAACAAATGCCGAAACTAACAAAATTCTGTCATTTACGACTACGATACAAGCCACAAATACGACAAAATCAGAAGATCCTCTTTGGATGAAACAGTCCCCGTATTCCCCGTATCCGATAGCAGACAAGGAATTTATAAATAAAGAAATAGAAAAATTATTAAATAATCAAATTATACAACCTAGTAAAAGTGCATAAAATTCTCCAATCTGGAGCGTCGCCAAAAAAGCCGATAACGAAGGGAAGTCTGAAAGACATATAGTAGTAGATTTTCAGAAGCTTTATGCTCAGCCTATTACTGATAGATATCCTATCCTAGATATTACAGTGACTATCCAAAACCCAGGCAAAGAAAAAGCTTTTACGACATTAGATTTAGAGCCAGGCTTGATCAACGAATTAGATGGATAAAAAGCCTCATTCCGTGTGAATGGCGCAAAATATGAATTCCTTAGAATGCCGTTCGGGTTAAAAAACGCACTCTCTACATTCCTACGTCCATATATTGACAAGTTCTGTCTCGCCAATAGATTAACAATACTTGGAGTTGCTCACAACACTCAGCTCAAAGTTCACCAACCGAAAATTGAAACAGGTAAAACAATCCTTAAATAGATTTAGAAATTAAATAATTATAAACTTCAGTACAATCAACTTAGTGGAAATCTCGTCGCAAAATATTTTTTCGTATTCATGACATATACTTTTCTATTCGACTAAAAAGATATTATATAAATTGAAACTAATAATAAATCCAAAGTCAAGAAATGAAAAAAGACATATATACCCAGTTTATCCGACAGCTCATGTGCGTTGAAGCAATCCGCATTGGTTCAATACCCGTAGAAATGCTGGTGTTTATATGAAGTTATCGAAAATGAGCGAGAGAAAATTGAGAGAAGTTTAACAAACAGCTGATTGAACTGACACTTGACACTAACACTGATACATTGTACTTATTTCTTTGTCTTTCCAAATATTTCGTTTGCAATCCCACATTTTAAATACACAACTGATTACCTGCCCGATAATGGAAGAATACATTGTTCTTATTTCTTTGTCTTTCCAAATATTTCGTTTGCAATCCCACATTTTAAATACAGAACTAATACCTGCCCCATGATGAAAGAATGATGAAAGCGCGAGAGAGTAATTTGTTTCTATGCGATTTGAAAATGTTTATATGATATTTCAAAGCGGTTACAAATTTTCAATGCGTTTTATAAGCAGGAACGAACGTATGCGTGTTGAATATTTCAATGCGGTGTGAAGTGGTGTTTATTCGAGCGTATTGAACCAATGCGGTTTGCACATCGCACATAGATTCACCAATAATAAATGTAGACCACGCTGACGTAGTTGTTTGTTATTTTCACCAAGCAATTGTAACTATTTATAAATACCCAATATTAAAAACAAAATGTAACTTATACATCCACTTGTATACAAGCATGGAAATATATTACTTACTCGTAATTCTAAGATATCAAAATGTAGCAAAGTATTTACACCTATTGAAAAATGTAAAAACTATGTTGAAAATTATATATGTAAGATAAAAAATTCTGACAATTGTACCTACTATTAGAGCCAAATGTAAAAGGATACATGAAAATAACACACCACTCCAGCTGCTTGAAGGAAATATTATTACAGATTATGAACACATCTGGAATAATGTAAAAATAGACAGACTTAAATTAATGCAATTCAATTACTCCACAACTATCGATGGAAAGCAATACTTCAACCACCAACAAGAATTCAAAAATGCCATATACTGGGAACATGACGAACAGCTAAATGTCCTGCGCATCATCGAATCTAATGCTGATAGCAAAGATCCACTCCTATTTACAGTTTATGGCATCCTGGGATTATGCTCACTTATGCTCACAATACTTATCTATGGTACAGTCAAAGTCTGCGTATGCTATAAGGTTCAGCAAGCAGAATATATACTCTATTCAATCGGTCTTATGGCTGCTTTATAAAAATTCAATAACTTATAAACTAACCTAATAAGCTTACCTTGCAAAACGGTAAGCGGACACGAGTACACTCGACATAAGTGAGAGAATGATTCCATGAATTGTCACAAATGCGCCGTATGTGTCACGGGTGGCCGTGGTGTAGTGGTAGTAGCAAACGCTTCTCACTCGGAGGGTCCAGGTTCGAATCCTGCCCATGGCAAAATCAGTTTTTCATTGTATAATTGGAACTCAGACAAAAGAATTCTGCGTGTGAAGGCATAACACTGACACGTAGGTTTGGCTGTTATAAGAGTTTAAAGCAATGAAAAAAATACTGGGAATTATATCTCGAATCACTCTGAGTGAAGAAAAACTCTCCGTCCTATTCGGACTCCCACCCCTGGAGAGCAAACATAGAAACCAAACACACCTGAGTTTCAAACCACTACAAAACAATTTTCCTTTCTCCTCCTTCTACCTTTCCGCCCGCGCCCTGGCAACAGTAAAAGGGTATCTAACCCCTTAGGCGCGCGTAAATTATAAAAAAAAAAAAAAAAAAATACACTGATCATGCACACTGCACATTGGATTATGTATGTTAAATTTGTGAAAATAGTGAATCGTTTAGTCACCCATGTCAGCGACCCCAAATTGTATTTGCTTTGAGAAGTTTTGCGGTTCTAACTATAAGAACCACAACAGATCAAGAGCTTAATTTTATCCTTTAAGTATATCACTTAAGCATGAAAAGGAAGCTCGCAAACAGGTTGTGTAACTGGAAAATAAGGAGTGAATCGTTGTGAATTATTTAAAATTGAATAAAATAACGGTTGAGAACAAATACTCTCTGCTTGGTAGTATATTGGACAAGTTAAGGATCACACAATTCTTTATATCTTTGAATCAAAAATCATTCATGAAACACTCATAAGACAGTATTTGCCATACCAAATTATTTAAATGAATTTACTCAGGTGCATTTTGACCTTAATTGTAGGGAGTTTAGGCCGGCCACTGTGCCATCCTTGATACAGATGCCCCTATAGATAGTTCCGAGCTTTAGATTCAAATTACTTGGCCGGCATAAAATTTCTTATACTGTTTTTGTAGGAGGAAAAAAATGTCACAGTGATTAAAGAAGGAAAAAAACAGAACTATGACTTGTATGAGCGATTTATTTGAATATGATGACAGTTTTGCATTATATAGCATTTACATTGGAGTGTATCAGTGTATTCATGTTCTTTATGCATATATGCATATATATTAAGCGTCCACCAGAATCGGAATCTACGATGAATTCTAAGAAAATTTCACCATGAAACTATGTGTCTAAAATCAATTCCTAGCTCCCGCTGAGAAGCATAAAGATTTCAGGTTGAGGTATTTTAAGGTATTTTGAGGTATTCAAGGTATTTGAAATCTTAATGCTTCTCAGCCGGAGCTAGGAATTGATTTTAGACATATGGTTTCATGGTGAAATTTTCTTATTCTTAGCCTCCAACCGGGGCAAAAACTTCTTTAAAATCAACTCTGTACCTTTCACTAAAGCCTTTTGCTACAAGCCATGCCTTATATCGGATTGGATTGCCATCCTTATACCTGAAATGTAAATACCCATTTACATTTGATCGAAGCACAATTTCTAGGCGCCTTCAGCTCCCAAGTCTCGTTGTTTATCAAAGAATTGTATTCCGCGAGCAGCGCGTGGCCGTGGCTCAAGTGGTAGTGTATTGGCTTCCAAATCTGGAGGTTTGGTGTTCGAATCCCAGCCTCGCCCGAAAGACATCTGTTTTTTAGGCAACTTAATTCACGTAAGTCGAGTGGTTGCCTATAATACAACAACAAGTCTAATAATTTAGTCTCCCCATTAAATTTGGACGCCGCCCATGGAGCGAAATAACCACTCAGTCCAAAAATCTTTCCTTTTTTCTCTGTCGGCATTTTAAGTGTAATAGTTAGCACCCACTTGCGTGTTAAGTTCTTAAAAAAAAAATCGATTTTTCCTTTTCTTCTTGTAAGGCCTCTTTAACGCTACTTGCTTTCTAATTGGTGTAGTTTTGCTCTATAGTCGGGGCCAATATCAGCATTCGTTTTTTCTTGTTCCTTGGTTATAGCAGCTACACCTTCTTCAGCATTTTTGAACTCATCATCACTGACGCCAACACCAGGATTCTCATCGAAAACAGCAACAGCGGCATTTACATCCTGGGCAGAGTTTTTGTTAGTAGGAGCGAATTTATCTACTTCAACAGCAACATTTTATCTGAACGTTATGATTTGACTTATCATTTTCGAATGGAGTAATAAAGTGTTCAAAGTTTTCTTTTTTACCATCTGTCAACTTTCTGTAACTTTATTATTTGATTTCATCCTCTCGGGTCGTACATAGGTATGCCTTTGTACCACCAGCATATCCTACCATGAAACATTCAAAACCCCTCGCTGCGAACATCAATTTCGGCCAATGTTTATTTAAAACGATACCACGTTCACCAAATGTGATACGTTGGATTTATTCTTGTACCATACCTCGTAAGGTGTTGAATATTTTAATATCTTTGTAGGCGATCTGACACGAAGATATGCAGCAGTATTTATTGGCTTCCGCCCATAGGGATTCTGGCAATGTTGAGTCCAGAATCCTACATAGCGTCCGATTGGCCTGTTCAGCAATCTCGTTTTGCCTATGTATCTTTCACTCTCCAGAAAAGAACAAGAATTTGAGTTAACGTTTTCTTTGCCGTTATCGAAATGAAAAGTCTTAATCGTGCAGCCTGTTTCTCCTTCCATACGCACCTTAAATGGTTTAAATGTGTTTAACACGCATCCGCCCCTCACAAAAAATAGCAAATCAGTCGCTGGTGTGTCATTTTGACAAAACACAAAAAAATTATAATTCAAGTAATATAGCAAACAGCAATAGTAAGTTAATTTGTGCATTTATTGAAAAAATATTTAGTGTTCTTCACATAAAATAAAACGATGTTGTGGACAAACTTTTCTTCTGCATTTATCACACTCGACAGAATGAAGGGTTGCATTCCTTGCTTGTGGGCATATGTGGCATCTAGCTCGTTTCCTCGATGGTTCATGGTGCGTTAATCGATTGTTTCTTGGTGCAGCAGCTGCCGACGTCGATGGTTGCTCATCACAAATGACAGGAAATTCATTCACAATCGACAAAGCATTTTCTTTTCTCGGAGTTCCTTAGCGTTGGATTATATGTGGTGACGCCAGTGAATTGACAAGTTCAATACGAAATAAAGGTCGACGATAGTTCGTCAACGGCTGCAATGAAGACCATAAACGCATTCAATCCATAAATGTCTAACATGTTACAAAATGTTCCAACAGGCCATCGGTTTCCGACCATCTCATCCATTATATCGACACAATATTTTGTTGCGTTGTAAAAAATTAAAATTTTCGGTTTTTTTTTCACATCATTTTCGGTGATTTGTTTACTTTTGTGCATTGTGCTGAACAAAGTCACAAAACGACGTCTCTTTGTAACAAATGAAACCATAGTTGCATCAAGTTCGTTATTGAATGCGAATTCTGAATGAATAGCTTTTTGGTTTTCATATCAAGCAATTCTCGGCGATTTTTTGGTTCAACAATTGTCATTTGACGCTGGTTCAATTTCACTGCCAAACTATGCGATGTGAAAAAATTGTCGCAAGTTATATTTCTTCCATTTAACCCTTCTGAAAGGTGCAAAACCACTCGTTCGGCTTGATTTACTTCGGGTGCACAATTACGATTACGATCCACATCATATACATAAAATGTTTCCGCATTAAAAAAATCCCATGTTTTATGCCATATTTACATGGCTTTGATGGCATATACTGCGTGAATGGACATCGACCACGAAAAGGCAATAATTGTTCTTCCATAGTAACATTTCTGCCTGCTGTATACATCAATTTTAGACGATCTCAAATATTGCTCGAATCAGGGCTAATTTATCACGGGCACACAAATTTGCTCCTTCTTTACAATCATCGAATTGAATGATGGCAAAACAAATCCTAATTACCTGTTTTGCTATATGTGTCAAATTGACACATCAGGAATTCTTTTGTAACTTTTTCATTTTGCAGGTCCAGGTAGATGGTTCGTGATCAGGTATATGATTTTTTTAATTCCTATCGAAAATTAGTCACGGCGCCAAAATTCTATTGAAATTCATTAGAAAACAAAAACGAAATAGCAATTTGAAAAAGAAAATTGTGTCAAATTGACACAAGGAACGGATCGTGTTAACACTTCAGTTTTTTTTTTTTTTTTTTTAAAGAATACAAAAATTCTCCCGCTAAAATCATCTGCGAATGTGACGAAGTATTTTGCACCGTTGAGCGATGGAATATTCATTGGGACGCAAAAGTCGCTGTGAATTATTTCTAGAATATTTTTAGGAAATTTAAGCAAGTTTTTGGGAAATGCAAAAGAGGTTACCTTGCCTTTCAAGCAGATCTCGCAGTTAAATTCCTCCATTATTCCAATTTTCAGACCACGAACCATTTCTTTATTTAAAAGTAATCTCAGACTTTTTAAGTTTAAGTGACCGTACCTGCAATGCAAATCCACTGCGCCATACAACTGTTTCTTTTTGTCTCATCCGTATACACATATAAATCACCAACGAGATATATCCGCGTCACTAGATTCGTATGTTTTTACCTTTGGCTACTCTTTTTCAAATTCCACTGTGCATTTTTCCGCTAATTTGCAAACAGACAACAAATTGGTTCTGAGTGTAGGAAAAAAGAGAACATTATGCAAAGTAACAACATCATTCTTCGTTTCAAGTTGCACAATGCCAGCGTCCTCAGAAAAAATGTATTTGTTTCCAACTAATTCGATTCTTCTTTATATTCGGTTATATACTTCAGTATATAGTATAGTATATATATACTTAAACAGGATATCCAAAACCCAAGTCATATTGGAGAGGTATAGGTATGAATGTTTCGACAGATTGAGCATGGCACTGTTAATATTCGGCTTGCATGGACTGTTAGCTTTGCAAGATGCAGCATAGTGTCCTTTCTTTTGACATTTGTAGCATTGCACTCTCAGTTTCTTTGGTTAGTGTGGTGGTATGTTATCTCGTTGTTCTGAAGCGGTTTGATTGTTCCGTTGCTTGCTGGCAAAAATGCAGATTCTTGCGTATGGTGTTTCACACTTCGCTGTCTCTTCTGCACTTGCACTGGGCAACAAATCCCTTGATTCAATGGAGCAATGAAATTGTCATAACTTTTTGGCAAGCTGGAAAGCATAATTATGATGAGAAGTTCATCCTGCAGTTTGATGTCGAGCTCAGCTAATTTTACAAACAAATCAAAAAATTTGCTTAAATGCTCTGTCATTTAAGTTTCTTCACACATATTTACATTTAAACATAGCGATTTAAACATAGTGACTTTACGTGCATTAGCAGAATAAATTTCGCATGAATTAGTTGGCTCGGCTTACTATAATACACAACAGTAATGTAGCTAAGGCCTTTTGATCTTTACTTTCCATTCTGAGAACTCAGTTTGTGTGGTAGGCGCTACTTTTGAGCCAGACACGTATTCTCACAAATCACTATGTAGAAGTACCGCCTTCATTTACACTTTCCATCCGTCGTAGTTGCTTTCATCGAGCTTCTCTATTTGTTAAAGTTCAGAACTCATCTTCGCCTTACACTCTTTAAAAAAAATATATATTCGATGGTTTCGCATAGAAACAAAAAAATTAACACTGTTATAACAAAGTATATTCTGGCTCCATAACCCTTGTTGGAGGAAAAAAATGTCACAGTGATTAAAGAAGGGAAAAAACAGAACTGTAACATGTATGAACGATTTATTTGAACTGAGAAAAAATACAATGACAGTTTTGCATTATATAGCATTTACATTGGAAGGTGTTAGTGTATTCATGTTCTTTATTCATATACAGGGTGTCCCAAAAATCAACGTCAAGCCGGAAACGTTTGATAGGTCAAGTAGTATCGGTCATCACAAAATTATAAAAAAAAAAATCTAAGTCATGTTTTAAAATTATTAATTATTGGCACTCAAAAAAAATGAAGAAATCTAACACCCTGTGACGATCTTTCAAGTACTGTGATCGCAAATCTTTACTTTTCTTCGATTTTTTTTGTCACGTAACCCTGAGTAACTCTTCTGTAAATTACGGTCCAAAATTGAAACATAACTATATCGGTTTTAACTAAAATATTGCTTCTTTCTGCATCCATGTATCTGAAAATCATTAATCACCAAATTTGAACTGACTGTACTGACAAAAAAATTTACTATGCCATTTTGGCAAGTAACTTTAAAATATGGCGTATTTAGTCCGGATTCCAAAATGGTATGACACTTGCTAGACTAACGCTTAATTGGGGACCAAATAAATATTTTGTTAACGAAACCCGATTCATAGATAACTCTTTTTAAAAAGTTAAAATGAGTACCAAGTGTGAGCGAGACAGACAGTGACGCCGCTTCCAGGTATATCAGCAGTTCATTAACCACTAAGTTCCAGAGAAGTAGAGAAAGGACACCGCCTTGTGGCGTACTTCTGCCGACACATCACTTGTATCATAGGATTTGTAGAGAGGATTTTTCTTAGCCGGGATTCCTCAGAGGTTTCTATAATTTTGTCACAGAATGATCTCCAGGATTGTCGCTGTGCCTTCCTCAGTTCCTTTTTGTACATTTGAGTGATTCTTTGAATAAGTCCCAGTCAGTCACTTTTCTTGTGCTTTTTTCTGGGTTTGTAAGCGGGCCAAGTGCTGATATCTACCGGGGCGGCCTTTTTTTGGCTCTAGGTAGAATAAGAAGGCAGGAAGCAGCCATAGCCTGATTGAAAGCCAGGATTAATTCCTTGACTTTGATGTCGAGCTGGTTGGTGTCACGCTGCTACTTGAGAGTTTAGAGGATATTGTTTCTGACAGTATTTCTCTGTATTTTTGCAAATCAGTTTCCGATAATTCCGGAATTCTGGTTGGCTGGGAGGAGCATCACTCAGTTTGAATTGGATATATCTGAGTATTCAGGCGATACCATCCAGTTCGTTAGCATTTGAGTGATATTGTCGGAGACGAGAGTGATATCTATCAATTCCTGTCGGTTTCTTATTATAAAAGTGTGCTCATTGCCAATGTTGCAAACTATGAGGTTAGTATTTACAATAAAATCAGAAAGTGACTCACCTCTATTATTGATGTCGGTACTGCCCCATACCGTATGATGAGCGTTAGTGTCGCATCCCATGATGAGGCCAGTTTTTTGCCTTCCAGCTTTCAGTACCACCCTTTCTAGGTTATTACCAGGGAGACGATCCACATGATAGTGGCCAGTAGGAGCCTTTGGCAGTCTCTAGTCTGGCAACGATTAAGTCGGGGTCACTGCGGTTAGGAAGTAAAAATGCATTAAGGCTACGTTTCACTATCATACAAGTTCTTATCTTACTTTTGTCTCTTTTTTAGAGCGGAGCGTATGCAGGTGTCCCAAGTCCAAGAACCACTCCTTCTACGATCCATGGTTCCAGGACTTGGATGATGTCTTCTGCATTTTTGGAAAGATGCAGAATAAGTGCAGGTGAAGCCTTTTTTTGAGTGATGGAAATTAATCCGGAGAAACCCTATCATTGCTAAAATTTACCAGAGTAGCCTCCACCATGGTGCTGTTCGAGTCTTCCGATTCTGAACATGTGCCCTCTGACCGTAAAGAATTTCTTTTTAGTTCATCATCGGTTTCCATTTCCGACAGAGTGTCAGAAGAGGAGACCGACGACTTAGTTGTCGCCCCGGATAAATTGGATTCGTCGCTATACATTTTTGGAAAGGATATCGACGCTCCTAGATCTATGGTCGAATTTGCAAATTAAGATTAAGGAGGAGGAGGTTACTTATCAGCATCCAGCTTATCCTTTTTGTAGACCCTTAAGTGTATTGACTCGAAACCGAACCGAATCATGCCTTTAGTCTGCGCTAGAGGGATACCTTATTCACCTATAAGGGCCCCTTAGTTGTTCCAGTTTCGCGACCTTCCAATCATGAGTCGCAAGGGTTGGGTTGCTGAGACTAATGGTCTCCAGAATTCTTTCCGGGGAGGAGGGTTCAGTTGGGATCCAGGTGCTGGTTCTAGGTCTGTTAGGATATCCTGCCTAGGCACAGCTTCCAGTGTTGCACCTGGCCAAATCCCTCCTAATCCACCTGAGGATTTAGTGTATAGATCTTTGATCGGCACATGCGAAATTTTTGACGAGGCCATGGTGCCAGACAGAGTCGCTTGTGATGGGAGGTGGTCCGGGGTTTTCCGCATAATGGACAAAAAGTTGCTCGAAGGCTTTAACTTGACCAAGTGCCCCAGTTCATGTTTTATCGATCCGCCGTCGATGTCGTTTTTGTCGATTACCCCTATACGACGTCAGATATGTGTGGTTGGATGGCCCAGGGGTTTTGGCGTTATAAGTTTTGGGTCTCTTGGGAACCGGCACCGTTTCCTCCAATGATCTCTGATCGAGGTGTCTGCTAGCGTTTTTGGAGCACTGGGTAATCCGTCTTTTAGGATGTCTTTAGCCCACTCAATCTTGCTCTTTATGTCCACACTTCCTTAGTTTCGGGACTCATCTGCAAACCTTCTCGAGATTCATTGACCTTACTCAGCCTCTACAACTCGACAAATTCTATGATCAAAGTAGAGGTACTTCATGTTAAATTAAACAAAATATTAAACAACATAGTTTTAGGTAGTATAGACATAATGTTTTTTTTTTTTTTTTTTTCAATATAAAGGCTGTCATTTTGGCGTTCCCATACAAGTTATTGCTATGATGGAAAAATAGATCTGGAAACATTGTTGCTATCCGCTCTAGCACCTATAAATATCTTGAATGAAGTTGTTAGTATAATTTAGACGTAGATTGGAAATCAGCGCTGACGCCGATGCCAAAAGCACACTTAATATCTTTTAACATTTCTCTTTTTAAATTATTTAACATATCTGTTTATTTATTTAACATGTCGCTTTTCCTCTGTCCCGATCTCTGTCCTTCTTATCTGCTTCTTTTTTCGTTTTCCATTTTACATTCCCTCCCTCAAATGTATATTCCCGAATAGGTCATGATGGGACTTAATACAAAATAAACTTAACTAAAATGATAATATGATAATCAACGAATATACAGAAATCCATATCATACTAGCTGATTGAAAGCTATTGTAGTTATAGTGGGATTCAAAATAGTTAGTTAGTCTACTGCGCAGGTCTATTAAATTTACTCTAACAAAAATTCCAATTTTTAAAACAAAGGAGGCTTTAAAAGAACACATACACGATGTGTATGCGCATTTGGCCGTTGGCCTACTGTTTTTAACCGCACTACATCTGTTAAGTTAGATGTAGCATATACGTCCAATAAATGCCACCACACTATCTACGCCTATAGCAAGGTTTCTACTTCCTTTAGCTAATTTAGATTTCTACCCATTTCATAAAATCTGTCAACACCACCTTAGCAGAAATAAAACGAAGAATCGCTCTTGCCAATCGCTGATTGTTTTGTCTAGGAAAAGTACTTATTCGCTTCATTAAAATGATACTTCCCCATATATTGAGTGCACTTATTCGATTTCTGTATTTTAAGTTCATCTTTTCTTGAAAGTTGGAAGTTGGCTAAGGACTTACCTGTACCAAAAAAAAACCTCAGCCGACCTCTACTAATGATTTCAGACCAACTAGTATTTTATCGTGTACTATACAGGGTGTCCACTAACTCGTCAACGATAATTTGGGAAATGATTCTGGGGTTAATTCTATGAAAAAAATCGTTCTACAGTAAGGGTGCATCTCCTATGTTGACAGCATTTATCGAGGATTTAGGAAAAGGCTTACTTTATTGTACCCTGACCAATGTTAACGGAAATTGCTCTATTAGTACTAATGTTAGAAATTTCGTGTAGGACTTTATTTTTAGAAGAAATACCAGCCTTTATAACCACGTTTAAATAAAATTGATATCTTCTTTGAGTCTTTAGATATCCAATTTCAAAGCCTTATCCATTTTCATTGCCCATGTTAATTTTTGATTTTGAGGTCACTTTTCTCCAGAAAAGCCTAATTAACATCACGTTTTAAAAATTTTTTCTTATGGAAGTAACAATAATAAAAGAAATCATCAATAAGTTTGCAGAAAAACCCACAGGTTTTATGATACTTGGAAAAACTTGCAGCAGTTAAATTTATAAAAAAAGGTTTTCTTTGCTTTGAGCTCCAAAGGCTATGAATGAAAAATGATTTTGTGGTCTTAGGTCTTATATTTTTATGTGTGTAATCAAACAGTTATAACAGGTTCTCAAAGTGTCCTCCTTGGTTTTGTATGCATGCCTTGGATTTCACTGTAAATATCTATTGATGCAGTTAGTAGCACTTTTGATGACGCTTCGAGAATACGCTCTTCCAATTCAATTAAAGTTGCGATTTCGGTTGAATAAACAAGCTCATTAATTCTTCCCCATACAAAATTATCTAATACTGTAAGGTCAGGACATCTTGCAAGCCAGTGAACTGGTTCATTTCATCCTATCCAATGGTTACCGTACTCTTCATCTAGCCAATTCTTAACCTCACGACCATAGTGGGCTGGAGCACCGTCCTGTTTAAAATATGATGAAGCTAGTTCAATCAGTGAAATGTCCTCCAATAGTTTTAGTAAATCATTTCGCAAAAACTCCAGATAGTTTGTAGAGTTCAGCCTGGGTGGTAGGTAGTCTTAAGGGGCCGATTAACTTGTTTCCAAGTAGATGATTAATGGATCAGTTGTAATAGCGTCCAGTATTCTTTCATCAGCCGAAATCCTTCTTACTTGTGGAGCTCCCGTATTCTGTCGTGTATTTGAAACTGATCCCGTTTCTCGAAGCCTCCGATACGTATTTCATACGTATCGAGTACGAGTACTCCTTTACAAGGAAGTCGTCGGTTAGGATGAAGTTCATAGTATCTCTGTCGCGCACTAGTTGATCTTCCGTTGCACAGCCCATAAACGTAAATGATGACATTTAATTTAGCATTTTTAAGCAACTGTACCTTAGCGTAGAAAATTAAACCATTTTTGTTTGGTAAATTTTCCAAATAGGCCTTTAAATCCCAAACCTTACTTTTTATGAGAACTTTTAAGAAACATTGTAAGGAAATGAGGGTTTTGACAGGTAGTCAAATAAAAGAGCATGCTTTAAAACTCTTTAATAGTTATGCAATTATCAAAAAATATTGGAAAATTAGTAATTCTTGGACAATCACTCTTACGAGTATTGTCAACTGTTGTTAAAAACGTTGGTAAAAAATCATAAATTCCTTTTTTTACCTGCTGCATGTTCTCCCAAGTGTCATAAAATCTATGGGTTTTCGTTCAAGCTTGGTGATGATTTTTTTTACTATTTTTTCGTTGACAAGAAAAAATAGTAAAACGTTATTTTTATTACGCATTTTCTGGAAAAAAGTGACCTGAAAGTCAAAAATTAGCATGGGCAATGAAAATGGAATAGGCTTAGAAATTGGATATCTAAAGACTCAAACAAGATATCAACTTCGTTTAAACACCGTTACAAAGGCTAATATTTCTTCTAAAAAAAAGTCCTACACAGAGTTTCTACCATTAGTAGTAACAGATCAATTTCCGTGAACATGGGTCAAGGTACACCTTTTCTTAAATCCTCGATAAATGCTGTCAACATTGGGACAGATATTTACTGTAGAACGACTTTTTTCATAGAATATACCAGGAATCATTTCCCAAATTATCGTTGACGAATTAGAGGACACCATGTATTTGAAAAGTTTTGGAGAAAATACTTGCAAAACAAATTGCAATTTGTTGATTGCTATAATTTATTGTCACCCGCTCAATACGGTTTTCGGTGTAAAAACAGCTGCTAGACAGCAATAATTAAAATACTTGATGACATTAAAATTGAATATGACGTAGACAATATCACCTGCCTTTCTTTGCTCAACTTCTTCAAAGCTTTTGACAAAATAAATCATAAAATACTCAGATAGTGCTTTGGATTTAGAGAAAGATCAGTATATCTAATATCGAATTATTTGGATACTCGTATAATCGTAGCCAGAGAGTTATATTTGGTTATACAGCTTCAAAATCTAGGACTTTGCTAACTGGGGTACTCTGGGGCCAATTTTAGTCAGCATTTTCTTCAATCGGGCTATTCGAAGACCTTATCTGTAGCATAAATGAAGATATCTCAAGTATATATATTGTAGTTGGACTCAATCCTGTAAAGCCTCACTTAATATTGATCTCAAGAAAACAGTTCAACACTAATGATCTAGTACCTGTTTTCTTAGGTTAGGTTAGGTTAAGTTAAACAAGGGTGTGATGGATAAGCCATCGACCGAATTCTTGCCCTGTGTATCACCGGTGTGAGTACCAGCCTGCTCGCCGGTGAAGTCGCTCTCGTTAGTGGGTGTTCTTTCGAACACCTCACTATCGGTAGCCAGTAGCTCCGCTTCTTCCATTTCCCTCACTAGGAGGGAGATGGATGAAGTCGAAATTTCGTCTTTCGTTAAGCATCCACTCTACATAACGAACAACAGCTAGAGCTTCCTTTAGGATGGTAGAATAATTCTTTTTTGCTTTATTTAGTATTCTACTAGTGATGACAGGAGTTACTCCTGGATTGATTTTGATGGAATTTCTTATACCAAAAGTGGATGTTGTTTATCGCCTTCGATGAAAAATAAATGGTTGAAGTTCCTACAGATACTTTCGATCGATTCCTTTTCTTCTTTGTTTAGTTGTAATACTTTTAATTCCGATTGTTGTTTCATTAATCTTTCTTCCACTACTTGATTGAGCATTGTTGAACTTAGGTTATAAACCTAATAGTTGCTCAGGTTTTCGAATTCAAGCGATAAGTTCTACCCCGAATCTACCTTCTCCACAACCAACCTATCTCCTCCGTACAATCTCTTCCTGACCTCGGCATTTTGTGTGATATGGAGCTCAACTTCCATTTACATATGGATGAGATAATCCTCAAAGCCAACTCTGCACTAGTTTTTGTAAAACGGTGGTCCAAAGAATTCACCAACCCATACGTGACCAGGAACCTCTATATTACCTTTGTTCGCCCCTCCTAGTGTCTGACAGTCAAGTATGGTCCCTATATCATCGTGTTCATATCTCAAGAATTGAAAGCATCCAGCGCTGTTTTCTTCGATTTGCTCTTCGAGTTATGCCCTGGGACGATCCTTTTAGTCTGCCCCCCTATCACAACCGTCCCAATTTTATCAACGTAAACAACCTTGAGGATCGCAGAGATGCAGCCGACTTTCTCTTCATTCATCGACCCCTTTCAGGTCACGTGGAGTGCTTTTTTCCTCAAAACTACGTACCCCTCTACTCTTCTATCTGCCAACCCACCACACCTCCTACAGCGCGAACGAACCAATCTGCTGTATGCTACGAAAAATCAATTCAAAATCTACCGTCTTTGACTTCCACCGCACCACTTCCTACCTCAAATCCGTTCTCTTTCACCACTCCAACCAACCTTAGTTTTAAGTTTTACTTTAAGCTTAATTTTTAAGTTATAGCTGAATAAATGGGGGCTTTCGCCCCCACCATAATAAAAAAATATAAAATATCTATTTTTACTTCTTCGCTGTTTGTGTTCAATATCGATATGTGTACGTAACCATCTTTGAGTGTGGTTATTGTTGATGAAATGTATACTTCCGGTTGGATACCCCGGTTGGGTTTTAGGCTGATAACAGAAGTCTACTATAGTGTGTCTGTTTTTACTGTGGTACTTGAATGTGTTGTCCTTGTAGTCGACTACTGCATTTAATTTTCTGAAGAAATCTTCTCCAATTATTCCATCTTGTTTAATTGGAAAGTTACTTGAGATTACATGAAATGTGTGAGTGATCTGACCACGGATGAATTCGAAGTTTAATGTAATAGTACCTAGCGTTGATGTAGGTGTTACCCAGTTTATCCGACTGCTCAATGTGCGTTGAAGCAATCCGCATTGGTTCAATACCCGTAGAAATGCTGGTGTTTATATGAAATTATCGAAAATGAGCGAGAGAAAATTGAGAGGATTTTAAGAAAAAGCTAATTGAGCTGACACTTGAGACTAACACTACATTGTTCTTATTTCTTTCTCTTTCCAAATATTTCGTTTGCAATCCCACATTTTAAATACACAACATACATTGAGCTGTCGGATAAACTGGCTATGTGTCACTTATACAGGTATAATAATATAATAATACAGGTGTGTTAATGTAATAATATTATCTGTAGTAACCCATTCGTCGGGGTTCAATTTATTTAATTTGACCAGGCTTAGAGCCGCGCCTCTGTCTAAGAGCATAAGGGCGCTCTGAATATTGAACTCCCTTGATGACATTCTGATCTGATTTTTGAAATTAGAAGTTCTTTTAAAGGAACTAAGATTGGCGATTGATTTGTTGTTCTTACAAGTGTTCGACCATTTGTGCACGTTTGATTTAGGAATAAATTTGTGATGTCGACTTCATTCTCGGTTAGTTGAAGTTTGAATTTATTGTAGCTTTATATTGCTTAGGTTTTTGTTTTCTTATAGAAAATTTGATTGTTTACTTCGATTTTGAGAGTTTGCAAAGTTGTTCGAGTTTCTGAAGTTTGCTTGAGGTTCTGAGATTTCGTAAGACTCTGAGGTTCTGAAATTCTGGGAGGTTCGATATTTCGGGAGTTTCTGAGATTTTGAGAGATTCCGAGTTTCTGAGATTTTGGCTTAGAGAGTGAATTCGTTCTTCGATCTATGAGCGGGTTCAGCTTTTGAAATTTATTATTTGAGATTCTCTGATTTTGTGAATGCTCATTTGTGTACCTTGGTTTATATTATTCACTTAAATCAGCGTACTGGATATCCCTGGTCGCTGAACAGTCTTTTTGTTGTTATTAAAGGCTATTTTACGACACTCGTCTATAGTATGCCCTTGCTTTTTGCAGTATCTACATAAAATGGTACTTTGTACGGAGTTGATATTGGATCTGTATAAGAACGGTTGACCATTGTTTTGAACTGTTCTATGGTTCGTGAAATCGGAATGGGATGTGTCTAGTGGCTTCAACATTCTGGACAGACAACATCCGAAGGACGGTGTGTTGAGATCTTCGCTGCGGAAAACATCTTAACGAAGCTTGTAAATGAGCCCACACGAATACCAGACGTTGATAGTCACACCGCCAATACCCTGGGCTTGTCTCATATCATGTAATTTTTCGTAACCGACCACCCAGTTAGAGTAAAAATTCCTAAAAGAGCCGTATGGCAATATGAGAAAGCCAACTGGAGCCGTCTTAGCAGCTTCTTCAGGAATTTTAACTGGCCGTTATTTTTCCTCAATAACAACGTAGATGCCGCTGCTGATATAATCGCAGACACCATTCTTTTTGGAATGAGATCCTTTCATTCCGTCATCGGATGAAAAGTATCAAACCAAAAGAAACGGCATGGTACGACTCAAGCTGTAAAGAGGCTGTCAGGATTAGAGAAATGTTTTTTCGGTCCTTCAAGACCAACACGACAGAGGAAAACCGATAAAAGTTCAAACGAGTAAGAAATGACTGCAAGGCCTTTCTTAAGCGTGTGAAATTCCAATACGGCCACAAAACACTTCAATGTCCCAAATCAGTAAACATTTTTGGTCGTTCGTCAAAAACATTAGAAATTCTGCCTCGTCCTCCATCCCAACGCTCATTCACAAAGACATTCTAGTTGTCAGCTCTTTGGACAAGGCCAATCTGCTTTCTGCACATTTTGAGGCCAGCTCAACACTCCCAGATTGTGCTTTGTCCCTTCCTACACTTGAGTGCGTCGAATCCTCAGTGGGACGAATCAACTTTCGCACTCGTGTAGTAGCAAGAGTACTTAAAGATCTTTATATACATAAATCCGCTGGTCTAGATGGTATATCACCCCTTCTTCTAAAGAGGTGTTCTTCCTCGTAGGCAAAAACACTGCGAAAACTTTTTCATCAATCCTACTCTTTATGACACTTTCCGAGCAGATGGAAAACAGCATTTGTCCAACCCGTCTCTAAAAAAGGCGAATCTTCTTAAGAAGAACTGCCAGTTGGATTGCTTTAAATGATTTAGGACAGCTTTAAAAAAAAACCATAAGTTCACAATTTCGCCTTATATTGTAGATACTGGGAGACCATTTCATATGATGATATGAACGAAGAAATGTCATGACGTGAGGCAAGTAAATCGTTATTTGTTAATGTACGATTGGATTGTGAAAATTTAAGCTTGACGTAAAAATACTCAGGCTTTCCTGTGTGCATAATACTTGCGATTTGGGATAAGGTTCGATTTTCAATAAAAGTCTTTATACTGCACCTGACAATCTTTCTCGCATATATAGAGACATGATCAAATATTCGCAAATTGCAGATGTATCGTGCTATGGAATAGAATGCTACATTTAACTTCCTGTATAAGCTGGAATCAGGAGTTCACAGCTTGAATAAGACTCCATGGTTTTTTTACTTTTGCTATAATGTCATGATGAGAAAGGTGAGACGTCACATGAGTACAGACAATTTCGGGAGACAGGTAAGGCTTTAGATTTGGGAGGATTAATGAATAATTCGTTCAAAGATGACCATGATAAAATGGCAGACAGATCTTTACAACTTCATCTTCTATTACACCCCATAAGTAAAGTTGTTCATTATCAGCATATACGAGGGGCGTTCAACATATTCCCGGTATCGGGGTGAAGCTGTTGTTGTATATATAAATTGATACTATTATTTTAGTGCATTCATGTAAAATTTCATATAAATGTGAATATTAATTCGCGTTTTATCTCTAGTTAAACAGAATCATAATGCAACTGAGACGATGATGGTGAAAATTGAGCATCGCGCTGTAATTAAATTTCTCACTAAGCAAGGAAAAAGTCAAAAAACTATTCATGAAGAGATGGTGGCTGTTTACCAGGGTTCCGCACCTTCATTATCAACTGTGCAAAAGTGGTCAAGTGAGTTCAAGAGAGGCAGAGAGAGCATTGAAGACGACCCCCGCTCCGGCGCTCCGGCACTGCTTGTACGGGAGAAAGCATCAAAGAAGTCGAAAAACTTGTTCTTGAGGATGCCCGAATAAAGGTGAAAATGATGGCAGAGATCACCAAGCTTTCAATTGGTACCATTCACACCATTCTTCATGACCATCTTAACCTTTCAAAGGTCAGTGCAAAGTGGGTGCCGCGAATGCTCACAGCGCCTCAGAAAAAAGTGAGAATCGCATGCTGTAGAGAGCTTTTGGAGATGTGTAGTGAGAACGCGGATGGTGCTATGGATTGAATTGTTACTGGGACGAAACTTGGGTCCACCACTATGACCCTGAAAGCAAACAAGAGTTCATGCAGTGGCATAAAAAAGGAACAGACCCCCCGAAGAAGTTCAAAGTCACTCCGTCTGCCGCGAAGCTCATGGCTACAGTTTTTTGGGGCTCAAAGGGAATCTTGCTCATTGAGTACAAAAAAAAGGTGAAACCATCAACGCCACATCCTACGCTTCCACTATGCATAATTTGCGGGAGGAAATTAAAAAGAAAAGACGGGGTAAACTCGCAGCGGGTGTGTTGCTTCTTCATGACAACGCTCCTGTTCACACGGCGCGAGTTTCCAAGGCTGCTGCGCGAGATTGTGGTTTCGAAGAAATCCAACACCCAGCCTATATATTCAATTATTCAATATATTCTCGGTATCGATATGAAGGAAAATCCGAATTCAATTTAAATTGTTTTTATTTTTCAATATAATCTCCCCTAACATCAATGCATTTGTACATCTTGAGATAAGCTTTTTTAAACCCTCAAAAAATAAATTTCCTCTTTCTCTGCAAAATACCCATTTATTGCCGACTTGAGTTCTTCATCATCCGAAAATCTTTTTCCACGAAGACATTTTTTCAAATCCGGAAACAGGAAATAATCACTAGGGGCAAGGTCTGGACTATAGGGTGGGTGTTGGATTTTTTCGAAACCACAATCTCGCGCAGCAGCCTTGGAAACTCGCGCCGTGTGAACAGGACAACAACTGTCAAGCAGGTGCCTTGCAAAATTAAAAAAAAAACGTACATTTTTTTGTTATTTTTTTGAGTGCCCAAAATCCTAAGAATATTAAATTTATTTATTTATTTTTCTTACTTCTGAGGTTTCTATTTTGTATTTATTTAAAAATTAATATTACAGTTGTTATAAAATCTTCCATTAGCTCTAAAGTTTTAAGGAAATTGGAAATTTTATCAGGTAGGGAAAAAAAACCCATTTGAAAGCTACATAAAGCCAAAGTTGCCTAATGTCGCTTTACCAAAGTGTCATAATGGCAAATGGTAGAATTTGTCCTTATGTCACTTTCACAAAGCGACATAAGACCAAATTTTGAGATTTATGCCGCCTGGCCTTATATTACGGAACCATATTTAGTCTTGAAACACATTTTTAGATTTAAACTTTCTGTTATTAATAAATTTTCTATGCAAAAACCATTTTTCAATTCGAAATGAAAACAAAGTCGATTACAGTTACAAATAAAAAAAGAAAGAAATATGAGTGTTTAATAGTGCGATTCAAACAGTTGGCCAGTCTATTACGCAGTGCGTAGGTCTATTAGATTTGCTATCACAAAAATGAATTTTTTTGAAAAAAAAGGGAACTACAACAACAAATATACGAAAGAGAAAAAAAATTGAGGAGTATGTGCACACCCATGCGTGCACTCTCCCTACGCCAGTTGGTGAACAGTTTTGAATCGCACTATACGTGAACGGGTTTTGGACTGTTTTTCGTTATTTTGGATAGTACGCTAACAGACCCAATGATATGCAAGAAATATAAAATATCAGTAGCCACACAAGTAATGCAGTAAAAAAATGTAAATAAGCAGGTATACATAAATTAATGAATAATGAGTAGCATAATCTCCTTGTAAGGTAATGACCAGAATTTAATGACTTGAAAAAGTTGATTGGGAACAAATAGAAATATACGAATTTAGTAGGAAAATGGTAAAAGGACACAAAAGAGTTAAGTAGAGTAACAGAACTGAATCAAATTAAACTATTAGCTTTTAGAATCGGGCAATTGCAGAATAATCAAAAGGGAAAAGTATTTTTTAATATTACACTAGAAAACTGTTTTCACTGTTTCATCTTTTCACCTAAGGTTACGAATTATGAAAGGTAATGAATTAAAGTAAAAAGTAAAAGTAAATGAGATCCTTTATTCCTCATCGGATAAAAAGTATCAAACCAAAAGAAAAGGCATGGTGCGACTCGAGCTGTAAAGTGGCCGCCAGGGTTAGAGAAATTTTTTTTCGGTCCTTTAAGACCAACCTGACAGAGGGAAAGCGAAAACAGTTCAAACGAGCCAGAAATGACTGCAGCGCCTTTCTTAAGCGTGTGAAATTATAATACGACCAAAAACTGAGGCAAAAAATACTGCAATGTCCCAAAGGCAGTAAAGATTGTTGGTTGTTCGTCAAAAACATTAGAAATTCCGCCTCATCCTTCATCCCAACGCTCATTTACAATGACATTCCAGCTGTCAGCTCTTTTGTCAATCTGCTTGCTGCATACTCTGCGGCCAGCTCAACAATCCCAGATTGTGCTTTGTCTGCGCCTACACTTGAGTGCGTCGCATCTTCAATGGGACGAATCTACTTTCGCACTCATGTAGTAGCAAGAGTATTTAAAGATCTCAACATACATAAATCCGCTGGTACAGATGGTATATCCCCCCTTCTTCTGAAGAGGTGTTCGTCCACGCTGGCAAAACTATTGCGTAAGCTTTTTCATCAATTCTACTCTCTTTAGGACTCTTCCCGAGCAGATGGAAAGCAGCATTTGTCCAGCCCGTCCCTAAAAAAGGCGAATCATCTTCTCTCTCCTCCTACAGACCCATTGCACTTACGTCCCTTCTTTCCAAGGTTATGGGAACGCTGATAAATCGTCAGCTCATGAAATATCTCGAAACACGAAAACTTCTCAGTGACTGGTAGTACGGTTTTCGTAACAACAGGTACACTGGTGATTTGATGGCATATCTCACCGAAAAGTGGAACCAAAGCGTACATCAATCTGGCGAAAGTAAGATAGTTGCACTTGATATTTCTAATTCATTTGACAGAGTTTGGCATCAGACTCTTTTGTCGAAAATGCGTGCATTTGGGATCGACGACTCTCTTCTTCAATGGATTAGAAACTACATTTCGGAACGTTCAATTCAAGTTGTCTTGGACGGTTTCAAGTCTGATATTCACAAAATAAATGCCGGTGTGCCCCAGGGCCCTGTTCTGTCTCCGACACCTTTTTTAATTTTCATTAATGATCTCTAAGCTGCTATTTCTAATTCAATATATTCCGTACTCTCTGCTTTTCATATTCGTTCCCGGACTCACGGCCCTGCTCTTCGACTGTAGAACGAGAACAGCAGCGTATGCTAGCTCATTAAATTCCGATATCAACAGCATAACCAATTGGGGAACTATCAACAGAGTGGAATTTAATGCTTCCAAAACACAATGCTGTCTGCTGTCGTTAAAGCGAAATTTAAACACCCAGCCATTATCCATGAATGGCACTTGCATCGTCGAAACCGAAAAACTTTCCATTCTCGGTATGTGTGTCAATGACAACTTACGTTGGAAAGGTTTCCTCAAGCGATGTAAAAAATATTTTACCCCCTCTGATCTGGCCTCAATATATAATGCATTCATCCGCCCAAAATTGGAGTACAATGCCCACATCTGGTCAGGTGCTCCTAATACATCTCTGCACCTGTTAGATAGGATTCAAAACCGTGCGATAAAACTTATTGATGATACTAATACCAGTCAATCAATTAACATCCTCGAACACCGACGTAATGTCTCCTGTCTCACTTTGTTTTATCGCTATTTCCACCACCAATGCTCCACTGAAATCGCCAGTATCATTCCGCCCATTCAAACTTTCAACCGTAACACCCGTCTCGCTATGAAAGCTCATCAGTATACCCTCAAGCCCATTTTCGGACTTACCCTAAAATATCGTGATTCGTTCCTAAGCCGTACAACTCGCTTATGGAATGCAATGCCGATCTCTGTATTTCCTGGTCGTTATAACTTGCAAACATTTAAAAACAATGTTCATCGGTACCTCTCTTTTCTTCTTCCCTAAATTTCCTTTTCTCGCGCTGTGTACAATCACCCAAAGGGTACACAAACTCCTTGAGCGCGCACTCATTATAAAAAAAAAAAACAAACAGAAGTGAAATCAGTTCTCAAGTTGAATTTGAAAAGAAAGTTACGAGCAGTGATAAAGTGGTATAAGTAAAAGATTAAGTAAAGTAATAGTGATTGAATTTTTAATTATAGTTGTATGTTTTTGTGATTTCAGTTGAACTTCGTTCGACTTCAATCCGAGTTGAACTAGAGAAACCTCAGCGACAGTGGAGGAGTACCGGTGAGTACCGGCAATGATATGGCGACGATGGTGCAATATTACGAAAATGGATGAACAAAAGAATAGCCTCAAACAAAAGCTGGACAAACAAAAGAAAAATCTAGACTAACAGAGGAATAGCATTGAATAAAAATTTGGCAAACACAAGAACAGTTTGGAACAAAAGAAGCAAAAGAACAGCCTGCATGGTTTTCAACAAAAAATATATGATAAAGAACAGTCTGGCACAAAAATTCGACGAACAAAAGAGGAATCTGGAAGAGCAAAACAAGATTCTATAACAAAAGTTCGAAGAAATCGTTGAAAAATTTAAAAGAATGGCCTTACACAAGGCTGCAGAAGTATTAAAAATAATCGACATGGCTTTAATACAGGCCATTGAGAAACGGTTTAGCGATATCCACATGCGGGAGGTTTACACGGTTCAATTACAAAGCCGATAAGAAACACTGTAACAGCTTTAATCAGACATCAATAGACTGGAATATACTCGTATGTTGAACCTCACCACAGTCCAAGAAATAATCGACGAAATGGCAAAGAACGCATTTATTAGAGGAGTCACAGATTCGTTGCAGTCAGAAATAAGTATTTCCGGGAAGAGAAGCCTTGCTGAAGCACTTGCCTTCGCTCTGGTGATGGAAGCAGACTTCCAAAAGAACACGTTTCGTGAAAGAAGTAGCATTAGTGAAATACTTCTACGAAAGATTAAGTGTCGCAGAAAGAGATACTTCCCAGGAGAGACACAGAATTTACTGCTGAAACTGCGATTAAATAGGACATCTTCAAAATCACTGTAAGAAACCAGTAGGACGTAAAAGTGCGTTAAAAAGCAAATAGCCGATGAAACAGACAGAAGCAGTTATCAAGAAGCCGGTCAATCTTTCCTAGGCCATCAGCCGTTAAATGCTGAGGCACCTATGTACTACGGAATATAAATTGGTAGCAGAAGTAGCGTCAGTACCATCGTCCTAGTTTCTTTGACAAAATGATTCATTGGAATTCTCCTGCGATAAGAAAAAATAAAAATAAAAATAGGCAACATTCCACATCGTTGATACGGCCTCAGTCATAATGAGGGATGTCGTGCAGAAATCCTGGTTATAATAAGAATATGGTGGACAAACCTTAAAATACGGAGAAATTGAGGTACCAATGATGTACCGAAACTGCAACACTTCTGTCTTAAAAATCGTCATCCGCCGAGATCAAGTTCTAGAGCCGTCCTCGGAAGCATTTGTTTGGACAAAGTTGGAACTAGCACCGCGGTAGCCACCGATTCCATTTGATGGAGCCATAAGATATGTATATGAGGCTTTATGATGGGAGACATAAAACAAAATATTAAGTTGTTGAAAGGCCAACAACAACTTCGACTAGTGGAACTGAGCTATCCCAATGGCGGGGTCAGCAGATGGCATGATGCAGCCCACCAAACAACATCATCAGCCTACTACAGCAAAAGTGTATGCTACAAAAGGAAAACCGTGTATAAAATGAAAAGGTGCAACAAAAACACCTTCGGAGCCCCCAGCAGCAACAAAATATAAGCATGGTGATATCATCACAACTAAAATAGAAAAGCAACAGCATAGTTAGTAACAGTAGCAGCAATAATAACAATAGCAGAAAACAACAAACAATGGGTATCTCTAATCAACACTTATAAAAGAGAATTGAGGGTCACAATTGAGCTATGTAAGTCGGCCATAGGCTATAATTTCTTTATTAAAAGTTTAAGTGAAGTTATGCACGCGATCCACTGCAGTCGAGCTCTAAAAGCTGCTTAAACAAAAAGAGAGCGACGGACCCAACCACCGTACCTGTAATGTTGGGTATATTGTCCTTTGTGCGGGGGCAGCTTCAGCGTCAAATATAGAAGCAAACTACGCAGGTAGATGAAATATACGTGCTGCTGCTGTGCAAACCCTGAAGGTCTTTGCAGTGATTGTTAATTCACTGATTAGGATCGAAAGAAGAGCCCCACTATTTAATTTGCTTAAAGACCAATCCCCTGATGTGCTTGTGGTTACCGAAACTAGGCTAACCAAGAGACACAAAATGAGGCGCAGAAGGTATGAAATAGTAAGGAGGTGGTGTTGTAATCTTTATAGGAAAAGGACGGCGTGTTAAAATAGTGTGCAGCCGTATAGTGCATAGGTTCTAGGTGCTGGAAGCATGTGTCGTGTGTATCCCTCTCCGTGGTGGAAAGCGCTTGTTTCTATATATAAACCTGAGTGTACTCAACCCGCCTTATTTATCTCCGAAGTCTATATAAGTTTTCGATTCCTAAGACTGCAATGGGAGGAGAATTATTTTACCCATAGAGATTGGGGAAATAATGCACCAAACACTAGAAGAAACCTGCTATTAAATTGTTGGGGTCAGCATAGTGTACAGATGTACAGATTCGAACTAAAGACAATGAATAGCCCGTCGTTTCTCAGACGTAGCTCCTATCTGCATCTCCTGCTGTTCCACAGAAAAATTTAACTGACAGATACTAACCAACACACTATAAACTGTGTACGCACTTTAGTGTATGCGTTCTAGGCACCGAAATAACAGTTCCAAATGAAACTGCGGAACTGGATGAGTTTGTTCAAAAGCATTTCTACAACTATAGTAGGGTGTGTTGGATACACTTCTCCAGAACACTGACGAGAGCACTCGAATTCGCTCTAACCACCGTCGAACAGAAATCTGTCAAACGTGTAGATTGACAGGTATCTGAAACTAATGAACGAGACAATTAAAGAACAATGAACAAAACGATACCCCGGTATCAACCCGTTTACGTTCCCGCAAATAAATAAAATTTTTCGGAGGAATAAGTAAAACAATCTTCCTTGACTTAAAATCGCCCATCACTGATGATGGATGACAACTTATTTGTGATCGAAGATCCGGAAGTGTGTAAGGCGAATGACTTCATTGGCCTGGACCACGACCTGTATAATCGAACTTTGCGCACAATTTCTACCTACGAAATGAAATAGTGAACAGGCGATTCGAGGGCCCTGGTTTAACCCAGTTCAATAACGAAAATATGGCAAATAATGTCATCGCCAATGTAAGGGAACAATCCCCACTCATTTGGAAAGAACAGCTCCAAACTGTTTTCGACTCAATCAGAAGTAAGAAATCATGACAACTGATGGAATACCGAACATTGTGCTTCAACAAATCCCACTAGAAGCGGTGCAGTAAGCAGTCCTGCCCTTGGACTGCTGCTTTGA
The DNA here is from genome assembly GCA_949129095.1 of Volucella bombylans. Classification (NCBI taxonomy): domain Eukaryota; kingdom Metazoa; phylum Arthropoda; class Insecta; order Diptera; family Syrphidae; genus Volucella; species Volucella bombylans. Next base: position 59,299,189 of record OX422141.1, read on the forward strand.
TTCAAATCGTCATGTGTTCTGGGTCGTCCACGTTTCCGGGAAGAGCCTTGCTGCGATGTTAAGGCCAAAAGTCCATCTGCGATGTCGTTGCGAAAGTCTGGTAAGTCCTTTCGATCTTTTGGTCTCAAATTTGTTTTAGCATATTTCGATATTCTAACCAAGAGTTACATACGGCTAGATCAATGAAATGGTCGAATATTTTTAATGTCCATTTGTTAGTTCGTATAGAAATCCTATATAACAGGGACAAAAAGTCAATTTTATCTACTCCTCCCATGTTCTTGTAAATACGAGTATGTATAAATTTACAATATTAGGTTGCGGGATATCAACCATCTTTTTTTACTCATAACTAAATATTGGCACTAAATTCAAATCCTTCTCACCATAAAGGCTGAAAGCAAGCTGTACAATTCCCCCATCAAGCCATCTCAAAAGAAAAATACTATTGCTTCTTTCAATACGGTAGTCAAAAATACCCTTTCCTTTCTTTTGTAATTCCTTTTTAGTTGCAAGTGGGGCTTTTTCAGTTCTATTGCCTCTTATAGTATCCGTAGCCCAAATGTCTTTTTGTTGTAAGTATGCTATTAAATTTAGGGTCGTAAAATAATTATCGAAAAATAGCTTAAGGTTTTTATTTCCCGGAATCGTCTTTGCAAGATGTATTACCATATCGGAACACGAACCTAATTTGGAACTGCCAACAATTATATTTTTACCTTGGGAAATTTCAAAATCATATAAAATGCCATTTGAGCTACACATACAAAATACCATGATGGTTTCTTAGGCACGTATTGTTTTAAGGCTATTTTCTCCTTGAATGGAGCCATCATTTCATCAACGCAAAGGTTTTCATCCTTAGGAATCTCAAAACTTTTCTTCAAGAAAGTGTCTATCAATGGGCGAACTTTATATAGTTTTTCCTTTGAATTTTTGCCCACTGTGAATTTAAGATTGTAACGTTGGGAATGACACCTAGTCCTTATATTCTTCTTGAATGACGAGATTTCGTTGGCCTTAGTCCAGTACATTACTAATCTCGGAAATCCCAATGCACCAGTAATAATTTCCAGTGCCATAATTTTTAGGATTTCTTCCCTAGTAATGTTGACTGACGTTCCACTTCGCAAACGCGAGTTTTGATTTGTTGCTTGAAGCATTTTATTTATTAAATAAACAGTAAAGTAATTTAGGAAATATTAAACAGGTGATTACAGACAGAAGCTTGCCAAAAACCGACATTGCCTTAGAGACTTTCGACGTAACATGTGTAGTCCATAGAAGTTTCTTATCCAGGATGACACCCAAATACTTCTTTCGAGGATTGGATGGTGATGGCTTCAAGCACTAGTTGATTCAGACCAGTTCGACCTTCTCGTAAAGAGAACAACCTCAGTTTTGAGAGGATTTATTGAAAGTCTATTTCTAGTGCACCAATCGTCGATCACGTCGAGGGCTGCATGCACTTTAAAGAAAACAGTCGCTAGACACGATCCAATTGACGGTATGCTTGTGAATAGACGTCAAAACTATTGAGCGTGTTGAGCAGTATGCACCATAGCAGTGGAGACAGAACGCAGCCTTACGAGCAATCCCAATTACCTCCGCCATTAAAAATTGGTTGCAATCAGTATCTGCAATCAGTGTTCTTTTCACCTGAATTGCTTTGATTTAAAAAACTAGTGATTTGTCTACGCCATGTTGTCTGGCCGAGTTACACATGCCGTAAAGAGTTGCGCTGTCAAAAGCACCTTCAATATCGACGAAAATGCCCAGCGCGTATTCCTTCTTGTCGAGTGAACCTTCAATTCTACTAGATTTGAAGCTCACGAGATCTTCCGCGTTGGTAAGCATGTTGCATCTCAGACAGAGGATGCACATGCAAAGCAGTTTCGCGCACAAAGATCTTAACCAGTCTCTCCATACTCGTCAACATGAAGGAAGTCGGACTTGACGAGCGTGAAGTCCTCTTATCCAATTTTCGGTATTAACCCTGGAAGTGCATGCGGAATTTTTCAAAGTGGTCACACGAATGGCCTATGCAAAAGAAAATTTGAAAGTCGTTTGTTTTCAATTACTTAGTTAATTTAGTATAAAGAAAAAAATACAATAATGAAACAAAATAAATGAAATTTAATGATATCTGTATAAAAGTTCCACACAGAAAAAGACGAGAATAAGAAAGAAGTATGTGAACATGCGTGTTCGATTCGACTAAGTTTTTACATACTTCCATTGTTAAGGCTACTCTTACTGCAGGGCTAGCAGAGAAGCTTCCCTTCAGTGTTACCAGCGGCCGGTCTATACCTTTTTGTAACATAACTGGCTATGCGCCATTTGTTAGAGGCGACTCGTAACCACCAAAGGAAGTAACAGAATATTTAATGACCTCAACCATCACCACAACCGATGAGGAATACTAGGTACAGTGAGGTATTCAGCTCACCAGCAGCTTCCTTAATTGGAGCTGGTTGTGTTCCGTTTGCCATTCCCACTTTACCGCTATTCTTGTTAGATCTCCTAGTCTTTTTGTTATTATAGATACATTTGGTTTATATTTTGCTAAATATTTGCATAAGTCTAGAAGTCTCATTACGCTTGTTCTGTCTTGTAGTAAGGGCATTCAATATTTGCTTTAATCTGTTTTTCATTTGATTGAATACTACCCGCAGATATTAACTGTCCATGAAAGTTACCACTGTCTGTCAATACTGAAATTTATCCTTAATAAATTTAACATTATACGCCCTTGTCTTTTCTGCGACCTTCATTGGAACTTGATCGGGATGTTCATAATCTGTGCCTGAAACAAACAGATCATCAAAATATATTTCAAATCCTGGTATGTGTTATGCCTAATGAAATGACGATTAATGGATGACGTATAAAATAAAAGATCAAATGGCTCGAGTTCTAGTTCAAAACTAAATTTATTATCTTAATGAACTTAAAGCTACAGAAAGAAGTGATGAGTCTGAAATTTTTGTTCTAATCAAGAGCAAAAGACAACTCATCACTTTGTTACATTTTATAACTATGCAAAGTCAACATGTATCTGGTATCATATTCTCATACGTGGGAGTACAATTAAGAGTGTTGATTTTGCAAATTCTTATTTTTGTGGGGGGTCGGATAAGATTTTTGATCTGTTTTTCGATCTCTGACTCGTGCACTTTGCTATATCGATATGCTTTTGTATATGATATATGGGCGTACTTTAATTTTGTGCTTCAATACATGTATTTCGGATAGATTATCTCCTTCTACACTAACCATGTCAATTTACGTTTTAGTAATAGCTAATAAACTATCCATTTCTTCTTCGTTCTATTGTATTATCTATTACAAAATTTTCCTTTCTCATTATATCTGTACCCAAGATGACATCATCACGCTTTATGAAATTATCCTCCATTACATGAAATTTTAATTTCATGGTCAGATCATCTATTTTTACAGTTACGGTCTACAGTGTGGCAGGTTATAAGATTTTCCGTGCAGATAGGTCGAGTTGTCGGGGGGTGCAGCCATCTACGTGCGTAATGGAAGTAAATGTAATCCGGTGTGCAAATCGGGTGGAGATAGTTATTTGGATTATTTATTTATTAATGTCTTAGGTTGTGTAGATTGTACTCGTATATTACTTGGTGTTATCTACAGATTAAACAAGAATGCAGACATCACACCCATTATGAACATACCGGAGAGTACCTTTTGCAGATACACAAATGTTGTCGTCTATGGCGATCTTAACCGTAATTTGTTGAACGCTCAATCATCTGCACAGCTTGTAGATAGTTTTAGGAGTTTAGATCTTACGCCTTTAAACTCGACTACACCAACCCATTTTTCAAATCACCTTCCCACTCTGTTGGATGTTTGTTTTCTAAGCGATGCTCGTAAAGGCTTTTCAGACACGATTTGATCGTCCTTACCTTTGATATACAATTTGAAGCTGAAGAAAAGGTAATCATATATAGGAACTTTAACAATTTTAATTACGAGGGTTGTTTTGACAGTTACTTACCGAAGTTTCAGTCATTTTGGACGCGCAGTTTTTAGTTGACAATCGTTTGAGTGAGTCGATGTCAGTGTTTTTTGTGAAAATGGAAAAATTGAGTATCGAGCTGTTATTAAATTCTTGTTTTTGAAAGGCAATACGCTACGCAAATCAAATGTGTATGGGGACCCTGCACCATCATTTACCACACTGAAATTTTGGGCTGCTGAATTTAAACGTGGCCGTAAGAGTTTGTGAAATGATGAACATTGCTAAAGTTCATCAAATGCTGTTAGACGACCGCCGAATTAAAGTGAGGGAGGTAGTAGAGGTTATGAAAATTAAATATTAATTTTAATATTAATTCAAGTTTAAGGTATGAGAAAGCTGTCCGCGCGTTGGGTGCCGCGTTTGCTTACGTTAGACCAAAAACGTGTTCGAATGAACATTTCCAACGCTCTGTTGGCGCAGTTTAGGCGCAATAAATTCGAGTTTTGGCACCGATTAATTACTGTAGATGAAACTTGGATACACCATTATACGCCCGAAACAAAAATTCAGTCAAAATAGTGGACTGCAAAGGGCGAGCCGGCTCCAAAAAAAGCAAAAACTGTTTTTTCGGCTGGGAAAGTGCTGGCGACTGTTTTTTGGGATAGTAAAGAAGTTATCTTAATCGATTATCTTCAAAAAGGGAAAAACCATTATAGGAGCATACTACGCATCATTACTTGCCAAGCTGAAGACAAAAATTGCGGAAAAACTGCCACATTTGCAGAAAAAGAAAATCCTGTTTCACCAAGACAAGGCGCCGTCTCACACCTCAGCGGTTGCCATTGCGAAAATCCATGAACTACGATTTGACCATCCGTCTTATACACCAGATCTAGCCCCAAGCGACTTCTTTTTGTTTCCTCGCCGAGAAAAACGCCAAGTACTATTTGGACGGGTTAGAGAGATGGGAGCATCGCTGGGAGAAGTGTGTAGAGTTACAAGGAGACTAAGTAGAAAAATAAAAAAAAATTTGAGGAAAAATGTCTTATAAAATTGTTCGGTCAGAAACTTTTCAGTCTAGTTTTCGTTAAACTTCCCCGATTTGCGCACATCACCACTGTACTAAAAATGCCATAAATGACATGAATGCGGACTTAAACTGTAACTTCTGCAGTGAGCAGTAAAATGCAAATTATCTCTTAAGGTTCTTAACTGAACCTTCTTCTTTTCCTGTTTCGAAAGTAATTGAGCGATTTATGTCCTGGCTTACCACAAGTATAGCATCTGATAACAGCATTTAATTTTGTCGAATTTCAGCTAGAGTAGTGCTTTTTCGGTTGGTTTTGGAACCATTGCAATCTGGATCCTTCTTCAACAGCGTAGCTAGTGCAGTACTTAAATCACTTGGTTTTAGTATAACTACTTTTTCCGTCCCAGTATTTTTCCTAGGTTTCTTGTTCAGCATTCTGTAAAAATTTTCTCTGCAATGTTTCAACTCTTTGGACAAATTGCGTAACTGTTTCACCAGACTTTTGCCCCATATTAAAAATTCGCTATGCAATCGTAGAGTTGAGTGTTTTTCTTTACATATTTTATTCAATTCTGCCTTAAGCTCTTCGCAACTATTTAGGTTTTTGTTCATTAAGACAGTTGTGCATTTTCGTTTATTTTGGATTTAATGTAGGTTAACAGTATATTTTTGTGTCGCACTAGAAAAACCCATTTTCGATAAACGCGAAAGCATCTTCTGAGGTTCAACTGAATTCTGGGATAAAGTTTATTAACAGTGTTAATCAATCTTGGTTTACACCCATACAAGATCAAACTGACTCAAGAATTGAAGCCGATGGACCATTTGAAGGGACGTACGTTCTCCGATTGGGTTCTGGAGAAGATGCGCCAAGATGATGAATTTCACCGCAAAATCATCTTCAGTGACGAAGCTCATTTTTGGCTCAATGAGTTCGTCAATAAGCAAAATATGCGTTATTGAAAATTGGATCCAACTAATCGACCGCTGCAAACGTGCCCGCAGTGGCCATATGAACGAAGTCGAGTTCCATTCATAAATGTTTTGATTGTACTTCAAGTCGATAATAAAGTTTTTGAAATATGTATCTCAAATGGTTTGCGTTTTATTTAAAAAAAAAAAAGTTGTCAAGTCCTTATTGGAAAACCCTATATAAAGCGAGTTATAATAATCTACGACTTATTCGAATTCTCTTTTGAATTGTTTGCTTATAACAGTTTTGTATTTTAAAATGTGCTTCAAACTTAACTCAACTTGTTACTTTTCTGATGTTACCATCTGCTGGTAAAGTCATTCTTCGTAATTTGGATTCTTCTTCTTGACCTTATTTATTTATTCGAGTTGATTGTCTTTGCCCACAACAATAGGTGAGTTAATGCACTTTAAAAAAAAACTGTCAACGATGGTTTACAAACAACTTTACACATACGTAAATATTTATTTTTATTATTCCGAAAAAAAAAAATGATTTAACTATTCAATATATATATATGTGACATATTAATAAACAGAAATAGTTCACTACAAGTACACATACGTGCATATGTTTCGGTTTTTCTATCTTATTGCTGCCACCAATTACATACTGGGTGAGTTTTTTAACTTGAGACATCCAATTACTCGAAAAATACGCGATATTGCGAAAAATGTTTTAGATAAAAGTCACAAGGTTCTGAAGGGGGCATAAGATGGTGACCACGAGTTTGACCTTGAGTCATTGAGGATACTCCAATGCATTGTGCAATCTACCGCACCGATTTCATTGGGTCCGCATCCACCGTTGGTCTTAAGACATCGTCGTCAACTAACGTTTCTGGCTCCCTACGTGGTTCATTTTCAAAGCTGAAATCTCCCGAATGAAACTTTCCAAACCAACGTTGTATAGTGCGTTCATTTACCGCCACATCCTCAAATGCGTCATTAATGTTTTTCATTGCCAATGACGCATTATGTCCCATTTTAAATTCGTAAAGGAGGAAGGTTCAAATTTGAACTGCCGACAGCAGGGTAAATAATTAGTAGAAGAAAAATAACGGTGCTTGTAACGAACCTTAAAATTCTCACACGTACTCGTAAAGCACGTGTACCACTTTATTTTACAAAAAAAAGAACATTTAACGTTCTGGCACTTCTTATTTCCGACTGAGCGAAAATCTGACATTTCATGTGGTACATCCCCATACATTTAGCCTTTGTTAGTATTCGTTGCATTCTTTTTGATTCATTTCTCGACTTCTTTAGTATTTTTCTTTCTAAATTCTTTTTGCATTTTTAAGTTGCTAGTTTTGTTTTATTTGTATTCTATTTGTCTTGCATTTATTTGCAATAGTTTTATTCTTCAATGGCTTCGTTTTTGAATGGTGCTTGTAATATTAAGTAAAGTTGGTAAAGTCTCCTTGATATGTTGGGCCGCTGCTGGAATTTTTCATCCAAGTAGTCCTTAACTATTCTGTCATAGTGACTTGGAGCACCACCATGTTGGTAAAAATGAGTTCTTTTTTGTGCAAGCAATTCTTTTTGCAAAAAATGCACATAAGTTTCACTGTTTAGCGCTTGTGGAAGTATGAAAGGCCTAACTAACTTATTACCAACTACACCTGCCCACACGTTTACGGTGTTCAAATCACAGCCTCGCTTGAAAGACATTCATATTTTCAGTTAACGAAAATCAATTATGAAGAATAGTTGACTAGAAATCAACAACAAGCCAACTTCCACTAAGCATTTAGTCTCCCTATTAAATATTGTATGCCACCCAGGAGCGAAATAACCACTGAGCCCAAAAATGTTTCTTTCTCCCTCTACCCCATTTTCCAAAAATCTTAATACAGTGGCGACAAAATAAATAGCACATTTATTTATACAATTATTAAATCCCAATTTTTTTTTATTCGGTAATACCGGAATAATATGAATCTAAAAACTAATAACAAAACTATTTTAGTACACAAATAAAAAAGTGAAAACAAGTACTTCCTTTTAAGAATAACAAAAAGAAAAACTACTTTCATATCTAAAAATACATATTCAAAATAAATAGCACACTTCATTATTGCTTTAAAAATCCTTTAAAAAAATATTTGAAGAACAATATACTCGTAAACAACTTAATTTTAATTAATATCAAAGATTGTTTTAATATTTACCCTTATTTTTTTAAACCGTAGCACATCGACGACCCATAGATGATATGAGGGGTTGACAGCGCTCTAGGGGTATTGCGTTCTAAGCTTTCTGAACCTCTGCCCAAATTTGACTTAAGTTTGAAGCTGCAAATCTGTCAGTTGCTCTGTCGACATCGTTCCACAAGTTCTCAATCGGGATGAGATCAGGGGATTGTGCTGGCCAGCTTAAAACATTAATTTTTTGATTCTTTAGCCACTGCTTAAACAATTTTGCTATATGTTTTGGATCATTGTCGTGCTGAAATTTCCATTTCAGCCGCAATTCCTCCTCTGCATACGGAAGCATGGTGTCATTTAAAATTTCCCTATATTTCCACACCATAAATAGGCCCTACTGCGAACTAAGAAAAACAACCCCAAACATCAACGCTGCCTCCTCCATGTTTAACAGCCTTTTGGGTTATGGGTGTATTTAGGATTGAACTCTTGGTTGATTCCACGTCACACATAAATTTTGCCTTCAGATCCATGGGATTAAATCATAGAACTATTTCCACCAGTGGTTTTCTTCGCGCAATGCGTCGAAACATTTTTTTTCCCTAAAACAATTTTTAACTGTACTTACAGAGACATTACCACTTAGTTGCTCCCAAACTTTTTGTTTTATTTTGGGTGTAGACATAAAAGGATCCATCTTGCTCAGACGCACAATACCAGCATCGGTCCGATTTTTTCGAATTTTGTTTTGCACAGACCCTATTTCTTCACAGTGATGTAATGCGCTATAAATCTTTTTTCTCGTGCATTCTAATTTGAGAAATATCCGTTATTTTATACTCCATTTTTATAATCCAAAACCCGTTGCCTAAAGTTTTCTATAGAACGTTTTTCGCGTCCCATACCAAAAATTGTGTTTAATTTACAAGAAATGAGTAAACCTACTTTACAGAATAATAAATTACCTTAGCCAAATAATATAAACACTTTAAAATAGAAAAATTGATTGTAAGTAATTGTTCCAGTTTCTCACAATCTTTTATGAGTATTTATAAGCACATTTTGATTAGGGGCACATCATGGAGCAAATCTTCGTTGATACTCCGCTCGCGCCGCCTTAGCACTGCCATTACAAAATTCATAGACAAATTGGATGTCTGTATATTGTTCACTTGAATACTCTGCCATTCAAAACAAAATTAATTTCAATGTGATAATATCGATGTCCAATACTGATAACGGTAAACGAAATTGCACTTATTTTAGAGTAATTTTTAATACCTACATTGGGTATTATAAATAAATTCAAATAAAATTTGAGAATTTTGCTCTGTAACAGTAGTAACAAGAAAAATCGATGTTATAATGTCTCAGTCAGTTCAGTTTTTATGCATTTTTATTTATATACTTAAATTACTCTTAAATGCTAAACAAAAAACGCTTAAAAATTAGCTTAAATAACTTACAAATAATCTTATTCTAACTTACTGGCCCCATGCGGGCACTCTAAGTTAAACGTAACACTTAAACTATGTCTTTCGACGAATCTTACAGTCTAATTTTATTTTTATTTTTACATTTATTACAACTAAGAAATGAATTTTAATTGAAAAAACTTAGTGTCTGGACTCTTTTTTTTATCTATAAAAACATAAAACTAAAAACTTATAGACTACCTAAAAATAAATCTTAATCTACTTAACCTACTTACGTCTAATACATACACATATATACATACACACACACATATATATATATATATATATATATATATATATCCATAATACTTATATACTTTATATATAAGTACACCTAATTCTGTTTTTACACGATAGAATGGTTCCCGAGAAATTCGTGTAAAAAAAAATCGTGTAAAAAAAGATACTGGCCAAGTACAAAAATAATAGATTGGTTCTAGACCTCAAAAAATAAGTTAAAATTAGACTAAATAATATAAAAAAAATATTGTTGTAGTTATTTTAAGAATTTATTTTCGTTTTCATTTATTAAATAAACTAAATTATAATAAAATAAATTAAAATTTAGATTTCATAAAAAAAATAATACCAGAAATTCATTGCCAAAAAACTTAAATAACATAAAGTACAACCATAAGAAAAATTTAAACATTAAACAATTTTATTTATTGTCACTGTCTGATAATAAACGCAAACGTTTGCGAAAGACTACAATATCACTGCCATCACTGGAATGATTTTGTTGATCATTATCATTTCTAGCCGACTGTGTTGGGACATCAGTAGATTTTTGAACGAAATCAGTTATCTTAGATTGAGTTTTATTTCGCGTTAACCCATTATAAACTTCCCTGTAAGATGCCATTAATGATTTCAGTTCACGTTGAAATTTGGCAGCTCGTTCCTCGTCATGATCATGTTGTTCAAAATGACTACCTAATTTTGTAGCGAGATCAAGACCTTCTTTAATTAGGGATGCTTTTAAAATTGGACGATCTCTTTCGTCACTGTCACTATGTTCTTTATCATAACGAGTCTCAAGGGTGAGATCTATAATTTCATTTTCGCTCAAGCTTTCATCTACCAACAATTCTTCTACATCTGCTAACGATAGGTCATCGAATCCATCCCCACCGATTGCATTGGCCATTGTTATTATATCAGCAAGTTCAGCGTTATTATCGATAACAGGATCTTTGCATTTTACGCATTCTGGCCAAATATTTTTCCAACACGAGTTCAAAGTTGATGGCTTTAATAAATCTAACGCGATCTTGATTTGATTAATGCAGTCCATTATAGAAAATTTTTTCCATACATCTATGACTGATGATTCCTCATAATTATCAAGTTTTTCTACAACATAATGAAATGAACTTCTTATGTAATACGTTTTAAACGTAGCAATTATCCCCTGGTCTAGTGGCTGTATAAGGGAAGTGGTATTAGGCGGCAAAAAACAAAATTGTACGTTTGGGTGCTCCAAAACTGGATGGCCTGGTGCATTGTCTAGAATCAAAAGAACTTTAAATTCGAGACATTTTTCTTTCATGTAGCGCCTAACTTCTGGGATGAAGTGCTTCTGAAACCACTCTGTGAAAATTGCACTGGTTACCCAAGCCTTTTTGTTCGCCATCCAGTGTATAGGCAATTTATTGAAATCTACACTTTTCATGGAACGTGGTCTTAAGGCACGATGTACTAGGAGTGGCTTAAGAATACGTTCTCCTGAAGCATTGGAACAAAACAACAACGTAATACGGTCCTTTGCTACTTTAAAACCACCGGCTGTTTTCTGCGATTTTGCTACATAAGTTCTTCTAGGCATTCTCTTCCAAAAAAGGCCGCTTTCATCTAAATTCCAAACTTGGTCTGGAGTATATTCTCCATCTTCAATAATTTTTTTTAGTTTTTCGGGAAATTCTTTAGCAGCCAATTCATCAGCGGATGCAGTTTCTCCCTTAATTTTTATATTGTGGAGAGCGTGTCTTTTTAAAAAACCAGTCATCCAACCAGTACTTGCGGAAAATGCATGTTGTTTTGACTGAGATGATGTATCTGGATCAATTTCCTGGATACGTTTATAGATTCTTAATGCTGTCTGCTTGATAGCAAGTCCGTCTACTGGTATTCTCTTTTGGGATTTGTCTTCTATCCAGATTACCAAAGCTTTTTCCATTTTCTCTTTAACAACATCCCTTACATACGATGATGACTTTGCACTTAATTTTGTTCCAGAACATACTGATGCTCTAATTGCAGTTTCATTTTTTTTAATTGTTCTTACAGTAGCTTCATGGATTCCGAAATTCTTTCCCACAACCGTTGCGCCTTGTCCCGTTGCAAGTTGATCTAAAATTTTGATTTTGGTATCTAAGCTGATCGCTTTCCTCATTTTTAATGCAGGAGAATTATGTAACATGGCGTGTGGCTACCAAAATATATTTTATTAATCAAAAATGCAAAAATCTAAAATTAAATATTTGAAACTAACCTGTTATTGGTCTACCAAAATTATATGAGCTTCTACTTTATTTTACTTACCACTTGTTAAAAATCATCAAAAACTAACGATCTTTCAATTATAATTGTCAAATAGGAACTAAATTGTGTGTACAATACATTATGTACATTTTTACTTTTTCAATAATTCGGGGAATCCCGCATTTCCCGTAAAACAGAAATTACGCATACATAGACATAACTCAGAATACACACCAGAATTATTTTAAGTAGAAAAAAATTCATTGAAAAAAAACGTGTTAAATCCAATAATTCATGTAAAAAAAGTAATTTTGTTTTTTTTGTATTCGTGTTATTTCAAATTATGTCGTGTAAAAATAGAAATATTTTTTCGTATTTACTCGTGTTATTTCAAATTCGTGTAAAAATAATTCGTGTAAAAACAGAATTAGGTGTATATGTATATATATATATATTTTTTTTTAATTTTTTTTTTGTGTTTTTATATATTTTTTTTCTTAAAACTTAACTTAAACCTACCTAAAACTATGTAAGCCGGCCATGGCTAAAAAAAATTAGGCAAGCCCACTTTGCTTCACATGAAGCTACATATCACTGGAGGAGTTCGACGACGAAGCATCCTCCCCTTCAACAAGCCACCAAAAGTGTTGGTGCTGCCGAGCAACATCCCTCATGTCGCGACTCCCTATCGACTGCCATGTGCGACGTCTCTGTCGTAGTTGAGTCCGCCTGTCCGCAGCTGTTCGAGCGACGTGGAAGATTAGCGGCACCGCCAATCTGTCCTGGATCAGACCTTTGCTATCTAGATAGAGGGACGCTTCTGGAGGAATAAAGCCATCAAAGCGAACTCTCTCGTGATACATATAATTGGGGTAGTAAGCCCCGGAGATCAGGTTGTTCGATGAGGTCATTGCTCTTGCAACATGCCTTCGAGTTAACTGAATGACGAAATTGTCCACTCTTATTAGGTTCGCCCTATTGTATAAGACTTCTTTAGGATAGAATTTTATGTACTGAGACTCTGGTGTTCTGTATAGGCGAAGACAAGTCCTAAGACAAGCCCTCTCAAATACTCGAATCTTTTCCAATAAACTTGCTCTCACGTTGAACCACACGGGACATCCAAATACAAGCATGGGCCTGATAAGGGCCATGTAACAGATCACCTTCACCCTCGCATCGAGCTGGCTGTTATAAAACAGTCTCTTTGTAAGGGCAAAAGCACCTTTGGCTCTGGCCAGAGCAACATCTATATGTTTGTTAAAATACAGAAATTGATCTAGCCAGATCCCAAGGTACTCGTATCTGACTACATTTCGACAAGCAAGTGGCTGCCCGTGCTGCCCCACGATCGAGAACTTTCGCCAATTCTTTCTGGTATCCCTAGAGGCCCCAGACAAAGGCGTCTTAAACAGAATGGTTTCCGACTTCTGAAAGTTGATTTTCAACTTCCAGTTATCGCAATATCGCTTAATTTTGTCGAAGTCACGCTGAAAAAGTATATTAATAACCTCAATCTTTGGACCTGATCTGTACGCGATTATGTCGTCTGCGTACGCTATGGCATGGTGAAGTGAACCTATCAGATCACGTGTCTAAATGTTGAACAGGATCGGCGAATTTACCGCACCTTGTTGCAGACTGTTTTTAATGTTAAATGTTACAGCAGAAGTCACATCGCCATTCTTCACGATGAACTGTCTACTGGAGAGCATATCAAAAAGAATATACAGCAGTGGTTTACTAATGCCCAACCTGTCCAGCTTGAAAAAGAGTCCCTCTAACCATATGGTATCGAAGGCTTTCTCCAAGTCAATCAGGCAGGCACCAGTGCACTGGTTCTTGCCTTTGTTCCATTGGATATCAGAAACCAGTTTCGACGCAGCATGAATGATATCATGCCCCGCCTTGAAACCGAATTGATTATCCGGGACTATATTTTTGTCCTCAACCCACTTAGTCAGGACTCTATTGATCACCTTCTCGAAAAACTTATTGATGGTTGGAAGAAGACTGATCGAGCGGAGATTCGCCGGATTGGAAGTATCTTTATCCCTTTTGGGTATGGGATGTACCACCGCAGTTTTCAAATGCGCTGGATAATGTGCATTATTAAACGGGGTGGTATAAATGTTCACCGCTTCTAGAGGGAGATGTCGAAGCACAATGTTAGGTATTTCATCGGTTCCCACTGATTTCTTAATCCTTCGAAATGAACGGGGGTAGTACCCTATCGTTGGTGATGACATTATTTGCCATATTTTCGTCACTGAACTGGGTGAAACCCGAGCTCTCGAATCGCCAATTCACTATTTCATTTCGAAGACAGAAATTGTGCAAGGACTCGACCTTCCAGGTCGTGGTTCGGGCCAATAATGTCATTCGCCTTGTACACTTCCTGGAAAGTCGCTCCTATAGCCTCTACCTTCTCCTGCGGATCCTCGATCACAAAGAAGTTGTCATCATTAACGGCCTCACTTGGATCGATGCCTCCTGCTACAAGTATGTTCTCGTTGTCAGTCGTTCGGGCGATTTTAAGACACGAAAGGTCGTTTTGATCTTTTCTCCGAAATATTTTATTTATTTGTGGGAACATATTCGGGTTGCTGGTGTTTACAGCCCGAATTTTGTTGTTCCAATACAAACTTACAGATGCTCTGTAATTTTCTTTTATTAATACTTGGAGGTACTCGACGACTTTAGCGTCATAACCTCCGAGTTATGTCTGTCAGTAAACTGTCTGTACAAGGTTTGTAGTCTTGACAGCAGCCTACTTTTATGTCGGTGCAGTGCGTCAATAGTTGCGTTGCGGAATAAGACTTCTCCGCCAATGTGTTGGTACCGAGGTATCGTTTTGTCCATTGTTCGTTTGATTGTCTCGTCCATTAGTTTTAGATACCTGTCAATCTCCTCGTTTGACAGATTTCTGTCGGACGGTGGGTAGAGCGAATTCGAGGAGAGTGCTCTAGTCAGTGTTCTACTGAAGTGTGTCCAACGCACCCTACTATAATTGTAGGAATGCCTTTGAACAAACTCATCCAATTCCGCAATTTCGTTGGGAACAGTTATTTCGGTGCTGAGACCGCAATGGTCACTGTCATACACGAAAGTGCGTAGACAGTTTGTAGTTTGTTGGTTAGTGCATGTCAGTTGTATTCGTGAGTCGGACAGCAGAAGATCCCGTGTTCCTACATAAAGCACAAGAGAGTTGGCTTTTTTCAGACGCTCCGTTCTTACCCAGAGCGCATTCCTCGAACTTGTGGTTCTTTCCGCATTTCGCAGTTCGACGCGGCGTGCCCGAACCTTTGGCAGCAAACACATTGTAAAATGTTTTCGCTCCTCTTTAATTTTTCCCAATGGTAGTCTAGGACTTTAATACTCCTTAGACCATCCAGATTGCTGGTGAGACTTAGTTGGACCAGGAAAATCGGCAGTTGCCGCTTCTCCCTTTTGGCTCTGGCTGTGGTGAAAGGCTTGACCCCCACGAATTGGAGCCCTTCGCACTTCTTCTCTTTCTGCAGTGCAAGGAGCTCCCCCGGATCAGTCGACGGTTCTAATCCCCTCAGCAGCATTGTTTGCAGCTTGTCCCCCTTCGGGGTGTAGGAGAAGAACTCCGTCGTCGAATCCTTCAATAAACTTTTAATTTTATGGTAGCGCTCCACTGTGTTACAGTGGATCGCATGCCTATCTACGCTAAGTATTTTAATATAAAAATTATTGCCTATGTCCGACTTACATAGTTCTATCGTTTCCTTTAGTTCCATTTTAAATTTATTTATTGGTGGAACCCTTTGTTCTTTCTGTTTCTGTTGCTGTTGTTGTTGTTTCTGCTACTTATGTAGCTGCTGCCGTTTTTGTGGCTGCTGTTGATTTTGAAGTTGCTGCTGTTTTTGTAGCTGTTGTTGTTTTTGCTGGTGCTGTGGATGTGGCTGCTCTTGTTGTTGCTGCTGCTCTTGTTGTTTATTCAGTTTTTGTTGGTGTTGTTGTAACACTTGTGATATTGTTTTTGTTTTTGTTTGGTGTTGATGCTGATTTTGTTGTTGGGAATGTACTTGCTCTTCCCTCTTCCGTCTAAGCATTTGCAGTGCCTTTATAGCAAGGACTCTTTGTTGCAGCATTTTGATGCTGCTGCTTAGAGACTCCATTTCTTCCTCCTCGTCTTCTGATTCGGTTGGAGCCAAGGAAACGAAGGTGTTCTCTCTGAGACATTTGAGTTCTCGTCAATAAATTGCCCGGTACGATTATTTGCTGCTATCGTTGACGTTAAATGCGCCCCTTCCCTCACTCCGCCCACCAGCTTTTCAGCGGAAGTTGGTAGGTTGGGACGTTGTACCAAGTTGGGGCTTTGCCTTTGTTTTCTCCTTCTTTTAGTCTTTGGTTCTGACACTACTGGCGTATAAAACAAAAAAAAAAGTCACTACACACGGAGTCGAACCCACGACTTACGATTCGTCAGCCGAACACACTGATCGACGCCGCTTTTTCATTCATTTCATTTTAAATGCATTTTTATTTTTTTCAAATTAGCAACACTTACACGCTATACAAAAAAACGCTTAAAAATTAGCTTAATTAACTTAAAATTATCTTATTCTAACTTACTGGCCCCATGCGGGCACTCTAAATTAAAAATAATACTTATTTAATGTCTTTCGACGTTTCGTACGATTACAATTTTTTTATTTTTTTTTCTGTATTTATTTAAACTAAAACTAAGAAAACAATTTTATTTAATGCAAAAACTTAGTATACGGATTTTTTCTTTTTTTATAAAATCTTAAAAACTAAAACTTATAAACTATCTACATATAAATAAATCTTAACCTACTTAATCTACTTAACCTACTTAATCTACTTAACCTACTTAAACTAACTTATTGTATATATCATACATTTTTTTTTCCTAGATGTGTTTCCCCTTCTTTTAGAGAAGTTGTTACCCATCGAAATTCTTTTATATATTTTTTTTTTATTTTTATTTTTTTTTATTTTTATTTTTTTTTTATTTTATAACTACCTTAATGCTACCTAATTCTATGTAAGCCGGCCATGACTAAAAGATTAGGCTAACCGACTTTGCTTCCGAGTGAAGTTATATTGTACTAGAGGAATTCGACGAAGATACTTCCTCTCCTCACATAAGCCACCAAAATTGTTGGTGCTGCCGTGCAACATCCCTTATGTCACGACTCCCTACCGCCCTACTGAACCGGAGACGTCCGCAGCTGTTCGAGCAACGTGGAAGATTAGCGGCACCGCGAATCTGTCCTGGATGATCGACGCCGCTAACTGCTTTGCTGTATAGTCAGACAAGAAAACTGTAGAAAATTATCCTTAGTACGAAAACGGTATCACTATTTTTTTCACTCTAGGCAAAGCCGAATTTCTATAATTAAGTTGTTAATAAACTATTTATCACTCATAAATAAAATTCAATCTTTTTTGATTGTTACAGGTGAATACTGCTGCAGTTCGACCTCCAAAAAGAAAACGCACACTTCCGCTACGAAATGAGCAAATTAAAACTTTACAAAGTGGTGAAGAATATGATGTTTTAATTATCGGTGGAGGTGCAACTGGGGCAGGATGTGCATTGGACGCTGTTACTAGGGGTTTGAAAACTGCACTTGTGGAACTAGATGACTTTGCTAGTGGTACATCATCGCGATCAACGAAGTTGATACATGGAGGTGTACGCTATTTGCAGAAAGCTATATTAGGGGTAAGCATTTGAAGTAAATAATTTTCAAATCTTAAAATAGAATTAATTTTCAAATAAAATTTTAGAAAATGAAATACTTTTTTTATGCGTTTTCAACTTTCTTAAAAAACAAGAAGGACGTACTGCTGTAATCATAAGTGACGTTGTCATGGATTACTTTTTATTTTATTTTCTGAAGCTTTCCTTTTTATTTCTACAATGTTTGCCGTTTTATAATTCAAAGCAGCACATCAAATAAGCGAGAGTTTAAACAGGGAACAGGTGAAATTTTTGTACGCAAACGATTTATTTTTCTAAAAAATATCACCAAAAGTAATATGAATTTAAAATTTGCAATGTAGTTGGTGGCGCAAAATAATCATCCAATTTTGGTTTTAATTACTTTTTTACTAAATAAAAAAAATGATTTTGAGTGATGGAAATCTTTATCTGGCCTCTACAATTGTTTCTGTTAAGCGGAAAAGATGATATCCACCAAATGGCTGCCGCCAGTGTTGATACACATTTGTGCCCGTTTTATCGCATTTTCCATGACTTTCCGCAAAATTTACGGTAATAACTGTTCGTTTTCCTGTCGAATATTTTCCTTATTCTCCTTAAGGACTGCGATTTTCTGAGGCTTGTTGGCATAAACCCACGACTTCAAGTATCCCCACTGAAAGAAGTCTGGGATACTTAAATCGGGCTATCTTGCTGGCCATGCCAAATCGCTAAGACGGGAGATTACACGACAAGGAAACGCTACCTTCACAATGTCCATTGTGGCTCGTGCTGTGTGTGCGGTTGCACCATCTTGTTGAAACCACAACTTCACCAAGCACCGCTCATCCAATTCCAGCAGTAAGAAGTTGATTATCATGGCCCTGTAATGTTCGCATGTAACAGTGACCGCATTGCCGATGATGTCCTCAAAAAAATACGGCGCAGTCACCTTTCCCCCGTGAACGCCGCACCACACAGTGGCTATGAGTGGATATAATGACTTTTCGTGTATCAGTGACCCAGAAATTAAGATCTTGCTTATTGACCTAACCGCTTAAGTGGAAATACGCCTCGTCGCTCATGGTGATTTTTGACACAAAATCGACCTCATCGTTGTTGAGATTGATGATGGCTTTACAGTAATTCACACGCGACTGACGGTCAGGAGGCATTAACTGATGCACTGTTTGCACTTTGTACGATAATATGTGCAAGTCTTTCACTAAAATTCGCTGTCTGGTTGATGTTTCTTCGTTCTCAGCGACATCGGCAGCCACAGCCCCGATATTCTCTGTCGAACGACCAGTCCGGTGGTCACACCCTGCATGGTCTCCTGTGGTTGCACTCTGTTCGAGTCGAGTAGCTAAGCGCCGGAATATTTGCCCAGTTGGAGCGACACAATTGCTAACACCACCGACCGATTATTGCTCAAAAACATCGACACAATTATTCCACGCTCTTGCGGAGTACAGCGCTCTAATGCTGGTCTGTTTGTATACTGCAGCTGTCTAGTTCACAAATCTCAAATATTATTGACGTACGACGCCATTTGCAAAACGTATACCATCTTCCGATAGCGTGATTAATTTTGCGCCGCCTTGTATGATCTCTATCGAATAGCCAAAGCTGTATCGGAAGCTTTGTGGCCAGAAGATGTTGCCAACATGAGACCGGGGCAAATTGTTCGTTCTCGTTGGTTAACAAAAGCTAGCAGACTTTTGCGCCTTTATGTCGCAAGTAGTTTACTTTCGGCAAATTTAAAAATGTTGGCTAATTTCATTATGAAAGTTTATATACCGATTTATTTTAATATCAAATTTTATAATTTAGTGGTATATGGCAGTAAACTTTTACTTAATTTTATTCAGTCAACGCAATTCTTGCCACTAAATCCTCGAGAAATTGTAAACAAAGTAATCCAAAACAATGCATTTTTCGCCCATACAGAAAATATTTTGTTAGGAATGCTTTTCGATGAAAGGAAAACTGTCCGCGAAAGAGCTATTAATGAAATTATGAACTATCGCGAGAAATTATATGACCCAACTAAACTCAGAACTTATAAGAAGAATCGCATTAATTTCGATTGCACAGACTATATGCCTTTAGTTTACTTGGATAATGGCGACATCTTATTTGAACTTCCATTTACTGCAAGCATCCCACACGAACACTTATTTGAGTACATAAATTCTGCTGAAATACCACTGCCAGATCCAGCAATTCCATCGCACATTCAGGGAACCGAACGGTGTGTGCAGTTGTTAACGCATGTCTCACGACGCGTAATGCAGCAGAATCGAGATGATGTTATGTCAGTGATTTTAGAAATTCGTTCCAAAAATTCTCAAATCGAGTCTAAAAAAGACTTTAAAAACTGACAAATAAGTTATTTTTGTTTTTTATTTCTAAAGCTTATCTTTTAAAAGTTTCGTAATTCGTGTATGAAAATAACAATATATTTTTTTTGAATCAAATTTAATTTATGACCGCTAAGTTACGCCCTTTCTTGTACCACGCCTACTTTTATGTTGTTGTTCAAAATTTTCTCTGGAGTTGTAAGGATATATATTTCAAATTTTAGACTGATACTTCACTTCGTTAAAAAGTTACAGACTTTTGGCTTCCACTTTCTTAAATGAGCCTCAGTACATGGCATGTTCGGCACATGTCGTCAAATTTAAAAAAAAAATTGTTTGGTTAATTAAAAAAAAATATTTATAAAATTTGTTATAAGAAGATGAATCAGAATTGAGCCCAAAATGATTGGAAAATGTGTTATTTTTTGTTAAATACCTTAAATGCCTCAAAATACCTTAAAATACTTCAACCTGAAATCTTTATGCTTCTCAGCGGGAGCTAGGAATTGATTTTAGACTCGTGGTTTCATGGTGAAATTTTCTTAGAATCCATCGTAGATTGCGATTCTTGTGGACGTTTTTGCGAAAAAAAAATTTACCCGCCCTATTGTACGTATTTTGATACTTGTATCTATATTTCTTGTAGTCTTTATTTTTGGATTTGTGAGCTTCTTATGACAATTCACTTAAGTGGTAATGAATGATACTATGAATAACTATGAGCCAACATTTTATGAAGGGTAGGTGTGAGTTGTTTTTTTAGATATGTTTGGTTTAATAACCCCTTATTCGCCAAGAAATCAACTGATGATAGATAAGGGTTCCTCTAATATTCACCATTTGAACCGCTAAGCCTCAGTAGAACAACTGAGGCCATAAACTTGTTTGTATCTATTTCACAACCTGGAGGATTTATTTTTTACTTGTAGGCACCTTGATGACTTATCGCAGACCCATTTATCTTGTAATATAAGAATTATTAGAAGTGCAATTAATTTCCCTTCACTTTTGCTTTCTAAAATCCGCCTTGTTATATGATCCATGCCTTGAAGTTTCACTCTAGCTGATATTTCTGTGATTTCGTAATTTCCTGGAACTGTCTCTTTATTGGCAACTGTTATAATTCTGTAGGATTGAAGAACATCTATGTTGTGTTTTCTAGGGATCTTTTCAAAATCTTATGTTTTCCTTTTGCCGGATCCAAATCCATAAGCAAAGCCAATTCATTATCACTATTACATATATGTACTTGACGGGATACGTTTATGGATTAGATATGCTTTCTTTTATTCTTTAGACACGCAGTGGGTTTGCGGCAGAGGCTGCCTTGGTTAGATAAGCTTTTATCTTTTCGTGATCTTTATTATACTTTACTGCTAAGACATTAGAGAGATCTTCACTGGTTAAGTTTTTGGTAGCATTTATTAGTTTTTGTCACGTCGTGCACTCAGTTATTGATTGCTCTTGATAACTTTGATGTATTTGGTAAATCATTCAATTTTATTCTATTCCTTTCGAAATTCCTTCTCGATTAATGGGATGCGACCCATTTCGATTTTTTCAATTTCGGACACCTTTTTTTACTCACACATGAGTTCCTTTTTATTCGTTGTTGTATGGAATGTTCATTTTTACTTTTTCTATTATTATCTAATACAACTGTTTGCTCAATTGATTCACTTTATATGATCATTCGAACAAACCGGTTAATTTTTTTACAGTGCTGTGGAAAATTATAAATCCAAACGCAAAAAGTAATTTTTCTTGTATTGAGTAACAAACATTTATTATTTGTTTTTTTTCCAGAATATTGTCAAACGGTACCAAGTAAGGGAAAACATTTAATGGTGTAATTTTTTTTTACCGCGAATTATAATTGTAAATATTGCATTGGTATCTTATAACAATATTTTGGGATAAAACCAATAATAATTGTTTATAATACAAGGGAAATGAAAACTTGGGTTTGGCTTCATAATTTTCCACAGCGCTGTACTTCTCCAATGAGACAGAGATAGAGAAAAAAAAATTTAATTTGCCTGATCTCTTAGAATCAAATCTCTCTAGCACATAGCGATCCAAATTAACAAATAAGCGGTTTATGAAAAAGCTTAAAAAAAAACTTTATTCAAATCTTTATTTCTTATACAATATAATATACGGTATGCACCTAGTGTGAAACTGGACATGACAATGTCTGCTGTGCTGGTGTTTTATACTCTGGATATTGTAGATAAGAAGGTCGAAGGATGATATTACTTTCGGGTTTGTGTATTTGTTGCCGATTAGGAGGTCGAAGGATAATATCACTTTCGGATTGGGTTGTTTGTTGTTCTGATCGTACCGTGTCGTTATCGGAAACGTAACTATGTGATGTTTGCATGTAAATAGTTTCGAAGAATGTGTATTTGTTGGTAACTGCTTCGTATTAAATTGTATCTACAAATACATATATAGCAATAAATTTTCTATAGGGTTTTGGTCAGACCCTTTTGGATCTTTTTTTAAACTCAATCTAAAATCTAAAAAGTGAGCTATAAATAGTGTTTCAAAAGACACTAAACTAAATACATAGTTTAAAAAAATATAAAAAAAAACTGCGTCCAACTTTGATTTCATAAATGAACAGGTATATCTCACACAACGGAAAATAAGTGTTTTTTTTAGAACGATTTGATTTGAAAACTCATTGACTGGTTGTTTGGACATTGCGATCCCGTCACCTGTATTCTCGTTAAAGATGAAATGGTAGACAAGGTATCCTGTTCATATAGATTGCTTTGTATTGAATCTAAATCTATATTTTCAATACCATTAATATGTTCAGTGATATTTATACCTGGATAGCGCATCAGCATTTAAATGCTGTTTTCTTTTTTTGTATGTAACATAAATGTCGAACTCTTCGCGCTGTAGTCTCCAGTGGATGAGTTAGAGTCCGCTAAGTAAAATAGCCATGTGAGAGGCTTATCGTCAGTTATAATTTGAAATTTTCAACCAAAAAGATATTGGCGAAAGTATTTAATTGCACGCTCTCTTCAGTTTTTGACAGTTTTTGGCCATACTATAGCACCCTTCGGTTCTTGCCAGGTATGCAACTTGAAAAGCAAATCGACTTATTTTAACCTATTGGACACTGTGAAAGAACTGCACCCAATGCAACGTAACTTGTAGCAGTAGTAATGTTGAAAAGTTTAGTAAAATTCGACTATTGCAATATACGATTGTTATATAGAAAAGCCTTACACGTTTCCGAGAACTTCACATATTTTGCGTCCAGAGATATTGTTTTATTTTTCGAAGACACTCAGTCATTAGATTCGCTAAATTGGCGAAATCTTTAAACAAAATGTTTATAATACCCAAGAAGCCCAAGAAAAGATTTTATTTGGTTACCTGTCTTTGGTAAACGAAAATTTGTTATTGCACTAATTTCCTCTGGATTGGGTTTTACGTCATCACGTGTGGCTATGTATCATAAAAAAGATACCTCCTTTTGAAAGCAAAAAAAAATTGCAACTGAATTTTCAAGTTGGCTGACCTCAACCTCTGAAAAATAGCTGTGGAGACAACAATGTCATCCATTTACACAAGTCACACCTTACCTTTAAGTTCTCACAACACGTTATCCATCATTCTTCGTCGATGGAGCGTTTTCGAGTCTAAAAGGCATACGGACGAAATCAAAGTGGCCATTATCAACCGAAAATGCCGTCTTTCAAATACGCTGCTAATCTCGGCCAGATGCGAACGCAAGAATAAAGAAATATGGTGTGTGCATCTGCCTAACTTATCCAATATTCCAGCGATTTTCGGTAGAGTTTAGCTGTATTCAATAATTTTTTGATTAAGTTTGCGGTAATCAATTACCAACCGCCGTTTTTCTTTGCTCTTATGACCTTTTTTTTGGAGCTATTCAAATAGGGGACGACAAGAGAGAAAAACTGGCTCTTGTCAAGCATTTCAGATATTTACTTTTTAACTTCATCTTTATGGACGAATGGGTAGAGATAAGACTTTGTGTATAATGCTATGTCATCTTGGATTTTTATCCTCGAACTGTCTGATTTTCTTCTGAATTAAGCACATCTGTCCTAAGCAAATCACAAATTTTTGCATTTTGTAATGTTTGACGGGAAGAAATTGGGAGGTTATGAAGTTCCAATAATAGGATCAACTTTTGATCTTTGAGAATTCTTCAAAAAAAATGTATATGTATATGTGTATGGATACCTTCAGGTAGAGTTCAGTTTTAGGTTATAAGTTTCGTTTTTATATGTACCCTGCCTGATTTAGTATCAATTGGGGGATATCACAGCAAACTAATTTGCTTAGTTCCTCCATTACTCTATAAAATTTAGAGATGAAGGTAAGTTTATAATTAATCGTAACTCTCACTTTATCATCGAAGTAGTTATAAACCGAAAAATTAAAAATGTTAATTTAGTATGAGTTCCTAGTACTTATAAACCATTTAAATTGTTCTTTTTTTATTGAGAAATTATGATCCAAAAATAATTTTACTTTCCACTGGATCTACATACGAGTACGAAGATATATGTATACTCGATTTCGTTCTAATTGACTATGCTGGTATTAATAAAAGAAACTTTGCTGTCCGTATCTAATAGAAATTTCAAGTTTTTATTGTTTACACTTTGAATATTACTGGAGGGAGCGCTATGCTGTGATTGTTTAAATCTATGTTTCCGACTGATTTTCTAAATTGTTGGGAAATTTGAATCATCTATGTGGGATTCCAGTTGGGTAGATGTCACAATTTATCTTTTTAACAAATGCAACGAAAAAAAAACACTGATTACTCGGTAATTTTATTATTTTATCTACTTCCTTTCTGGTTGCGTGCAGTTTGATGACTGACTCACCCTTATTGTAGTTAGAGTTAAGAGGGTAAGCAAGAGCATATGTGTGTGAAATAATTGTAGCGGCGTACTGATAGCGCTGTGGGTTGGCTGTGTGTGTCGTCATCACGTATTCCCACATTCGGCCCTCCAGCTACAGCAGCTTTCGTTCAGCATGGTCCTTCGTGGTCACCCATCTTTACCACCTCGTACCGGTCGTATTTCCAACTTTCACTATTTTATATGGTCCAAGGAACTTAGGTCTCATCTTTAAACCTGGACCGCACTGGGTAGGACGTATAGCGACTAAATCGTTCACCTTGTAAATGATGGGAGTCTTTCGCTTCTTGTTGTAATAAAGCCGGTTCTCATGCTGGATTTTGTTGTTTTTAACTTCTTCTCTCATCTTTTCTCTTCCGCCATCTAGTTCCTCGACTTCCTCTTGACGGAGAAAATCTTGAAACTTTCGTACAGATTGAACGTTCATCTCCCTTCCCGTCAGGATTTTAAACGGCGATATCTTGGTGCTCCTAGTGGACGTATTATTTATTATCTGCTGAGCTTTCGCAACTTGTTTATACCACTGCGTGGGATCTTCCAGATTAATCTAGTTAATAATGGAATTAGTATGCGGTTGACTCGTTCTACTTCACAGTTTTCACGTGCCACTCCGGTCGGGATGAGAGAGTCATTATTCCATTTCTTGTTTATAATTGCCGAATGCAACTGAAGTGAACGCTGTTTCTCTATTGGAGATAATTCTTGAAGGGTTTCAAACATAGCAGAGTTTTTTGTTTAAAGTAGCGCGCACCCAAGGGTTAAGGTAAAATGTTTACACACGATGCAGGCCAAGAAAATTAGCGAGAAAGAAATGACTAGGAAATAGAGAGCTCGGCAGGGCATTCCACAATCGAGTTTCTCGGCTTGGGGGTATACTGATGAGCACATACTGAGGAAACCTAGACATTTCGCAACATTTTTGGCGACATCCAACGTAAGTTGTCATTGACACACATACCAAGAATGGAAAGTTTTTCTGTTTCGACGATGTAAGTGCCATTCATCGATAATAGCTGGGTTTTTAAGTTTTGATTTACCGACAGCAGACAGCATTGCGTTTTGAAAGCACTAAACTCCACTCTGTTGATATTTCCCCAATTGGTAATGCTGTTAATATCGGAATTTAATGAGCTTAACATACGCTGCCGTTCCCGTTCTACAGCGGAAGAGCATCGACTTAAGTCCAGAAATTTTGTCTTCGGCAAAATTAATTTTTGGATTAGAAGTGACAAAATTGAAAAGAATGTCGGAGACAGAACGGTGCGCTGGGGCACACCAGCATTTAATTTGCGAATATTAGACTTGAAACCATTGAAGAAACTTGAAATGAGCGTTTCGAAATGCATTTTCGACAAGAGAGCCTGATGTCAAACTCTTTCAAATGCCATACAAATGCCATACAAATATCGAGTGCAACTATCTTGATTTCGCCAGACTGATGTATGGTTCCATTTGTCGGTGAGACATGCCATCAAATCATCAGTGGGCCTGTTGCTACGAAAATTGTACTGCTTGTCATTGAAAAATTTTCGTGTTTCGAGATATTTCATTAGCTGGCGATTTATCAGCGTTTCCATGACCTTGGAAAGAAGGAACGTAAGTGCAACGGGTCTGTAGGAATAGAGAGAGGAAGATTCGCCTTTCTTAGGCACGGGCTGGACAAATGCTGTTTTCCATCTTCAGGAGAAGGGGGATATACCATCTGGACCAGCGGATTTGTGTATATTGAGATCTTTAAGTACCCTTGCTACTACACGAGTGCGAAAATGGATTCGTCCCATTGAACATTCGACGCGCTCAAGTGTAGGCGCAGACAAAGCACTATCTGGGAATGTTGAGCTGGCCACAAAATATGCAGCTAGCAGATTGGCCTTGTCTAAAGAGCTGACAGCTGGATGTCATTGTAAGTGAGCGTTGGGATGAAGGATGAGGCCGAATTTCTAATGGTTTTGACAAACGACCAAAAATGTTTACTATCTTTGGGACATTGTAGTATTTTTTGCCTCAGTTTTTGGTCGTATTAAAATTTAATATACTTCAGAAACACGTTGCAGTCATTCTTGACTCGTTTGAACTTTTTAGGGTTTTCCTCTGTCGGATTGGTCTTATAGGACTGAAAAAACATTTCTCTAACCCTGACAGCCCCTTTAAAGCTCGAGTCGTTCCATGCTTTTTCTTTTGGTTAAATAATCTTTAACCGATGATGCAAACAGGATCTCATTCCAAAGAGACTAGTGTCTGTGACAGCAGCGGCATCCACGTCCCTATCATGGAAACATAACGACCATTTAAATTCCTAAAGTAGCTCTTAAGTCCGCTCCAATTGGCTTTCTCGTATTGCCATACGGTTCTTTTAGGAATCTTTTCTCTAACTGTGTGGTCGGTCCGACGAGCCTAGAGGGGCTAACGCATTGATCTTGTATTTGCCAGGGTTAGAACTTAATACAGGTCCAGTGTGTTAGAGGTATAACTATCAACGTCTGGTATTCGTGTGGGCTCATTTACAATCTGGAATTTACTTTCCGCAGCGAGAATCTCAACACACCGTCCTTGTTGTCTGTCCACAATATCGAAGCCACCCAGAATTGTGTATCGAAATCGCCCGTAATAACGACTTTAGTATAAGTATACGTGGACACAATTCTTTGTATGAAGGCAGACAGCGCATCAAACTCGTTAAAGGTCGAATTGCTGTCCTTCTGTAAATGAAGCAGTAATGGATAATGTGCTTACGGAGATAGAATTTTGACCACATGAAATTGAATTCCGGATTGGAACATGGACTACATTGTTGTGGAGTTTGAAACAGCAAAGTGATCTGAGAGATGTGGGCGGGGATCTGCCTGTATTACACTAAGTGCCAAAACAGCTGGTCTGTATTTACAGACGTGGACGTACGCAGAAAAGTGGTTACTTTTAAGCCCACGAACATTGGCTGTATCCATTCTTAATTCCCGAGTCATTATAAAAAAAAGTCAACCACAAAAAACACAAACACTTACACCTTAAGTTGCTGCTATATGCTGATACATCATTTTAAAATTTTTTGTTTATAGATGCCGAGCAACAACCTTCTATCGTTGCCTCATTCAGCACTTTTTTATAAATTAAACGGATGCGAATATCAATAGCATTTCCGTTTGCATTGATAGCATTTTCTTAAAAATAATTAAAACACAGCTTTATTCTATACTCCTGAACGCGTCGTTGTCTGGTAAACAGTTGTGGAAGAACCTCAAGCAGATTGGCGTACCTAAGCAAAAGAGTAGCCTTCCTGACAATGTCGATGGTAACGCACTCAACAAAAACTTTGTGTCGTATTCCCCTCCGATTGCTTATCCTCCCCCTTATGGTCCTAACCTCAACATCAGCACCAGTTCAACGCCTTTCGAAAACTTCGAGTTTTCTGCTATAGAGCAGGTGGATGTGGTGGAGTGTCTACTTTGCATTAAATCTAACTCAGTCGGAGTAGATGAAATGTACCCCAAGTTTATTAAGGTAATTCTTCCCACAATATTACCGTACGTTACATATATATTTAATCATATATTAACTACGAGTGTGTTTCCGTCAGTATGGAAGAAATCCAAAATCTTACCTATTCCTAAGAACGCTACAGGTAATGACTTTCGGCCAATAGCGATACTTTCATTCTTATCTAAAGTCTTCGAAAAAATTATGCAGAAACAAATAAATATGTATCTTAACGTGAAGAACCTATTGACATCTAAACAATCCGGCCTCCACGCTAAACATGACGCAACTTAGATAATGATCAGCTAACGTTTCTAGCCCTCCTTGATTTCCCAAAGGCATTCGATACCGTCAACCACGCTATACTATGCGATAAACTCTCAAGCAAATTCCAGTTTTCCCTTTCAGCGGTGAGACTTTTGGCTATCTCGTAGGTCGTCACCAAGCAGTATTTGTGACTGGTGGAGTGTCCAATTTTCTTCCCAATTCCTGTGGAGTGCCACAGGGTCTATATTGGGACCCCTCTTGTTCTCATTATATGTTAACGAGCTACCTTCCATTGTCACAAGTTCCTCCGTTGAAATGTATGCCGATGACACCGAATTACACAACAGCTTTTCACTTGACTCGATCGACCTTTGGGTTCGCCAGTTAAACTCTGACTTGGAAAAAATTTTTAACTGGTCGCAACAGAATCTGCTGATGATGAACCCCAGAAAGTCAAAGTGCATTGTCATATCGAGGAAAGCCTTAAACACCTCCCAATCTGCGGCAAAGTACATGGTATCCTTCGCTTCCTGTGGGCAACTCAAACCTTCACTCGGATAAAAAAAAGAATTCTTCTCACTAATTTAATTATAACTTAGTGGGGGCTAACACCCTCATTTATTTCGCTTAATGCAAGCTTAAACTAACTTAAAAACTAACAAGAGTAAGGGTTAGGAAGTAAGGGAGTGGTGGAGGGGATCAAATTGAAGACGAGAAGTGCTCAGGTTAAAATTAAAAAGGAGGAGGTTTGAGTTGACCTTACGTAGCATGCGGGAGATTTGTTCGTTAGAGCCATAAGAGGTGCGGTGGGTTGCAATATAGGAGAAACGAGGACAGCGTAAATTACGAGGGTTAGTGTTGAAGGAAATAGAATTGTAAAGGGAAGCGCAGTCCACAGAACCGGAAAGCAGTCGATGAATGAAGGGAATGTCAGCTGCTACGTCTCTGCGTTTTTCTAGGGTATTCAGGTTAAGAAGTTTGAGGCGGTCGCGATAGGGCAGTATTTTTTTTTTTTTTTTTTTTTTTTTAAATGAGCGCGCGCTCAAGGGGTTTGAGTACCCTTAAGGTGATTGTACACAGCGCGGGCAAGGGAAATTTAGGGAGGAAGAAAAGAGAGGTACCGATGTACATTGTTTTTAAATGTTTGCAAGTTATAACGACCAGGAAATACAGAGATCGGCAGGGCATTCCATAAGCGAGATGTACGGCTTAGGAACGAATCACGATATTTTAGAGTACGTCCGAAAATGGGCTTGAGGGTATACTGATGAGCATTCATAGCGAGACGGGTGTTACGGTTGAAAGTTTGAATGGGCGGAATGCTACTGGCGATTTCAGTGGAGCACTGGTGGTGGAAGTAGCGATAAAACAAAGTGAGACACGAGACATTTCGTCGGTGTTCGAGGGTGTCCATTGATTGACTGATATTAGTATCGTCAATAAGTTTTATCGCACGGTTTTGAACCCTGGGGCACACCAGCATTTATTTTGTGAATATCAGACTTGAAACCGTCCAAGACAACTTGAATTGAACGTTCCGAAAGGTAATTTCTAATCCATTGAAGAAGAGAGTCGTCGATCCCAAATGCACGCATTTTCGACAAAAGAGCCTGATGCCAAACTCTGTCAAATGCCTTAGAAATATCAAGTGCAACTATCTTGCTTTCGCCAGATTGATGTACGCTTTGGTTCCACTTTTCGGTGAGACATGCCATCAAATCACCAGTGGACCTGTTGCTACGAAAACCGTACTGCCGGTCATTGAGAAGTTTTCGTGTTTCGAGATATTTCATGAGCTGACGATTTATCAGTGTTTCCATGACCTTGGAAAGAAGGGACGTAAGTGCAATGGGTCTGTAGGAGGAGAGAGAAGATGATTCGCCTTTTTTAGGGACGGGCTGGACAAATGCTGTTTTCCATCTGCTCGGGAAGAGTCCTAAAGTGTAGGATTGATGAAAAAGCTTACGCAGTGGTTTTGCCAGCGAGGAAGAACACCTCTTCAGAAGAAGGGGAGATATACCATCTGGACCAGCGGATTTATGTATGTTGAGATTCTTAAGTACTCTTGCTACTACACGAGTGCGAAAGTAGATTCGTCCCATTGAAGATTCGACGCACTCAAGTGTAGGCGGAGACAAAGCACAATCTGGGAGTGTTGAGCTGGCCGCAAAGTGTGCAGCAAGCAGATTGGCCTTATTCGTTCTAATTGACTATGCTGGTATTAATAAAAGAAACTTTGCTGTCCGTATCTAATAGAAATTTCAAGTTTTTATTGTTTACACTTTGAATATTACTGGAGGGAGCGCTATGCTGTGATTGTTTAAATCTATGTTTCCGACTGATTTTCTAAATTGTTGGGAAATTTGAATCATCTATGTGGGATTCCAGTTGGGTAGATGTCACAATTTATCTTTTTAACAAATGCAACGAAAAAAAAACACTGATTACTCGGTAATTTTATTATTTTATCTACTTCCTTTCTGGTTGCGTGCAGTTTGATGACTGACTCACCCTTATTGTAGTTAGAGTTAAGAGGGTAAGCAAGAGCATATGTGTGTGAAATAATTGTAGCGGCGTACTGATAGCGCTGTGGGTTGGTTGTGTGTGTCGTCATCACGTATTCCCACATTCGGCCCTCCAGCTACAGCAGCTTTCGTTCAGCATGGTCCTTCGTGGTCACCCATCTTTACCACCTCGTACCGGTCGTATTTCCAAACTTTCACTATTTTATATGGTCCAAGGAACTTAGGTCTCATCTTTAAACCTGGACCGCACTGGGTAGGACGTATAGCGACTAAATCGTTCACCTTGTAAATGATGGGAGTCTTTCGCTTCTTGTTGTAATAAAGCCGGTTCTCATGCTGGATTTTGTTGTTTTTAGCTTCTTCTCTCATCTTTTCTCTTCCGCCATCTAGTTCCTCGACTTCCTCTTGACGGAGAAAATCTTGAAACTTTCGTACAGATTGAACGTTCATCTCCCTTCCCGTCAGGATTTTAAACGGCGATATCTTGGTGCTCCTAGTGGACGTATTATTTATTATCTGCTGAGCTTTCGCAACTTGTTTATACCACTGCGTGGGATCTTCCAGATTAATCTAGTTAATAATGGAATTAGTATGCGGTTGACTCGTTCTACTTCACAGTTTTCACGTGCCACTCCGGTCGGGATGAGAGAGTCATTATTCCATTTCTTGTTTATAATTGCCGAATGCAACTGAAGTGAACGCTGTTTCTCTATTGGAGATAATTCTTGAAGGGTTTCAAACATAGCAGAGTTTTTTGTTTAAAGTAGCGCGCACCCAAGGGTTAAGGTAAAATGTTTACACACGATGCAGGCCAAGAAAATTAGCGAGAAAGAAAGATAGTTACCGATGTATTTTGGTTTTAAGTGTTTGAATGTTATAATGACTAGGAAATAGAGAGCTCGGCAGGGCATTCCACAATCGAGTTTCTCGGCTTGGGGGTATACTGATGAGCACATACTGAGGAAACCTAGACATTTCGCAACATTTTTGGCGACATCCAACGTAAGTTGTCATTGACACACATACCAAGAATGGAAAGTTTTTCTGTTTCGACGATGTAAGTGCCATTCATCGATAATAGCTGGGTTTTTAAATTTTGATTTACCGACAGCAGACAGCATTGCGTTTTGAAAGCACTAAACTCCACTCTGTTGATATTTCCCCAATTGGTAATGCTGTTAATATCGGAATTTAATGAGCTTAACATACGCTGCCGTTCCCGTTCTACTGCGGAAGAGCATCGACTTAAGTCCAGAAATTTTGTCTTCGGCAAAATTAATTTTTGGATTAGAAGTGACAAAATTGAAAAGAATGTCGGAGACAGAACGGTGCGCTGGGGCACACCAACATTTAATTTGCGAATATTAGACTTGAAACCATTGAAGAAACTTGAAATGAGCGTTTCGAAATGCATTTTCGACAAGAGAGCCTGATGTCAAACTCTTTCAAATGCCATACAAATGCCATACAAATATCGAGTGCAACTATCTTGATTTCGCCAGACTGATGTATGGTTCCATTTGTCGGTGAGACATGCCATCAAATCATCAGTGGGCCTGTTGCTACGAAAACTGTACTGCTTGTCATTGAAAAATTTTCGTGTTTCGAGATATTTCATTAGCTGGCGATTTATCAGCGTTTCCATGACCTTGGAAAGAAGGAACGTAAGTGCAACGGGTCTGTAGGAATAGAGAGAGGAAGATTCGCCTTTCTTAGGCACGGGCTGGACAAATGCTGTTTTCCATCTTCAGGAGAAGGGGGATATACCATCTGGACCAGCGGATTTGTGTATATTGAGATCTTTAAGTACCCTTGCTACTACACGAGTGCGAAAATGGATTCGTCCCATTGAACATTCGACGCGCTCAAGTGTAGGCGCAGACAAAGCACTATCTGGGAATGTTGAGCTGGCCACAAAATATGCAGCTAGCAGATTGGCCTTGTCTAAAGAGCTGACAGCTGGATGTCATTGTAAGTGAGCGTTGGGATGAAGGATGAGGCCGAATTTCTAATGGTTTTGACAAACGACCAAAAATGTTTACTATCTTTGGGACATTGTAGTATTTTTTGCCTCAGTTTTTGGTCGTATTAAAATTTAATATACTTCAGAAACACGTTGCAGTCATTCTTGACTCGTTTGAACTTTTTAGGGTTTTCCTCTGTCGGATTGGTCTTATAGGACTGAAAAAACATTTCTCTAACCCTGACAGCCCCTTTAAAGCTCGAGTCGTTCCATGCTTTTTCTTTTGGTTAAATAATCTTTAACCGATGATGCAAACAGGATCTCATTCCAAAGAGACTAGTGTTTGTGACAGCAGCGGCATCCACGTCCCTATCATGGAAACATAACGACCATTTAAATTCCTAAAGTAGCTCTTAAGTCCGCTCCAATTGGCTTTCTCGTATTGCCATACGGTTCTTTTAGGAATCTTTTCTCTAACTGTGTGGTCGGTCCGACGAGCCTAGAGGGGCTAACGCATTGATCTTGTATTTGCCAGGGTTAGAACTTAATACAGGTCCAGTGTGTTAGAGGTATAACTATCAACGTCTGGTATTCGTGTGGGCTCATTTACAATCTGGAATTTACTTTCCGCAGCGAGAATCTCAACACACCGTCCTTGTTGTCTGTCCACAATATCGAAGCCACCCAGAATTGTGTATCGAAATCGCCCGTAATAACGACTTTAGTATAAGTATACGTGGACACAATTCTTTGTATGAAGGCAGACAGCGCATCAAACTCGTTAAAGGTCGAATTGCTGTCCTTCTGTAAATGAAGCAGTAATGGATAATGTGCTTACGGAGATAGAATTTTGACCACATGAAATTGAATTCCGGATTGGAACATGGACTACATTGTTGTGGAGTTTGAAACAGCAAAGTGATCTGAGAGATGTGGGCGGGGATCTGCCTGTATTACACTAAGTGCCAAAACAGCTGGTCTGTATTTACAGACGTGGACGTACGCAGAAAAGTGGTTACTTTTAAGCCCACGAACATTGGCTGTATCCATTCTTAATTCCCGAGTCATTATAAAAAAAAGTCAACCACAAAAAACACAAACACTTACACCTTAAGTTGCTGCTATATGCTGATACATCATTTTAAAATTTTTTGTTTATAGATGCCGAGCAACAACCTTCTATCGTTGCCTCATTCAGCACTTTTTTATAAATTAAACGGATGCGAATATCAATAGCATTTCCGTTTGCATTGATAGCATTTTCTTAAAAATAATTAAAACACAGCTTTATTCTATACTCCTGAACGCGTCGTTG
Organism: Volucella bombylans; assembly: GCA_949129095.1. Lineage (NCBI taxonomy): Eukaryota > Metazoa > Arthropoda > Insecta > Diptera > Syrphidae > Volucella > Volucella bombylans. The sequence continues at coordinate 59,333,827 of OX422141.1, forward strand.
TCTGGTAAACAGTTGTGGAAGAACCTCAAGCAGATTGGCGTACCTAAGCAAAAGAGTAGCCTTCCTGACAATGTCGATGGTAACGCACTCAACAAAAACTTTGTGTCGTATTCCCCTCCGATTGCTTATCCTCCCCCTTATGGTCCTAACCTCAACATCAGCACCAGTTCAACGCCTTTCGAAACCTTCGAGTTTTCTGCTATAGAGCAGGTGGATGTGGTGGAGTGTCTACTTTGCATTAAATCTAACTCAGTCGGAGTAGATGAAATGTACCCCAAGTTTATTAAGGTAATTCTTCCCACAATATTACCGTACGTTACATATATATTTAATCATATATTAACTACGAGTGTGTTTCCGTCAGTATGGAAGAAATCCAAAATCTTACCTATTCCTAAGAACGCTACAGGTAATGACTTTCGGCCAATAGCGATACTTTCATTCTTATCTAAAGTCTTCGAAAAAATTATGCAGAAACAAATAAATATGTATCTTAACGTGAAGAACCTATTGACATCTAAACAATCCGGCCTCCACGCTAAACATGACGCAACTTAGATAATGATCAGCTAACGTTTCTAGCCCTCCTTGATTTCCCAAAGGCATTCGATACCGTCAACCACGCTATACTATGCGATAAACTCTCAAGCAAATTCCAGTTTTCCCTTTCAGCGGTGAGACTTTTGGCTATCTCGTAGGTCGTCACCAAGCAGTATTTGTGACTGGTGGAGTGTCCAATTTTCTTCCCAATTCCTGTGGAGTGCCACAGGGTCTATATTGGGACCCCTCTTGTTCTCATTATATGTTAACGAGCTACCTTCCATTGTCACAAGTTCCTCCGTTGAAATGTATGCCGATGACACCGAATTACACAACAGCTTTTCACTTGACTCGATCGACCTTTGGGTTCGCCAGTTAAACTCTGACTTGGAAAAAATTTTTAACTGGTCGCAACAGAATCTGCTGATGATGAACCCCAGAAAGTCAAAGTGCATTGTCATATCGAGGAAAGCCTTAAACACCTCCCAATCTGCGGCAAAGTACATGGTATCCTTCGCTTCCTGTGGGCAACTCAAACCTTCACTCGGATAAAAAAAAGAATTCTTCTCACTAATTTAATTATAACTTAGTGGGGGCTAACACCCTCATTTATTTCGCTTAATGCAAGCTTAAACTAACTTAAAAACTAACAAGAGTAAGGGTTAGGAAGTAAGGGAGTGGTGGAGGGGATCAAATTGAAGACGAGAAGTGCTCAGGTTAAAATTAAAAAGGAGGAGGTTTGAGTTGACCTTACGTAGCATGCGGGAGATTTGTTCGTTAGAGCCATAAGAGGTGCGGTGGGTTGCAATATAGGAGAAACGAGGACAGCGTAAATTACGAGGGTTAGTGTTGAAGGAAATAGAATTGTAAAGGGAAGCGCAGTCCACAGAACCGGAAAGCAGTCGATGAATGAAGGGAATGTCAGCTGCTACGTCTCTGCGTTTTTCTAGGGTATTCAGGTTAAGAAGTTTGAGGCGGTCGCGATAGGGCAGTATTTTTTTTTTTTTTTTTTTTTTTTTAAATGAGCGCGCGCTCAAGGGGTTTGAGTACCCTTAAGGTGATTATACACAGCGCGGGCAAGGGAAATTTAGGGAGGAAGAAAAGAGAGGTACCGATGTACATTGTTTTTAAATGTTTGCAAGTTATAACGACCAGGAAATACAGAGATCGGCAGGGCATTCCATAAGCGAGATGTACGGCTTAGGAACGAATCACGATATTTTAGAGTACGTCCGAAAATGGGCTTGAGGGTATACTGATGAGCATTCATAGCGAGACGGGTGTTACGGTTGAAAGTTTGAATGGGCGGAATGCTACTGGCGATTTCAGTGGAGCACTGGTGGTGGAAGTAGCGATAAATCAAAGTGAGACACGAGACATTTCGTCGGTGTTCGAGGGTGTCCATTGATTGACTGATATTAGTATCGTCAATAAGTTTTATCGCACGGTTTTGAATCCTATCTAGCAGGTGCAGAGATGTTTTAGGAGCACCTGACCAGATGTGGGAGTTGTACTCCAATTTTGGGCGGATGAATGCCTTATATATTGAGGCCAGATCAGAGGGGGTAAAATATTTCTTACATCGCTTGAGGAAACCTAGACATTTCGCAGCATTTTTGGCGACATCAAATATGTGGTCATTCCAACGTAAGTTGTCATTAACACACATACCGAGAATGGAAAGTTTTTCGGTTTCGACGATGCAAGTGCCATTCATAGATAATGGCTGGGTGTTTAAATTTCGCTTTAAAGACAGCAGACAGCATTGTGTTTTGGAAGCATTAAATTCCACTCTATTGATAGTTCCCCAATTGGTTATGCTGTTGATATCGGAATTTAATGAGCTTAGCATACGCTGCCGTTCTCGTACTACAGCCGAAGAGCAGGGCCGTGAGTCCGGGAACGAATATGAAAAGCAGAGAGTACTGTCATCAGCAAAGGAATATATTGGATTAGAAGTAGCAGACAAGAGATAGTTAATGAAAATTAAAAAGAGTGTCGGTGACAGAACAGAACCCTGGGGCACACCAGCATTTATTTTGTGAATATCAGACTTGAAACCGTCCAAGACAACTTGAATTGAACGTTCCGAAAGGTAATTTCTAATCCATTGAAGAAGAGAGTCGTCGATCCCAAATGCACGCATTTTCGACAAAAGAGCCTGATGCCAAACTCTGTCAAATGCCTTAGAAATATCAAGTGCAACTATCTTGCTTTCGCCAGATTGATGTACGCTTTGGTTCCACTTTTCGGTGAGACATGCCATCAAATCACCAGTGGACCTGTTGCTACGAAAACCGTACTGCCGGTCATTGAGAAGTTTTCGTGTTTCGAGATATTTCATGAGCTGACGATTTATCAGTGTTTCCATGACCTTGGAAAGAAGGGACGTAAGTGCAATGGGTCTGTAGGAGGAGAGAGAAGATGATTCGCCTTTTTTAGGGACGGGCTGGACAAATGCTGTTTTCCATCTGCTCGGGAAGAGTCCTAAAGTGTAGGATTGATGAAAAAGCTTACGCAGTGGTTTTGCCAGCGAGGAAGAACACCTCTTCAGAAGAAGGGGAGATATACCATCTGGACCAGCGGATTTATGTATGTTGAGATTCTTAAGTACTCTTGCTACTACACGAGTGCGAAAGTAGATTCGTCCCATTGAAGATTCGACGCACTCAAGTGTAGGCGGAGACAAAGCACAATCTGGGAGTGTTGAGCTGGCCGCAAAGTGTGCAGCAAGCAGATTGGCCTTATTCGTTCTAATTGACTATGCTGGTATTAATAAAAGAAACTTTGCTGTCCGTATCTAATAGAAATTTCAAGTTTTTATTGTTTACACTTTGAATATTACTGGAGGGAGCGCTATGCTGTGATTGTTTAAATCTATGTTTCCGACTGATTTTCTAAATTGTTGGGAAATTTGAATCATCTATGTGGGATTCCAGTTGGGTAGATGTCACAATTTATCTTTTTAACAAATGCAACGAAAAAAAAACACTGATTACTCGGTAATTTTATTATTTTATCTACTTCCTTTCTGGTTGCGTGCAGTTTGATGACTGACTCACCCTTATTGTAGTTAGAGTTAAGAGGGTAAGCAAGAGCATATGTGTGTGAAATAATTGTAGCGGCGTACTGATAGCGCTGTGGGTTGGCTGTGTGTGTCGTCATCACGTATTCCCACATTCGGCCCTCCAGCTACAGCAGCTTTCGTTCAGCATGGTCCTTCGTGGTCACCCATCTTTACCACCTCGTACCGGTCGTATTTCCAAACTTTCACTATTTTATATGGTCCAAGGAACTTAGGTCTCATCTTTAAACCTGGACCGCACTGGGTAGGACGTATAGCGACTAAATCGTTCACCTTGTAAATGATGGGAGTCTTTCGCTTCTTGTTGTAATAAAGCCGGTTCTCATGCTGGATTTTGTTGTTTTTAGCTTCTTCTCTCATCTTTTCTCTTCCGCCATCTAGTTCCTCGACTTCCTCTTGACGGAGAAAATCTTGAAACTTTCGTACAGATTGAACGTTCATCTCCCTTCCCGTCAGGATTTTAAACGGCGATATCTTGGTGCTCCTAGTGGACGTATTATTTATTATCTGCTGAGCTTTCGCAACTTGTTTATACCACTGCGTGGGATCTTCCAGATTAATCTAGTTAATAATGGAATTAGTATGCGGTTGACTCGTTCTACTTCACAGTTTTCACGTGCCACTCCGGTCGGGATGAGAGAGTCATTATTCCATTTCTTGTTTATAATTGCCGAATGCAACTGAAGTGAACGCTGTTTCTCTATTGGAGATAATTCTTGAAGGGTTTCAAACATAGCAGAGTTTTTTGTTTAAAGTAGCGCGCACCCAAGGGTTAAGGTAAAATGTTTACACACGATGCAGGCCAAGAAAATTAGCGAGAAAGAAAGATAGTTACCGATGTATTTTGGTTTTAAGTGTTTGAATGTTATAATGACTAGGAAATAGAGAGCTCGGCAGGGCATTCCACAATCGAGTTTCTCGGCTTGGGGGTATACTGATGAGCACATACTGAGGAAACCTAGACATTTCGCAACATTTTTGGCGACATCCAACGTAAGTTGTCATTGACACACATACCAAGAATGGAAAGTTTTTCTGTTTCGACGATGTAAGTGCCATTCATCGATAATAGCTGGGTTTTTAAATTTTGATTTACCGACAGCAGACAGCATTGCGTTTTGAAAGCACTAAACTCCACTCTGTTGATATTTCCCCAATTGGTAATGCTGTTAATATCGGAATTTAATGAGCTTAACATACGCTGCCGTTCCCGTTCTACTGCGGAAGAGCATCGACTTAAGTCCAGAAATTTTGTCTTCGGCAAAATTAATTTTTGGATTAGAAGTGACAAAATTGAAAAGAATGTCGGAGACAGAACGGTGCGCTGGGGCACACCAACATTTAATTTGCGAATATTAGACTTGAAACCATTGAAGAAACTTGAAATGAGCGTTTCGAAATGCATTTTCGACAAGAGAGCCTGATGTCAAACTCTTTCAACTATCTTGATTTCGCCAGACTGATGTATGGTTCCATTTGTCGGTGAGACATGCCATCAAATCATCAGTGGGCCTGTTGCTACGAAAACTGTACTGCTTGTCATTGAAAAATTTTCGTGTTTCGAGATATTTCATTAGCTGGCGATTTATCAGCGTTTCCATGACCTTGGAAAGAAGGAACGTAAGTGCAACGGGTCTGTAGGAATAGAGAGAGGAAGATTCGCCTTTCTTAGGCACGGGCTGGACAAATGCTGTTTTCCATCTTCAGGAGAAGGGGGATATACCATCTGGACCAGCGGATTTGTGTATATTGAGATCTTTAAGTACCCTTGCTACTACACGAGTGCGAAAATGGATTCGTCCCATTGAACATTCGACGCGCTCAAGTGTAGGCGCAGACAAAGCACTATCTGGGAATGTTGAGCTGGCCACAAAATATGCAGCTAGCAGATTGGCCTTGTCTAAAGAGCTGACAGCTGGATGTCATTGTAAGTGAGCGTTGGGATGAAGGATGAGGCCGAATTTCTAATGGTTTTGACAAACGACCAAAAATGTTTACTATCTTTGGGACATTGTAGTATTTTTTGCCTCAGTTTTTGGTCGTATTAAAATTTAATATACTTCAGAAACACGTTGCAGTCATTCTTGACTCGTTTGAACTTTTTAGGGTTTTCCTCTGTCGGATTGGTCTTATAGGACTGAAAAAACATTTCTCTAACCCTGACAGCCCCTTTAAAGCTCGAGTCGTTCCATGCTTTTTCTTTTGGTTAAATAATCTTTAACCGATGATGCAAACAGGATCTCATTCCAAAGAGACTAGTGTCTGTGACAGCAGCGGCATCCACGTCCCTATCATGGAAACATAACGACCATTTAAATTCCTAAAGTAGCTCTTAAGTCCGCTCCAATTGGCTTTCTCGTATTGCCATACGGTTCTTTTAGGAATCTTTTCTCTAACTGTGTGGTCGGTCCGACGAGCCTAGAGGGGCTAACGCATTGATCTTGTATTTGCCAGGGTTAGAACTTAATACAGGTCCAGTGTGTTAGAGGTATAACTATCAACGTCTGGTATTCGTGTGGGCTCATTTACAATCTGGAATTTACTTTCCGCAGCGAGAATCTCAACACACCGTCCTTGTTGTCTGTCCACAATATCGAAGCCACCCAGAATTGTGTATCGAAATCGCCCGTAATAACGACTTTAGTATAAGTATACGTGGACACAATTCTTTGTATGAAGGCAGACAGCGCATCAAACTCGTTAAAGGTCGAATTGCTGTCCTTCTGTAAATGAAGCAGTAATGGATAATGTGCTTACGGAGATAGAATTTTGACCACATGAAATTGAATTCCGGATTGGAACATGGACTACATTGTTGTGGAGTTTGAAACAGCAAAGTGATCTGAGAGATGTGGGCGGGGATCTGCCTGTATTACACTAAGTGCCAAAACAGCTGGTCTGTATTTACAGACGTGGACGTACGCAGAAAAGTGGTTACTTTTAAGCCCACGAACATTGGCTGTATCCATTCTTAATTCCCGAGTCATTATAAAAAAAAGTCAACCACAAAAAACACAAACACTTACACCTTAAGTTGCTGCTATATGCTGATACATCATTTTAAAATTTTTTGTTTATAGATGCCGAGCAACAACCTTCTATCGTTGCCTCATTCAGCACTTTTTTATAAATTAAACGGATGCGAATATCAATAGCATTTCCGTTTGCATTGATAGCATTTTCTTAAAAATAATTAAAACACAGCTTTATTCTATACTCCTGAACGCGTCGTTGTCTGGTAAACAGTTGTGGAAGAACCTCAAGCAGATTGGCGTACCTAAGCAAAAGAGTAGCCTTCCTGACAATGTCGATGGTAACGCACTCAACAAAAACTTTGTGTCGTATTCCCCTCCGATTGCTTATCCTCCCCCTTATGGTCCTAACCTCAACATCAGCACCAGTTCAACGCCTTTCGAAAACTTCGAGTTTTCTGCTATAGAGCAGGTGGATGTGGTGGAGTGTCTACTTTGCATTAAATCTAACTCAGTCGGAGTAGATGAAATGTACCCCAAGTTTATTAAGGTAATTCTTCCCACAATATTACCGTACGTTACATATATATTTAATCATATATTAACTACGAGTGTGTTTCCGTCAGTATGGAAGAAATCCAAAATCTTACCTATTCCTAAGAACGCTACAGGTAATGACTTTCGGCCAATAGCGATACTTTCATTCTTATCTAAAGTCTTCGAAAAAATTATGCAGAAACAAATAAATATGTATCTTAACGTGAAGAACCTATTGACATCTAAACAATCCGGCCTCCACGCTAAACATGACGCAACTTAGATAATGATCAGCTAACGTTTCTAGCCCTCCTTGATTTCCCAAAGGCATTCGATACCGTCAACCACGCTATACTATGCGATAAACTCTCAAGCAAATTCCAGTTTTCCCTTTCAGCGGTGAGACTTTTGGCTATCTCGTAGGTCGTCACCAAGCAGTATTTGTGACTGGTGGAGTGTCCAATTTTCTTCCCAATTCCTGTGGAGTGCCACAGGGTCTATATTGGGACCCCTCTTGTTCTCATTATATGTTAACGAGCTACCTTCCATTGTCACAAGTTCCTCCGTTGAAATGTATGCCGATGACACCGAATTACACAACAGCTTTTCACTTGACTCGATCGACCTTTGGGTTCGCCAGTTAAACTCTGACTTGGAAAAAATTTTTAACTGGTCGCAACAGAATCTGCTGATGATGAACCCCAGAAAGTCAAAGTGCATTGTCATATCGAGGAAAGCCTTAAACACCTCCCAATCTGCGGCAAAGTACATGGTATCCTTCGCTTCCTGTGGGCAACTCAAACCTTCACTCGGATAAAAAAAAGAATTCTTCTCACTAATTTAATTATAACTTAGTGGGGGCTAACACCCTCATTTATTTCGCTTAATGCAAGCTTAAACTAACTTAAAAACTAACAAGAGTAAGGGTTAGGAAGTAAGGGAGTGGTGGAGGGGATCAAATTGAAGACGAGAAGTGCTCAGGTTAAAATTAAAAAGGAGGAGGTTTGAGTTGACCTTACGTAGCATGCGGGAGATTTGTTCGTTAGAGCCATAAGAGGTGCGGTGGGTTGCAATATAGGAGAAACGAGGACAGCGTAAATTACGAGGGTTAGTGTTGAAGGAAATAGAATTGTAAAGGGAAGCGCAGTCCACAGAACCGGAAAGCAGTCGATGAATGAAGGGAATGTCAGCTGCTACGTCTCTGCGTTTTTCTAGGGTATTCAGGTTAAGAAGTTTGAGGCGGTCGCGATAGGGCAGTATTTTTTTTTTTTTTTTTTTTTTTTATTTAAATGAGCGCGCGCTCAAGGGGTTTGAGTACCCTTAAGGTGATTGTACACAGCGCGGGCAAGGGAAATTTAGGGAGGAAGAAAAGAGAGGTACCGATGTACATTGTTTTTAAATGTTTGCAAGTTATAACGACCAGGAAATACAGAGATCGGCAGGGCATTCCATAAGCGAGATGTACGGCTTAGGAACGAATCACGATATTTTAGAGTACGTCCGAAAATGGGCTTGAGGGTATACTGATGAGCATTCATAGCGAGACGGGTGTTACGGTTGAAAGTTTGAATGGGCGGAATGCTACTGGCGATTTCAGTGGAGCACTGGTGGTGGAAGTAGCGATAAAACAAAGTGAGACACGAGACATTTCGTCGGTGTTCGAGGGTGTCCATTGATTGACTGATATTAGTATCGTCAATAAGTTTTATCGCACGGTTTTGAATCCTATCTAGCAGGTGCAGAGATGTTTTAGGAGCACCTGACCAGATGTGGGAGTTGTACTCCAATTTTGGGCGGATGAATGCCTTATATATTGAGGCCAGATCAGAGGGGGTAAAATATTTCTTACATCGCTTGAGGAAACCTAGACATTTCGCAGCATTTTTGGCGACATCAAATATGTGGTCATTCAAACGTAAGTTGTCATTAACACACATACCGAGAATGGAAAGTTTTTCGGTTTCGACGATGCAAGTGCCATTCATAGATAATGGCTGGGTGTTTAAATTTCGCTTTAAAGACAGCAGACAGCATTGTGTTTTGGAAGCATTAAATTCCACTCTATTGATAGTTCCCCAATTGGTTATGCTGTTGATATCGGAATTTAATGAGCTTAGCATACGCTGCCGTTCTCGTACTACAGCCGAAGAGCAGGGCCGTGAGTCCGGGAACGAATATGAAAAGCAGAGAGTACTGTCATCAGCAAAGGAATATATTGGATTAGAAGTAGCAGACAAGAGATCGTTAATGAAAATTAAAAAGAGTGTCGGTGACAGAACAGAACCCTGGGGCACACCAGCATTTATTTTGTGAATATCAGACTTGAAACCGTCCAAGACAACTTGAATTGAACGTTCCGAAAGGTAATTTCTAATCCATTGAAGAAGAGAGTCGTCGATCCCAAATGCACGCATTTTCGACAAAAGAGCCTGATGCCAAACTCTGTCAAATGCCTTAGAAATATCAAGTGCAACTATCTTGCTTTCGCCAGATTGATGTACGCTTTGGTTCCACTTTTCGGTGAGACATGCCATCAAATCACCAGTGGACCTGTTGCTACGAAAACCGTACTGCCGGTCATTGAGAAGTTTTCGTGTTTCGAGATATTTCATGAGCTGACGATTTATCAGTGTTTCCATGACCTTGGAAAGAAGGGACGTAAGTGCAATGGGTCTGTAGGAGGAGAGAGAAGATGATTCGCCTTTTTTAGGGACGGGCTGGACAAATGCTGTTTTCCATCTGCTCGGGAAGAGTCCTAAAGTGTAGGATTGATGAAAAAGCTTACGCAGTGGTTTTGCCAGCGAGGAAGAACACCTCTTCAGAAGAAGGGGAGATATACCATCTGGACCAGCGGATTTATGTATGTTGAGATTCTTAAGTACTCTTGCTACTACACGAGTGCGAAAGTAGATTCGTCCCATTGAAGATTCGACGCACTCAAGTGTAGGCGGAGACAAAGCACAATCTGGGAGTGTTGAGCTGGCCGCAAAGTGTGCAGCAAGCAGATTGGCCTTATTCGTTCTAATTGACTATGCTGGTATTAATAAAAGAAACTTTGCTGTCCGTATCTAATAGAAATTTCAAGTTTTTATTGTTTACACTTTGAATATTACTGGAGGGAGCGCTATGCTGTGATTGTTTAAATCTATGTTTCCGACTGATTTTCTAAATTGTTGGGAAATTTGAATCATCTATGTGGGATTCCAGTTGGGTAGATGTCACAATTTATCTTTTTAACAAATGCAACGAAAAAAAAACACTGATTACTCGGTAATTTTATTATTTTATCTACTTCCTTTCTGGTTGCGTGCAGTTTGATGACTGACTCACCCTTATTGTAGTTAGAGTTAAGAGGGTAAGCAAGAGCATATGTGTGTGAAATAATTGTAGCGGCGTACTGATAGCGCTGTGGGTTGGCTGTGTGTGTCGTCATCACGTATTCCCACATTCGGCCCTCCAGCTACAGCAGCTTTCGTTCAGCATGGTCCTTCGTGGTCACCCATCTTTACCACCTCGTACCGGTCGTATTTCCAAACTTTCACTATTTTATATGGTCCAAGGAACTTAGGTCTCATCTTTAAACCTGGACCGCACTGGGTAGGACGTATAGCGACTAAATCGTTCACCTTGTAAATGATGGGAGTCTTTCGCTTCTTGTTGTAATAAAGCCGGTTCTCATGCTGGATTTTGTTGTTTTTAGCTTCTTCTCTCATCTTTTCTCTTCCGCCATCTAGTTCCTCGACTTCCTCTTGACGGAGAAAATCTTGAAACTTTCGTACAGATTGAACGTTCATCTCCCTTCCCGTCAGGATTTTAAACGGCGATATCTTGGTGCTCCTAGTGGACGTATTATTTATTATCTGCTGAGCTTTCGCAACTTGTTTATACCACTGCGTGGGATCTTCCAGATTAATCTAGTTAATAATGGAATTAGTATGCGGTTGACTCGTTCTACTTCACAGTTTTCACGTGCCACTCCGGTCGGGATGAGAGAGTCATTATTCCATTTCTTGTTTATAATTGCCGAATGCAACTGAAGTGAACGCTGTTTCTCTATTGGAGATAATTCTTGAAGGGTTTCAAACATAGCAGAGTTTTTTGTTTAAAGTAGCGCGCACCCAAGGGTTAAGGTAAAATGTTTACACACGATGCAGGCCAAGAAAATTAGCGAGAAAGAAAGATAGTTACCGATGTATTTTGGTTTTAAGTGTTTGAATGTTATAATGACTAGGAAATAGAGAGCTCGGCAGGGCATTCCACAATCGAGTTTCTCGGCTTGGGGGTATACTGATGAGCACATACTGAGGAAACCTAGACATTTCGCAACATTTTTGGCGACATCCAACGTAAGTTGTCATTGACACACATACCAAGAATGGAAAGTTTTTCTGTTTCGACGATGTAAGTGCCATTCATCGATAATAGCTGGGTTTTTAAATTTTGATTTACCGACAGCAGACAGCATTGCGTTTTGAAAGCACTAAACTCCACTCTGTTGATATTTCCCCAATTGGTAATGCTGTTAATATCGGAATTTAATGAGCTTAACATACGCTGCCGTTCCCGTTCTACTGCGGAAGAGCATCGACTTAAGTCCAGAAATTTTGTCTTCGGCAAAATTAATTTTTGGATTAGAAGTGACAAAATTGAAAAGAATGTCGGAGACAGAACGGTGCGCTGGGGCACACCAACATTTAATTTGCGAATATTAGACTTGAAACCATTGAAGAAACTTGAAATGAGCGTTTCGAAATGCATTTTCGACAAGAGAGCCTGATGTCAAACTCTTTCAAATGCCATACAAATGCCATACAAATATCGAGTGCAACTATCTTGATTTCGCCAGACTGATGTATGGTTCCATTTGTCGGTGAGACATGCCATCAAATCATCAGTGGGCCTGTTGCTACGAAAACTGTACTGCTTGTCATTGAAAAATTTTCGTGTTTCGAGATATTTCATTAGCTGGCGATTTATCAGCGTTTCCATGACCTTGGAAAGAAGGAACGTAAGTGCAACGGGTCTGTAGGAATAGAGAGAGGAAGATTCGCCTTTCTTAGGCACGGGCTGGACAAATGCTGTTTTCCATCTTCAGGAGAAGGGGGATATACCATCTGGACCAGCGGATTTGTGTATATTGAGATCTTTAAGTACCCTTGCTACTACACGAGTGCGAAAATGGATTCGTCCCATTGAACATTCGACGCGCTCAAGTGTAGGCGCAGACAAAGCACTATCTGGGAATGTTGAGCTGGCCACAAAATATGCAGCTAGCAGATTGGCCTTGTCTAAAGAGCTGACAGCTGGATGTCATTGTAAGTGAGCGTTGGGATGAAGGATGAGGCCGAATTTCTAATGGTTTTGACAAACGACCAAAAATGTTTACTATCTTTGGGACATTGTAGTATTTTTTGCCTCAGTTTTTGGTCGTATTAAAATTTAATATACTTCAGAAACACGTTGCAGTCATTCGTGACTCGTTTGAACTTTTTAGGGTTTTCCTCTGTCGGATTGGTCTTATAGGACTGAAAAAACATTTCTCTAACCCTGACAGCCCCTTTAAAGCTCGAGTCGTTCCATGCTTTTTCTTTTGGTTAAATAATCTTTAACCGATGATGCAAACAGGATCTCATTCCAAAGAGACTAGTGTCTGTGACAGCAGCGGCATCCACGTCCCTATCATGGAAACATAACGACCATTTAAATTCCTAAAGTAGCTCTTAAGTCCGCTCCAATTGGCTTTCTCGTATTGCCATACGGTTCTTTTAGGAATCTTTTCTCTAACTGTGTGGTCGGTCCGACGAGCCTAGAGGGGCTAACGCATTGATCTTGTATTTGCCAGGGTTAGAACTTAATACAGGTCCAGTGTGTTAGAGGTATAACTATCAACGTCTGGTATTCGTGTGGGCTCATTTACAATCTGGAATTTACTTTCCGCAGCGAGAATCTCAACACACCGTCCTTGTTGTCTGTCCACAATATCGAAGCCACCCAGAATTGTGTATCGAAATCGCCCGTAATAACGACTTTAGTATAAGTATACGTGGACACAATTCTTTGTATGAAGGCAGACAGCGCATCAAACTCGTTAAAGGTCGAATTGCTGTCCTTCTGTAAATGAAGCAGTAATGGATAATGTGCTTACGGAGATAGAATTTTGACCACATGAAATTGAATTCCGGATTGGAACATGGACTACATTGTTGTGGAGTTTGAAACAGCAAAGTGATCTGAGAGATGTGGGCGGGGATCTGCCTGTATTACACTAAGTGCCAAAACAGCTGGTCTGTATTTACAGACGTGGACGTACGCAGAAAAGTGGTTACTTTTAAGCCCACGAACATTGGCTGTATCCATTCTTAATTCCCGAGTCATTATAAAAAAAAGTCAACCACAAAAAACACAAACACTTACACCTTAAGTTGCTGCTATATGCTGATACATCATTTTAAAATTTTTTGTTTATAGATGCCGAGCAACAACCTTCTATCGTTGCCTCATTCAGCACTTTTTTATAAATTAAACGGATGCGAATATCAATAGCATTTCCGTTTGCATTGATAGCATTTTCTTAAAAATAATTAAAACACAGCTTTATTCTATACTCCTGAACGCGTCGTTGTCTGGTAAACAGTTGTGGAAGAACCTCAAGCAGATTGGCGTACCTAAGCAAAAGAGTAGCCTTCCTGACAATGTCGATGGTAACGCACTCAACAAAAACTTTGTGTCGTATTCCCCTCCGATTGCTTATCCTCCCCCTTATGGTCCTAACCTCAACATCAGCACCAGTTCAACGCCTTTCGAAACCTTCGAGTTTTCTGCTATAGAGCAGGTGGATGTGGTGGAGTGTCTACTTTGCATTAAATCTAACTCAGTCGGAGTAGATGAAATGTACCCCAAGTTTATTAAGGTAATTCTTCCCACAATATTACCGTACGTTACATATATATTTAATCATATATTAACTACGAGTGTGTTTCCGTCAGTATGGAAGAAATCCAAAATCTTACCTATTCCTAAGAACGCTACAGGTAATGACTTTCGGCCAATAGCGATACTTTCATTCTTATCTAAAGTCTTCGAAAAAATTATGCAGAAACAAATAAATATGTATCTTAACGTGAAGAACCTATTGACATCTAAACAATTCGGCCTCCACGCTAAACATGACGCAACTTAGATAATGATCAGCTAACGTTTCTAGCCCTCCTTGATTTCCCAAAGGCATTCGATACCGTCAACCATGCTATACTATGCGATAAACTCTCAAGCAAATTCCAGTTTTCCCTTTCAGCGGTGAGACTTTTGGCTATCTCGTAGGTCGTCACCAAGCAGTATTTGTGACTGGTGGAGTGTCCAATTTTCTTCCCAATTCCTGTGGAGTGCCACAGGGTCTATATTGGGACCCCTCTTGTTCTCATTATATGTTAACGAGCTACCTTCCATTGTCACAAGTTCCTCCGTTGAAATGTATGCCGATGACACCGAATTACACAACAGCTTTTCACTTGACTCGATCGACCTTTGGGTTCGCCAGTTAAACTCTGACTTGGAAAAAATTTTTAACTGGTCGCAACAGAATCTGCTGATGATGAACCCCAGAAAGTCAAAGTGCATTGTCATATCGAGGAAAGCCTTAAACACCTCCCAATCTGCGGCAAAGTACATGGTATCCTTCGCTTCCTGTGGGCAACTCAAACCTTCACTCGGATAAAAAAAAGAATTCTTCTCACTAATTTAATTATAACTTAGTGGGGGCTAACACCCTCATTTATTTCGCTTAATGCAAGCTTAAACTAACTTAAAAACTAACAAGAGTAAGGGTTAGGAAGTAAGGGAGTGGTGGAGGGGATCAAATTGAAGACGAGAAGTGCTCAGGTTAAAATTAAAAAGGAGGAGGTTTGAGTTGACCTTACGTAGCATGCGGGAGATTTGTTCGTTAGAGCCATAAGAGGTGCGGTGGGTTGCAATATAGGAGAAACGAGGACAGCGTAAATTACGAGGGTTAGTGTTGAAGGAAATAGAATTGTAAAGGGAAGCGCAGTCCACAGAACCGGAAAGCAGTCGATGAATGAAGGGAATGTCAGCTGCTACGTCTCTGCGTTTTTCTAGGGTATTCAGGTTAAGAAGTTTGAGGCGGTCGCGATAGGGCAGTATTTTTTTTTTTTTTTTTTTTTTTTTAAATGAGCGCGCGCTCAAGGGGTTTGAGTACCCTTAAGGTGATTGTACACAGCGCGGGCAAGGGAAATTTAGGGAGGAAGAAAAGAGAGGTACCGATGTACATTGTTTTTAAATGTTTGCAAGTTATAACGACCAGGAAATACAGAGATCGGCAGGGCATTCCATAAGCGAGATGTACGGCTTAGGAACGAATCACGATATTTTAGAGTACGTCCGAAAATGGGCTTGAGGGTATACTGATGAGCATTCATAGCGAGACGGGTGTTACGGTTGAAAGTTTGAATGGGCGGAATGCTACTGGCGATTTCAGTGGAGCACTGGTGGTGGAAGTAGCGATAAAACAAAGTGAGACACGAGACATTTCGTCGGTGTTCGAGGGTGTCCATTGATTGACTGATATTAGTATCGTCAATAAGTTTTATCGCACGGTTTTGAATCCTATCTAGCAGGTGCAGAGATGTTTTAGGAGCACCTGACCAGATGTGGGAGTTGTACTCCAATTTTGGGCGGATGAATGCCTTATATATTGAGGCCAGATCAGAGGGGGTAAAATATTTCTTACATCGCTTGAGGAAACCTAGACATTTCGCAGCATTTTTGGCGACATCAAATATGTGGTCATTCCAACGTAAGTTGTCATTAACACACATACCGAGAATGGAAAGTTTTTCGGTTTCGACGATGCAAGTGCCATTCATAGATAATGGCTGGGTGTTTAAATTTCGCTTTAAAGACAGCAGACAGCATTGTGTTTTGGAAGCATTAAATTCCACTCTATTGATAGTTCCCCAATTGGTTATGCTGTTGATATCGGAATTTAATGAGCTTAGCATACGCTGCCGTTCTCGTACTACAGCCGAAGAGCAGGGCCGTGAGTCCGGGAACGAATATGAAAAGCAGAGAGTACTGTCATCAGCAAAGGAATATATTGGATTAGAAGTAGCAGACAAGAGATCGTTAATGAAAATTAAAAAGAGTGTCGGTGACAGAACAGAACCCTGGGGCACACCAGCATTTATTTTGTGAATATCAGACTTGAAACCGTCCAAGACAACTTGAATTGAACGTTCCGAAAGGTAATTTCTAATCCATTGAAGAAGAGAGTCGTCGATCCCAAATGCACGCATTTTCGACAAAAGAGCCTGATGCCAAACTCTGTCAAATGCCTTAGAAATATCAAGTGCAACTATCTTGCTTTCGCCAGATTGATGTACGCTTTGGTTCCACTTTTCGGTGAGACATGCCATCAAATCACCAGTGGACCTGTTGCTACGAAAACCGTACTGCCGGTCATTGAGAAGTTTTCGTGTTTCGAGATATTTCATGAGCTGACGATTTATCAGTGTTTCCATGACCTTGGAAAGAAGGGACGTAAGTGCAATGGGTCTGTAGGAGGAGAGAGAAGATGATTCGCCTTTTTTAGGGACGGGCTGGACAAATGCTGTTTTCCATCTGCTCGGGAAGAGTCCTAAAGTGTAGGATTGATGAAAAAGCTTACGCAGTGGTTTTGCCAGCGAGGAAGAACACCTCTTCAGAAGAAGGGGAGATATACCATCTGGACCAGCGGATTTATGTATGTTGAGATTCTTAAGTACTCTTGCTACTACACGAGTGCGAAAGTAGATTCGTCCCATTGAAGATTCGACGCACTCAAGTGTAGGCGGAGACAAAGCACAATCTGGGAGTGTTGAGCTGGCCGCAAAGTGTGCAGCAAGCAGATTGGCCTTATCCAAAGAGCTGACAGCTGGAATGTCATTGTAAATGAGCGTTGGGATAGAGGATGATGCGGAATTTCTAATGTTTTTGACGAACGACCAAAAATTTTTACTGCCTTTGGGACATTGCAGTATTTTTTGCCTCAGTTTTTGGTCGTATAGGAATTTCACACGCTTAAGAAAGGCGTTGCAGTCATTTCTGGCTCGTTTGAACTTTTTTTCGGTTTTCCTCTGTCGGGTTGGTCTTGTAGGACCGAAAAAACATTTCTCTAACCCTGACGGCCTCTTTACAGCTCGAGTCGTACCATGCCTTTTCTTTTGGCTTGATACTCTTCATCCGATGAGGAATAAAGGATCTCATTCCAAAGAGAATGGTGTCTGTAATCATATCAGCAGCGGCATCCACGTCGTTATCGAGGAAGCATAACGACCAGTTAAAATTCCTAAAGAAGCTGTTAAGACCGCTCCAGTTGGCTTTCTCGTATTGCCATACGGTTTTTTTAGGAATTTTTTCTCTAACTGTGTGGTCGGTGTACGAGAAATTAGCTGATATGACACAATGGTCCGACGAGCCTAGAGGGGAGAGCACATCAATGGTGTACTTATCAGGGTGAGAAGTTAAAAACAAGTCCAGGGTGTTGGCTGTATGACTATCAACGTCTGGTATTCGCGTGGGCTCATTTACAAGCTGCGTTAGGTTGTTTTCCGCAGCGAAGATCTCAACACACCGTCCTTCGGGTGTTGTCTGTCCAGAATGTCGAAGCCACCCAGAATTGTGTATATTGAAGTCGCCCGTAATAACGATTTCAGTATGAGTATCGGAAGTAGATAAATTGGTCACTCCAAGGCAGTCCATGAAGAGCAAACCGAAGAAAACGACGTTTGTTAGTCTAATTTTCTAGTAGCTTTCTTCTTTATTTTTATTAATTCATTTGATAGGTTATCACTACCTGAAAATATAATGTATCTTACTGTGTAAGCCGTCTTAATAAACAGAAATTGAAAATTGAATTGAAATCATTTTAATCAAATGAATAATAATAAAAGTTCAGTCAGCGATAGACACCAAAACAAATCATTTAACTGGGGCATTCGTTCGGAATTTTTACGAATCATTAATAAACTAAAAATCAGTCGTTAGTGAAACATAAACTAAAAAGAAAATTCAGTGATTGTTACAGACTACAAATCAGCCGTAGCAAAGCAATTTAATAAAAATAAAATTCAATTGATAGTTGCGGACTAAGAATCAGTCGCAACATAAGTAATAACAAAGAAAGACGTGTCTGTTAAAAGTGTCGTAAAAAAAACAAAATTTCACGGCTATTAATCCACGATTCCAGAAGAAATTTAAAAACAGAGGAAGAAGAAATCGAAATGGTAGCTGATCCAAATACAATTTTGGCTACGTTGGCTTAAATTCTCGCTAGACTAGAGGCCAATATACAGCAATCTGAAAGCCGAGCACTAGTTCTGATGAGAGAGATTTCATATATAAAAGAATTCTCTGGAAATAGAATTCCAGAATGGATAGGGAAGAGCTGACTCAATTCATAAACGTGGTAGACAACCATATAAGCTTAACACCAGAGGATAGAAGACCCGCTACATGCACCGCGATAGCGCAATGCAAAGTAATTGGAAGAGCAAATGCGCTACTGCTAACCAATGCAACAACTATATAAGTAAGGAATCTGCTGGTATTGACCTTTCGACCAATCATCGCCCTAGGAGAAATAACCAGAAAAATTAATAATTTAAGAGTAAATTCAATTTTAGACCTTAATAATAAAATATAATTTTTATTAACAGATATTCATACTATCATAACGTATGAGAATAAAAAGGATAGTATTAAGTTCCTTTTATATAATTTAATTGTAAATAAAATTAGGGAACTATCAATAGGGAAATAGGTCGAGAGATTAGGGATGAATATGACCTTCATGAAATAAAAATGATATTGCATTCATATGTAGGGTTTGATGAGGGAAACATAATTACAGACCGAAGTAGTAATCGGGCACATAAAAACTATAGAGAAAAAGAAAGAAAAGATATACCCAATGACCAATTACAACGCACTGACTACAATAATTCACGACTGACAAACCAACTTCGACGAAATTCTAATTTTAATAGTTCTGGACAAACCAACCAAGAAAGGCAAAATAATAATTACTATAACCATGGACAGCGACAAAGTACTAATGCCAGTAACTCTAGACAATTCAATCAAGAAAGGCAACAAAATAATTACAACAACAGCGACGAGATACTAACAAGTATAGTAACTCCAGGCAATAACGTTATAGGCAAAACAACGAACCAATGTATATTGGTAACATAACTCATTCAAACTCAGAACAACACCAAACTAATACAGAGGAACAGATTAACTTTCCAGAAGAAATCCATTCAACAGAAGCTCCGGTTTTTCTGAATCCAGCCTCACTGGTAGCAGGACACAAGTAGAATTTACTATAGGAAATGAAGAACATGTATGTCTTATAGATACATCATCCACAATGACTATAGTTAACACAAGTAAAATAGATTGTAGTGCATATAAAATTCTTAACGAAGTAACGATAAAACTCTCGACTGTAAATAATCAGACCGCCGAAAAACTAAAGATCTATCAAGTCCCAAGTCAAGTTATACTACACAAAAAAACTTTGAAAATCAGGAAACCCAAAAGCTGTTGCAGAAATATAAAAGTTTCCTATACAAAGATCAGCTTACAAACTCTGGAAGGATAGTACATAAAATAAAACTAACCACAGATCAAATAATAAACGCCAGACTGTATCGTCTCCCTCAAAAACGTGAGGAAAAGGTCAAGAAGCAAATTAACGATATGGAAAGGCAGGGCATAGTTCGAAAATCAAATAGTCGATATGCCTCACCAATCATACTTGTGGGTACGAAACCTGATAGTGAAGGGAAAACTAAGTTCAGAGTATGTGTTGATTATCGAGCACTTAATGATATAATGGTATATGATAAATACCCACTACCAAATATCGAGAGTATTCTTGATAAGTTAGGAAGGTCACAGTATTTCTCTATCCTTGATTTAGCCAAGGGATATCATCAAATAAAGGTACATCCTGAAGACATACATAAGACTGTATTTGTCGCGCCAAATGGTCTATATGAATATACCAGAATGTCTTTTGGGCTAAAAAATTCCCCAGCGACGTTTTAACGTCTAATGAACAATATTCTTAGAGAGTACATAGGACAAATTTGTACAGTATATCTTGACGATATACTAATCTTTTCCACTTCCTTAGAAGAGCACATATCACTATTAAATAAAATATTCCAAAGATTGGCAGATCATAATCTAAAAATCCAACTAAATAAATGCTCTTTTCTTAAGAACAACACAGAATACCTAGGTCATATACTCATTTCGGAAGGAATGAAACCAAACCCGAATAAAATAGAATTAATTCAGAAGTATTCTTCACCTTTGACGACAACTCAATTGAAAGGATTCCTATGTACGAGTAGCACTGGTTATTATAGGAAATTTATTAGGGACTACGCTAGAATAGCATACCCGATGGTAAAATAGTTAAAAAAGAATATGGAAATCAATAGAAATGACCCTGAATATATTCAAGTTTTTGAAAGATTAAAAGAAACTCTGGTTAAGCATCCCATACTTAAATTCCCGGGCTTTAATAAAAAAATTTCACTTTTCACTGATGCAAGTAATTTTGCTTTAGGAGCCGTACTTACTCAAGAAGGACAGCCAGTAGCATCCGAACACTAAATGACCATGAGAAAGACTACTCAGTTATTCTTAGCAGTGGTTTGGGCTACCTTATATTTTGAACCATAGCTTTGGGAGCAGAAATTCAAAATATCGTTGGCTTACAAGCCAAAGGCACTAAGTCATATTTTTAGGATTTGTAGATTTAAATGCAAAACGGTTCAGAACGATGATACTATGTACTGAAATAACACACTAAGTCATATTAGACACCCTTAATGAATTATTTAAGGCTTCACTTTGCACTAAGTCAGAAAAAACATATTTTATACTGGAAGAACCCACTAAGTTGACTTAGTCCGGTGTACCACTAAGGCAAGACGAATTAAATTGCTATCTGTGTACAGGAAGAAAGCATTAACAAGACTTATTGCCTTTTGACTGTTATCAAAATTACATTTTGAATTTAGATTTATGAAAAAAGCGGTCGAATTCTAAAAGGTTTTCACAAATTGTAAGTTTCATTAAGTGAGTAAGACGCCCTGAATTTGCTATAAATCATAATTAAATCTTTTAAAAATGTGTAAGAATTCTCGTTCGTGGAGAGTTCTCCAATTAGCTAAAAAGAATATATAAAATATTTTGGGTAAGTTATTTTGTTTTATTTTTGTTAGGAAATAATTATTATTATATAAGGGGTATTCACGATCCAGTGGAACTGGTCTAGTACCTATCATTGTGAAAGTGTTAAAAACAAAATTTACAGTAGGACAGGGGTATAATGTAAAAAACAAAATGTACAATAGGACAGGGGTATATCCTATATCCCATAAAGTCGAAAGACATTGTCATAAGAATTTAGAGTAGCTTAGAGCGCCTGTGTGGAGTCAATAAGTTAGTATAAGATTGTTAAGTAATTTTAAGCTAGCATTTAAGCATTTTTTGTTAGTATGTAAGAGTTAGTGATTAAGAAAATAAAATGCATTGAAAATTGAAAAAAAAAAAAAAATATATATCCTATATCCCTGCAATGATACTAGACCAGTTGCACTGGATCGCGAATACCGCTATAGTTTCGTTCATAACTGTTTTTTTTTGCCAATTATAACGAGAACTTCCGATTGCAATTATGCAAAACATTGGGGTTTGAATTTTGTTGGCCAAAAAAAAACTTTATTATTCAGAACGTTGAATGCCTTGAACCAAAATACAGGCGACCAAGAAACGAAAGTGCAATTCTGCAGCAAATTGCCAAAAAGTATTTTTTTTTATTCACAATGACATAAAAACAAGAGTGTGTCAATTATTTTTCTTGAGTACACTAAATATCTCCAATAGATCTGTAATAAGCGCATTTTTAGGAAGGAAGGAGTTGCAAGCATTTTTTCGCGGAAGATAAAAGAGGTATAAAAACGCCAACCAACAAAACAAACCCCGAGATAATTCAAAATGTTAAAAATATTTATAGATAGTTTTCCGTCGATGGAAAGTCACTATTGTCGAAAAAATAGACAGAGAAAATATTTAGACAGTAAGCTTTCAATTAGAAAGATGTACGAGTTGTTAAAATACAGTATCCTGAAAGTTCGGTATCTGAAATCACATATCGGAGAACAAAAGATCAATGCCTTTTATGCAATAAATATAAAATTTCAGCTCCAGATGCAAAGCTCGATATGAAGGAAAACTATGAGAGTCATTTACGTCGGAAAATAAGAGACATTTGAAGAAAAACAAACTGACAAAAAAAGTTCAAATTTGGATAAAAGCTTTAGATGTATTTCTACAAATACCATCAATTGATGTTTCCTTAACATACTATAAGAGGAAGCCTATACTACACAACTTTGCAATATATGAATCGGGTTTATCAAATAATGCTTTTTGTTTTTCTTGGTCAGAGGTAAATGGCAAAGGTGGGAGCTGTGAAGTAGGTTTTTGTATTCTGAATTACATCGAGCAATTACCTGAACACGTAAAAGAGCTTTCAATATTGTGGCGCTTTTTTAAAATTTAGTGCAAACATCTAATTTACACGTTGTTGAACAAAAACCAAATGGAAGTTGATTCTATGCATAGTGCCGTGGAAAAAAAAAGTTCATGTCAATTTATTGCATCAATGACTGTCTGAATATATTCCGTGCTGCAAGAGCTCGTGTGCCCAGAAAACTTCCTTATCAAGCTCTGGAGATGAAGTTTGAAAATTTTTATAACTTAAAGTTACTAGCCGAAAACTTAATAAAAAATAAGACAGTGAACACCGAAGGCTAAAAAGTTAATTGGTTTAAAATTAAATGTTTTCGATACGAAACAAATAAACCGGGAATATTTCAATTTAAATACGAATATGGAGACAATTTTCGCAGCTTGAATGTTGTAAAGAGTTTTCGAAGAGGAAGAAACCCTGTTCCAAATTAACTCCGGTAAAAGAATGGCCAAAATTTTATACCGAACCTCTTAAAATAAGCACAGCCAAGAAGAAAGACCTTATGGAAATTACGGAATTATGGAGTGATTCCCGAAATTGTTCACTCTTGGTTTTCATCATTACCATCACAATCTAACGCAAAAGATTACCTACCAGAACCAGATGTTTTAGATGAAAATGATATTGAATAATATCTGTCTTTGATATGCAATTATTCTTAAACACTTCTTTTATTGCTATTTTTTATTCTTTCACGTTTGTTATTTTGCTTATATATCTAAAATTAAGCTTTTGTGTTTACTTAAAAAAAATATTGGAAATAAATGTCATAATGTCAATTTTCTATTTAATGGGACTTATTGACAAATTCACAAGAAAACGAATCTTAAATATTGATTTACTCAAAAATATGTTTTTTGACTTAGTGCTTTTGGCTTGTAAACCGACGATATGCCCATAAAATATTTAACTAAAAAATATAATGGAAAAGAATAAAGTCAACGAGTTCAAAGCGGATTAACAATTGTTAGATCATATACCAATCAAAGAGGGAATTATAAATACATTCCCAACCCAGTTATTACTAACTAACTCAGTTCAGAATGAAATAAAATCACTACATGGTAAAAGAATTATTCAGGTTGATATGACAAAAGATGACAAATACTATGATATGTTTAATAGAACAATTTTAGCAGGAACGATAGGTATTTACGGAAGCAGAAGATAGGGAATACAATAAAGTACAGAAAGTGTTAATCGAAATGTATGGACATAACAAAGAAGTTAAGTTTTATAAGTTTACACAGTGGGCAAGAGGTTTAGAAAAAGCTGAAGATGTTCACAAACAAATATGTCTTTACCACACCCAAGAAAGTAACCATTCAGGAGCAGTAGAAACATACTATCAATTAAAATACAAAATATACTTTCCAAAACAGATAACAGAAATTACTAGAGTAATAGGAAATTGCCAGACTTGTCAGGAAGAGAAATATGACAGAAAACCAATTAGACATAAATTCAAGCTGACTGAAACTACAAACAGTAGAAATAAAATATTACATATGGATATCTATCATTTTAATAAGTTAATATATCCGACATTTATAGACAAATTTACTAAAAAAGCTTACGGATACAGTTTGACTTGCAAAAATTGGACAAGTAAGTTAGAATGCATAGATGAACAATTAACAAAATTCAGAAAGCCAAGAAAAGTAGATTGTGACAATGAATTCAATTCAGAACACTTTAGGAAGTGGCATTTAAGACTATTTTCATTACTTACGAGTATGTATAAAAAATATGAAATGTCATAAACTTTATTTCATTTATCAATATCTTACCTACATTATCTTTGTTCTATATTTAATGATATATGTATATTAATAGTTGTAAAATGAAATAATGAAAAAAGAAATCAAAAAAAAAGTAAGTAAGATAAGCTTTTAGTTGAGTCAAATTACTATTCATATATTTTTACCGTAATTCATTATAAAGTTCAACGGGGCGTTCAACATATTCTCGGTATCGGGGTGAAGCTATGGTTGTATATATAAATTGACTTATTTATCAAGTAATACTATTATTTTAGTGCATTCATGTAAAATTTCATATAAATGTGATTATTAATTCGCGTTTTATCTCTAGTTAAACAGAATCATAATGGCAACTGAGACGATGATGGTGAAAATTGAGCATCGCGCTGTAATTAAATTTCTCACTAAGCAAGGAAGAAGTCAAAAAACTATTCATGAAGAGATGGTGGCTGTTTACCAGGGTTCCGCACCTTCATTATCAACTGTGCAAAAGTGGTCAAGTGAGTTCAAGAGAGGCAGAGAGAGCATTGAAGACGACCCCCGCTCCGGCGCCCCGGCTACTGCTTGTACGGGAGAAAGCATCAAAGAAGTCGAAACACTTGTTCTTGAGGCTGCCCGAATAAAGGTGAAAATGATGGCAGAGATCACCAAGCTTTCAATTGGTACCATTCACACCATTCTTCATGACCATCTTAACCTTTCAAAGGTCAGTGCAAGGTGGGTGCCACGAATGCTCACAGCGCCTCAGAAAAAAGTGAGAATCGCATGCTGTAGAGAGCTTTTGGAGATGTGTAGTGAGAACGATGACGGTGTTATGGATCGAATTGTTACTGGGGACGAAACATGGGTCCACCACTATGACCCTGAAAGCAAACAAGAGTCCATGCAGTGGCATAAAAAGGAACAGACCCCCCGAAGAAGTTCAAAGTCACTCCGTCTGCCGGGAAGTTCATGGCCACAGTTTTTTGGGACTCAAAGGGAATCTTGCTCATTGAGTACAAAAAAAAGGTGAAACCATCAACGCCACATCCTACGCTTCCACTTTGCATAATTTGCGGGAGGAAATTAAAAAGAAAAGACGGGGTAAACTCGCAGCGGGTGTGTTGCTTCTTCATGACAACGCTCCTGTTCACACGGCGCGAGTTTCCAAGGCTGCTGCGCGAGATTGTGGTTTCGAAGAAATCCAACACCCACCCTATAGTCCAGACCTTGCCCCTAGTGATTATTTCCTGTTTCCGGATTTGAAAAAATGTCTTCGTGGAAAAAGATTTTCGGATGATGAAGAACTCAAGTCGGCAATAAATGGGTATTTTGCAGAGAAAGAGGAAATTTATTTTTTTGAGGGTTTAAAAAAGCTTATCTCAAGATGTAACAAATGCATTGATGTTAGGGGAGATTATATTGAAAAATAAAAACAATTTAAATAGAATTCGCATTTTCCTTCATATCGATACCGAGAATATATTGAACGCCCCTCGTATGTGGACACCTAAGTTATAAGCTCTAGATAGTATTTTTGTAACTCTCTTTTTCTGGTGTTGGCTTTTCTGATGTTTTTTTTTAAACAGTACTTAACAGTCAAGTGGGTATATATACATACTCATATATTTATAATAGTAAGTATATACACTTATAATGCTTCATCATGTGTTAAGTTTTTTTGAAAATTTGATGGAAAGAGAAAAAAGGATATGTGGGCTCACTGCATGGGTGGCATTCAACATTCTATGGGGAGGCTAAATTTTTAGTGGAAGTTAGCTTGTTTTTTTCTAGTCAACTTCTCATCTTACTTGATTTTAGTAGTAGTAGTGTAGTTTTTTGGGCGCGGTTGGGACTTGAACACCGAACATTACGATTTGGAAGCCAGTTCATTATCACTTGTGCCGCGGCCACCCACTCCTGAGTAAGTCTTGTGCGGTGTACACCATATAAATTTTTCCATATCCGTAAATGACTGCTGGGAGTTATTACACTCATCTACACTCATCTTATTTTTATTTCTTTTTCTTTTAAGAACTTAACACTCAAGTGGGTATGAATTTAAGTACACTCACAATGCATGTGTTATGTGTTTTGGGAAAATGGGATAGAAAGAGAAAGAACAATGTTGGGCAGCTGTTATTTCGCCCCATTGGTGGCACCCAACATTTAATGGGGTGGTTAAATTGTTAGTCGAAAAGGACTTGTCTTTTTTTTAGTCAACTACTCATATTATATGATTTCAGTTTGCTGAAAAAATGAATTTCTTTCGGTCGCGGTACTGTTATCAACATTATTGTTTGAAACCATATCAGAAAAAAAAAATACTACAATGTCCCAAAGGTAGTAAAAGTTTTTGGTCGTTCGTCAATAATATTAGAAATTCTGCCTCATCCTCCATCCCAACGCTCAATTACAATGTCATTTCAGCTGTCAGCTCTTTAGATAAGACCAATCTGAACACTTTGCGACCAGCGCAACACTCCAAGATTGTGCTTCGTCCCCGCCTACACTTGAGTGCGTTGAATTGTCAGTGGGGCGAATCCACTTTCGCACTCGTTTAGTACTTAAAGATCTCAATATAGGTCCAGATGGTATATCTCCCCTACTTCTGAAGAGGTGTTCTTCCAAGCTGGCAAAACCACTGCGTAAGCTTTTTCATCAATCCTACTCTTTAGGACTCTTTCCGAGCAGATGGAAAACGGCATTTGTCCAGCACGTCCCAAAAAAGGCAAATCTTGTTCTCTCTCCTCCTACAGACCTATTGCACTTATTTCCCTTCTTTCCAAGGTCATTGAAACGCTAATAAATCGTCAGCTCATGAAATATCTCAAAACACGAAAACTTCTCAATGACCTCAATGACCACCAGGTCCACTGGTGATTTGATGGCATTTCTCACCGAAAAGTGTAACCAAAGCCATTATCAATCTGGCGAAAGCAAGATAGTTTGCACTTGATATTTCTAAGGCATTTGACACAGTTTGGGATCGATGACTCTCTTCTTCAATGGATTAGAAATTATCTTTCGGGACGATTTGTCTTGGATGGTTTCAAGTCTGATATTCACAAAATAAATGCTGGTATGTCCCAGGGCTCCGTTCTGTCTACGACACTCTTCTCAATTTTCTTCAACGATCTCTTTTCTGCTAATTCTAGCCCAATATGTTCTTTGCTGATGAGTGTACTCTCTGCTTTTCATATTCGTTCCGTAACTCACGTCCCTGCTCTTCGGCTTAGGAACGGGCACGCCAGCGTATGTTAAACTCATTAAATTCTGATATTAATAGCATAACTAATTGGGGATCCACTAACAGTGTAGAATATAATGCTTCCAAAATACAATGCTGTCTGCTGTCGTTAAAGCGAAATTTAAGCACCAAACCATTATCCAGGAATGGGACTTGCATCTTCGAAACCGATAAACTTTCCATTCTTGATATGTGTGTCAGTGACAACTTACGCTGGAGTGACCACATATTCGATGACGTCAAAAATACTGCGAAATGTCTAAAGTTTCCTCAAGCGATGCAAGAAATACTTTACCACCCCCTCTTATCAGGTCTCAATATATATGGCATTTATCCGCCGTATGCGCCCAAAACATCTCTGCACCTGCTACATAGTATTAAAAACTATGCGATAAAAATCATAAGTGATACTAATATCACTCAAACAATGGACACCCTCGAACACCGACTTAATGTCTTGTGTCTCACTCTATTTTATCGCTACTTCTACCACCAGTGCTCCATAGAAATCGCCAATAGCATTCCGCCCCTTCAAACTTTTAACCGTAACACCCGTCTCGCTATGAATTCTCATCAATATACCCTCAATCCCACTTTCGAACGTACTCTAAAATATCGTTATGTTCCTAAGCCTCACAACTAGTTTATGGAATGCCCTGCTTAGCTCTTCTCTAGTCATTATAACCTTCAAACACAGAACCAGCATTCACCGGTACCTCACTTTTCTGATTTTTCTTCGCAAACATTTTAAGGAATTTAAGCGCGCACAAATGATATAAAAAAAAAAGAAACGGTATCACGTCATTATTGAATATGAGTCAGCTCGAATTCATTTAGTTCTATATGGGTATTTTGTACATCTGTTCTCTAACATTGGAGTTTATACATTAGAAATTAGTTGATAAAACACATAGACCCGACGAAACCAGAAGGGCGATTATATCAACCATGTGCTTATCAAGGTTCGAAAGTTCAAACACGTCCTGTGTTAATGTCAACAACCGATTGTGAGTTCTTGTACTTACAAGCTGGTCTAAGTTGTTTTCTAAATCGAAGATTTCAACACACAGTCTTTCATAGATTGAAGAATAGAATATAAAAGACAAAGAAGGCTTCAATCGTTTGTATCAAACTTGTTAAACTTTGATGCTTTTTCACTGAGTTCATAAACCAAGGAGTTTAGGAGCATTTTATTGTTTTAAGGTCGCGTACGATAGACTAGATATTACGTAATAGATGGTATAGAGCCATATCATCCCCAGGATGTGAAAAATAGCAAGCTTCTTTGTTAAAATTGGCATCAGAGACATTTTTGAAGCCAGAAGCGGATTAAAAGGAGGGATGCACTGTCATGTGGCTCTTTTAATATTACTCCGAAAAGAATTGCTAGCATGCAGTAAATATAAATATATATATAAATAAACTGGAACCTGTTACAAGAGCGCTTACAGATATGACGCCAACAAGAAAAGATGTACATATGTATTTATTAGTCTGCTATTACACGGTGATTCTTGAAATTACAGTGCAAAAAAGAAAATAAAATGAGATAGTAAAACACCAACCCGGTGAGTCGTGGCTAAAATTTCGGAAGAAATCTGTTGTTTAAAGTATATATTAAAATTTTTGTTTAGAGAGTCCTAAATACTTCATAGGCGAAAAAAAGAGAGCTGTCAATTAGAGGCATGGAAAATAGTCAACGCGTAAAAGTACGAGCGTAACAGGATAAGAATTCAAAATAAAATAGGGAAAAAAGTAGTGACTCAAGAGTCTTCATGTAATAGCAGAATTACTTATTAATTCGGTTCATCAAAGATATAGAGAAGATACACAAATAATTAGAGCAATAGTATATAAATTTATCGTAGAAGTATAGTGACAAATAAAAAGGTAAAAGAGAGCTATTGCGTACCTTTAAAATTGTAAACAAAACAAAGTCATCTTCAGCTACTTCCACATCGAACATAAAATTGTCGTTCAGTAGCAATACGTAGCGCTATATAACATGAATATTTTTAAGGTACGAGATTAGTTTGAAAGTTTGTCTTTCAAAGAAGTGTTAAGAATTTCTGGAAAATAAATTTTTAATAGTACAGTAATTCATTGTATAATTGGAACTCAGACAAAAAAATTCTGCGTGTGAAGGCATAACACTGACACGTAGATTTGGCTGTTATAAGAGTTTCAAGCAATGAAAAAAATACTGGGAATTATATCTCGAATCACTCTGAGTGAAGAAAAACTCTCCGTCCTATTCGGACTCCCACCCCTGGAGAGCAAACATAGAAACCAAACACACCTGAGTTTTAAACCACTACAAAAACAATTTTCCTTTCTCCTCCTTCTATCTTTCCGCCCGCGCCCTGGCAACAGTAAAAGGGTATCAACCCCTTAGGCGCGCGTAAATTATAAAAAAAAAAAAAAAAAGTGTTTATCCAATGGTTGTAAAAAAACTACTTTCGTATGCTGATATATGATCCTATCTTAAAGCGTCAGCATACGAAAGTCATAAACATGAAGAGTGACAGTGGCAGCATTTAGTTTTCTGTGCGATTTAGCATTGCAATTCTTTGAAACTTTAGACCCAAACGACAATATTGGAACAATACGACGCTTAACTACCATTTTCTTGCTTTTATTTAAGGGGCGTGATCTTGCGCTTATCACTTCCAGATGCGAGCACTAAGTTGATTAAAGTCCCCATCCACTTGAGTGCGCCAGTGAGGCTTTCCCTTATCGTGCTCTACTTCCGGGATAGATTCGAATACACGTCCGAATTGTGGCTCTTCTGACAATTTTAGTGTCTCTGTATAGCCCACACAGTTCGTCATTGCATCATCTTCTTTAATTCCCATTTATGTAGACGAGACCACTTGAAGAAAATTTCTCTCGAAGCAACCAAGGGCGCAATACAGTAAGACTGGGAGGGTCTTAAACAAAGCGACTTATTTTTTAATCGACTTTTTAGTCGAAAGAAACGGCGGTTGGTAAGAGCGCTTCTTCGCTTGAACTTTGCGGTTGTTTCATTATACGAGTTTATACCGAAACTCACGCAGACAAAATCCCTAACCAATTTAAATTTATAATTACCTGTTGTGGCGTGCTGTCCAAACCGTTGATGTTTTTGCCGCTTCAATATCAATTGCCGTAAACGCAGCTATATAGACTTTTGAAGCATTGTGACTCTAACATTTGCCTGTCAAGTTTCAAGTTCGATGTTGACGAAGTCCCATGACTGAGCGTCACCTTGACTTAAGCACATTTTCACATCAATGGTGTCGGTTGAGTCGTTACTGACGTTGTCGTAGCAGAGACATTCCGCACCGACGGACGAGTTTCTCAGAGATGCCAAAACTAGACATGGCTTCTTTACATAGCTCGTCTCTATTATCACCATCATATGCGGTCTTGAAATCGATGAACAGATGATATTTATCGATTTGGACTTCCTGGATTTTTTCCAAGGTTTGCCGTAAGGTAAATAAAGGTATCTGGTCAATGGTGGATATAGTAGGCTTAGAAACATTTTGAGAAAGACCTATTATTGTATGTAGATTGCTTACATAGGGTTTTAGGCGTTCACGTATTATAGCAGATAGGATCTTGCACGCGGTATTAAGGAGACTGATTTTTGGTGTATTTCAGAGGGTCTCCCTTTTTAAGAATATAAAAAATGATGCTCAGGTTCCATTCACATTGGATCGATGTTACAGATGAGCTGGTATATGCTCTTTACCACTTCTTAGTCGTGTGGACGGAGTTTTTTTTCGCTGACCTCGGAGAGTTGATCGTCTTTGGCTTAAGCAATCTCTTTTGCTTGTTGCCATTTGACGTTACATCTTCTTACAGTACTGCTTCTGTATTATGTAGTCAGGGTTATCCGCATTCACAACTTGTATACAACAAGGTAGAGGTAAAAGTAGATGTTAGCTCCTCGAAGTATTCGGACATAGAGAATATTGGAACTGTGTCTTGCGACGGTTTTTTGATCACGATATAGCCAAATCCCTTTGTGGATGTTGAGGTGTGATAAACGTGTGTTGGCTATGATGGTGTTTCACGCAGCCGAAAAATCAATCAGCGTAAACCCGTCAGGGAAGTGGTGTTATGCAAGCTATTATTCCCAAATATGTGTTAAATATGCTCTTTTTTCCTAGCCTGGCGTTGAAATCACCTAGGATAGTCTTAAATTTGTGCTTGGATAAAATTAAGTAAACATACCGATAGAAAAAAATTTAGTGTCAATTGAATGAAAAAAAATCAGAAGATTATCAACTTCCTAGCTGCTGTTTCTAGTACTATTGTATATCTTAAACATTGCATTTTTCGCAATTGGAAATCTGATTTCTCTATATCGTCAATCAATCAGTTTAAATACGAACAAATCGAATCACATTTTCTGAAATTTTAGTCAAACCTAACATACTGAACGAAAAATTTGCCTGGCAAAGCAGTTGACATTTCCATATCCCACATACAATACGGGTATGTTATAATTGGATATTTGCTTTCAATTCTTACTTAAAACTTGTTGATGAATTTCTAATAACTTATTCAAATTATTAAATCATATATAAGAGGATAAAATGGGTGACGTAGATGATAAAATATTATGTAAGTAAAATTATGTGTACACTTGTTCTTCGAAAGTAAAACTATTTACATTAAAGGTTAATTTTGCAAAATTCGCGTTTCTGGAAGAAAGGTTTCCCCGCCTTAAATACATTTTTTTAATTATTTTTTCAAGAAATCTGTTTAACTTAACTTATTTAATTTACAAAAACGAAAAAAATAAAAAAGAGAGTTTCACATGGAGGGGGTACTTCCGTTATGGAACTTCGTTCCAATAAACAAAAACATTCATTGCGTGATTTCTTTTGGTTCATCCTATTCATAAATTACTCCCTCAAAATTCACGTTACAAAGCATTTTAATTTTTTTATAATAGAGAACAATTTATCAAACAAACAAATAATGAAATACAATTTTCACTTAAATTAATTCCGCCTGAAATTTCAGTTAGAAATTGTTTGCCTTATGGCGTTTTCCACTGGTTTCTCCCGCAAAATTTTGTTTCTAGAAATGTGAGAACAGCACCAGTGGAAGAGTTTTATGCAATTTTTTCTCTCCGGACTGCAAAAAGTTGAATACCAATGGAAAATGCCATTAAAATTCAGTCCACTACTGCACGAAATCTAACCCAGTTGTCCAGTCAGTTCTCGGGCTCTCGACCAATCAGAATCGTTTGACTAAAGTGAGAACCATAATTAACATTCGCTCGCATATACACTCATATGCAAACCTACGATTACCCAGAAACTAATAAGCCCACATATACTCGTATAGGGTTTTCCAATAAGGACTTGTCAACTTTTTTTTTTTGAATAAAACGCAAACCATTTGAGATATGTCAAAAACTTTATTATCGGCTAGAAGTACAATGAAAACATTTATGAATGGAACTCGACTTCATTCATCGTCGAATTGTTGGACCCAATTTTCAACGACTCGGCCACACATTTCAGCCGAAACGGCCGCTATTTCGCGTTCAATGTTGGCTCTGAGCTCTTCAAACGTCGTCGGCGTGTTGGCATGAACCAATGACTTAACGTAGCCCCACAGAAAATAGTCAAGCGGTGTTAAATCGCACGAACGAGGCGGCCAATCGACTGGCCCATTTCTTGAGATAACACGCGCACCATAATTACTCTTCAATAAATCGATTGTAGCGTATGCTGTGTAGCTTGTGGCATCATCCTTTTGAAATCACATGTCGTCCAAGTCAATATCTTCCAATTCGGGCCAAAAATAATCGGTGATCATGGCGCGATAACGCTGACCATTCACAGTAACGTGACGATCGTTATTTTCGACGAAAAAATATGGCCCAATAACGCCGCCGCCATGCAAACCGCACCAAACAGTTATTTTTGGTGGATGAAGTGGTGATTCATGAAGCACATGTGGATTTTCACCCGACCAATAACGCATATTTTGCTTATGGACGAACCCATTGAGCCAAAAATGAACTTCGTCACTGAAAATGATTTTGCGATGAAATTCATCATCTTGGCGCATCTTCTCCAGAACCCAATTGGAGAACGTACGTCGCTTCAAATGGTCCATCGGCTTCAATTCTTGAGTCAGCTTGATCATAATGTGGTCTGAGCGATGCCCAATTCTTGAGAACGCCGTGGAATTGACTGATTTGGATCGTTTGCTACGGAC
This sequence comes from Volucella bombylans, assembly GCA_949129095.1. Lineage (NCBI taxonomy): Eukaryota > Metazoa > Arthropoda > Insecta > Diptera > Syrphidae > Volucella > Volucella bombylans. The sequence goes on from OX422141.1 coordinate 59,367,791, forward strand.
GCCTGAACGGCATCGATTTTTTCGACACTTCGACCAACCCGTTGTCTCACTGACACGGCAACATCACACAACGAATATGTAGACTCAAATTTTTGCACTAAACTTGTTATTGCCTGTCTACTAGGGCGAGAATTACGACCGAAAATTGGAGTTAACGCTCTTAAAGTTGCAGTCAGCAACTCCGAATTTTGATAGAAAATCTTTATAATTTGCAGACATTGCTCGTTCGTGTACTTTACCATGATGAAAATGTTGAGTTTACTGAATAAATTGACAGTGACAGTTTGATGATTAGTGAAAGAGTGCGTTCACAAATTAAATTCAAAGTTGTCAACTCCCTATTGGAAAACCCTTTAATAAGCCCATCGTCGACTCGTTAAATTTTTGTTCGCTTTTGCAAAAATAGGAGAGATTGAACTCAGCTGCTCGTCCTAAATAAAGATTTTTGACTAAAAACTAATGGATACTAGTAATTATTCTCCAAAAAAATGTTTATTAATCATATCATATATACAAGAAAACACATTTTAATATAAAAAAGCTGAAAATCGCATTCGTAACAGAGAATAAAAGTCTACTTACACACATCGGTAATAATTGAAAATTATAAAAAATAAATGTCCATCCAATAACGATTTGGAGATTGTTTCACTGCACCGGATATTTTAGCAGGTCACTAAATAAAAAAAACATTTAACCGTGCGGCGAATGAGAAAAAACCTTTATAGTTTGCCAGACTTCATAAAATCAATGATTCTATATTTTGGAACAGTGTTCTTTTCAGTGATGAGAGCAAATTTAATTTGTTTGCACACGATGGGAAAAAAAGAATATGGAGGAAACGCAATACAAGCTTTAAAAAGAAAATTTAATTCCGACCATTAAACATGGTGGAGGAAAATTAGTATGGGGCTGCTTGCCAGTGTTGGCATAGGTAATTTGGTAGTATTTGATAAAGTTATGGACCGTATGGTGTATTCGATATACTCAAAAACAATTTAAGTCAATCGGCAAGAAAACTGAACTTGGGATCTTCTTGGACGTTCTAGCAAGGCAACGATCCCAAGCATGCGGCCTTAATTGTGAAAGAGTGAGTGATATGTATACCAAGCCCAAAACAACGCGTTTTTTTTGTTTATAACATCTTAAATTTTTTATAGCACACAAAATCCTTCCATTACAGTATGCAAAAGCTTCAAATTCCTATAAAATTTTAATTTTCTGATTCGATCTATTTTTTACTCACAGAAGGTTTTTCTTCGCATCAACAATTCGAAATTGTGAGTAGAAGCGTAGTTAAATTGCAAAGTGCCCATAATTGCTTTTGGCAACTAAAGCTATTTTTGAAAGCAGCTGACAATTTTGCGTACGTAGGGAAAACTCAATAGTCCTAGCTGTCAATTTAAGCAAAAGTGAACGAAAACTTAACGGATCAAAGCTAAATGGTTGAGCCTTAACGCATAATAGAAGAATGATTTCGTATATGAACGTACGAAACTGTGCGAATGCTGTGAATTTATATTACATAACCATAATAGTTTTTATTTTCGATTCATTAAGTTTGCGTTCACTTTTGCTCACTTAAGGGCCAATCATAATTCACTTATGTGAGCAAAAGCATCATCAGATTGCAAAGTGCCCATAATTGGCTTTCATAACTTTAGATAATTTTGCTATCAAATCAAATTGCTGTGAAAACAAATCGTTGTAAAAGTAAAAAATGGACAGCCAAAAACTAAAATTGCTAGAAGACTTGAAATTTTTGCATACTGCAATCGAAGCAGTGGCTGCTTAATAACGATTGAAGATTTCTACGACAAAAAAAATAGTCGACAAAAACGAAATTTGTATGGGTCCAATAAATCGTGATCGGAATTCTAATGGTTTTTTCGTGGTATCAATTCTAAAAATAGAAGAAATGGACAGTGGCCAATTTTTTATATATAACACCACAAATTTATACTGCTTTGTTAAACATTTTGAAGTCACTACTGAATAAAATACCGCTAAGAGAGCCTGTCAGTCCAGAATGTCGCTTTGCACTGCACTTATTGTAATATTTTGTTCAATAATGCATTATTAGTTACTAATATTGTTTTACTTGTTTTGTGGAGGTCTTTTCCCAATTTACGTATCCGAGCCAAATGTGAACGATTAGCAAGAAACATAAAATGACTACTGGGGTCTCTGGAACGTGCCCAACTGTGTACGGGCAATCGACGGCAAACATTTTCCTATAAAATGTTCTTCCAACAGTGGTAGTGAATTTTTTTTGATACAAAATAAATGTTTAGTATTGTTCTGATGGCATTTCATTTCATTTCACTTTTATAGATGTAGGTGCTTATGGGAGTCAAAGCGATGGGGGTAAAAAATTCGAAAACTCTGCGCCCAACACAATTAATGTTTTTTTTCTTGTAGGTATCTTACAAGATTTTTGCATAAAAATCTTGCGATCCCTCCACCTAAGAATTTGCGCAATGCTGAGTTCATTTTATTGCTGACGCTGCATTACCCTTGGGACGGAATATTGTGCGACCATATTCGGGTATACTTCTATCACAAGAAAAAGAACATGTTAATAAAATGCTGTCTCGAACTCGTCGTACCATAGAGAATTCTTTCGGTATTCTAGTTCGCCGGTGCAGTATATTGCTAACAGCGCTGCATATGCTCCCAGATAATGCAAAAAAAATAGTATGAGTGTGTGTTGCTTTACATAATTTTATAATGCTGAACCAACTTACGCACCCTATTTTTTTACTGATTGAGAGAATTCAAATGGCAAACTTCATTATGGGTTGTGAAGTAGTAAAGTTGAAAATCACAATCGCACTATCTCAAAGTACACAACAGTATGGAGGTCGCTTTTCAAAAAACAAGACAATCATATTTAGTAATATTTTGAAATTTATGTTTTTATATTTTATATATTTTTTTTATGTATTACAATTTTCTTTAAATAATAATGAGATAAGATAGTAATAATAACTAAAAAATGAAGAAAATTGCATTTCATTGTATTCTTAATCTTTAATTCAAAAAAAGTTTAAAATAAGTAATATTTTAATTAATAGTCTTTTGAACGGTGCCTCCTTGCTGCCATTACATCCACAAATAACTTTACCTTTAGTTTATCTTTGGCAATAAGAAGAATATCTCTAAGCAGTGACCATTACCATTACGAAGAAAAAGCTCGTCCTCTGTTGGAACCGACACCGTGGCTGATAGGTGCTGCTCCATCTGTGTGACTGTGGACCCAAGACGTTCACACAATGTATTGATAACGACTTTTATTTTCTTTGCTGTCGTAGATGCTACGGAATACTGGTTCATATATTGTGTTTGCAAATTAGTAACATATATTCCCCAAAGGATTCAGAAGTTAAGGAAGAGGAGTCCATCAGGACAGTTCTTGAAAGCTACAGAACAACGAATTGATTCGCTCTTTCGTAAATGAACAAAAGTGAAAGAAACCATCTTGTATTACAGTTGGCCTCTTCCCTAGAATTCTGAACGCGCTCATTGATACCATTAACTAACTTAAGCCAAAGATACTCAATCTTTAACATATTGTGATAACCACTCAAATGTGAGCAGCGACATCTAGCAGAAAATGTCGAAACTCGAAGACTCGAAGGTTTCGATACTGGATTAGCAAAGTCATTGACTGGAGAGTAGAATCGAATTTTCTAGCAAATTGGAAATTGTATGGGACGCTGGGTGGCGAGGATTGTTCTCGAAGTATGTCATTCGAGTATAAATACCAGCATCCCAAAGGTATGCAAATTAGTTCCAAAGTTAAATTTGAAGTGTTAATTAGAAGAAGTGATTAAGTGGTTTAAGTAAAAGATAAGAAAAGTATATGTGGTTGAGAAATTGAATTGTACTGAGAGAAAGAATTAAATAGTAAATTGTAACTGTACTGAATAAAGGGATTTGTATTGAAAAGAACAAGTTCTATCATTTGTACCCACACAAACATTTTACATTGGTGTCAGAAGTGGGATAGGACTTATTGTGTGTAAAAAAAAAAAAAAAAAAAAAGTGTTTTCTGACTATTTGAAAAAGCTAGAATGGGTCGAAAACTATTGCAGTTGACCCTCGTCCAACTCAAATCCGAGTTGAACAAGAGAAACCTCAGCGCCAGTGGAGGAAAAAGTGACCTGGTGCTCCGACTTCAGGAGGCTTTGAACAACGAGGGACATGATCCTGATGCATATTCCTTTGATGTTGACGAGGATGAACAGACAAGTACCGGCAATGACATGGCTGCAATGATGCAACTCCTCTCATTAAAAATGGACGAACAGAAGAACAGTCTCGACCAACAAAAGAAAAATCTGGAAGAACAGAAGAACAGTCTGGAACAAAAAATGGACGAACAGAAGAGCAGCATTGAACAAAAATTCGACGACCAAAAGAATAGTCTAGAACAAAAACTGGAAGAACAAAATAACGTTCTACACCAAAAGTTCGAAGAAATAGATAACAAATTTGAAAGAATAGAGAAAAATGTTGGCGAAAAATTCGAACAAATGGACAACAAAGTTGAGCAACTGGCGAAAGAGCTCGACACAGTGCGAAAACAGAAACTGCGAGAATGTTCTTTAAGCGGTCCAAGGAGAAAAGATTTGAAACCTCCCTCATTCGATGGCCAGACCTCATGGTCTACTTATAAGAAGCAGTTTGAAATGGCTGCCTGTGCAAACGACTGGGACAATGAGGAAAAGTGCTTTGCCCTAACAATGGCCTTGCACGGTCCTGCAGCAGAATTGTTGCAAACAGTAGACATCGAAAAGCATAAAGATTATGTGACTTTAGTGCAGGCTATCGAGAAACGGTTTGGGGACAGCCACATGCAGGAGGTCTACAAGGTCCAATTGCAAAGCCGAACGCAGCAAAGAGGAGAAACACTGCAGCAGCTCCAAGCAGACGTGAGTAGACTTGCGCATCTGTCATACCCCACCGCAGGCCAGGAAATTATCGACGAAATGGCGAAAGATGCATTTATCAGGGGGATTGCAGATTCGAAGCTACAGTCAGCAGTAAGGATGGCCGGGAAAAGAACCCTTGCTGAAGCACTTGCCTTCGCTCTGGCGATGGAAGCAGCCAATCAAGCTTCCAGGGGAACACATTTCGTCAGGGAAGTAGCATCTGTCGAATGTTCCTGCACAAGAATTAGTGCCGAGGAACGAGATACTCGACGGGATAGACGAATAATGCGCTGCTGGAATTGCAATAAAATAGGACACCTTCAAAGGCAGTGTAAAGAACCGGTGCGACGAAAAGACTGCCCTCACTGTGGTGACAAGCAAATAGGGGAAGAAACCCGCAGAAACAGCTATCAAGAAGCCGGTCAACCTTCCCGAAGCCATCAGTCGGGAAGTGCTTAAGCACCAACTTCGCGGGGCAGAAGTTGGTAGCAGGAGTCGACGGCCCCAGGACCATCATCCAAGTCTCGCTGGCAAAACGACGCAGCGAAAGCCTTCTAGTAGAAGTAGTCAGCGGAAAAGAAAAATGGATGGCAACAATAGACACCGGTGCCACGGCCTCAATCATCAGGAGGAATCTTGTGCAGAAGTCTTGGCTGCATAACACTAGCAGCTGCAGCTTGCGAACAGCTACAGGAGCAACGTTTAAGGTATATGGTGAAGTCCGCATAAAAATCCAATTGGCCGGAATAACATTCACTCACTCAATAACATTCTGGTAGTTGACATATGTGACGAGTGCATCATTGGTACAGACTTCATGAGAGAATATGGACGTACGCATATTGTTCAACACCACATTGACACCGGAGACGCTCGACCAATCCGTCAACCTGCAAGGCGTCTTCCATTGGCAAAGCAAACAGAAGTTGCCGAAATGATGTCGAAGATGAAAGCTGAGGGAGTGATTGAAGAATCGCAAAGTCCGTGGGCATCTCCAGTGGTCCTCGTGAAGAAGAAAGATGGCAGCACGAGATTTTGTGTAGACTACCGACGTCTCAATGATGTCACTAAAAAGGACAGCTACCCACTTCCGAGAATCGATGACACTTTGGATATGCTTTCTGGAGCGAAATGGTTTTCAACACTTGACTTGAAGAGCGGTTACTGGCAGGTAGAGATAAATCGTACGGACCGTGAGAAAACTGCCTTCACTACAGGAAGCGGTCTTTGGCAGTTTGCAGTGATGCCGTTTGGACTGTGCAACGCTCCGGCCACCTTCGAGCGACTAATGGAACGAACATTGCAAGGACTCACCTGGAAAACCTGCCTAGTATATTTGGACGACGTTATCGTCATAGGTAAGACGTACGAGGAGCACCGCGAAAATCTAAAAGAAGTGTTTGAGAGGCTACGAAGTGCTCATTTAAAGCTCAACCCAGAAAAGTGTGCCTTGTTTCGTCCGGAAGTAAAATATCTGGGTCACATTATATCAGCGGAAGGAGTAAGAACGGATCCTGACAAAATCGAAGCCGTGAAAAGTTGGCCTTCTCCAAAAGATAAACACCAACTGAGAAGCTTCTTGGGACTCGCCACGTATTACAGAAGGTTCGTAAAGGATTTTGCTGGCATTGCAAAGAGCCTGCATCAACTTACAGAGAAAGGCCGACAGTTCAGGTGGTCTGGAGAATGCGAAAAACATTTCAAGAACTGAAGCGACAGCTGTGCAATGCCCCCATCTTGGGTTACCCGACGCCCGGAAAAATGTTCGTCGTGGACGCAGACGCTAGCAATGTTGGGGTCGGAGCTGTGATTTCCCAGGTTCATGATGGTCAAGAGAAAGTGGTCGCATATTACAGTAAAGTACTCTCCAGACCTGAAAAGAACTACTGTGTAACCCGGCGCGAGCTTCTGGCTTTAATTCTGGCTACGAAGCATTTCCATAAGTACCTCTACGGACAAAAGTTCATTCTCCGGACAGACCACGCAGCTCTGAAATGGCTACTCCAATTTAAGAACCCTGAAGGCCAAGTTGCAAGATGGATCGAGCAGTTGCAGGGCTACGACTTTGAAGTGCAACACCGCAAGGGAACACTCCACTCAAATGCTGATGCTCTCTCTCGTCGACCGTGCGGGGTAAAATCCGAACACTGCAACCGTAAAGAAGCGAAAGAACAGGCAACTATCCAAATGATCAGGACTGAGCCAATAGAGGGTTGGAGTATAGACGAAATCCGTTCCTCCCAACAGGCAGACAATGACATCGAACCAATATTGGCCTGGAAGGAACACGAGGAAAGACCAAGCTGGCAGCAGATATCAGATCGGAGCCAAACTCTGAAGGCATACTGGGCACAGTGGGACTCGCTTTTTGTGCAAGATGGATTGCTGAAGAGAAAATGGGAAAGTGCCGATGGGACATCTCGTATGCAGCTAATTGTGCCACGGTCCAGAGTCAACCAAGTACTCCATGAGATACATGACGGAATCTCAGGAGGCCATTTGGGAATAAATAAGACGTTGGAAAAGGTAAGGGAACGTTTCTATTGGCTAAGCGCTAAACAAGATGTCGAGAATTGGTGCAAAAAGTGCATAAGATGTGCAGCTACCAAGGGTCCAAAAGTAAAGCCACATGGACAAATGCAACAATACAATGTCGGAGCACCTTTCGAACGAATAGCCATCGACATAGCTGGGCCGTTTCCCGAAACCTTTAATGGAAACCGATATACTCTCGTAGTCATGGATTACTTCAGTAAGTGGCCGGAAGTGTTTGCCATCCCAAATCAAGAGGCTAAGACCGTAGCCGAACAGATAGTCAACAACTGGGTGAGCAGATTTGGGGTCCCAATGGAGCTGCACTCTGATCAAGGGCGAAACTTTGAATCAAAAGTCTTCCAGGAAATATGCCAATATTTGGGAATAAGAAAGACAAGGACAACGCCACTACACCCTCAATCTGATGGAATGGTCGAGCGATTCAATCGGACCTTGAATGAGCATCTATCTAAGGTTGTCAGCAACTGCCAGCGGGATTGGGATCGACACATACCCCTCTTCTTAATGGCCTACCGAAACGCGGTCCATAGCTCAACAGGGCACACACCATCCGAGATCTTATTTGGTCAAACAATTCGGTTGCCAAGTGAAGCAAAATTCGGATCCCCACCGACGGAGCCCAAAGAGGTGAACGAGTACGTGAATGACTTACGCAGCAGGATTCGTAAATTGCATGAAGACACCAGAGAAAAGATGAAGCTAGCAAGCAGCCGCATGAAAACTAGGTACGATATCAAGGCGAAATCTTCCGGTTTCAACGAAGGAGATCTGGTTTGGCTGTATAATCCTCAGCGTAAGAAAGGCAAATCACCAAAATTGCAACAGGACTGGGAAGGTCCATACAAGGTGATAACCCGCATTAATGACGTTGTCTACCGGATCCAGCGTGGGGATCGAGGAAAATTGAAAGTGGTCCATTTGGATAGAATGTGTCATTTCAACGAGATGCTGAATGATGAAGTTGTTCGGGACGAACAACTGTAGGGAGGGAGCAATGTGATAACCACTCAAATGTGAGCAGCGACATCTAGCAGAAAGTGTCGAAACTCGAAGACTCGAAGGTTTCGATACTGGATTAGCAAAGTCATTGACTGGAGAGTAGAATCGAATTTTCTAGCAAATTGGAAATTGTATGGGACGCTGGGTGGCGAGGATTGTTCTCGAAGTATGTCATTCGAGTATAAATACCAGCATCCCAAAGGTATGCAAATTAGTTCCAAAGTTAAATTTGAAGTGTTAATTAGAAGAAGTGATTAAGTGGTTTAAGTAAAAGATAAGAAAAGTATATGTGGTTGAGAAATTGAATTGTACTGAGAGAAAGAATTAAATAGTGAATTGTAACTGTACTGAATAAAGGGATTTGTATTGAAAAGAATAAGTTCTATCATTTGTACCCACACAAACATTTTACAATATGTTCCCTTTATAGCTCTATAGCATGATGTCTGCTGCTAATGTAAATAAAATTCGACAATGGTAGAGGTGATAACATTTAGTAAATTAACCAGAAAAATATATTTTGATGTTTCCGAAATCGATTTAAAAGTTGCAAACAAAAATAATAATTTATTCTTGTTAGTTGTTTTTTTTAAATCTTCTAGTACCAGATGCGGTAGGGTACTATTATTATAAATTTGGTATTATGAGATATAAATATATGTATGTATTGCATTACAATTATATACAGGGTGTTTTTTAAGGGGTTAATTTTTGTTTATATAACATAAATAAGTTTACTTGATTATTCATTCGAAAGATTAACATATTTTATGCAATTTAATATTTGAAAATGTTCGACCATTATTTGGAGCAATTGGGGGCGTATGTTGTGTACTACTCGAAAAAATGTTTTGCTACAAAGACGTCAACTGCTTTATTAACGTTAACTAGTGAAATAATCCAATAATCCAAATCCCACGGTCTTGGTGGCAAATTGACTAGTCCATTTCTTGAAATGACTCTATTGCCAAATTGTGTTTTCAATAAAGCGACGTTGTCGTTTGTAGTATGGGGTTAACCTACATATATGGAAACGTATTGTGTTTTAGCATAATCGTGTTGGAACCACAGTTCTGCCACATTGATGTCATGAAAATTGCACCGGTGTCTTTTGGCTGTAACTTGTCATCTGCCTTAGTATTTGAAGAAATAAATTCTGGATGAAATGGCATCTAGCGAACTTTAATTAACCAGAAAATTGAAAAAAAATTTATGTTAAAAAACTGAGCCAACTTACAGTTGATTTGCAGTCCATCGCTGAATACCGGATGGTGTCGCACTTTTAGCTCTTACACCTATTGGATCTTATAATCCCTGAGACCGAGATCTTTACGAATAACTTTCCAGATAGTGGATGGACACAGACCAAGTTGCAGCGAACAACAACAAATCGATAAATTGGGGTGTTTTTCAATACAAGCTTTCTACAGCCGCTATATTTTCTTCCCAAAGCACTGTTTTCGTTCTTGTTAGTATGTGAGTATCCAAAAGCGTGAATGCGAACATTTTCAATAATTCGGTAGATAGCAAACAGAGCTTTCATTTTGAAAATCAATTTTAAAGATTTGAAGTTTTGCAGCTTAATATGATAGCTGATTTAACATTTAATTCTTACTGAAAAATGTTACACTACAAAAAAACACCCTTTATACAAAAACAATTATTTTATTTTATCAAAGCAATTTAAAATGATACTGACTGCTTTATTTAAAGTCAATCAAATCACACGGTCCCGCTTTCTTGTTCATTTCTAGTTGGATTTCGAGCAATATCGCATGGTGAAAGAGGCTTTAGCTGAACGAGCTTCTATGTTAGAATCTGCACCACACTTGGCTCACCCTCTTCCGATTATGCTGCCAGTATACCAGTAAACTTCTGCAATCGTATATATAGTTTCTTAATAAAAGTAATCAATTTCTTTATTACAGGTGGTGGCAAGTTCCGTATTACTGGGTTGGAATAAAGGCCTATGACTTAGTAGCTGGTGATAGAAATGTCAAGAGCTCATATTACCTTTCAAAAACAGATGCCTTAGAACTTTTTCCTATGCTTAAAAAAGATAAACTATGTGGAGCTATTGTATATTATGACGGTATATATATTTTTATTTCATTTTTTTCTGTTTCCACCCGAACTTTATCCCACACAAATAAGCTATTTTCGCAGTCCTATTTAATAAACTTTTACAGTTGCATCTTCATTTATCTTTACGTCTAGCTTTGGCGATGATCTTCATAAAACTTTTACCTTATATTTTACTATAAATTATTTTTTCATACACATTTGTAATAATCATATAATAATAATCATTAAACTGAATTTTATTTCAGACAGAAAAACGATATTATATTATTTTCATTGCTTTTTAATATTTTCTCCATACTCAAAATTCTCAAAATTCAATGTCTCAAAATTCTAATAATATTTTTTACCCAACTGCGCGACAGCAGAAGCAGGATTATGTTTTTCGCGGACATCTATGTAATATGTTTGTGGGAAATCTTTATTCCCTCATAATATCCAAACGGCTGGATGGATTTTAATAAATGGTGTCATTAGATTCCTATGGATCACGAAAGTGACATACACATATTAAGTGTAAAAAAATATAATATGGTGGCTTCTTCTTAAAATTAATGGATAATCGAATCAATATGGGCCCGTTAATAACTTAATATTAATTAATTATAATTGATCCCAATATACAAATGTTTAACACCAAAAAGACGAAAATAAAGAAAATAATCAAAAAATCCGACTATGTAAAAAGTGAACTAAAAAGATGGAAACCAGACAAAATAGTAAAATTTATATTCTTGTCCCTCTTTTGTTTTTCTTTGTTTTTTTTAAAGAACTTAACACTCAACGCACCGGAGTAGGTGTTAATTTTTCCGAAAATTGGATAGAGAGAGAGGAAGATGTTTTTGTTTAGTAGTTATATCGCTGCGTGGGTGGCATCTACTATTTAATGGTGAGACTATATTATGAGTTAAAATTTACTTGTTGTTTAGGCAACTCAGAAGATTTTAGTTGCCTGAAAAAAAGAATGTCTTTTGAGCGCGGTTGAGATTGAACGCGGAACGGTCACGGTTCTCAGCCTTGAAGGTGCGATATTTCAAGGTGATAGAAAATATCATGGACTCACTAAAATTCATTAAATCAATGATAACATACAGTCGGAGTACATATAGTAATAATAACAAGTTAAACAGAAATGCCTAATGCATCAGGTCTATAAAAAAAGTATTCGACTATAATTTTTATTTGCAAACTAACGAAGACTGTATGGACGGGTCTTAGTGGTCCTTAGTGTTCATATCTAGAGCACATGCTCAATTTTTCACGACCGGAGCAGAACTCAGTCGCGGCTACGGCCATGAGTAGTGAGCATGTGTACTTAACAGTTTTCAGGTCAATGGTGTTACCTGGTAAATTATGAATTTATATGAATTATACAAATAAGCTTGGAATGAAGAAATTATGCGAATAAACTTATGTGCAGTTAAATGATATCATTCTGCTTCATGCTCATCTTCGAGAGCTATTTCGCAGTCGCCTGCTACAACAAGTACGGAAATGAATAGTAGAAATTTTCTATTAGCCACTGCTACACGAAAGGTGCTCAAAATAATGATATTACCAGCCAAAAAGAACAACATAAAATACAAGGATACTACGTCTTTTACGTTTGTAAAATACCTGGATGTAACTTTTCCTAAACTATTGGAATTGAAAGTCAACAAACAAGCAAAACTGAGTAGTAACAAAAATACGAATTTTATCTGATTAATGAAATTGAATCAGATAAATCCAATATAAACAAAAAATAAATAAGAATCAACATACAAACCATGCGAACTTAATGTAACTAAATCAACAAACGCTATACCAAACGGGATATAATAGAGTTTTCAAAATCACGAATATTTGGACATAAAGAAAATTGATAATAATACGCATATTCTGCTATTTAGACAGGACCAAAGAACTCTCAAAGAATTGTTTTTTTATAAAAAAAATATTTGAAATATAATAGATGTATTGAAATTAAATTAAATAATTCTTTTTCTACATAGTCGTAGAATAGTAACAATTACAGTATTCCAAACAAAAACTGATATTATCTGCTCTTACAGAACAAAAATTTGACAAAAAAATAATGGAAAACATCACGTTATATGATCTTTTGGAAAGAAAAGTGAAGAGCGGAAATTGACAGGAAGAAGACTCCTATCTTTTGGAAATATATTTTTTCAAAAACTAAAAGGTTTGGAAAAAGGTATGGATTTTACCAGGGAGAAGACAAAAACCGGTTATAAACTTGATAGTGATCGTAGATTGATACGGACAGAAATAAAGATTAATCACATAACACTAACAAAAAAATCAACAGCAACAAATTACCCCCAACAAAATTTCAAAAAGCAAAAAGTTAAATAGTACTAAACTTCCACACACATAACAAACCTAATATCAAGATGAAAGCAGATAAAAGCAATGTGACTCTTATAAATGAGAAAAGTCTGCACCAACCAAGGATGTTAAAGATAAATATAAAAACCAGACATAAAAATATACGCGTATAACGAAACAACTATTGAAGATATATTCGCCAACTCAAAATCAATGAAAAAAAACGTAGAACTTGAAAATAAAACAGAAAATATAATTGTAGGTAGTGCAAAATGGAAACCGGAAAAAAAGAGGAAAGACGTTAGTGAAACAGCGACATTATTTCTTGAAACGGTTCAAATCCACAAAAAGCATAATAAACGAAAAAAACGACCAAGGTAAACTTTCTAAAGCTTGAAGACCATAAAATACCTGCATGATAGAAAAACAGGAAATACCAAAACAAAGGGAACAGAGTTCAATTATACTTCATTGAGAAAATTACAAAAATAATTACATGCCCCTAAGCCAAATTTAAACGATAGGTCAAGGGAAAGTTCATAGCTTTTTTCCCAATAGATGGTCTTAGAATTGCATAACTTTGGTAATACTCACCGTGTTATTATAGAATGCGTTTGTAAGTTGACAATCCTTAGATTATTAAAAAAAAAATTGTGACATTTGTTGATTCAGTCGAAAGTAATTGCATTTTGAAAATAAGGAAAAATTCTGAAAAAATTTGCTACATTTTACAATATTATTTCGACTAAGGCGATAACGCTTCCAAAGGTGTTTTGTCAAAATTGAACTATTTATATAGTGAGCGGACGTGTATCATTTCGGTGTTTTCAAATATATTTTTTTTTATTGTATATTAGTTATCTATTTGATATAACCGCGATATCGAGTGCGTCCGATATTCAATAGAATCCGGGAAACGTTAAGTTTAACTTCAAATAAAGATTGCATAACCAATCTGAAGTTTTCTTATTAGTTTTCTTTTAACATTTTTTTATATGGGAAAAAACACTCAACTGAGGAAGATTGCTAAAGAGAAAACATTTTTTTTTTTTTTTAGTACGTGTGCGAAACACACACTCATAAACAAAATGAGTGTGGCGAATTGCGACTGTGCACTGCGAACATCCAAGAGTGTAACATGCAGTGGAATATGCAGTGTGAAATGGCTAGCATTATGATAGGTCAGAGCAAGAAGATCGAGAATCAAAACAAGAACATTGGTGAAATCTTAGCGGGAGTGAAACAACTGAGTGAAGAAAAAAATGATGTAATCAGAGAACTTCTAAAGGTGAGTGTGAGTGACAACAAAATTACTTATGATTCGCTAAAACAACAACCGCCAACGGTGATAATCAAAACAAAAAAAAATCAAAACAATGAAAAAACAAAGGGTGATTTGAAGGAAAAAATTGGTCCAAGAGTATTAGCGCTTAAATTTAATTGTGTTTCAAATAATAAAGAAGGTGCTGTGGTTATTATTTGCGATGATAAAGTCTCAGTAATGTAATAGAAAAAGAAGCTATGGAAAAATTAGGATGCGATTCTGAAGTGGTCGTTCCTACATAGAGGAAACCATCTCTTATGGTCTATGAAATACGTGATGAGTTTGAAGAAGTAAAGCTTATCGATGCTATAAAAAACAAAACGATATACAAAAACCTGTAAAGTGTGTTAAAATGTTCAGTGTTAAAAAAAATAATTCAAAATGCTTTAAAACTATAATCGAACTGGAAAGTGAAGATTACAAAAATGTAATAGAAAGGAGAAAATTAAATATAGGATGGGACAAGTGTTTTGTTTTCGAACATGTGCCGGTGTGCTACAATGCTAAGGATTACAGAAATAATATCGTCTGTGCGAAATGCAGTCGGGATCATGAAACTAGAACCTGTGATATAAATATACTTAAGTGCAATAATTGTGTGAAAACAAACGAAAAATTAGGTTTAAAAATGAATGTTAGTCATGACTGTAGCTATAGCAAATGTGAAGTGTTTCTTAAGAAATTGGAGATTGAAAGGATCTCTCATTAGCAACCAAAGACCATTAGTGTAGCTTGTTTGAATATAGAAGGTCTAATCAACAATTTTAATGAATTGCAAACGACTTTGCTGGCTAAACAGTTCGATGTTATTGTTCTTACAGAAACGCATGTTACCTAGAATGTGTCTGATAACGAAATTAGTCTTGCAAGTTTGCAATTTGTTTCGATGTAATAATGTATCCACCCGAACAGGAGGTGTTATAATGTACGTTAAAAAAGAGATGGGTGTAAAGAAAACGAAAGAATATGCGAAAGGTATGGAGATTTGGTGGCTCGTGAATTGTTTTTCCATTAATAACTATACGTTTACTATATGTGGTGTTTATAGATCGCCAAGTTCGTCTAATAGAGTGTTTTGTGAAGAATTCACGGTACTAATGGAGATGCTCAGCGAACTGAATACGGATGTTTGTATAATTAGCGATTTTAATATAAACTGGTTTTGTACAGGTGATACTTATAGAAATGAACAGAATTATAAAGGATAACCACTGTGAACAAATAGTGCGCGAACCTACGAGAATAACATTGACAACTAAGACGTTAATAGACTATGCTATCACAAATTCCAAATCCGTCCAGGTAGAAACTAATCGGGATCTGATGATTAGTGATCCCGAAATATTAATTTTATAAATTAATAAAGGGGAAGAGGGTAAAATTCATAAAAAAAATAAAATTTCGTACATGTATTACAACACAAATCTTTTCCGAAATGCCTTGTTACGAAATTAGTGAAACAAGTAATTTACTTGATATTGAACGCATGGGTGACCTATTCAAAAATGAAATAGAAAATATAGTTTCATCTTTCATTATCAAAAAGAAAAACAAAAATGAGCAATGAAAATAAGTGGTTCACTCGGAACTTTTTTTTTTTTTTTTTTTTTTATAATTTACGCGCGCCTAAGGGGTTGATACCCTTTTACTGTTGCCAGGGCGCGGGCGGAAAGATAGAAGGAGGAGAAAGGAAAATTGTTTTTGTAGTGGTTTGAAACTTAGTAATATTAAAAAAGTTAGAGGTTGTGCAATACAATAGAGTTGTGTTACATAGTACATGTGAAAGTTGGACACCATATAGAATGGCAAGAAATAATTATAAATGTGCAATAAATAAAGCCAAAGAAGATTTAAAAAAAAAAAATGATTGACACGTCAAGCGATCAGAAAACAATGTGAAGAATATTAAACAATATGTATTAAAACAAGTAAAGGGTAGTGCAATAATGAATGTTTCCTTCAATAACGTGATATGTTGTGACCTCAGTCTGATTGCTAATAATTCTAATAACTTTTTGTTGAAAGTGTCGTAGAAATTTCTGACTCCATTCGGTATATCTCATTTATAAACCGTGTATGTGCTTATATCTTAACATTCAGATTTAACTCGGTGACATGTTGTGTAATAGAGTCCGTTATTCAAAAAATGAAAAATAAGTCTGACTGCAATTCAATGTGTCCGAAGCGGTATTTAGACCATTTTAACATTATAGGCCCTGCATTATGTGTAACTATAAATAAATAAAATAAAAAAAATAATCCTTTGAGACCTCAACTTTTCCAAGCAGCTGGAAAGGATCAATAATAACGCCCATTGAACTGATTTGCTCGTTTCTGCTCTGGAAATTTCTATGTTAACTACACGCTATGCTCTGGTCGACAAAATCGTTGAAAAAGTGGACGAATTCTCTAGAAACTTTAGAAAGAACTAAACACGGAAAAAAACAGCCTTGAACTATTTGGTACCACTTGAATTGACAGTGAAAAATTGTATGGACCGAATATCCATCTGCAAATCACTGCTGAAGCGAAACTGAATCGACCCATTTTTTAAGGGGTTGATAGCAGGTGATGAGAAGTGAGTTACATACGACAACACAACAATATGTGAAATAGATCATGGCCCAAAGTGGAGTGGATGAAGCTACACAAACGGTGGCGAAGCATGGATTAACACCACAAAAATTAATGCATTGTGTTTGGCGGGATTGCCCAGACGATTGATTTCATTTTCTACCGCCAACAACTAATACGATTAAAACGCTCAATTGAGGTAAAGCGGCCACTACTACATATTAACGAAGTTGAAGGAATAACTAAGAGTATATGAAGTTATCACTAGCCAAAAAGAAGATATCGTATAAGATTTGTAAATTTAAAAAAAAAAAATTGTCACGCAACCACAAATCATTACACAAATAAAATTAAGTTATTAAATTATTTCTTATATTTTTTTTTGTAAAAACCTCTCTACGTCCCCTTTTCACGGCATAAAATGTCATCTATTTCCCCTCCATGGTACAAAAGAAGATTTCGCTCTTTACGAAATAGAAAAAAACAAATCATGGGCAGTTTTTCTTCGCACCAAATCTTATTATGACTACTCTAACTATCTTGGAACTTACCTGCAATTCACCCAGCTCTATAACTGCCTCTATCATCTCTTTCTCGACACAGCGCAGACCAACCTTATCAAAGATCCTAAGACATTTTTCAATTCGTCAACTACAAAAGAAAATCAGACGGTTCCTCTCTCTCGTTCGATAAAATATCACATCAACAGATCCTTTTCAAATTGTCTTCCCTCGGTTTTGACCCCATATTGTTAAAATGGATATCTTCTTATCTGGAGAACCGTTACTATAGCGGTCGCTTTAGGTCAGCTTTCTCAACCCCGTTTTTAGCCACTTCTGGTGTCCCACAAGGCAGCCATCTAGGTCCCCTCTTTTTTATTTAAACTATAAACGATTTTGATAATATTATCAAACATTGCTCCGTATCCATTTACGCCGATGACACTAAGTTCTCCTAAATTATTTCTTCACCCCAAGACTCTATTCTTCTTCAAGAAGATCTGGATAGGTTTTCTACTTGGTGTCTAAAAACTTTGAGCTTAATGTTTCCAAATGCCAATCTATGACTTTGTCTCGTAAGTCCAATCAATCCCTCTCTCGACCTTATTTTCTGCATGACCAAGCTGTACCCTAGGTTCAATCCCTTCGCGACCTTAGAATTTTATACGATAGAGAGTTAGACTTCCGTTCGCATATTGATGAGATAATCCTTAAGGCGAACCCATCGCTCGGTTTTATCAAACGTTGGTCTAAAGAATTTTGCAAACTTATGTGACAAGGTCACTTTACATTACTCTTGTCCGGCCCGTCCTTGAATATGCCAGCCAAGTATGGACCCCATTTCAGCGAATTCATATATCCCGAATCGAGAACATTCAACTAACCTAGAGTGACCCATTTATGTTACCTCCTTATCGCGACCGCCTCAAACTTCTTAACCTGAATACCCTAGAAAAACGCAGAAACGTAGCTGACATTCTCTTCATTCATCGACTACTCTCCGGTTCTGTGGACTGCGCTTCCCTTTGCAATTCTATTTCCTTCAACACTAACCCTCGTAATGTACACTGTCCTAGTCTCTTCTATATCCCAACCCACCGCAACTCTTATGGCTCTAACGAACCAATCTCCCGCATGCTCCGTAAGGTCAACTCAAACCTCCCCCTTTTTGATTTTAACCTGAGCACTTCTCGTCTTAAATTTGATCTCCTCCACCATTCCCTTACTTCCTAATCCCTAACTCTTGTTAGTTTTTAAGTCCTAGTTTTTAAGTTACTTTAAACTTGTATTAAGCGAAATAAATAGGGGCGTTAGCCCTCACTAAATTAGAAGCAATTGGTCCGCTTTCTATCTGTGCCTTAATAAAATATGCTGACAAAATTAGAATATTTTAACATCAGTTGAGCAAGCAACTCTACCATTGTTGGGTATTATGCCATCGTAAATCACCAGTTATCACTCATAACAAATATGACACATATCCGATGCGTAATAGCAACAGCAATATCATTAGCCAATTTAAAAAATGCAGAGTTATTTATTAAAACGGTATCAACGTTATATCAACCGCAAATTAAAGAGTTAAACATACGTTTATACCTAATAAAAATAAAGGTGTAGGAAATCATCAGAAAAAAAGTAGTAGTTCACTAATTTAAACAGCTGAAAAGCTCACAAAATTACAAGAGTTCACGTCGTATACCGAAATTTTTTTGCTAAGTTCGCAAATCCCCTGATAAATCCTAGAAGACTATAGACGGATCAATTTATAAGTTCTTAAATAGAAATTAATAATTAAATTCTCCAACCTTGGGCTCTTCATAATTAAAAAAAATTATTTATTTAGAACAAAAAGACTGTGAATTTCGATTGATAATCAACTTCTGACTTTTGTGCTTAGTACTTGGAATACAAATACCAAACCAAAAAGGTGGAAATCTAGAATTGAAGAACACCAGCAAACGCTAAGAAAAACGGGCAGAGGCAAACAGCTTCATAAAGGGTGATTCGTTTGGAGGTACGAGTACTTTTTCAGAAATAAAAAATAATCAATTATCATACAAAAGAACCATTCTTTAGATTTATTTTTTGAAAATTATTTCTTTTAAATGTTGGACGTAAGTTCAAATTTTCGATGACCCGTTCGAACATTACAAGTGGTATATGACAAATGACTCGAGTAATGTTAGCCTTCAAATTCCTCAATCGTAGCCGGCTTATCCATGTAGACTTTGGGCTTTACGTAGTCCGAAAGGAAAAACACAAGGGCGTGATACGAGTATTACATCTAGGCGGTCAATTCACCTGAAATTAATCGGTCACCTCCTCATATTCGCCTCAACCAACAAACGTCTCCATCCAGCTAGATCTCTAGTTTCGCACACTAAGTTGATTGAGGTTCCCTTCCACCGGTGTGCGCCACCTAAGTCGCGGTCTTCCTCTACTGCGCTGTTCCTCGGGGCGGATTCAAAAATTTTTCTGACCGGAAAAAAGTGGTGTTCATCCATTATACATGACTCGGCCACCTCAGTCGTTTTCGGAATCGAAAATAACCCTCATCCATTTTTGATAAATTGCATGCCTCTGCGCCATACACCAGGACTAGGATTATTAAGGTCTTATATAGGGTCACGTTTCGTTTAGTTTCTTGTTGAGAGCATATACTTGATCTTGGCCTCATTGACCATTAAATCCATCTTCGTGACTTCCGCATCAATATTCGCGAAAGTGCCACTAACATCACTATGCTGTCTTCCGATTTTATAAATATCATCGCCGTATGCGAGTAATTAGACTTTTAAAAGATTGTGCCTCTTACGTTGTTGCGTGAGTTTGCACTATTATTTCAAGACTGATGGTAAAAAAATCGCATGCAGCACGTTGTTTCGTGAGTGTTTCGGTGAGTTCTTTACCGTCCTTGATGGAGCAGCGTGCATTCTCAATCGTCATCCTGCACATACGGACGAGTTTGGCAGAGATGCCAAAATTAGACATTGCTCGTCGCTATCGATGATGGGTTTTTTCCAAAATCTGCTGTAGTGTGAGTATTTTGTCGATGGCTTGAAACTACACTGATATGGACAAATCAGGTAGTTGACGAACGGCTTCAGGCGCTTACACAATATGGTAGATAGGATCTTGTAGGCGATGTTATGAAGACTGATGTCTCTGTAGTTGGTGAAGTTCAAAGGGTCTTCTTTCTTGAGGAACGGACAAGCAATGCCGAGGTTCCATTCATTGTGCATACTTTCCTCCAACCATATTTTCCATATGAGTATGTGTATGCTCATTCCCAAGTCCAAATCTCATTTCTGGAGTAGCATCTTTCACTTTCCTCGAACGCGTGCTTCTCATGCTCCTCCTTTTTATTCCTGAGAAGACGGTGATCGTCTTTTCTCTTCTACTCGTAGAGCTAGTGAACAGCTCCAGTCCTTCTAGGTGGCGCCACTTTGTATGCATCTTGCGTAGCTACATGTGTATCTCAGCTATCGTCGTCAAACCGAAACTCCGCTGTGGTGGCCGAGTGAAACCCAGCACATCAGAGGCGGCATCTCTGAAGGCCTTTTGGCAATGTTGTCACTGGTCTTCGATAATTGATGCTGGCGGCATAGAACCTCTTAAGAGATTAAGGGAGACTCGATCGGAAAAGGATTTGACGATCTCTTGCGATTCTAACCGTCCGACGTCAAACTTACTTTCAGTATTAACTTGCGTTTGCAATGTTCTGGATATCCGCAACAGTACCTTGTCTACAACAAGGTAATGGTCGAAGTTGATGTTGGGCCCTCAGAGCATTCGTCATGTTTCTCTTGTGTGGGGGTGCGGGCGACTTATGTTATGCGGTTGCCCAACAAACTAAAAGTTGAAATTACCATAAATGATAATTGTGTACTTGTAGTTTCAGTGTTGCCATTTATGTAACTCTTCCCCTCAAGATGAATTATATGAGTTTGTGAATGAAATTCATACGAGTAGTTGGTAGGTTGTTGTCTTGATATTTGTGATGACTCTTTGATTCGGCGGTTTGCATTTTAAGCCAGGTTTGTCCGGATTTAAGCCCACATATTTATCGGTTTAAGGAAAAGATGGGAGGTGAGACATGTTGGCATATGAAGGAATTTCATACATATGATTCGAGTATATGTTTGTAAAGGTAGTTCAAAAGTGAGAGAAAAAAAAATTTAATAACAATACTAAAGAACTGAAAAATGGAAATGTAAAGTAAAGTTTATAATTCGTTGATTTTATCTACAATTTGAAATGAAATGAATAGTCCAATTTGTGTATAGCAATGTTTTACATACTTTTTTTATACAGTACGATCAGACTGGGAGGAAATAAAAAGAATTATTTTCATTCTTATTGTTGGCATTTACTTTTTGTTTTAATCTTCGGTTTATGTACTTTCCTTTTGTCTGTGTCTATCGTAATTTTGTCGTTCTTAATAGCCTTATGTTGATTGAATCTGGGAGCTAATTTGTTACCTCGGTCATCGGATTCATATATAGTGTCATTCAGTAATTAATTTAATTAGGTCAACCCTGATCTGATTAAGTTAGTTAAAAATATGAGTTTTGTGTTGCAAAGTCTGGTGGTGCACTAGTTGTGTTAAGGTTTTATTGTCTTTTATATGTTGTTTCAAACAGTTTTTGGATTATTTTTGAAACATAATGGATCAGGCTGATCCATTATGACCATTTAGCAATTCAAATGGAGTCATTTTTCAATGGGCTTATTACAGTTTGCATGCTTTATTATTCTTATGAGCTCTGTAAGCGTGGAGTGGAATCGCTCCATTGTTGCATTACCATTTGTAAATTCGCTTCCATTGTCAGATACTACTAACTTTGAAATTCCATGATGTGAGAAATATCGCTTTAGGGACCTGATGAGGTTAATACTATTCCTAGCTGATAAGAGATAAACGCTTCCGAACTTACTAAATTTATCTACAATTCTGAGAAAGTTTTTTTTTTAGACCGAATATACGAGTATATCTACGTGCAAAATTTCTAAAGGCTTAGATGGTGTTTGTCAAATTTCAACCTCTCTTTTTGTCTGCTATACTTATATTTGTGACAAATTTCAGAGACATTAATAATACGCATTGTGGTGTTTTTCATATTTAGAAAGTAATAGGTTTTCTTCAAATTGCATACATTCATTCATACCCCTATGATTTGACTTGGATTGATATTCACGCACAAGCTCCTCCTGTTTATCAATTTCAGTCACATCCTAATAAATTCCTACATCTAACTATGTAGTTTTAAATAACCATTACTAAACAAATTTGAGTAAACTGATTGAACGGTTTTGAATATCTATATTAAAATCTACCAGTACGGAAGTGATTTTCTTTGTGTTTAAGTAGCCTTTAAATATGTAATACTTTCAATGATATGATCAGAATCAATTTGTTCGCGTTCAAATATGAATCTTTTTTTTCTCGTAAATAGTATGCTGAATTTTACATTAAGCTCTTTCACGTGCAGTGTTTTTTTTAGAACTATTTGGTTTGGAAACTCATTGAGTGGTCGCTCGGATATTGCGATCCCATCACCTGTATTTTCGACTGCAGAGTGAATGCTAGAATGCAAGGTATCCTGTTCATATAGATTATTTTGTATTGAAGCTAAATCTATATTTTCAATATCATTAATAAGTTCAGTGATCTCATTAGTGCTCATTTCTACCATTGATAGAGCATCAACAATTCAATACTTGTTTTTTTTTATATGTAACATAATAGTCGAATTCTTCTAGCGGATGAGCTTAGAGTTTGAGTCCTTTAAAGAAAATAGCCATATGAGAGGCTTATGGTCGGTTATAATTTGGAATCTCCTGCCAGAAAGATACGGACGGAAGTATTTAGTTGCCCAAATGACAGCTAATAGCTCCTTTTCGACCGCACTATAGCTCTCTTCATCGGCTTATCTGAATCTATTGGACCCTGTGATAGAACTGCGCCTGATGCAACGTTACTCGCATCAGTAGTAACATTGAAAGGTTTAGTAAAATCGGCTTATCTGAATCTATTGGACCCTGTGATAGAACTGCGCCTGATGCAACGTTACTCGCATCAGTAGTAACGTTGAAAGGTTTAGTAAAATCGGGATATTGCAGTATAGGATCGTTACTGAGTAAATCCTTACACTTTTCGAAGCACTTGACATATTTTGCGTCCAAAGATATTCGATTATTTTTTCGAAGGCATTCAGTCATTGGCTTCGTTAAAATGGCGAAATTCTTAATAAATTTTCTATAATACCCAAAAAAAAATTATTTTTGTTTAGCTGTCTTTGGTAAAGGAACATTTTTTATGGCACTAATTTTCTCAGGATTATCCATTATCAACCGAAAATGCCGTCTTTGGAATATCTTCGCTTCTAATCTCGATTTAGTGGAAGCCTTTTTTCATTTTGCGACACTCGCTTTTATGTTTCCTTAAGTGAGTTTCATTGAAAAGGCGCTTTAAGCAACCATTATAAAGATGGATTTGATGCGCATATAATGTTACTTGGCTACTCAACAACCGAAAAATATTTTTAATATATATTCTGTCAAAATATAACTGGGGCTAAAGGAAGGTTAAAGGAACGCTGAAGGCGTATCGTAAAAAAATACACTGGCCAAAGCCCGCTTGAACCATTAACCGTTCACTTAATACCAAAAAACTTTATTTCAATTTTAACTTGGATTTATTAATCAACTCTCCTCTAAAAAGTGGAAACTAAGACTAGACTTGAAGCTAAATTTCTACTACCATGAATGCTTCTTTTCCGTCATCCAGTTAGCTGATTCAGCAACAAGCCTTTGCACTCGTATCCGTTATTTTTCGCGACCGTGCAATCCGATCCTGTTGCACTTGGAACCGTGCGCATGAAGACGCTCATACCTGAATATACATATGTATTTGAATGTGCTGAGCCAGCCAATCTTGAATATATGTATGGCTCGACTTAAAGTTATCATCAAAATTTATTTTGTTTTCTTCAAAATAGGCTCCATTTGAAGCGGTACATTTTTCCCAACGAATAATCCAGTCATCCATACATTTTCTATAGGCATATTCCGGGATCGCCTTCAATTCACTCAGCGAATTTTTTTGTATGGCATGAATCGACTCAAAACGAGTCCCGCAAAGTGTTTCGGATATAGGAAAAAGTCACAGGGTGAATACAGTGCTTGCTCGATCATATTGGTAGCGTTTTTGGTTAAAAAGTTACTCACAAGAATGGATTTGTGAGATGGTGCATTATCGTGGTGCAAAATCCAAGAGTTGTTCTGCCACAATTTTTGGTCTGCTTCGGCGGGTACTCTGCCTCGTGCTTCATAATGCCAAAATAATATTGTGTAATCATTGCTCGACCCACTGGCAGAAATTCCGAGTGAACAACATCACGAATACCAAAAAAACAGTGAGTTAAACAGTTGCAGGCCGTCTCAGATGAAGCAAGTTTTCAAGAAATTCACCGCCCTCTTTGAACGCTCTATACCACTCAAACGCTCTTGTTTTCGATATTACAGAGTCCTCGTAGGCTTTCCCTGATATTTTAAATGCGTCCTAACAAAAAATTCCGTCCGCTACGCAAAATTTCAAACAAACTCATTGCTCAATATTTTTTTCGGTGCCATGAAATAAAGTCATATCCAAAAAGGTCCAAAACGTAATTTTGGACTTTATTGCACTTTCAAAAGTGACCTTTGTCAAAAGTGAAAAAAAGTTCTCGGACATTATTGCACTCAGCTATTTAAAAGAAAAAGACGTATAGAATAAAACAGAAAATATTTTCCACTGATAATGGCCTTATTTACTTGTATTTTTTTTCGTAAGTACTTGCACCTGCATGCTGTTAGTTAAAAATAAATTAGTTTTCTAATTTGTTTTTTTTTTTGTATTGTAAATTTGTGAAAAAAGAGTGCAGTTCCGAACCTTGCATACAAAAGATCTCGCACCCACTCCAAATCCTACAGGGACCCCCATACATATTGGGTGTTGCGTGCCCCCCATACATATTCTATGTATATTACGTTTTGGATCTTTTTGCATAAGACTTCATTTCATGGCACCTTTTTTTCCAAAGCAGAAATCACCGATAGCACTTGAGGATAAATAATGCCTTTGGCAACTGACAACACACTACTTGACTGATGGCCCCCAAACTTAGCGTGAAAATAGGTGAAAGTTGTACCAACGTAGGGAAATTTTAATTTTTTTTTAAGGAACCATTAATGCGGGCCGTTTGAATGACTCAGTCCCGGTAATATTTTGGCAGAATGTATGCATAATTTTTTCCTATGCCATCATTACATTCATAATAAAGTAGGTTTATATGTTCACCCTTTTCTTCACGGGTATGGTAAAATGGTCCAATAATATTGCATTTTGAATTACTTTTACTGAATTCATAACCAAAAACATTCACATTAATATTACGATTATTGTTTTAAAATACTTTTGCATCTCTAATCATAAGGGGGAAATCTAAATAGTAAAATCAATTATTCCATAATTTATTCTTATTTTAACAATGTCCTACACTCCCCATTTCCTATTGAAAATAACATCTTTCTAATTTATGTATATTGTGTAACAAACAAGTATTTCAAAATAAATCTTGCCCTAAAATGAATGTGTTAAAAGCTATTGAAGATCAAAAGCTATGTATTTTTTTAAACTTAAAACTTTGAATTTGGCACGATTTTTTTCGGAAAAATATCTTATTAATCCCCACTTTTTGCAACTTTGAAATGTCTGCCAAGTATTTACAAACAAAAAAAAACAGGCCATTTCATCTCAAGCGAATATTTTTCAAGATACGGCCGAACTTATTGAAACAGGTAAAACATTAAATTAACAATTATTTTAATATATTTATTAAATCAAAATTTAATTTGGTATACAATGGATGTTCTTTGTTGCAATGTTACATAATAGTTCTGGTAATGTGTTTCGCAAAATTACGGGTAGAGATTCGAATTAAGCCGCGGAGGAAGGCGGTAGGGTCAGTTCTTTATGTATTATGTTCTGACATCAAGATGATATTAGGCAAGTTCGGATAGCACGACAGCAGTGGGACTTGCAAAGGATATTTTGGAGTGAGTCCTCCATGCGAAGATTGCGAAGGTATTGGTTGATAGTCGTCACGTACGGTATGACATCGTCGGCATACAATTCCGTAAGGGCTCTTATACAGTGTGGTTGAGACGCCGAGGAATCCTTCCGTGAAGCAGCTCGTATAATCGAATAAGGGAGCGAACAAGAATTGATAGGTGGCTTGGAGCCAGGCATGAGATGCATGTATGCTTAGTCACTAAATACGAGGAAAGTCTTGGCATATGGATTTTTTATTTTATAATTAGCGGGCTCAGAGGGTTGTAATACCCTTAACATCTTTGCACATAGCGCGGGAGAAGGGCATTTAGGGAGGACGAAAAAAGAAGTACCGATATACATAAATCTTAAACGTTTGCTTAGGAACGAAACACGTTATTTCAGAATACGTCCGAAAGTAGGCTTGAGGGTATACTGATGAGCATTCATAGCGAGACGGGTGTTACGGTTGAAGGTTTGAAGGGACAGAATGCTACTGGTGATTTCAAAGGAGCAATGGTGGTTGAAGCAGCGATAAAACAAATTGAAACCGGAGACGCTACGTCGGTGTTCGCGGGTGTCAATTGACTGACTGATATTATTATTACCTATGATGTTTACCGCACGGTTTCGAACCCTATCTGTCTGGTGCAGAGATGTTTTAGGTGCACCTGACCAGATGTGGGCATAGCACAATTTTGGACGGGTAAACGCCTTATATATTGAGGCTAGATCAGAGGAGGTGAAATATTACGTACATCGCTTGAAGAAACCTAGACATTTCGCAGCATTTTTGACGACATCATATATGTTATGTGGTCATTCCAACTTAGGTTGTTATTAACACACATCCCGAGAGTGGAAAGTTTTTCGGTTTCGACGATGAAAGTGCCATTCATGGATAATGGCTGGGTATTTAAATTTCGCCTTTACTCTGGTGTCTTAACCATTGTGTTTTGGAAGCACTAAATTCCACTTAATGAGCTTAACATACATTGCCGTTCCCGTTCTACGGCTGAAGAACAGTGACATGAGTCCGGGATCAAATATGAGATGCAGGGAGTACTGTCGTCTCCAAAGGAGTATATTGGATTAGAAGTGGCAGCCAAGAGATCATTGATAAACATTAAAAAGAGTGTCGGAGATAGAATGGAGCCCTAGGGCACGAAAATTCCGAAAGGTAGTTTCTAATCCATTTACGGGAGGCTGGGGTAAAATCAGTTAAATATCATTTGAAGCGAATAATAGAGGATTCACGTTTGAAGGAATTACAGCTATATTATCTCAGATTGAGGCATGTTTAATTTCGTGCCCATTTGATCCTATAACATGTGATCCAGACACAGAAGTACTAACACCAGCATACTTTTTAGTATAAAAAGACGTAGTTACGCCATTGGAATGAAGCAAACTATGACCAGAAATGCATAAATTAATACGATTGAACTTAGTTCAAAAGATATATTTTTGGAAAAAAAAAATACGATAAGCAAGAGACCAGTTGTAATAGTTTGACCACCTCCTGTTAAAGATGAAAGAAGCACTGAAAAAATACTTAAGCAGAAACCGACATCATCAAACTTAGTCCTCGCCAAATAAGTAAAGACTTCATCCTTTACAAAAGCACAACTAGAAACAAGGGCAAGTCAAGATAAGCCGAGGGACACTCAAACTTGATGTCATATTGATCGAAGAAATTGTCAAAAGAATGAAAAAATCCTGTATTACGAGTGTATCAGCATCGTACCGGGGAGAAACTCATTGTGATTAAAGCACAGATAAAGCCACCCGATGATCAATGATTAAAACACAGATAAAGGTACTTGATTTTACGTTTGTAAAATAGGTAGTGAATATTTATTTCATTCTAACTTAAAATGTAACATATAATATAAAAAAAAAGGTGTGATGCAATCTGATATGTGAGACGCGCATTCAACTAATTTTGGCGTGGGAAAGTGAATTTTAACAAAACTGTGTTGCGCACTCAGCAAAATTTTGTGTGTGAAATATTTAATTTAAGTTGTTTGTCTACTTTGTAGATATTCTGCCAGCACCATGGTTAGAAAATTAAAATTGGGTAGAAGAGGTTAGTGCATCATCTACTGGTTCTAGAATAAAGTCTTCTTTGGCCCCGTCTGGTGATACTTCTGGTGTTCTTCGCCTAAGAGTTTTTGCAATTTTCTAAACAATAGCCAATATCAGCAATGTTGTAACCGACAGACCAACTGCGGTTAAATGGTATGCTACATTCTTCGAATGTAACAGCTCGTCACTGCTAATTTCTTGGTTAAAGTTATCCCATGAGTCTGCTGATGATAAAACGAACTCTTTGATTTCCGTCCTGGAAATAAAAATCTCATGAATAGTTTAATGAATAGTTTAAACTAAAGTTTATTAGTTTTATAAAAGTGGATTTAATATCTATCGTTGGGTGTCTTTCGGTAAAGAGAGTATTTTCCCTTGTCTGGATAAAACACGATTGGCCTCGTTGGATTATATCGCCGTCTAAAGCGGGTCATCGCTCCGCTGTCCGCTACAAATAATTGCAGCTTCAATTGCCCTGTTTGCCACAAAGAGCCATGTGTTTTGAAGGTGTAGATGTTTCCAGGTAGTGTTGGGTATCCAAAGTTTTTTCATGCTGCAAGTGTTTTTTGGTATCCGCCGATATAAGTGGTCGCTGATACAAGTTTTACTGTCAGCAATCTGACTTATTACTCCGTGCTTACACAAGAATGTGAATCGTTTCAATGTGCTATATCTGCTAAGTTCCTTGTCCGAAGTTCTGGTTATTGTATTCTATTGGCATAAAGTCCGCTGAAACTTCCGGTATTGCATAAGTATCATTGTTTATTCTTTTAGGTATTGGAGTAGGCCGTTCTATTATTCTATTATTAAGTTCGGCGATAATTTAGTCGTCACATTTTTAATCTACTTCGTGGAGGTGTCCTGGCGTTATGAATTCCAAAAAATTGCATAGCTCAGCTATTGTGAATTCGACGTAGCGCGATTCCATTTCTCTAAGAGGGTCAATAGATATTTGGTATGCTGCAAGGATTTGTAGTCCAACCCTACTGGCATCAATTTTTGCAAACCAAGTATACATCTTGTTTATCACTGAGATTACATGGTTTAGTTTGTGTGTAAGTATGTCAAACCTTCCATCTGCTTTCTTGTTTAGTTTCTTTAAGAACGTTGTTGTTGACATCATTAAGAATTTCTTGTTTCAATAAGCCTTGGTTGTGGTCTAAATTGTCTATGTTCGCGTAGACTTCGTCGTTGACTCCATAAGCCATTTCCAACAGCTTTCCGAATAATCCTCTCCTTGAACATTTGTTATTTTGATTGATCATTATTCCAAGTATTTCCAGTTCACGTCCTAACGATGCCCCTTTCTCTTTGAGATGATTGAGAAAAGTGAGGCAATAAGTTTCCCCCGAAATTCCATTGATATGCTGCATGATCGTTCCATTCTTTTTATGATATCGTTTATGCTTCTATATTGAGTGTATGCTCAATATAGTGTATTGAGCATTCGTTTTAGTCGCGTAATGCATTGTCATAGTAGTTAAAAGTAAAAGCGAACAAATCTATTGTTTTTTTGTCTGTGATCTATAATTCTGAGGTGTGTTACTCTTCTTCGAGGTTATGTCACCCCTTTGTATAGCTTCTTTAGTTTTCGTATCATTTTCAACAGGAAGTGGACATAGTTTTACAACACGTCGTTTGCAGGTAACATTTCCTTTCGTTCTTAAAGTTACTACCCGTGTAATACCATCGTCACCTGCATGCACTTATATTATTCTTGCTAAAGGCCATCTAGTTAGAGGGTAATTCTCGTCTTTAACCAGTACAAGATCTCCTACGTTAAATGAATGAGTGCTACTATGCACAGCAATTGTTGATGGGGACACATGCGCTGTGTAAAATTAAAGTGAGATAAAGATACCAGTAGTATATAAAAATATCAATATTTAACCGAAATGAATTGCAGGTCTTGTATTCTTAAAATTGAAAGAAATGAATCTAGAATTCAATGTTTTGCTTGTAATGAATCATTTCATGCAAAGTGTGTAAACTTAAAAAAAAGTGGCATCGAATTCTACAAAAAAAGTGATCAAGGTTACAAATGTGATATAGTCCGTTTCAAATCACCCTCCAATTTCTAGCATATGTGCCCTCTTTTTCAGTAATCCTGGAAGTGATCCAGACAAAATTCAAACATAACCATACTTTAATGTTGATTGCACTGAGTCTCAGCGCCTACTGATTATCTGCTTGAATGGCATTGGATAATGTTTTGTGGAAAAGATAAGGAGAGAATGCATGGACGTGGAAGGCGTGTCCATTGAATATTCTTTCAGTGGAGTTGGCAATGACAATTTTATGTTACAATTATTGTGTTGAAAACAGAGCTGTAAACGTTCAAGTACAAGTACCAGTACCAGTACCGGGACTTGTACTTGTAGTTCAGTACCTTGGTACTGGTACTTGAAAAAAGGCAAGTACCAGTATTTTTCAAGTACTTGAACAAGTACCAAGTATCGCGTACTTAAGTACCAAAGTACTTGAGCAGTACTTCCAAGTACTTGAGCAGTACTTCCAAGTACTTGAGCAGTACTTCCAAGTACTTGAGCAGTACTTCCAAGTACTTGACCAGTACTTTCAAGTGCTTATTCAGTTCTTCAATTCAAAGTACTTTATTTTGGTCTTGTACAATTTTTATAAATAGAAATGTTAACATTTTTTGACGAATTCAGGATAAAACATTGTGTCCAACTTTTAATTGTTTCAAATTTTTCTTTAATAATTATTTTTGGTTTATACTTTTTAGAAAAGCCGAGTTTGCTTTTAACAAAACTAATTTCTGAAAGTGTTGATCAGTAAGGGCATGACGTCTTGGAGAATTAACGAGACCAGCGAATAAGAAAAGTCTTTCTACAGGCGCTGAAGAAGTCAGTGGCGTATTTAACTTCATAGACAATTTTTCAGAACTGGATATTTGTCCAGCATAGTCATTCCATTTCCAACGCTCGGATCATTTATATAGGTCTAGTATTCATACTCAATTTTTCTGGACAACGACAAATTACTACTTGATGTGGCAGTTGGCAATGAAGTAGAATCTGAAAAAAAATTCATAGAGTTTATACATAAATGCAAGGTGATTCTATTTCGGATGACTAAATTTTGAAATTGTGTTTTTTTTATAATTTTCCCGCGTTCAAAGTGTCAAAGATACCCTTAAAGTGTTTTAACAAATCTTAAGGGAAGTAGACCCCCGTTCTATTTGTTTTTTATTTTTTCTTATATGACCTACCACATTTCAAAGTTTGATCATCTGACAAGGATTGACCTCTATACTATTCTAATTCACACAAACACTAACCGTCATCAAAATCATAAAAATCTTCTGTTTTGTGGGGAACACCGCCAGCCGAACTTTCTCATTGCCTTCTAAACTTCCAGTTACCTTGACCTCTTGCTCAGCTTTACTCCGTACTAATGCATGAATGTCATCGATGGTACGGTGATGAGGTATATCGCTAAATACCATTTAGTCTTAATCTTTTGACATAAAACAGCTGCAATGATGGCATCATTTGCTTCAGGTTCCAAATAAAAATAGGCGCTGAATCGGTTAATTAGATTTTTCTCCAATAGTAGAACTGTAGGCCCCAATAGCATTAGATTTTCGAACAATCGAACCTTCTTCAACTTTGTTTTTAATAATGCTAAAGCAGGAATAAAGTCTCCAAATACAATATTTTCTTCTTTCTGTAGATGGTAGAATAAATCCACCAATGGCTTCATGACTATACAATATTCTTTTAAATATTGAACGTCATTTTCCGAAAACTCATCAACTGAAAGTTTGTTGCACAAATCCTTTAGTTTATTAGAGTATAATAAAATATTGGATACCGCATCATATGTTGAATTCCAACGAGTTACTACTGGGGTAGTAAGCGATTGACCCAGAGTATTCACTATAACTTCAGATGATTCCGCCTAGCTGTTTTTTTTCCAGAGATTATTGCAATTTCTAAAAGCCTTTAAAATTTCAATCCTTATCATAGTGATAAATAATAAAAACTTATATGGTAAATTACCTGTAAATGCCTGTTGTATAAACTTTTGTCATTTTTCACAATTTTTAAATAGTCTGTAGTTGCAAGCAAGTTAAGTGTGTGACTGGCACACCGAACATGTTTTGGTAAAACTCTCAATGAATCTACACAACTAAATTCTGGGAAATCTTCATCATCAAAGTCAAAATTATCAATACCGAAATTTTTGAATGCCTTCACAAAGTTTGAATCGT
The DNA here is from genome assembly GCA_949129095.1 of Volucella bombylans. Classification (NCBI taxonomy): domain Eukaryota; kingdom Metazoa; phylum Arthropoda; class Insecta; order Diptera; family Syrphidae; genus Volucella; species Volucella bombylans. The sequence continues at coordinate 59,400,516 of OX422141.1, forward strand.
TATCGGTAATTGTAGCAATGATATTGCGATGGTTTAAATGGAACTTTGTATTAATTTCAGACATGAGGTCTGCTATTCGTTCTGCAGAATGGGTCCCTGAAAATCTCCTACACGCAAATGCAACAGACTGTCTTTGAAAATTATTGTCAAGCCAATGGCAGGTACGAGTATATCCCAGAAAACTGCTATGCGATGCAGACCAAACGTCAGCAGTTGTGCAAAAGTACTTGCTGGATTTCATAACTGATGTGATTGAATAAAACATTTTGTCATATGCATTATTTAATAAATCCATTATCTTTGGCCTACTTCTCACAGTAAGCCCAGTTCCTTTAAAAAGTTTGATAAAGGATTCCCTTTCTACAATGGACAGCGGTGATATTGTATCCACAATAAACTCTATCAAACGTTTGTCGAACATAGCCTGTTTGTTCTGATTGCCTATATTGGCACCAACACTTATGTTACTACAGTCGCCATTTGATTTCTTGTTTTACATATGTAAGTACATATATTACTGTGCATACCTGCTTTACTTCACTATAAAAAGTGCCATTAAATAGAAACTTTTTGTTCCGTAATTCATCCAGCTTCATCCGTTTTGTGCTTCCACCTGAAAAACTTTGGGAAAATGGTCTCTTTCTTGATTTCACATTAAATTTTGAAGGTGAAAACGACGGATCAGTACGGAATCTTCGGATGAAAAGTCGACATCTATTGAATCTTCCTCATGATTGCTGAAATAGCTGTTTTCTTCCATATCCATGTCGTAATAAGGTTTACCAACAAGCAATGTAAATTATGTTTTTTTCAGATTTTAAATTCGAATATAACCACACTTACCAAGCTCTCGAAACAAGACGTAATAACTTACATGATTTAAACAAAGTAATCTTATGTGGGAGAAAACCGAACAAGAATTAATCTGTTACACTTGTGACCTGTTATGCATAAGTTCGCGTTCAATTTAAATCATACATACATATATATGTATGTAAGTTGAGAAGTTGAGTAAGTTGAGTAGTGTTACGTATAACATGGCTAAATAAAGTACAGGCGCGTTGAAAACATCCATTATTAATTGCCCCAAAAAAATGTTTAGGTGTTTAATTGTATACAGTCTTGTAATTGTATAGAGAGTCTCTATTAGAGACTAGGTTATTTTTTGAATTACCTGAATTTTTACATTGTACCTAGTACATGTACTTGAGAGGACTGAAGTTCTGAAATACTGAAATAGTTCAGGTCTGGTTGAAAAGAAGAAATAATGAAAAAAAGATATATGCGCTTATGATGCAAGTGGGTTAAATATGAATGGAAGTGGAGAAAGTTCAGCCGTTTCGTAAATATCATTTTCCAGTGAGCAGATGAGTAGCATGCGCTTCCAGGCTCTCTTTCCGCAGCTTTCCAATTACACGGAGATTTGAAATGGACTATAATTGTGTAAGACTACGGAGAAAACCTCTTTTGCCTGATCTTCCTCCGGCTCTCATGACTGATTCGAGTGCTCATGTCTCTTTGATTTGTAATGCTACTTCCTTTCCTACTGCAATTTCGAACGACAAGCCCGTTGCGAAATGCGTCATGCAGCAGATTACTCTGGAGACAGTCTATGCAAAAATATTGAAATTACAACAACTCAACTCTGATGCGCTCTTAAAAATTAAATGAAAAAATGAATTCCTGATGCGAGAAATGCAAATGTGCACGAGAAGGTAATGAAACTGCTTACTGTTGGTGTTCCTATTGTCCGTGATGAGATTGAATTTATTACATTAAGAATACATCTAAGTCGAAAGCAAACAACAAAATCAACAACGTTGTAAGAGTACGGTTCTCTTTGCTTTCGTCAAAGACGAGAATTATGAACAAAATGTGTGTCGACAAAATCAGACTCACTTCTAACATCATTGGTATTAAAGACGGCAGTGTGGGAGTTAATAGTGTTAAGGAGAATAACAGAATTTTCATAAACGACACACTCACTGGATACACAAGAACTCTTATTTTGAAGACAAAGCAGCTTAAGCAAAAAAACATTGTGTCAGTTTGTTTGCATAAGAAATTCATCGGTTCTCATTAGAAAAAAGAAGGGCATAATGTGATCAAAGTAGTTAGTTTTGAGGACATTTGTAAACTTGAGAATATCTTTTAATAATTTATGACTAGTTTAAGTGTAAATGATATATCTTTCAGTTCTCTTTACAATACATTTGATAATAGTTTTCCTCTTCAACTTCTGCCAATTTAAAATGTTTTTAAATCGATCATCAAAATACAACTTCTTCTTCAAGGTTTTCTGTAATTCATCAGAATATCCGTAAAAAAATTTGATACTTTTTTAACTCATCTTGCGTCTATTGATCATTTATCGGATCTCATATTTCTGCCTGAAATTTGGATTTTTGATGATGAATACTTCATCATAGTTTCTCTATACTTAATTTTAGATTCGTTGCTACTTGCAATAATACTTATTCTGCAGGAGGGCTTGCGCTTTTCTATAGAAATGACCTGTCGACCGACATTAAGGTTAAATTTTCTAATTTTAATAGCGCTGATTGGTTAAGTTTCAAGTGCGAAATTACTGGTATCTTTACTGTTTTGTCTGTGTTTATAGATTCAATTTTTGTTCAGTTAATGTATTTCTGGAAGATTTTTCTGGTTTTATGGATAACTGCAAATGTAAAATTTAATTTTGTAGGTGACTCCTTCATCTGAACTTGATAACTATCTGTAATTATTATTATCCTTTGGTTTTGCCAGTTACTAAATCAGCTCACCCGTTATATTTAATGATTCTAGTTCTTGTTTAGACCATATATTTATTAGGTTAGGTTAGGTAAGAGTGGCTGTTGGAAATACCAACCCACTTAGGCCTATTGGCCCATTGTGATGCCACGTGGATCTATGATCTTCTTACTACTGGAACCAGTTTGAGCTTATAATAGGAGGAGACTGTTAACGTCTATTTTTTCTAGATCGTTTAGGTCGTTGTAGAAGAAAGCTCCTAGATGAAGCTTCCTTCTCTGAGAGAGAGCTGGGCATGTGCAGAGTAGGTGGGGGATTGTCGCCTCCTCTTCCTCGTCCCTGCAGCTTCTACAGAAATCGTTAGTAAAAGCGCCAAGCCTTCTTGCGTGCTTGCCTATGAGGCAGTGTCCGGTAATGACACCTATTATGGCGCTGAGATGTTTCCTATCTAAAAGGATCAGACACTTAGATCGACTCAGATCCAGCCTTGGCCAGATCTGTTTGGTCGCTAGACATGTTTGTCCAGCAGTCCACCTAAGGTCCGTTCTTTTATTGGCATCTAGCTTTAGTGTTAGTTTGCACGTAGCGATTGGTATACCTATACTACCTTTGTCCGGTAGGATAGGTAGAGTGGTTCCAATTTTGGCGAGTTCATCGGCTCTGCAGTTCCCTGGAATGTCTCTGTGGCCCGGCGCCCAACAGAGGTGAATGTTGAACTGCTCTGCCATCTCCATGAGAGATGATTGGCATTCAAGGGCAGTTTTAGAACACAATGAGACCGAGTCCAGGGACTTGATGGCGGCCTGACTATCCGAAAATATGCGGATATCCTTTGCAGATATCACGTTTTTCTTCAGCCAGGACAGAGCTTCTTTAATCGCCGAAATTTCCGCCTGGAACACGCTACAGTGATTTGGAAGGCGGAAAGAGAGGCTTAGATTTAGCTTATGACCGAGGTGCCCAGGGTATCTCTCCATACTTGCTGATTAATTTATTGTGAAAAATTAGCCTTAGCTTCTGTATTGCAACGCTAGCTGTTTGTAAAGTGACCTTGTTGTGCTGGAGTTGAGTTCTGTTGTTGAACCAGGGAAATAGCTGAAGTTGCGGTACGCAAAACTCGTCGATCAGTCGGCAATACACGTCAGCGGTTATTATCTCTCGCTGGTTGAAAAAAAACGGGCAATAATCCCTCGAGAAACTGCACACCACACTGTCGTTATGGTTACCGGGGCACCAGTACCCATGTTCTGATTATTAAAACAGCCATCGATATAAAAATGTGCTTCGTGAGTAAACAATATGTTTTCAAGCGTTCGTGCTGTTAGAAAACGTCCCGTCGTCGTTCCCGCTAAGGTTTTTCCTTAAGAAACTGCATATTTGTAATTTTAATTAATTTTAATTTAGTGGGGGCTACCGCCCCCATTTATTTCGCTTAATACAAGCTTAAAGTAACATAACTTAAAAACCAACAAGAGTTAGGGGTTAGGAAGTAAGGGAATGGTGGAGGAGATCAAATTCAAGACGAGAAGTGCTCAGGTTAAAATCAAAAAGGGGGAGGTTTGAGTTGACCTTAAGGAGCATGCGGGAGATTGGTTCGTTAGAGCCATAAGAGGTGCGGTGGGTTGGGATATAGAAGAGACGAGGACAGCGAAAACTACGAGGGTTAGTGTTGAAGGAAATAGAATTGTAAAGGGAAGCGCAGTCCACAGAACCGGAGGAATGTCAGCTACGTCTCTGCGTTTTTCTAGGGTATTCAGGTTAAGAAGTTTGAGGCAGTCGCGATAGGGAGGTATTGTGCATGGGTGAAACTTTAATGAAACATAAATGAAAATAACGTGCACAGTTAATCTTTTTATTGAATTTACGTGGATTGCGCATAATTTCGCGTCAAATTTGAGCCACATATTCTAGCGCCGCTGCTGACGTTGATGGTCCCGAAGGATTTTGGTTAGCCGTTGTCCGTTCTTCTCTAAACTTCTGAACGCACGACCAAATAAGTTGCGTGCTCGGCCCATCACTTACTCGTCGAATATCGAAGTGAGCGCTAAACACGCAACTCACAAAAACCAACGAATCACCGTACTTTAAATATTGCTCAATGTGAACATCACAAAGCCTCTGCCGCCGATGGAAGTCTGCAAACTCTTCTCTTAATTTCTTATTCTCTTCTTTCATTTCAACAATTTAGCACTCACACTGTTTCAGGCGATTATCAAGAGCTGCTGCAGTCTCGTGTGCTAAGTTCTCCCTCCAGCTTTGCAAATTATCGGATCATTTCGATCCGACAGAGATGACTTTCTTTCTATATTAAGACTTGGTGTTAGATGCGTCTTAGTTTGACTGGTACAGGCAGGTGAGCTGAATAACTCGGAAGAGTTAACCACTTTCCTCTCTTTTGACACTTGATTTTTGGATCTGGTTGACATTTCGCTTTAAAAGCGATTAAGCGAGTGGAATGTTAAACCGTTCGAAAATGACTTATTTATTAAACTATTGACCTGAAGTTCTTGTTGTGTTTAATATTCGGCAAAGAAACCCGCACTGTTATCAAGCCAGATGTGAAATAAAAAATATGAAGAAAAGCAATGGGCACCAGAAAATATACAATAATTAGAATTACAACTTTATTAGGTAGCCGGAAGATAGTTATGATATTTGTTGCGCGGGAGCAGATTATTAATACGATTATTCAGCTGACATACTCTATATATTTGCAACTGGCAAATCTGCAAATCACGCGCGTGGAACGATACCCCTCTCCAGGTTTACATTTTTATCATGATAAAGTTCACGAACGAGTAACGACTGTATTTTTTCGTCGATGAAAATGATCGCCATGTTACGGTCATTGGCGATCACTATCGTGCCATGTTGGAAAACTATTTTTGGGTAGAATTGAACGGACTTGACATCGGTGATATGTGGTCCCAACAAGATGGTACCTCATGCCACAGAGCTGGTCAAACAATAGGAGCTCAAGAACAATATCGAACCCGAAATTGCCAACGTTCCGGCCGATATGTATGGAAAAGTGGTGTAAAAGATTCGATCGCTGCAGACCTACTCACGGTGATCATATGAATGAGATCGAATTCCATATCTAAATCTAACATATGTACTATATATATATATATAGTACTATATCTCAATTATTATCTGATTAATTTAAATACAAAATTGTTATGTCCTTATTGAAAGACCAGATACTTACTGGACAAAAAGTGCACCAGAACCGGAAATTCAGAACCCGCTTAGATATAATACTGATTAGTAGTTCTAATAGACTTGTTTCCTTCAAAAGTGATGCAACAGCTATACACACTGAACGACAATTCTTCTTACAACTAAGCATAACTTTATAGTTTATATGAATAAGTTTGTGAAGCAGTAGCGCAAGATATAGCACAGAAGTCAATTTCGAATTCTCTGGAGTAGATAATACTTGCTTTTAATAAGTTCTTTAATTTAATTTTAAAGTATACATATATTGTACATATTTAGTTACCGTAATAACCACGCATTTCTACTTCTTAGGCCAACAAGATGATGCAAGAATGGCTCTTGCTGTGGCTCTCACAGCTGCTAGACATGGGGCAACAGTGTGTAATCATGTTGAAGTTACAGAATTGATAAAACAACATGATGGGGATGGAAAACCAATTCTCTGTGGTGCTAAAGTCACTGATCATATATCCGGAAAGAAATTCACCGTTAAAGCGAAATGCATCATAAATGCTACTGGGCCATTTACGGATAGCATACGCAAAATGGATGATCCCTCTGTAAAAAGCATATGCTGTCCTAGTTCTGGGGTTCACATAGTACTACCTGGGTATTACAGCCCAGATCAAATGGGTCTGTTAGATCCTAGTACGTCAGATGGAAGGGTGATATTTTTCCTTCCCTGGCAAAGACAAACGATAGCTGGAACAACTGATTTACCTTGTGAAATCACACACTCACCTAAACCAACAGAAGACGAAATACAATTTATATTGAGAGAAATTAAAAACTATCTAAATGCTGACGTTGAAGTCAGACGAGGTGACGTATTATCTGCATGGAGTGGAATTCGACCATTAGTTTCAGACCCAAACAAAGACGATACCCAATCTTTAGCTAGAAACCATATTGTGCATGTAAGCCCATCAAAACTTGTGACTATTGCAGGTGGAAAATGGACAACATACAGAGCGATGGCCGAACACACAATAGATGCAGCAATACGAGGTAATTGAAAAACATAGTGTAAATAATAATAATGTAAACTAAGAAAGTATATTTTCATATAAATATATTCCATTATAAAGCCTGTAACTTAAAGCCAGAGAGAGATGAAGCAGTGACCTCATATCTTAAAATTGAAGGCGGACAAGGTTGGACTCCGACAATGTATATTCGACTTGTACAAGATTTTGGTTTGGAGTGCGAAGTCGCACAGCATTTAGCGAAATCATATGGGGATCGAGCTTTCGCTGTAGCAAAAATGGCATCTTTAACCGGAAAGCGATGGCCCATAATTGGCAATAGAATTCATCCAGAATTTCCATATATAGACGCGGAAATAAGATATGGTATTCGAGAATATGCTTGTAATGCAGTAGATATGATCGCTAGAAGACTTCGTCTTGCGTTTCTTAATGTTCAAGCAGCGCAGGAAGCTCTACCCGTAATAATTGACATAATGGGCGAAGAACTAAAATGGTCGAAAGAACAAAAAGAGGTATGTATCATATATACAATCCACAAACCAAATTTAAAAATACACACACATACATTTATATCTTTTAATTAATTGTCTAGACCGAAATGAAAAGGGCTACTGAATTTCTTGGTAATGAAATGGGGCAACTTGTCAATCGGACATCTAAAGATAAAATACCCATTAAACTTTCTAAAGATGAAATCCAGTTGTACATAAAACGATTCCAGTTAATTGATAAAGACAATAAAGGATACGTTTCTATTACTGATATTCGCCGGGCACTAAAGGTAAGAATTACATTAATTTTTTTTCAGTAGGTACTCGTAATTCTTAATATTATATGATAAATGCATTTCGAAAAATGCGATATAGTATCTAAGTTTCCGAAGAGATATAACATATGTATACAACATTACTGTTTATAGCACAAGCGATTTTGGAAAGTTGTGTAATGTAAAGTTAATTGTTTATAGAATTGTTAATTGTTAATTGTTTATAGAACAAAAAGAAAATTAAACAAATGATTCTATCGGTGAAGTTTATTAAGTAGTCTGTACGGCAGGAGGGTAAAAACCAAATAGGCGGATACGCAGAAAAAGGAAATGGGAGGTTATTGTCATGAACCTCACACCTATTTATACATACAATATAACATTTATTCTATTACTATTTAATTTTGGAACAACTTCACTAAACAATTACTTTAAAACAAAGCAGAATAGTTACAACAGTTTTTAATACCTTCTCTAAAGCTGCCATGTAAAAACTCTGGCTCTAGGGTTGAGTTATGAAGCAGTACTAGTACCATGTTGAATGTTAAGTTCGTATAGAGTGTTGATGTATGTACACCAAATTGACTTCCTCAATATTTGTTCGTTATGTTTTTTTAATTTGTTTTTATAGAAAGAAAGTTAGTGCAGAGTACGTGTTCAATTATTAATAGTTGATTGAGTTTTTGATTTCTTAATAACCGAAGTCATAAACACAAATCCAAGACTGAGCAGTTGATGATTCCAAGGATTTCATTCGGATGAATATCTAATTAAACCGGAAAGAATGGGTGTGGTGGCCGTGGCTCAAGTGGTAGTGGGTTGGTTTCCAAATCGGATGGATCGGTGTTCGAATGCCAACCTCGCCTGAAAGACATTCATTCTCTCAGTAAACGAAAACCAAATAAGATGAGTAGTTGACTAGAAATCAACAACAAGCCAGCTTCCACACGATAGATTGACATTCACTCTTTGATCTATAACTGCAGGTCAGACGTCTCAATATTTTAAATTTTGGAAGAAGAATCTTTTCATGCTTGGAAAAATATTTAATTTCCATTACTGTCTGTAATGACCACCATTATAAGAGTTGGCCAACATTTTTAGAACCAGCGAATAATTTATTTAGGAATAGCAACGTATAATTAATCCAACAAATTTATTTAATTAAATAAATCCTAAATTCACCGTGCAGAAATCATCGAAAAAAATTGTTTATTATGGCTTATCCGTAAATAGCTATCTATCAGGAATGAAATATTCTCAACTTAAATAATAAATGTTTTACGAAGATCTCATTGAAGTTACAAAAGCTGTCTGCAGAAGTATCAAGTCTGAATTAAACATAAATGACAATGAAATGACAAATGAACGGAGGATCCAAAACCATAATTACATTTACAAAAAAAAAATGCAAAAGCTCATAAAGCAATAAAAAAAAAAATTAATAATCAAAAAGTCAAAACAACAGAGAGCAGGAACAAATGAGAACGAGATATGTTGGTATTCAATTACACACATCTGACTCCAACTCATAAACATTTACTTTGGCTCTCGAAGAACATGGCAACAGAATGTAAATACAGATTAAGATGAAAAGCTGAGAGTACTGGCTATACTCGTGCACATAAACTCATTCAATGACTTTAGCAAGACATTAATTTAATATCAAAAGAACAGGGAAGTTCAAACAAATCAAGGAGTATAATGATACTCGTACTAAACCAATATATTGGGTTGGCAAGAAAGTAACTTCAGTTTCTGATAGTAGATTGCGTTAAGTTCGCTAATTCTCGCTTTTTTCTTTATTGATATTTTTTTTAACATTTTATAGCAGTCACTTCAAACTTACTTTGAAAGCAAATCGTATTTTGGTTTTAACTGTAAGCACAGTGTCAGTTTTAATATGGAGTGCAAAAACGAACATTTCCGACATATATGTTAATACATACTGTGATATCTTTTTGAATGCGAACATCGCCATACCCAGTATATACGAGTATTTGAATAGCAGAAAATTTGACTGAACCTTTAGAGAATTGAAAATTTTAGCGAATATTAAATAAAGTGGGAAGATGTGTGGAACGCTGGATAGTATAGAAAGTTCTGGAAAAATGTCATGGGAGTATAAATATCAGCATCCCATAAGTTTTTTTTTTTTTTTTATAATTTACGCGCGCCTAAGGGGTTAGATACCCTTTTACGGTTGCCAGGGCGCGGGCGGAAAGATAGAAGGAGGAGAAAGGAAAATTGTTTTTGTAGTGGTTTGAAACTCAGGTGTGTTTGGTTTCTATGTTTGCTCTCCAGGGGTGGGAGTCCGAATAGGACGGAGAGTTTTTTCTTCACTCAGAGTGACTCGAGGTATATCACAGTATTTTTCTTTTTCTGTGCTTGAAACTCTACAACAGCCAAATCTACGTGTCAGTGTTATGCCTTCACACGCAGAATTTTTCTGTCTGAGTTCCAATTACACAATGAAAAACTGACTTGCCATGGGCAGGATTCGAACCTGGACCCTCCGAGTGAGAAGCGTTTGCTACAACCACTACACCGCGGCCACCCCGCCGTGAACTTAAAGGGTGAATTAGGAGAAGTTATAAACAACATAATTGGATTGAATTGTAAATTGTACTGTATTGAATAAAACGATTGTGATGAACGAGTTCTATCATTTGTATCCTCACAAACATTTTACATTAGCGTCAGAGGTGGGTTAAGACTTATTGTGTGTATTTAACAATTTTGTGATTGTGGTAAAGCGGCCACGGGTCAAAAACTACTGCAGTTGTACCTAATCAAACTCAAATCGCAGTTGAACAAGAGAAACCTCAGCGCCAGTGAAGGAGAAAGGGACTTGGTATGATCCAGATACATACGCATTTCACGTTGACGAGGAAGAACAGATAAGTATCGGCAATGGCATGTCTGCAAAAATGAACGAACAAAAGAAAAATGTAGACGAACAAAAGAATAGCCTCGATCAAAAAATGCACGAACAAAAGAAAAACCTAGACGAACAGAAGAACAACATTGAACAAAAATTGAACGATCATAAGGAAATCTAGACGAACAGAAAAATTGCATTGGACTAAAATTCAAAGAATAAAAGAATAGCCTCGAACAAAGATGGCAAAGGACACATTCCTCACGCAAATCGCAGATTCAAAGCTACAGTCAGCAGTAAGGATGACCGGGAAAGGAACCCTTGCTGAAGCACTTGCTTTCGCTCTGTCGATAGAAGCAGCAAATTAGGTTTCCTACGCATTTTGTCAGGGAAGTAGCATCTCGTGGATGCTCCTGTGCAAGACTTATTTTCGAGTAGGGATATACTCTACAAGAGACGAAGAATGCCATGCCGAAACTGTGATAAAATAGGGTATCTTCAAGATCAATGTAAAGAACCTGTGCGACGGCTGCCCTCACTGTGGCAACAACCAAATAGAGGAAGATACCGGCAGAAACGGCTGTCAAGTAGACGGTCAACTTTACCAAAGCCATTAGTCGGGAAATGCTCAAGCACCAACTTCGTAGGGCAGAAGTTTTTATCAAGAGTTGACGTCCCCAGGACTATCATCTAAGCCTAGCTAACAAAACGGTACAACGAAAGACTTCGCATAAAGATCCACCTGGACGGAATAGCCTCCTCTTATGTGTTTCTAGTGACTGACATATGCGACGAGTGCATCATTAGCACAGATTTAATAAAAGAACATGGACTAGTAGTGAACGAAATGCGAAAACATGGAGATACAAATAATATACGGAAATGCCAACACTTCCATCTTAAAAGTCTTTATCTGCCGAAATCAGGTTTTGGAGTCTTCGTCGGAAGCAATTGTCATGGTCGGAAAGCCTTTAGTGTAACCAATGGTTACTGCATTAATCCAATGACATTCGTTGTGAAAGTGAAGAAGGGAGAAATACTGGGTAAATGCGTACCTATTGAGTCTATATTGACCCCAATGGAAACGAGTCGTGCAACACAGGTCGCAACTGTCCAAAGTATGAAAATCAAAAACAAAATCCTCAGCCTCTGTAAACTAGATCAAGAGCAGCGTATCCTGGCAGAAAAACTAATCGGTGCGTGTGCTGATAATTTTGCTACACTAGATGGAGAATATGGACGTACGCAATTGATTCAACACCACATTGATATCGGAAATGCCCGTCCTATCCGTCAACCTACAAGGCGTCTTCAATTGGCAAAGCAAACAGAAGTTGGCGAAATGGTGTCGAAGGTAAAAGTTGAGGCGCTGATTGAGCAATCGTAGAGGCCATGGTCCTCGTGAAGAAGAAAGACCAGAGCACTAGATTTGTTTACTCTTGTACGATGTCACCAAGGATAATAGCTGCCCACTACCAAGAATTAACGAACTAAGCTGTAATTACGAGAGCAAAACATTCTTAGATGAAACATTATACTGGTAGTTCTTAATAGATACTTTCTAAGTAAATAAATATGCGCACTCCAATTTAATTTGTCATCAAACTCGAGTCCTAGATACTTAAATGTAGGTACCCTCTCAATTACAAAACATTTCAATGAGCAGCTAAGACCTGAATTAAATGTTTTTTCTGCACTAGTTTTGCCACAAGTATTGGAACTAACCAGCACATGTTTACAGTTTGTACTGTGATAAGTTATTTTAGGGAGTTGCATAATATTAGATGATAGGCTAAAAATCATAATTTTGGTTTTATCACTTATGACTAGCTTATGATTGCTGAACCAATGTCTAAGTTTTTCTAGGTCATGATTTATATCCGCAAATGCGGAGGTTGAGTTATTCGGCGGCTTTCTGACAATCTTCTCGACGTAGCACGACTTTATGTCATCACGAGAAATGTTTACACCTAAGCTATCCGTCAGCAATTTGACAGCTGAGTCTAACGTGTTCTGATTGTTTACATTGGGAACACCGATGACATCAACACGTTTCTTTTGCAAAGAATTTACAGTGCTTTGTAGTTTGTTTATCTTATTCGAAAGCGACTTGTTTTCTTCTTTCAGGGTGTTAACGAGTAGCAGCGCATTCGAATTAACTTCCTTGAGAGCGACGATTTCGTTCGTAAGAGTGCTGATTTTGTTATAAAGAACATCGAGTGTGATAGCACCAGTGGGAATGTTTATGTTTTTATCAATACTGGGGAGGACACAGTACCCAATGAAGAGAGTGATACATTCGATGCAGAAACGGCACTGACCAAATTTTCTCTTCGCGGAGTAAGTGGTGGTGAATGTATTGATTTTCGCCTACGTTGATCACATGAATTACACCGATACGGAATATTGTTTGTTTTTAGGTATTCAATATCACTTTGCTGTAAATTCACACAAGCTAGGTGGTAGTAGACCTTGCACACTGTTCATTGTATTTTTGACCCAGATCTTTCAACTTTAAGTCCACATTTACACGGCATAATTAATATGCAAAGATTTGAAATTTCTTTGAAATACTTAATCTAAAGCAGTTTGAAATGGCTGCCAATGCGAACAACTGGGACAATGAGGAGAAGTGCTTTTCCCTAACAATGGCCTTACCGGCTTTGCAGCAGAACTATTGCAAACAATTGACATAGAAAAGCATAAAGACCATATGGCATAATGCCATTGAGAAACGGTTTGGGAATAGCCACATGCAGCAGATTTACAAGGTACAATTGCTAAGCCGAATGAGATAATGAGAAGAAATACTGCAAGAGCTCAACGCAGACGTCAGTAGACAAGTACTCGTACATCGTTCCAAAGCACAGGTTTCAAGGGAACACATTTTGTCATTAAAATAGGGCATCTTCAAAGAACCAAGTTGGTAGCAGGACTATCATACAAATCTCGCTGGCAAACGATGCAATGAAAGCCTTCTGACATAAGTAGTAAGTGTTTAGGAAAAATGGATGACAACAATAGACATCGGTGCCATAACCTTAATCATCTGGGGGTATCTGGTGAAGAAATCCTGGTTGCATAATAAAAGCAGTTAGATATTACGAACAGGTATGAGAAAAATAGCTAAGGTATATGGTGAAGTGAGCATACGAGTAAAAATCCATCTGGCCGGAACAGGCTTCTCTCACGTTTTTCTGACATATGTGACGAGTGCATCAATGGTGCAGATTTCATGAAAGAAAATTGACTAGTAGCCGACTTTGTGGCACAAATTCTGAAATACGGAAACATGGATATACCAACGATATATGGAAACGCGAACACTTCCATCTTAAAAGTTGCTATCTGCCGAAATCAGGTCCTAGAACCTTCGTCGGCCCTGGAAGATGGTAACCACAGATTCTATTTGATAGAGCCAAAAAATAGGGTAAGGATTCTAAAGCCAAAAACATTCAGTGTAAAGGTGAAGAGATGGGAGGTAGTGGAAAAATATTGAGTCTATATTGACCATATCGGAAACGAGTTGTGCAACATGAGTCGCAACAGTTCAGAGCATGAAAATCAAGAACAAAAACCACGCTTTCTGGAGCCAAACGGTTTTCAACACTTGACCTTAAGAGCGGTTACGGTCAGGTAGGTATTGATCGAAACTGACATGGTCTTTGGCAGTTTACGTTGATGCCCTTTGGAGTGTGCAATGCTCCGGCTACCTTTGAATGACTAAAGTAACATACATTATAAGGCTTAACGTGAAAAACCTGGTAGCTGGACGACGTTATCGTCATAGCGAAGACGTTCGAGGACGATCGCGAAAATCTTTAAGATGTCTTTGAGAGGCAGCGAAGCTCTCATTTTAAACTGAATATAGAAATATGTGCGTTGTTCCGTCCGAAAGTAAAATATCTGTGACATATTATATCAGCGTTGGGAGTTAGGATGGATACTGATAAGATCGAAGCGGTGAAGAGTTGGCCTGTCCGCAAAGTTAAGCACCAGCTGAGAAGTTTCTTGCGACTTACCACGTACTAAAGAAGGTTCGTAAGGAAATTTCCTGGTATTGCAAAGAGCCTGCATCAACTTAAGGAAAAGGTCGACAGCTCAGGTAGTCAGGAGAGTGTAAAAAAGCATTCCAAGAACTCAAGCGGCAGCTGTGCAATGCTCCTTCTTGGGTTACCCCAGACCCTAGAGAAAAAATTCGTTCCTCACAACAGGCAGACAGTGACATGGAACTATTGCAATATTAGCCTGAAAGAAATACGAGGACAGACCAAGCTGACAAGAGATATCGGACCGAAGTCAAACTCTGAAGGCGTATTAAGCACAGCGGGTCTCGCCTTGTGTGCAAGATGGTTTGCTGAAGAGAAAATGGGAAAGTGCAGATGGAACAACATCTCGTATGCAGCTCATCGTGTCACGGTCCAGAGTCAGCCAAGTGCTCCATTAAATATATTGCGGAACCTCAGCAGGTCATTTGGGAATAAACAATCGAGAAGTCGAGAATTGCAACATAAAGTGCATAAGGTCTGTAGCTACCAAGGGTCCAAAAGTAAAGCCACATGAATGAATGCAACAATACAACGTTAGATCGTCATCGCCGTCCCGTTTTACGAAAACTTTAATGGCTACCGATACACCCTCGTGGTCATGGATTAGTAAGTGGTCAGTAGTGTTTGCAATCCCAAATCAGGAGGCAAAGGCCGTAACAGAAGAAATAGTCAATAACTGGGTGAGCCGATTTCGGCTTCAAATGGAGCTACACTCTGATCAAGGGCGAAACTTTGAATCAAAAGTCTTCCTGGAAGTGTGCCAATATCTGGCGATAAGGAAGACAAGGATAACGCCACTACATCCTCTATCTGATTGAATGCCAGGGCGATTCAATAGGACCTTGAATGAGCATCTGTCTAAGGTGTTCGGCAACTGCTAGCTGGACTGAGATCGACACATACCCTTTTTGTTAATATCCTACCGAAACGCGGTCCATAGTTAAACAGGACATACACCATACGTGACCTTATTTGGTCAAACATTTCCAAGTGAAATGAAATTCGGATCCCCACCTACGGAGCCCAAGGAGATGCATGAATACGTGGATTGCACGTAAACACCTGAGAAAAGATGAAAGTAGTAAGCAACCACATGAAAACTAGGAACGACATTAAAGCAAAATCTTCCGGCTTCAGCGAATGAGACCTGGTGTGGCTGTATAATCCTCTGCGCAAGAAAGGCAAATCACCAAAATTACAACAGGACTGGGAAGGCTCGTATAAAAACCTGCATTAATGGCGTTGTCTATCGTATCTAGCTATAGGATCGAGGAAAAACGAAGGTGTATGTGGATATAATGTGTTATTTCAACGGAACGATGGATGACGAAGATGTTCGGAACGCAACTTTAAGAAGGAATCAGAGTGATAACCCCCTTAAATGTGAACAACGCCATCTATATTCGAAAAGCGGAAGACTCATCCAGTGGGGAAATAATAGAATCATTTTGACAACTGGTAGCAAATATTCTGGCAAAATGGAAATTAGTATAGACAGCTGGCTAGGATAGAAGGTTTTTCGAAATATAGCAAGGATTATAAATACCAGCATCCAACAGAGGTGAATTCAATTCTAAAGTGGAATTCGAAAGGTGAATTTCTACCAGTAATAAAGTGGTTTAAGTAAAAGATAAAATAAAGTAAAACTGGTTGAGAAAAGCGCTTGAATTGCAAATTGTAATTTTACTGAATAAAGTGGTTGCATTGAAAGGAATAAGTTCTGTCATTTGTTATGTCTATGTTTGTGTTAGATGTAAGTAGGTTAGTTAGATTAAGATTTATTTTTAGGTAGTCTGTAGGTTTTTTTAGTTTCAAGTTTTATAATAAAATAAAAAGAAAGGTCATGTTACTAAGTTTTTTTGTTAAAAAATGTTTTATTAGTTTTAGTACTAATTCATGTTAAAATCAAAATAAAATTAGACTGTAAGATACGTCGAAAGACATAGTTTAAGTGTTAGGTTTAAATTAAAGTGCCCGCATGGTTATAATAAGATATTTTTAAGTTATTTAAGCTAATTTTTAAGGGTTTTTTGTCTAGCAAGTAAGAGTAATTTCAGTGATATAAACAAAAATGCATAGAAACTGAACTGTTCTGTCATTTGAACCCACACAAATATTTAACAATATTAAGCGTCTGGGCGTGCATTATTTTTAAGTGATTAATTAGAGTTATTTCATATTTCCAGGTTGGAACGAATGGTTAGGTGGAATAGGCGTTGATGGTGACGACATCTCCAGATTGCAATAGTGGCATACTGATTTATATGTAAACATTTTGGTAATATACTCGTATATTCGATGGATAGCAAGTTTTGAGTGCGAATTTTGTTCGTGCACTGCTTGATATTGCTGTAAGGGCATAACAGCTACAACAATTTTATTCGGTAAACCAACTTTTGAATTTTTACTTCAGAGCTCTGCTTAGTATTATCGGGGTTTGTGTCTTTTATGTGTTTGTTTATTTTAATGACTAAAAAATTTACAGTGGGCACAACAAATAAACGCTTGCTAAAATGTAATCACTTTTCTGCGTAACTCCACGTCTGTAAATACAAGCCAGCTGTTTTGCCACATACTGAAACACAGGTAGACCCCCGCTCGCACCCCTCATATACCACAGATCTGAAGCTACCTGACTACGAACTAGTGCCGAACTAGTGCGATCGCGCTATTTACATGCGTAGTGATGTAGCTTATCAAACTCTACCACAATGCAATCTCTTTTCCAATCCGTAATTCATTTTCATGTGGCTAAAATTCCACCTCAGTAAGCACATAATCGACTACTGCTTTATTTACAGAAGCTAAAAAATGGACAGCAATTCGACCCCTAACTAGTTTGATACATTTGTATGCCTCCATACAAAGCATTGCATCCCTGTATCCTCATACTGAAAACGTTATTCCGAACGATTTCAATATGCACAATTCTAGGTGTCTTCTACACTTTGGACAGACAACAACCGCAGGACGGTGTGTTGAGACTCCCGCTGCGGAAAATAACTTAACTCAGCTTGTAAATGAGCCCACACGAATACCAGACGTTGATAGTCATACCGCCAACACCCTGAACTTGTTTCAACTTCTTACCCTGACAAATACAAGATCAATGTGCTATCCTCTCTAGGCTCGTCGGACCACTGTGTCATTTCAGCTAATTTCTCGTACACCGATTACACATTTAGAGAAAAGATTCCTTAAAGAACCGTGTGGCAATACTCGTAGATACGAGTAAGCCAATTGGACTTAACAGCTTTTTAGGAATCTTAACTGGTCGTTATGTTTCCTCGCTAGCGACGTGTATGCCGCTGCTGATATTATCACAGACACCATTCTCTTTGGAATGAGATCCTTTATTCCTCATCGGATGAAGAGTATCAAACCAAAAGAAAAGGCATGGTACGACTCGAGCTGTAAATAGGCTGTCAGGGTTAGAGAAATGTTTTTTTGGTCCTATAAGACCAACCCGACAGAGGAAAACTGAAAAAAATTCAAACGAACCAGGAATGACTGCAACATCTTTTTCACTCGTGTGAAATTTCAATACGACGAAAAACTAAGGCAAAAAATACTAGAATGTCCCAAAAGTATTAAACATTTTTGGTCGTTCGTCAAAAACATTAGATGCTCTGCCTCATTCTCCATCCCAACGCTCATTTACAATGACATTCCAGCTGTCAGCTCTTTCGACAAGGCCAGTCTGCTTGTTGCACTTTTTGCGTCCAGCTCAATACTTCCAGATTGTGCTTTGTCCCCACCTACACTTGAGTGTGTTGAGTTATCAGTAGGACGTATACACTTTTGCACTCATGTAGTATCAAGAGCACTTAAAGATCTTAATATACACACATCCCCTGATCCATATGGTATATCTCCCCTTCTTCTGAAGAGGTGTTCTTTCTCGCTGGCAAAACCACTGCGTAAGTTTTTTCTTTAATCTTACTCTTTCGGACACTTTCCGAGCAGATGCAAAATAGCATTTGTCCCGTCTCTAAGAAAGGCGAATCTTCTTCTCTGTCCTCCTACAGACCAACTGCATTTACGTCCCTTCTTTCCAAGGTCATGGAAGCGATCATAAACCGTCAGCTTGTGAAATATCTCTGATCACGAAAACTTTTCAATGACCGGCAGTATGGTTTTCGTAGCAACAGGTCCACTGGTGATCTGATGGCATGTCTCACCGAAAAATGGAACCAAAAGGTACATCCATCTGGTAAAAGCAAGATAGTAGCATTTGATATTTCTAAGGCATTTGACAGAGTTTGGCATCAGGCTCTTTTGTCGAAAATTAATGAAGTTGGAATCGATGACTCTCTAGAAACTACCTTTCGGAACGTTCAATTCAAGTTGTCTTGTATGGTTTACAATCTGATATCCACAATATAAGTGCTGTTGCACCTCAAAGCTCCGTTCTGTGTCCGACACTCTTTTTAATTTTCATCAATGATCTCCTGCTACTTCTAATCCAATATACTCCTTTGCTGACGAAAGTATTTTCTGCTTTTCATATTTGTTCCCTGACTCATGATTCTGCTCTTCAGTTTTAGAACGAGAACACCAGCGTATGTAAAGCTCAATAAGTTCTGATATTAACAGCATAACTAATAGGGGGACCACTAACAAAGTAGAATTTAATGCTTCCAAAACACAATGCTTACACAATCGTTAAAGCGAAATCTTAACATCCATCCATTGTCTACGAATAGCACTTCCAGCGTCGAAACCGAAAAACTTTCTACTCTCGGCATGAGTGTCAATGAAACTCTACGTTAGAATAATCACATATTCGGTGTCGTCAAAAATTCTACTAAATGTCCAGGTTTCCTCAAGCGAAGTAAGAAATACTTCACCTCCTCTGATTAAGCCTCAATATATAAGGCATTAATCCGTTCGAAATTGAAATACAATGCCCACATCTATTCGGGTGCGCCTATTAATGATATTAATTTTTATCCCCTTGAGAAGAAATAAAGATTTCAAATTTCAATTAACAATATTAGAAAGAACATTCCAAAAATTCGAATAGAGTGAATGAATATTTTGGGGTATTGTTGCAATGCAACAAACATTGTTCTGCAATCAAGGAAATCAGCTTCTTACAAGCTGCATTTTTCCCTCTGGCATTTACCAATTTCAAAAGGCCGACGGCAAACACGCATCAGCTGACGTAACGCACAGCAAAATTGGGCATTCAGAGAAGACCACAAGCAGCCGCAACACATTAGCTGTGGAGGCGCTAGCATGGGAGGGGTTCATATAAAAAATGATACGAGTATGCTTTCGACAATTAGCCCCGCCCAATGAGTGAATTCTGCAGTGGCGATTAGCACATAAGCGTGTGTTGGTGATGTATGCACTCGCTGGTCAACGAAAAACCAAATACGCTATGCGGTAGCAGCTAAGACTTTAACAATTTCCGCAAAGGACCGCAATGGGTCATTGACCAGAAAATATGCCTTCAAGAAACAGCTGGACCAGGAAGGTGTCGTTATGACAAATGCGGCGAATGGTTGGGCATTCCCAGTCAAACCAACAGAGTGACCGCACTTGCAATTTATACAATAAAGTTCTGAATTAAAATAATTGCATTTTATTTAAGTTTTATTGAACTGGATTCTGAATCGGCACTTATAGTCTTAAAAAATATATTTCTCTATGCTAGTTTTCGTGCGAAACATATGGTCCTTCGAGCCGGATCTTAATCTGGACAATCTAAAACTATTTTATTCAGTGCGTGGAACTAATTTTAATTGTGAATAATTCGTCTTGTGCACTCAAATATCAACATAAATTCGGTTCGGTTGATCGTTGGCGCTTACTGAGGACATCTGCTGGAGTTCGAGAAGCTGGGGCAGCGCGGGAGCAACGCTTATAATCAGGTGTGTGGCATTTTAATAAGATAATCATCATTAATTTATCGATCTTCGTGATATATTATTATTATAATATAATATTATCGTGTGTGTTGGGTGCTATTCTGGGTGCAATTCTGCTATTTCTATTCTGCTTTTCGTCTTTCTTGCAAAATGAGTAAATCTAAGATCTCAAATTTAATCGATTCAATTCAAAATATCTGGAGTGAACTCGAAGCTGATAATAAAGCGCATAAAGAGCTTAGTAAATCATCAAAATCTATCTTCATGGCTGAGGCGCGACTAAAGAATTTGGAGAAAGGGTTTGATGAAGCTAGGGCACTTCATCAAAAAATTGTTGCTGCTCCTAGTGAAGAGGCTAAAGTCAAATACATTGAGTCGCTAACATTTCACAAATTAAAAGAGCTCTATTACACATATTCCTCCGATTTAAAGGAACAGTTATGTACCTCCGAAAATCCCAATCAAACTCAGAGTTTTCTTAATAATTCAATAGCAGGAGCGAAAGCCCCTTTGGTTGATGTGAAGCTCCCCCCGATTAAGATTCCTACATTCTCGGGTTCCTTTCAAATGTGGCCTGAATTTAAAGGTTTATTTGAAAGCTTGGTAGGCAAAAATCCTTCTTTATCCGATGTTCAGAAGCTGCATTATTTGAAGGCTAATTTAAGCGGTGAAGCCGAACGGATGCTTCGAAACACTTCCATCACTGATGGTAACTTTGAGTCAGCATGGGCAACGTTAGTGAAGCGGTATCAAAACCTACGTTTACTTAAGGATAACCAATTTAAATTACTGTTTGATCAACCAAAACTATCTAAAGAATCAGCAGACGATATCAAATCACTTTTAGATACCACAATTGAGGCCAAACAATCTCTGGAAAATCTCGGAGTCACTGTAGATTCGTGGGAAGACGTTTTAATTTTCCACACTGTACAAAAACTTCCGATCACCACTCGAGGTCAGTGGGAATCGCATATTTCGGCGTATGCAGATTATCCGTCTTTCAACATCCTAGAGGATTTCTTGCTCATGAGGTCAAGAACATTAGAAATCCTAGGACAATCCTCACCAAATCCCCCTCAATCAAAATCAAAGCAATTTAGCTCTGTCACAGTTCGTACACACAATTCCATAATTTCGAAATGTCAGATGTGTCAGGGTTTGCATTCAATTAGGAAGTGTTACAAATTTAAGGCATTAGCTCCACAGAAAAAAAGGGACATTGTCAAAAGCCATAAACTGTGCATCAACTGCTTGTCACACTCGCATGCCACGCAAAACTGTACAAGCACTTTTACATGTTCTGCATGCAAACAAAGGCATCATTCGTTGCTGCATGAAAGCGATCTAGCTAACACGAACGCAATGCATGCCAACAATTCAACTTCAGCGTTGGTTACTCACCCACATTTTCAACCTGTCTCCACTACGGTTCAATCTTCACAGCCAGAATTTTTAGAAGATCCTACCTCCTCCAACAAAACAGCTGCAGTACACAATACGTACTCATCCAAGAACAGTCAGTCAAAGGCTGTCCTTTTGGCCACTGCGCTTATCAAGGCTGTTCCAGCTGTAGGCCAACCGCTGTTGCTGCGGGCTTTAATTGATCCAGGATCGGAGGCATCATTCATCTCTGAATCGGCTGTACAGCTGATGAAACTTAAAAGGACAACGAACTATGTCAACATAATAGGCGTTGGGGAAACCAACAACGGCGTTTCCAGATCTCAGGTTTCGCTCACCATCCGTTCCAACGTTAACGACAATTTCACATTACAGCTTAATGCGTTGGTTCTACCCAAGCTAACAGCAGTCCTCCCTATGCACAACATTCTCTGGTCTAACTGGATGCACCTCCAGAACATTCAACTTGCCGACCCGACCTTTTACAAACCAAACAAAATTGATGTCATACTGGGGAGCGACATATATCCATTTATTCTACTTGACGGTGTTGTTAAAGGAGAACCAGGTACACCCATGGCTCAACGAACAGAACTCGGATGGATTCTCTCTGGTTGTACATCTTCTGGCGACCAAAAAACGGTGACATCTTTGCACATCATGACGGAGACGCCCGACTTGGAATTCAGGATGCATAAGTTTTGGGAACTCGAGGAGGTACCTACAAGGAAAATTTTCTCGGAGGAAGAAAAACAGTGTGAAATGCATTTTTGTAGAACACACCAGCGTCAGCTAGATGGTAAATATATTGTTCAGCTACCATTCAAGGAAGGTTTACGTCCTAAACTAGGTTTGTCATTCAAATCCGCTCTTGTTAGGTATCTTCAATTAGAAAGAAAATTTAGGCTAAACTCATCGCTCTACAAAGAGTACAAAAGCGTTGTAGACGACTATAAAGTGCTAGGGCACATGACTCTCGTAGAACCCACTTCGTTAACCCATGCGCATTATTTTGTTCCCCACCATGCAGTGAGGAAGGAATCTAGCTCCACCACAAAACTACGTATTGTATTCGATGCATCATGTAAGACGTCCGACGGCACATCACTGAATGATCATCTTTTTGTTGGCCCACGGCTACAAGACAACATTTTTGATCACATCGCCCGCTTTAGGAAACATAAGATAGGGTTTGTTGCGGACATCAACAAAATGTATAGGCAGATCTGGGTTCCATTTGAAGACTCTGTATACCAACTAGTTTTGTGGAGAGATGCGGAAGGGGAGGAAGTAAAAGCATATCGCCTCAACACAGTGACGTTTGGCACAGCCGCTGCACCGTATTTGGCAGTTCGCACACTCCAACAACTTGCTGCAGATGAGCGAGCAGACTACCCAATTGCATCAGACATTGCTAAAAAACACTTTTACGTGGACGATGTGATTCATGGAGCTGACTCTGAAGAGGAAGCCTTAGAGATACAACGCCAGCTCACAACAATGTTGAGGCTTGGAGGGTTCCCATTGCGAAAATGGGCCAGCAACAGTGATAAGTTATTGGCAGCAATTCCAGCTGAAGATAGAGAAGTTCAGCTACCGCTGTCATTTGATGAAGACAACGCAATAAAGACTTTAGGGATCCAGTGGCATCCTGGGAAGGATACTTTTTCTTTCAGAGTAAATCCATCAGACGTAAAGACGACATCGAAACGAACAATTTTAGCGGACATCTCTCGTCTGTATGATCCAATGGGATGGATCTCTCCTTGCGTGGTCATAGGTAAAATGTTGATGCAAGAGATCTGGAAGGAACATCAAACATGGGACAGCGAACTTCCAACTTCAATCATTTTAGCATGGCATAAATTTAAAGAGGAACTAATCGCCCTTAATAATATAGAGATTCCTCGCTGGATTAATATGACGAAGGAATCAGACCTCGAAATCCATGGGTTCTGCGATGCCTCCGAAAGGGCGTATGCTGCAGCTGTTTATCTTCGAGTCATCACTGGAAAGGGATCACAAACGAGTCTTCTTGCATCCAAAACGCGAGTCGCACCCCTAAAAACAATATCGCTGGCACGCTTGGAGCTATGTGGAGCTCTGCTGCTAGCACACTTGCTAGTCCATACCAAGGAAATTATGAAACTCAGCAATGCCAAAATATTTGCTTGGTGTGACTCGCAAATCACACTCGCGTGGATCAAATCAGTTCCATACAACCGAACCACGTTTGTTGCCAACAGGGCGGCTGAAATCCAGGAGCTCACAGACCCCAAGTGCTGGAACTACATCCCATCTAAGGACAATCCGGCGGAAATGGCTTCTAGAGGACTTTCACCTAAAGATCTGAGCAATCATAAAGAATGGTACCAAGGGCCGGAATTTCTGCAATCGTTTAAGGAACAACTGCATCCTTCGCTTGACATTCAGTCCACCGACCTCGAACTGAAAGCTTCAAAGATTTCAAGGACGAAGAATAATTTGATCGCATCTGGGTACCCGTTAACAAATATTTTTCAGCTCTGCGTCCACTTTACCGCCTTTCAATATAATGAACTTCTCACAAGGTTTTCTTCACTACAGCGTCTATTACGAGTTACCGCCTTTTGCCTTCGCTTTGCTCACAACTGCCTGAAGAAATCGGAGAAATTGTCTGGATCACTGTCGGTCAGCGAAATATCGTCAGCCCGACTACGCTTGATCAAAATTGTCCAGCAAGAGTTTTTCGCTGAAGAGATATTAAAATTATCAAAAGGGGAAATGATTTTCAAAGGAAGCAAACTGGCACGACTATCACCAATCATAGACGAAAACGGCACATTACGGGTGGGCGGCCGATTAGAGAACGCGGATCTCCCGTATTCACAGCGACATCCAATAATATTACCCGCGCAGAACTATTTTACCACGCTCTTAGTTCATGAAGTGCACATAAAATCACTGCATGGCGGTCAGCAGCTCATGATGGCAACCATTCGAGCGGAATATTGGATATTACACCTAAAATCAACCGTAAAGAGTTGCATTCATAAGTGTCTTAAGTGTTATAGGCACAAGACAACCCAAATGCACGAAAAAATGGGCAATCTACCCGCATTAAGGGTGAATCAGGCTCGCCCATTTCAAAGATCGGGAGTGGATTACGCTGGTCCGGTACAATTAAAGGCATGGAAGGGTCGATGTAACAAGATAACCAAAGCTTACATCGCAATTTTCGTTTGCTTTTGCACGAAAGCAGTTCACCTCGAACTTGTGAGTGAATATAGCACATCCGCGTTTCTCGCAGCCTTCAAACGCTTCACTGCACGCCGTGGGATTTGCTCCGACCTCTACAGCGATTGCGGAACAAATTTTCAAGGTGCTGCAAGGATCATAGATCTTCAAGTCTCACAATGGTCAAAACAATGGACAGATGACATCGTGACCCAACTGCAAGGGAACGGGACTACTTGGCACTTCAACCCACCGGCTGCTCCACACTTTGGTGGACTCTGGGAAGCCGGCGTGAAATCCATGAAGCATCATTTGAAGCGAATTATCGGCCACTACACATTGACCTTCGAAGAGTATGCAACCGTCTTAGCGCAGGTAGAGGCATGCCTGAATTCACGTCCGCTTTGCCCAGTCACGGAAGACCCTGAGGATTTATCCATCTTGACGCCAGGACATTTTTTAATTGGAGCCCCCTTAAACGCAGCACCTGAAAAAGATTTAACCAACGTAAAATCAAATTATCTAGATAGATGGCAACTTATGCAGAGGATCCAACAGGACTTCTGGAAAAAATGGAAATCGGAGTATCTCGCGCGGCTACAACAACGTCCAAAATGGCTTAGCTCGAATTTGCAAATCAAGGTAGGACAGCTCGTGCTATTACCCGATGAACAAACGCCTCCTACTCTTTGGCGGCTTGCTAAAATTGAGGCAGTGCATCTCGGAACCGACGGAAAAATTCGTGTCGTCACCATCAAGACGGCAACGACATCATTAAAACGCCCTGTAGTCAAACTTTGCCTTCTTCCAATGCTTAACTAACTTTACACACCCACACACACACAAACATACATCCACAAATGAATGAATACCTTAATTATAATTAATTTAAATAACCTAAACTTAATAAATAACCTAAAATAATCAATCCCTATAAACTATTAATGCCACACACCATTCACCACACCCCTTTCTTCTTTACATGTACTCATCAACTACCAAACGTATCGGAAGGTTCAATGTCAGCGGATATCATTCAACAATCAACATAGGTACATCTATAAGCGAAAGCCATCGATGACTCTTCCTGTGGCCCGGCAGGATGTTGCAATGCAACAAACATTGTTCTGCAATCAAGGAAATCAGCTTCTTACAAGCTGCATTTTTCCCTCTGGCATTTACCAATTTCAAAAGGCCGACGGCAAACACGCATCAGCTGACGTAACGCACAGCAAAATTGGGCATTCAGAGAAGACCACAAGCAGCCGCAACACATTAGCTGTGGAGGCGCTAGCATGGGAGGGGTTCATATAAAAAATGATACGAGTATGCTTTCGACAATTAGCCCCGCCCAATGAGTGAATTCTGCAGTGGCGATTAGCACATAAGCGTGTGTTGGTGATGTATGCACTCGCTGGTCAACGAAAAACCAAATACGCTATGCGGTAGCAGCTAAGACTTTAACAATTTCCGCAAAGGACCGCAATGGGTCATTGACCAGAAAATATGCCTTCAAGAAACAGCTGGACCAGGAAGGTGTCGTTATGACAAATGCGGCGAATGGTTGGGCATTCCCAGTCAAACCAACAGAGTGACCGCACTTGCAATTTATACAATAAAGTTCTGAATTAAAATAATTGCATTTTATTTAAGTTTTATTGAACTGGATTCTGAATCGGCACTTATAGTCTTAAAAAATATATTTCTCTATGCTAGTTTTCGTGCGAAACAGGTATACACGCGATTAGCTTAAACAATAATTTAATTTACTTCTCAACTTTGAAAGTAAATTGAAGCAAATAGTGGTTTGAAATAATGGTTTTGTTCAAGTTTAAATAAAATAAAATAAAATGATTTGTCTTTGTGAGAAAAAAGTCGAACGCTGACATTAAAATTGAGTGCAACGACTGCAAAAAACTTTTTCATGTAAAGTGTGTAAATGTGTTACCCGTTGATCTCGAATTTATGAGAAAAACTCGCAAGAGCTGGAGATGCACTCAGTGCAATACATCGCGAATAAACTCTTTCTCTGTTGATATCCCACTTCCAGTTTCTCATAATCATAAGAGACTAGATGATAGAGTTGGAAAAGAAAAACAATTTATGACAATGAATGTTTTGGGGGAACGTATTAATTTATTAGAATGCAATTGAAATATTCAATATGCCAGATGTTGGCAATTCAACGGCACTACAAACCGCGTTGCAAATTGTTCGCGACGGTGTCAACTTACAATAGAGAAAATTATGAGAATGAAAAATCAGAAAAGGCAATTCTCGGACAGCATACGCGCGGTAGAGAGAAATGCAAAGTGGCTTTTAGAGGGAGTTCGCCGAAGGAGAGTGGAGACCGAACGAGAGAGCGACAGTCGAGCTCTACAATTGACGCCCAACGAGTGGCCCACACTTACTGCGACTGACACCTACGATTTATGTAGAAGTAAGCGCATAGCCAAGCAAATAGCCCATAATATCACGGTGGCTCAGTTTACTGAAGCCCAGCTTAAAGAGTTTGTAGCAGCAATACAAACCCAAACGACCATTAAAGGCAGCTTTATCAACTGCACGGCTAGATTCAGAGAGGAACGCGAGCCAGATGTTGTGGAGGCTTTTATTACCACAATTAATGTGTATAAAGACGTGGAGCATATTAATGATGCTGGTGCGATTAAAGGATTTCCTTTTCTCTTGGAAAAAGGTGCTGTAGGTGGCAAGGCATAAAGTCTGTCGCAGAAACCTGGACGGATGTTATTTCTTTATTTAGTAATGCATACGCACCAGCAAAAGCGACTTACCGCATCTGTATGGAAATCTTCGAAGAAAAACAGAAAGTACAGGAGACGACAGATGACTTTATCACCACGAAAAGAGCACTGTTAGCAAAACTTCCATACACAATCCCAAATGAGACCATGGCACTCGATATGATTTACGGCTTGATGCACATACGCATACGCGGTGGCGTTCCAAGGGACAGTTTCACCATGTTCCAAGGCTTGTTAACCAAAGCCAGAGCAGTTGAGATCGCAATTCACGAAAACCAACAACAACAACTCAATGCATCCATTTCTGAGAAAAAGCGCTGTAATACGTTGACCATACGACTGCTGATTGCCGAAAAAAACAAAAGTCTGAGAAGAAGACAGAAACGCCGACTGAAAGTTCCATACACTGCTATAAATGCAAGGCATCTACCCTACCCTACCTAACCGAAGTTTGGCAACTGGGTCATCTCATGGCGAGCGTTCATCAATTGGCTGCCGCGATCTTGCGATTTGACACCACTCGATTATATTCTCTGGGGATACCCCAAGTCCTTAGTTTACGCAAACAAGCCAACCACTTTGGACGAGTTCGAGGCCAACATTCGATACGCTATTGCCGGAATAACGCCGTGCATATTGGACCGACCGTTTGAATCACTGCCAGCGAAGTCGAGGCAGCTATTTGAATGATGTGCTGTTCCACACATAATGCCATGAACGCAGCTTAAAAATGTTTTTCCTTGGAGTCCTATACCCCAAGGATTTACATCTTTCTAGCAGTGTTCTTTAAAGCGGTTGCTCTTGCTTCTACGAATGATTGATTTCATGCCTTTACTCCTCTTTCTGTATTGCACCTGTAGATCGCGATGGGAGAGCAAACCTGCATGGTGTCTCATTTCCATTAGTCTCTGGATCCAATAGTATACTGATGGCCGCCGCCGCAAGCCCTTGTAACTTGTTAAGTAACCTCTGTGGCCATAACATTTACTGTTCCTGGGTTTATTGTAGACTCTCCAAAAATCAGGGGAAAATAGTCTACGTCCAATATGCTAATTTTCGTTGTGCTTTCTTCGGCGGGCATTCCCGGTTGGTTATACCTCAAACTGGATGGCCAGGTGGTCGCCGTGGATGTATTGGTTACTGATTTTTCTCTTGGCGCCTCTCGGTAGGGAACTCGTTAGAAAGGTGATATCAACTATGGGGCCTACATCGTTTTTTCTAAAGGTGTACTCGCTTCCCGTACTAAGCAGTATTACGTCTAGTGACGATACAGCTTCTAGTATATCCTCTCCACCCGTGTGCTAACCCAATCAGTGGCCCATGATTTGAAGTCTCCAGCCATAATTGTATAATTGTTGGGCTACGACCTTTAGTATCATCTATGAGCCCATCCAACATACCCTGGAATCCCTTAAAAGAGCTGTTTGGAGGTACATAATAGCTGTAGATATGTACCCTCTTGACCTTTGCTCGAACGAAGCCTATTTTGCTTACCATAATTTTTTCTTCAAAGCCGTATTCTCCACAGGATCAGATAGCATCTCTTGTGGCGTCATTAGCTACAATACTTATGATATTCGCATAATATGGCAACATCTATTTTTAACTCGAGAACGACTTTTATCATAAGGTCCTCTGCCGTTCCGCAGTGTTTTAAGTTTAGTTGCATTTTCTTTTTCTTGCTGCGACTTTTGTAGCTTCATTGCAACATCCAGCCGAGTGTTTGATGTTGCTGCTCCTCTTGTCTTCGTTGCTGCAGTTCTTGAGCACATGGCCTTTCTATCCACATTTCACGAAATCACCAGTTCTATCCAATGTGTTTTTACATGCCTTCCGAAGTTAAGGCACCTAAAACATCACAGCGGTACAACTTTTTCCGTATTCTGCATACCATCCATCGGATTTTTATTCTTCCAACCTCCAAAACTTTTTTTGGCAGCGTTTATCGGGAGGCTATTGGCTGCAGTTTGCTTTCCTGCATAAGATATCCTTATAGATTTAACGGATGAGGCTCCGTTCTTTTTAATCACCAGTGCGTCCAGCTTAACGCATATCTTGCCTCGCCCTTTTTCTACCATTCTTTTCTAATGGATTTTATTGTGGTTCTGTCTTGCAGTTTTTACACCTGGATCTTTGGTCACATCAGTGACCTTTGTAATGTGGTAAGGCTACATTAAAACAAGAGGGCGCCAGGTATCTAGAGGGCTTCGTAAGCGGTCCTGTATGGATTTTCTATCGCCAGCACCATTCAGGTCTAGATACGCGTCGCATAACGACTTGCCTGGGGGACAGTACGCTTATTTATGGGCGTCGATAGCATATGTACATACGAGTATGCATGTATGTTTATATAAAGCATATACATACATTCATGCAACACTGTTATGTTAGCACTGATATAATTTTGCATGCAATCCCTTTATCATGTATTTGGTTTTGAGTACCATTAAAATGCTTGCACACAGCACAGACAAAGGAAATTAAAAAAGAAAGAGAGTTACCGATTAACTTTGGTTTTAAATATTTGAAAGTTATAATGACCAGGAAGTCAGGGCATTCCATATGCGAGTTGTGCGGCTTAGAAAAGCATCACGATATTTCAGTGTACTTCCGGAAGTTGGCTTGAGGGTAAATTGTTGAGCATTTGTACCGAGACGGTGTTATGACTGAAGGTTTGAAGGGGCGAAATGTTACTGGCAATTTCATTGGAGCACTGGTAGTGAAAATAACAATAGAACAAGGTAAGGCAGGAGACATTACATCGGTTCCAGGGTGTCAATTGATTGTGTAATATTAGCAGAATTAGACATCTCGCATCATTTTTGAAGACATCAAATATGTGGGCATTCCAACGTAAGTTGTCATTGACACATATACCGAGAATGGAAAGTTTTTCGGTTTCGACGATGCTAGTGCCATTCATGGATAATGGCTGAGTACTAAATTTGGCTTTAACGACAGCAGATAGCATTGTGTTTTGGAAGCATTAAATTTCACTCTGTTGATAGTTCCCCAATTGGTTATGCTGTTGATATCGGAATTTAATGAGTTTAGCATGCTCTGCCGTTCTCGTTGTATAGCCGAAGTGTAGTGGCGTGAGTCCGGGAACGAATATGAAAAGTAGAGAGTACTGTCGTCAGCAAAGGAATATATTGGATTGGAAGTAGCTGACACGAGATCAAATTAAAAAAAGTGTCGGAGATAGAACAGAGCCCTAGTGCACACCAGCATCTATTTTGTGAATATCGGACTTGTAACCGTCCAAGACAACTTGAATTGAATGTTCCGAAAGGTTATTTCTAATCCATTGAATAATAGAGTCATCGATCCCAAAAGCACACATTTTCGACAAAAGAGCCTGATGCCAAACTCGGTCAAATGCCTTAGAAATATCAAGTGCAACCATAGCTTTCGCCAGATTGATGTACGCATTGATGTACCTGTTGCTATGAAAACCATACTACCAGTCATTAAGAAGTTTTCGTGTTTCGAGATATTTCATAAACTGTCGGTTTATCAGCGTTTCAATGACCTTGGAAAGAAGGGACTTACGTCCCATGGGTCTGTAGAAGGAGAGGGAAGAAGATTCGCCTTTCTTAGGGACGGGCTGGACAAATGCTGTTTTCCAGCTTCTCGGGAAGGGTCCTAAAGAGTAGTTTTGTCAGCGAGGAAGAACATCTCTTCAGAAGAAGGGGAGATATACCATCTGGACCAGCGGATTTATGTATATTAAGATCTTTAAGCACTCTTGCTACTACACGAGTGCGAAAGTGGATTCGCCCCACTGAGGATTCAACGCACTCAAGTGTAGGCGGGGACGAAGCACAATCTTGGAGTGTTGCGCTGGTCGCAAAGTGTTCAGATTGGCCTTATCCAAAGAGCTGACAGCTGAAATGACATTGAAATTGAGCGTTGGGACGGAGGGTGAGGCAGAATTTTTAATGTTTTTGACGAACGACCAATCATTTTTACTGCATTTGCGACATTGCAGTATTTTTGGCCTTAGTTTTTGGTCGTATTGGAATACCACAATCTTAAGAAAGGCGTTGCAGTCATTTCTGACTCGTTTGAACTTTTTTCGTCGTTATCGAGGAAACATAACGACCAGTTAGATTTCCTAAAGAAGCTGTTAAAACTGCTCCAGTTGGCTTTTTCGGTTCACTTATATAATACAATGGTCCGATGAGCCTAGAGGGGAGAGCACATCAACGTTGTACTTACCAGGGTGAGAAGTTAAAAACAAGTTCAGGGTGTTGGCGGTATGACTATCAGCGTCTGGTATTCGTGTGGGCTCATTAAGCTGTTAAGCTGCGTTAAGTTGTTTTCCGCAGCGAGGATCTCAACACACTGTCCTTCGGGTGTTGTCTGTCCAAAATGTCGAAGTCACCCAGAATTTTGTATATTGAAATCGCCCTCAATAACGATTTCAGTATGAGGATACAGGGATACAATTCTTTGAATGGAGTCAGACAGCGCTTCAAACTCGTTAAAATTCGAATTGCTCTCCAATTTGGGGCTTCTGTAAATAAAGCAGTAGTGGGTAATTTGCTTACTGATATGAAATTTTAACCACATGAAGTTGAATTCCGGATTGGAATATGGATCACATTGTGGTGGTGTTTGGTAAGGTACATCACTACACACGTAAATGGTGAGACCGCGGTAAAAGAAGAATAATGGCACTAGTCCGTAGTCAGATCTACATGTGCTTCACTAAGTGCCAAAAAAGCTGGTCTGTCCTTACAGACGTGGACGTACGTCTTACGTACGTGATTACGTTTTAGCCCGCGTATATTGGCTACGTCTACCCTGAATTCCCTAGTCATAATCACAGACAAACTCAGAAAACACAAACGCCGACGATACTAAGCAAGGCTGTGAAGTGAAAATTCTGACGTTGGTTTACCGAATCAAGTTGCTGTAGGTGTTATTCCCTTACAACAATAAGAAACAGTGCACCAACAAAATTTTCACTCATAACCCGCTATTCACCAGTTGTTGCACACGCTCAGTCACTGCCCGTAACGTATAGTAAATACAGTAACGGCAGTGAGTGAGTGCAAGCAACAGTACTTCGACCAGGAGCGGGAGAGGTGGGATCCCCGCACTGTGTGATTATTTTTTTTTTCACTGCACTGCACTATTTTTTTTTCCATTCCATATTCTTTTTCTGCTTAAAAAGGCAATAGATAATATAAGTACAGAATACGAAAAATTTCGTTGCTCCGCGACGGTAGTCTGCTTATCATGGCTAAGTCCCAAAAAATTGCTGATAAATTTATTAAAGTAAATAATTTAGCTAATGTGTGTCCAGTGGAAGTAAAACTCTCTGACCGCCTCAACTCATCAAAAGGGATTGCATATGCACCATGCCTTATTAACGTGAGTGCAACCGAAATAATAGCTGAAATGAAAAATCAAAGTGTCACATAGGTATATAAATATACTAAAGTTGATGACAAGGGTAAGCAAAAACCATCAGGACTGATGTTGTTCACATTTATTATTATTATTATTATTCAAGGGATCGATACAAATAAATTTGTAAAGTCCGGGATTTTTACACCGGGGTACTATACCCATGTGGCGTTTGTCAACAGCACGCGGTGTACCGAGTTGCCCTGTGGTCCTCCATCTAGGTACTTACCGCGCCCACACTACTTGATTTTCGTGATCTAATATTAACTGATGCAGTTTTCAGTTTCAATTTATATGCATTTTTATTTATGTTACTTAATTTCTCTTACATGCTAGACAAAAAAATGCTTAAAAATTAGTTTAAATAACTTAAAATTATCTTATACTAACTTACTGGCCCCATGTGGGCACTCTAAGTTAAACCTAACACTTAAACTATGTCTTTCGACGTATCTTACAGTCTAATTTTATTCTGATTTTAACATTAATTAATACTAAAACTAAGAAAATAAATTTTAAGTAAAAACTTAGTAAATGGACATTTTTTTATAAAACTTACAACTAAAAGCTTACAGACGGAAACGGGTGATAGGTCAAGTGGTGTCGGTTATCACAAAATTATAAAAATAAATCTAAGTCATGTAGTTTTAAAATTATTGGCACTCAAAAAAAATCGAGAAATCTGTCACCTGTGACGATCTTTCAAGGACTGTGATCGCAAATCTTTACTTTTCTTCGATTTTTTTGTAACTTAACCCTGAGTAACTCATCTGTAAATTACGGTCTAAAATTGAAACATAATTATATCGGTTTTAACTAAAATATTGCTTTTTTGTCCACACATGTATCTGAAAATCATTAATCACCCAACTTGAACTGACTGTACGACAAAAAAATGTACTATGCCATTTTGGCAAGTAACTTTAAAAGATGGCGTATTTAGTCTGGATTCCAAAATGGTATGACACTTGCTAGAATAACGCGTACTTGAAGACAAAAAAAAATATTTTGTTAAAGAAACCCGATTTATAGTTAATTTTTTTTATTCTTTTTAATAAGTTAAAATGAGTATTAAGTGTGAGCGAGACAGACAGTGACGCCGTGATTAAGACGGATAAACACACCACTTCGACTAGTGTGAGTGAAACAGATAGAGATGCCACCCTTCTTAAGTAGTGACGCATAGGCACATCGTGCAATACTGCCGTACGTTACGCTCCTTCGCTTACAGCGCATTAATCTGTATTCGTGTTGATTTCGTGCTTACAATTTTGGCTTTCTTTATTGCATTTCATTGCATTGCTATCTGACCGTTTCTGTCGAACCTGCATTTCTTCTGGACTAGTGTTGATCGTTGATCCCGTGTTTGTGTATTGCGAATGGCGTCATGCCATCTCTATACACTGCTCAGGACTATGCTAACATGCATCTCATATATGGGGAATGCAGGTGTAATGCTAGTGCTGCAGCCAGACTTTATCATGAGAGATACTCGAATGCTCAGCGTCATCCGGATCATCGAGTGTTTGTAAATGTGCACCGGTCATTCTCAGAGGGTCGCTTTCCAAATCTAATGGTTAGTGAGGGAAGACCCGTCATGCCCTATGAGGACGAAGTCTTACAAGCAGTCGCACAAGCCCCTAGTACTTCAGTATCTGCAATTGAAGGAAGCATAGGAGTACCCAAAATTACAGCACACCGAATTCTATTTAAAAACCAGCCCCATCCGTATCATGTACAGCGAGTCCAAGGTCTGCTACCCCGAGATTATCCAGTAAGAGTCCAATTTTGTCAAACGATGGCGCAGAGGTTCAGAGAAGATCCGAGATTCTTCGAAAAAATTCTATGGTCGGACGAATCAACTTTTAAAAGGGACGGTTACATGAACCTCCACAATTTGCACGAGTGGCACGTGGAAAATCAACATTTGATGCGGGAAGATATATCACAGTACCGTTTTAACGTAAACATGTGGACGGGAATTTTGAATGGTGTAATTGACTTACCACTTACCAAATTTATTGGAAGACGTGCCACTTAATATTTATGCATGCATGTGGTATAAACAAGATGGCTGCTCAGCGCATTATGCTCGCACAGTACGAGAGTTCCTCGATCGATAATACTCCAACAGGTGGATAGGGCGGTCTGGTACCATTCCGTGGCCAGCCCGTTCACATGTTTTAAATCCACTCGATTGTTTTTTACTGGGGAGCAGTAAAAGAAAAAATGTATTCCAAGCCGATAGAAAATTGCAGAAGCCGTTGAAGACATCAACTCCAGAAGATATGCCCGTCTGATTACCAGATCATTTGCAAGAAGATGTAGAGCTTGCATTGCCGCTGGAGGAAAACAGTTGGAACATTTGTTGTAAGATACAAGATCCCGATGTATGTATGTAAGATGGCGATTAGTCGCGCAACAAACAACAGTTGTATAAAGCGATCCTAAGAGTATACACCAAGAGAACGTAGTGTTCTGTGTGCTCTGTTATGTGGAAAAAATTAAATGAAAAGACAACGGTGGCATCTCCATCTGTTTCACTTACACTGGTCGAAATGGCGTGTTTATCTGTCTTAATTACGGCGTCACTGTCTGTCTCGCTCACATTTGGTACTCATTTTTACTTACTAAAAAGAATTAACTATGAATCGGGTTTCTTTATCAGAATATTTTTTTTTGTCCTCAATTAAGCGTTAGTCTAGCAAATGTCATACCATTTTGGAATCCAGACTAAATACGCCATCTTTTAAAGTTACTTGCCAAAATGGCATAGTACATTTTTTTTCAGTGCAGTCAGTTCAAGTTTAATGATTTTCAGATACATTGATGGACAAAATATTTTAGAAAAACCTATGTTTCAATTTTGGACCGTAATTTACAGAGTTACTCAAAGTTTCGTGCCAAAAAAAAATCGAAGAAAAGTAAAGATTTGCGATCACAGCACTACAAAAATCGTCACAGGGTGTCAGATTTCTCAATTTCTTTTGAGTGTCAATAATTTTAAAAGTACATGACTTAAATTTCTTTTTTATAATTTTGTGATAACCGACACCACTTAACCTATCACCCGTTTCCGTCTTGACGTTGATTTTTGGGACGCCCTGTATACATAACATAATATATATATACTTAATATATAAATACTAGAGTTACACTGTCTAGCGTTTCCTTTATTTGTTTGCTAAAATAGAAAACATTTCGTTTTTTCTGTCAAATGAATTTATTGTAAGGCTATTTTTGGTTTTCCTTCATGTGCGAACACAAACAAATCAGCAGGTTTCCCTACAAGTGAACATTGTCTGATTGTGCCTGCGCTTCATTGATGCTTATTGTAAAAGCCAGTCGCACTGAAAACTGCAAGCGTTTGAATTCGGATGGCATGTCTGTTGATATCATCGTGATACGTGGAACTAAAACGTCTTCACTTTTGAATTTCCTATTTAAAATTGCGGCTTCAATAACGTTAGTCATTAGCTTCTTAACCGCAAGTCTTGAGCCATTGCACAATTTTGGCTGGTTGATATTACGAAGCATGATGATGGTGCTCCGATTTTCAATTCCAATATGTGTGGTGGCAGGCCTGGTAAATCCAATGAATTTAAAAATTTTGTGGGATAATTGACCAACTTATCTTCATTGATAATGGTATCGACTGACTTGTATGTTAACACTTCTCCTGTTATCTCTTTTAAAATGGCCTCATTAATTTCTGTAACGTCTTTGTTTTTTGCCGCCAATATAGCTCTTTCGCTCAGCCAAACATGTGTGTTGTATTGTTTTACAATGTTTGGAAAAACTTTTCGAATCAGTTTTTCTTTTAATTGAACTAAATTGCAAAAATTGATTGGTAACGTTATTAAGCCAGTTTCATTACCTATCGGCATTTTTCCATCTCCAATCTTCAATAACTGCTTTGAAAATTCATTGGCTGATGGATCATTTTGTAATTGAACACGCACGTTTGTGGTTTATGTCAGTGTTCTCACATATCTCCATGGAATGGATGACTTTAAACACGGATTAAGCTCATCAGCAGCAGTGGATATAGGAATTACTGGCAAAATTTACCGGAAATGACCAGCTAATAATATTAGGAGCCGTTGATTTCCTCTAATATCCTTCATTTTACGATTGAATTCCTCCAATGATCTCTTGTGGGCCATAGGACATTCATCCCTCACGATAATTTCACACTATTGCAACACTTTGTCCATTTCTGACGTTTTGGTAATATTACATGTTTGATTTTCGTTGAAGTTCATGTCCTAAGGCAACTTGAGCGCAGAATGTGCTGTTCTGCCGCTGTCCAACAACATCGCCACGATTCCAGATGATGCGAGAGTCCACCAGGCACATCTAAGAAATACGTAATGAGTTAAATCATTGTGAACGAAATCATGTTCACGCAGCAAATGTCAATTATACAAAACTTGTAATTGCCGATTTGGCGATGGCATGTGTAATTGGGATAACGCTTTGTTTGCAGTTGTAAGGCACGAAAGAACGAAAAAAACAATCGCTTTAACTTTCAACAAAAATTGTAATCGGTTGAAAATTCATTCAAATTTTAATTGATACAAAATATTTCTCTTGATTTGTTGTAATTTTTTCACTTTTTTCGTGTAACAAAATAAGAAAACACTTGATGCACACCGCCAGAAATGAAATGACAGAGTATAAAGAACGGCATCTACACCAACGCAACGATGTTATATTTTGAATGAACACATGTTCTCATAGCGTCAACAAAACATGGATTTCATAGCAAAGATACTCACTGTAAACTGTAAATAAATAATGAATGCAAGACACCACTTAACTTTGTAGGTTTTGTATTTCGATGTTTGTTAACAGAATCTATACCATTCGTCTTGAATTACATGTGTCCGTAGATATACATTTTGCATTTTCTTGAAAGAAAAAGCTATATTTTTTTTTTGAAAAATGGGCCTATGTTTCTCATTGTTTTTCTGAATAGTTTAAAAGAAAAACCAAGTAAATTGATTGAAAATTACGTGAGTTATACCGAAACGCACAAAAAATATATAACATATATATATCTAGTTTTTTTTCGTTTTTTTGTTTTTATTAATTTAAGTCTTTCAAAACGGACTCTCTCGTGATACATATAATTGGGTTTGAACCACACGGTATACAGCATAGGTCTAATAAGGATCATGTAGCAGATAACCTTCACCCTTGCATTGAGTTGGCTGTTATAAAACAGTCTCTTTGTAAGGGCAAAAGCACCTTTGGTTCTTTTCTTTTTATAATTTACGCGCTCCTAAGAGGTTAGATACCCTTTTACTGTTGCCACAGCCCGTGCGAAAAGGTAGAAGGAGGAGAAATTAAAATTGTTTTTGCAGTGTTTTGAAACTCAGGTGTATTTGGTTTCGATATTAGCTCTCCATGGGTGGGAGTCCGAATAGGACGGAGAGTTTTTTCTTCACTCACAGTGATTCGAAGGTTATAATTCACACTTGTTTTTTATGCTTGAAACTCTGCAACAGCCAAATCTACGTGTCAGTGCTATGCCTTTATACGCACAATTTTTCTGACTGAGTTCCAATTACACAAATGAAAAAATTGAAAAACTTGTAGCGGGTAGGATTCGAACCATGACCCTCCGAGTGAGAAGCGATTGCTAGTACCACTACACCACGGCCACCCTGTTGCTCTAGCCAGAGCAACATCTGTATGTTTGTTAAAATACAGATATTGATCTAGCCAGATCCCAAGGTATCGGACTACATTTGGGCAACCAACTGTCTGCCCATTCTGCCCCACGATCGAGAAATTTCGCCAATTTTTTCTAGTATCCCTAGAGGCCCCAGAAAAAGGCGTCTTAAGCAGAGTGGTTTCCGATTTCTGAAAGTTGATTTTCAACTTCCAGTTATCGCAATATCGCTTAATTTTATCGAAGTCACGTTGCAAAAGTATATTAATGACCTCAATCTTTGGACCCGATCTGTACGCGAATAAGTCGTCTACGTACGCTATGGCATGGTGAAGTGAACCTATCAGACCATTTGTGTAAATGTTCAATAGGATCGGCGAATTTACCGCAGACCGAATTTGTTGCAGACCGTTTCTAATGTTAAATGTTCCAGCAGAAGTCACATCGCTATTCTTCAAGATGAACTGTCTACTGGAGAGCATATCAAAAACACTATACAGTAGTTTAGTAATGCCTAACCTATCCAGCTTGAAAAAGAGTCCTTCTTACCATACGGTATCGAAGGCTTTCTTCAAGTCAATCAGGCAGGCACCATTACACTGGTTCTTGCCTTTGTTCCATTGGATTTCAAAAACCTGTTTAGACACAGCATGAATGATATCATGCCCCGCCTTGAAACCGAATTGATTATCCGGAACTATATGTTTGTCCTCAACCCACTTAGTCAAGACTCTATTGATCACCTTCTCGAAACCCTTACTGATGTTTGGAAGGAGACTGATCGACCGGAGATTCGCCGGATTGGATGTGTCTTATCCCTTTTGGGGATGGGATGTACCACCGCAGTTTTCCAACGCGCTGGATAATGTGTATTATTCCTTGCATTATTAAACAGGGTGGTATAAATGTTCACCGCTTCTAGTGAGAGATGTCGAAGCACAATGGTCGGTCTTTCATCGGTTTACACTGATTTCTTACTTCTAAGTGATTCGAAGATCAACAAAAGTCAGAGTGGTATTTGACGCTTTATTCAACACTTCAGAGAGACTGTTATTGAATGATCAGCTGACGACGGGCCCAACTCTTCAACAGAATATCATGGACATCATTTTGCGTTGGAGATTTGACCCGTACACATTCACGGCGGTTATTGAAAAAATGTACAGCCAAATCTGGGTAACGGAAGAGGATACGGATTACCAACACATATTCTGACGTAAAAACCAATGACGTAAAATAGAACCGCTTACGCTCCATACCTCGCAATCCGCACATTGAAGGCTCTAGCAGAGGAGGTAGCAACACAACGTCCAAAGGCCGCAAAGATGGTGCATAATGAAATATACGTTGATGACCTCATTTCCATGGCTAATAATATTGAGGAAGCTAAAATCAAAATAAAACAAATTAAAAAATTGTTAAGCTCAGCGGGTTTCAAGTTACAAAAGTGGATATCGAGCGACGAGATGCTTCTAAAGGGAATTTCAAGCCATGAGCGTGAACAGGCATTGTTCCCAGCCAAGCATGAATTCTCGTTTCACTACGTCGGCCCAAATAATCTCCGCCAACGAAAAGATTTATGCTCCGTACGATAGCCCGGCTATTTGACCCTATGGGATGGATATCGCCGTGTATCATCAAGGCCAAACAGGTTATGCAGCTCTTCTGGGTCCGAAAGATGTCATGGGACGAAACCATCTAACCGGAGGTACTTAAAGACTGCAACGAATTTTTACAATACCTGGACAACGTCAACAAAATACGCATTCCGAGATGGGTTCACAGCAAGGCCAGAGTCAAGCGCATTCAAATTCATAGGTCCAGCGATGCGTCTGGCATGGCCTCTGAGCAATCTATCTGAGGGTTGAGGACAGTGAAGTTAAGATCCACATACAAATACTGATATCCAAATCTAAGGTCGCACCTATAAGGCCAGTAAGCCTACCACGACTGGATTTGTGTGCAGCGGTGATACTGGCAAAACTTTTGCATCACATTTCTCAGGTTTTCAGTATTAAAGACCGATATCGTACGCCTGGACTGACTCCACCATAGCATTGGTTTGGATATGTACACCCGCCTCCAGGTGGAAAACGTTAAGAACAGAGTGGGTGAAATCCAGCGGTTATCAACTTCTAGTATTTGGCAATACATACCATCGGGACTAAATCCTGCCGACTTGGCCTCAACGGGATTTCTACCAGTGTCATTAATTCAGTCAAGTCTGTGGTGGAACGGGCCTTCATTCTTCACACATCCTTTGATTTTTCTTTTTCAACACAGCCGTCAAATGTAAACACTGAAGAAGAAATGAGTTCAGTAAAGGTGCATACGAGCAACCCAGAAGTCATACCAAATACAATAAGCGAACTGATACAACGATCATCAGACATGTTACGACAGATAAAAATGGTTGATTACTGTAACCGTTTTCTAACCAATACGAGGAAACATGACAGTTGCCAGACTTCTGGGCTTATGTCCGAAGGAACTCGATACAGTGCGTAAACAAATCACTCGATGTGCTCAGCATATGATGTTTCCGGATGGGATTTGCAGGATCATGGGGATGGCCCCGTTGAATCCATTTCTGGACGACGGTGGCCTTATTAGAGTTGGCGGGAAGCACATTACACAACGCTCCATAGAAGATTACAAGTAATTATGGCCTACCTACGCGACAACTGTTGGATTTTTCAAATGAAACTAGCCATTAAAAATGTTTGTTACAAGTATAGGAGAAAAGTAGCTCAGCAGCTAATGGGAGAACTCCCAGCAGCCCGAGTTAGGATAACAAAACCATTTTCGCACACAGGGGTAGATTATGCGGGGCCAATAAATATCTTAACAAGGAGTGGTCGTGGCGCCAAAACCTTGAAGGGGTATTTAGCCATTTTTATTTGTTTAGCAAAAAGGCCATCCTCCTTGAGGCCGTAATCGATCTAACCACACAAGCCTTTTTAGACGCGTTTCGACGTTTTTACCCGCGTAGAGGAGTCTGTAGTCATATATATTATGACTGCGGAACCATATTTGTAGGAGCAGAAGCGGAACTCGCACGTCTCTTTAGAGACACCTCTCACGATTGGAAGGATATTTAGGCATTTTTATTTATTTAGCGACAAAGGCCATCCAACTTGAGGCCGTAACCGATCTAACCACGCAAGCCTTTCAGCCGCGTTTCGACGTTTTTCCGCGCGTAGAGGAGTCTGTAGTCAGATACATAATGACTGCGGAACCAACTTTTTAGGAGCGTCCGCTTCTGCTCGCACGTCTTTTTAGAGATGCCTTCCACGATTGGAAGGAAATTTCCGAAGTATTAGCGATACAAGTAACAAAATGGAAGTTCATTCCTCCAGCTTCCCCCCACTTTGCAGGACTTTGGGAAGCGGGAGTCAAGAGTGTCAAACACCACGT
The DNA here is from genome assembly GCA_949129095.1 of Volucella bombylans. Lineage (NCBI taxonomy): Eukaryota > Metazoa > Arthropoda > Insecta > Diptera > Syrphidae > Volucella > Volucella bombylans. The sequence goes on from OX422141.1 coordinate 59,442,950, forward strand.
CAAACGGATTGTTGGGAATGGGATACTTACATTTGAGGAGCTCGCCACTCTACTAACCCAAATAGAGGCGTTCTTGAACTCCAGACCTCTTTGTCCTTTATCAGAAGATCCCAAAGACTTCCAACCGCTGACTCCGGCACATTTCCTAATCGGGGAGACAATGTTCACCGTTCCAGAACCAGATCTGACTACAGACAAAAGAAACTATCGTTGGAAGGCAATCCAAAAGCATCTGCAAACATTTTGGAAGCAGTGGCAAAAGGAGTACCTCTCCGACCTACAACAACGACCCAAATGGCTGAAACCATAACCTCAACTCAAACAAGAAGATTTCGTCCTATTTAAGGACGAACGTTTACCACCAAAAAGATGGAGTTTAGGGCGCATCCAAGAGACATATCCCGGAAAGTACACACTAACACGAGTCGTGAAAATAAAAACGCAACAAAGGGAATTTATACGGCCAATTAGCAAACTATGCCCACTACCAACAACGAACCTGAACTGTCAGATCACACTGTAACATAAACTAATAACATTCACAAATAAACAATAAACTATATTTAATACTTTCGAGCTCAAAAATGCTAGCTCAAACATTCGCTCTATCTCAAAGTAAACAAGTCAAATTAACTAAAAAAAACAGTACAACAATAGGGGTGGCCGTGGTGTAGTGAAACTAGCCATCGCTTCTCACTCGGAGGTTCAAGGTTCGAATCCTACTCATGACAAATTTTTCATTTGTGTAATTGGAACTCAGTCAGAAAAATCTGCGTGTGAAGGCATAAGATATGTAGATTTGGCTGTTGTAGAGTAGAAAACCTTCGAATCATTCCGAGTGAAGAAAAACTCTCCGTCCTATTCGGACTCCCACCCCCGGAGAGCTAATATCGAAACCAAATATACCTGAGTTTCAAACCACTACATCACAACCATGTTTTCCCTTCTCCTCCTTATAACTTTCCGCCCGCGCCCTGGCAACAGTAAAAGGGTATCATAACCCCTTAGGCAGTAATAAAAACAAAAAAATACAGTCCACTCCTAAGCACAATCACTCAAATACACATTGGCAACACCGAGTCCAAGTTTCTGTGCTCCAATAACTGCCAGCTGCCACAAATGTAGCGATTATTCGCATCAAAGACTGGCTAGTATCCGCCGGTCTAGAATTAGGGGACCATAAAACGGAAGCCGTCGCCAGTAGAAGAATTGTGGAATACGCCAATATACGGGTGGGACATCAAATAATCCGATCGAAAGAATCAATCAAATACCTGAGAGTAATACTTGATAACAGATTACAGTTCAAAGCACATGTAGAGTACTCCAGTAACAAGGCTTTACTGCTGCAGGGAGCAGTCTCTAGAATACTACCAAACATTGGTGGACCTGGATATGCTAGGAGGATTCTATTATCTAGAGTAGTCAGCTCAGTCCTCTTATACGCTGCTCCGGTCTGGGCGGGGGCACTCGCCATAAAAGCAAACAAGAGAAATCTGTTGTCCGCATACAGGCTCAGTGCATTAAGAGCGATCTGTGGATTTCGAACAATCTCAGATGAAGCAGCCTTCGTGATAGCAGGAATGGTTCCGATCGACATTCTCGCGGACGAGATGTTGAGAATTTATAATAGAAGAACCCCAGGGCGACAAGATGCAGGTGAAATTGCAAGAATAAAAGGAGAACAGCGAGCAGCCCTCTGGCAAGCCAGGTGGGATAATAGTACAAAAGGCAGATGGACCTACAAGTTGATCCCGAACATCGAGACCTGGACAAAACGAGCACATGGGGATAACAACTACCACCTTACGCAGTTCCTATCTGGTCACGATGGCTATTGCAAATACTTGCACCGATTCGGACACGATAGCTCCCCTTTGTGCCCAGAATGCTCAAACGAGGAGAAAGATACGGAGCACGCCATATATCGGCACATTTGTGACAATTGTGTAAAATGAGCTAAGAAGAATAGAAAAAATTAGAAGAGCTGAAGAAGCAAATACAAGAAGAATAGCATGATCTGCTAACCAGCCCTGCGAAGTAATACCTAACGGCAGTCCCGCGGGGAGAGTGGTTGGAGTGGCAGAGTGGCACGGGCTACCGCATATATGAAGATTACCGCATCCATTGGCGCAACTAAAAAAAAACAAAAAACACACACACATACAAAGCAAAATCACAGTCAAGTACACACACCAATCCAATAAAAATTACTACACAATATACTATAAAAATTCAAACAATAAAATTATAACTAAATAATAAACTAATTTAATTTAATCTACAATCAACGTACTCTCCTGAATTACTTAAATTGAAGCACCTTTAACAATTTAAATCGATTTTATTCGCGTACTAACTCACCAGCGACTACGTGTCGCAAAGACTTCACCGTTGAATAGCGGACATTCAGCTGCATTAAAAACGATAACGATTGCACCCGAACACGAAGTAGTTCAACAGTAATCAACGTCATCATGGTATTTCTCAGAGAACAACATTGAATTCGTCGACCACTATAACCACGCACTTTGAAGCCGACAAATTTTGCAAAGGAGCGAAACGTAAACAAATAAGCAAACTCATTCGTATAGCGTGCCAACGGCAAGCTGCGTGAAAGCGTCCGCAATTCATATATTCATATTGTACACAGGGGCTAATGTCACAGAGCTATGTCTTGTCTTCTTCGCCTTTATGTTTGTTGGCATCAATTCTTTTCTTATGAATTTATCTTTGCATGCACTGAAACAAAATGAGAAAGGGTCAGCTACAGTGATGTCAACAAAACTTCTACCACAGTTGATAGGCAACACGTCATTAATTGGGGTAAAGGGTGACTGGAGGTCACCGGCGGGGGAGAATGTTGGCTCCAATGCAGCAAATGCAGCCACGATCAACCATTGAACGCATTTACAATAAAGCGTTCCACAAAGGGAAATTTGTTTCAAATGTCAAAGAAATGCTATAAAATTAAAGCTGAAATAAAACTATTTTTTATAATGTCTTAATCTCAACAACAGATTGTTTAATTTTTTCCGCAATTACTGTATTTTTTTCAACGGTCGTCAAGTCACCGATTCATTTTTTCTTCGTCAAGAACTCGAGCTTAAAATTGCCAGCTCCAACAACTTCACTCAATTCTAAAACTCGAAACCCAACAAAACCCAATTACTTAGAAAATAACGAAAAATTTCCCCCAAAGCCTCTCAATTCAAATCTAACAATCTCTGCCTCTGACAATGGCAGCACAAATAAACCCCAGACACGCTCCAACCCAAATTCACCTAACTTTCTCTCTCCCAATCAAACCACATCATACATATTCCTTTCAAACATAAACTAGATCACACACGCCAAGAAGATGTCGACATATAATAACGCATTTTATAACCAAAATCCTGACTCTGCAACTCAAAGGCCGAATCAACCAATCTCTATAGAGAGTTGGGGTGGATCGGCCTCTGGATCGCAGAGTGAAAATCCTAACAACCATAATGTAAATTAACCAAATTTTTTATACCTACTAACTTCACAACCTTCTCAAACAACAAATCCAACCACTAGTAAACACATTTCTCGTGCTTTGCGCACGAAAAAGTTGTGATTATCTCATACATTCCCAAAATACATGGCGCGTAGTATTCTACAATGGAATATGAAAGGTTTTTTAAATAACTTTGATGAACTAAATATTTTAATGAAAGATTATAAGCCCAGTATTATGTAATTGCAACAGACACGCTGTCCATATAAAGTTAGTCCTATTACCTCTAAAGATTACATTGGGTATTTTAAAATTTTTACCAAGGCATGGGTATACTGATTAAGGAAAACAGTCCATATATAACCCTACCACTCAAGCCAAATATTCAATCTCTTGCTCTTGAATTAGAACTTCAAACCGAAATAACTTATATTAACTTATACATCCACCCACTCCAAAGCATATGTAAAAACAATAACATCATCTTGACAATAACATCAGTCAAACTAAATATCCCTTGATCCTCAGGGGCGATGTCAACGTGTGGAGTACAATTTGGGGCTCCCCGGCATCAAACAAGAGGCAAAATATTTGAAGACTTTCTGCTCAACGCAAATCTCCTTCTTTAGATTATAGTTCACCAATACACTTTCCACCCACAATACACCCATATTGACATTACCTGTTGTTCACCTGAACTATTCCCAAAAACCACTTGGAAAATCTCGAATGACTTTCACAACAATGACCATCTACCCATTATTACCTAGACATATCTCGATCACACTTACACGTATACTCCCCGAACCCCCAAATTTAAAACGGAGTTTGCAAATTGGAAGGTATTTAGGAAAATAACCTCAGATAATTTATCCGATAAACAACCAGCAATTAATCCCAACTAAGAAGGTGCATTAATTCAAAAAGCATGCTAATACGTAACTCAATACTCAATCAGTCCCAGCAAACACACCACTATTAAAAGGAACGGTGGAACCCAGAACTTTTTGCCCTGTAAAGAAAAAATTAAAGCATTAAAAGAATTCCAAAAAACACGTTCACAAGCTAACCTAATTTTTTATAGAAAATCAAATGAACCCTGAATGATAGTAAAACTAAGAATTTCGCGGAATTTACCTGGAACATAAATCCCGATACCTCCACAGCCAAAATTTGGCAAAACATTCGACGACTTACAGGTAACTCCAGATCTCTTACTATAACAAGCATAAAATCGACGAACGAAGTTTTATTAGATCTAGCACGAATTTCCAATTTTTGCCCAAACTTGGTCTGAGTTCTCCAACGATTAACATTTTCACTCGTCCTTTAATACCAAAAAAAGAAATTAATTCCCCAACTTTTCCCCTTGTGACTGTGACACCAGAAACAATCCCTCCGCTCGCCGAATCGATCTTTCCATCTTTCCATCTCATTGATAGAATTTTAATCTTGTCTTAATAAGGCAAAACTTCAGGTAGAGATAGAACATCTTACCCAATGCTTGAAAATCTCCCAACGGATGTTAAAAAAAGAGTTATTCAGTCTTACAATAATATACTCAATACCGGGGTCATCCCACAAAGTTGGAAAACTGCAACGCTAATTCCCATCCCTAAGCCAAACAAGGATAGAATTTCAGTTTATGCTTGTTTATCAAAAACCCTGGAAAAGATTGTTGGAGAGCGCTTGCTATGATTTGTTGAAACAAACAAATTTATTTCATCTAAGCAAGTAGCATTTAAGCCCAACAGATATATTTCCAAAGCCATTTCCTCTAGAAACCATATCTCTGTACTCTCATTGGACTTCGGAAGAGCGTTTGATAGAATCGGCTTACATATAGTACTAAGCAATCTAAAAATATGGGGTATTTGAAAAAAATATATTCGGTTATGTTAAATCATTTCTTACAAAACGAAAATTCTTTACGAAAACTAACAATGTATTTTCCAACCGCCATCCTTTACATAACGAAATCCCTCAAGGATTTCAGCTGTCAGTAGTTCTCTTTATAATCGCTTTCGATGATATTTGCACTATCTTAAATAAATCAACACTCTTAGAATATCCTCGCAGAAGCAGGAATTCTTACCCTTCTTACCGCGAAATTGGCCTTTTCTAAAAACTCTATTATTGATAAGGACCTTCACAGTCTATTGCCCGTAAACGAGTAAATAGGATCCCATCCGCAATATAGATCATCCTTGACAACGCCCATCTAATGGAAATTCCAATCAAAAGGATACATAGCACCGCATTGTATCAAATCAGACTCCTTCATAATGACCCTGGCCCAACACAGAAAAAATAAAACCAATAATGCAGTATATAATATAATAATGTTTGGCAATTTATTTTCACTGACGGATCGAAGTCTCAGGGCAATACCTTGTTCACTGTCACTCATGAAACTGGTCATCCTGAACATTGGTACACTACCTGAATTTTTATCAATCTTCATTGCAGATCAGTGGAAAATTTGTTATATGCTCTGACAGCATATAAGTCATTAAAGCAATCAGCAACCCACCTTATCTCCGACATAAGGAATAAAATAATTCTGATGCCAAACAGATTAAAGTTGATGTGCACTCTTGGCCATGGAAATGAGGAAGCCCACAGTGCTGCAAGCTCTGCAAAAGATGCGCCAGTCTACAGATTTACCATATTTTCAAAACAAGATATTAAAAGAAATGTACAAATATCTTTAACAAACAAACAGCAAATCAAATGTAATCTATACCAACATCATTACAAAAAAGTGAACCCCAAAAACTCTCAGCCTTGGTATCCTACAAAAATATCTTCCAAAATCTTGAACTTCGTTCGTCTAAGACTTGACTATACCGCAGCTACTGATCAAGAGAAATAGAAATAGTCCTCCAATTTGTGAAACTTGTAGCGTAGCACTTGATATCTCTCATGTCTTAAATAACTGCATAGTATCAAAACCTTTCATAAAATCGTTTTCCAAAAATGTTCCAGGTTATAACAATATATATTTGTGTTTTCTTATACAAAATTATTATTTAATTTTTCAGAGCTTTGGGGAAGCTGATGTGTCTGGAGAACAACTACATGAAATCCTAAGAGAAATTGATACAAACATGAATGGACAAGTCGAACTTGATGAATATTTACAGGTACGTCCTTATTATCTAATTTGGAATCAAAGTCAAATTTATGTAATAGCTAACTTCAACTTTTACTTCAAGAACTTCAACATACTAATCACTTTCTGTCAAATATGCGTAAAGCAAGAAAAAATTAAATGATTAAAAAAGTTTCCGACATTTGTCTTAAAATTGACTCAAAATCATTGACTCCACGCACGCGTGACTCATCTTTAGCGGAACTAGCCTTTTTGTTATATGCATATTTATACCAACACTTCCTGCCAGTGGAGCTTCTTCATGGTTTTTTGCTACGGTTGTAGCCGTTACAATGCTCATCAATGGCACTTCAATTGAGATCAATGGGAGCAAGTTGCATCATAAATAACGCTTCTTCTAAACCTCAGTTTCCTCATCAGGTTTACATAGAATGACTCCATTCGCAAAGTATCTCGTAACACTCTATTTTTTACGCCAAACGTTACTATCCACCATTTTTTGCGTCTCTAGCGCCTAGTTATTGTATTGTAGATAAAAGGTTGAGGCTTTTTTTATGGGCTCCCTAATTACTTCCATATAGATTCTGATTGAACAGCTGAGAAGCTTCCTGCGAGTTAATTGCTAATGGGAGTCTATTGTAAATTATTCGCTCAAGGATCATATTGAGCTAAGAAAGGGATGACACAATGCATTTTCTTCTTCGGAACAACTAGTCATTTTTTATAACAAATCTCAGGAAAAAAGGCATCATGTGTGTTAATCTTTTTGGCCCATTTCTTTGGTTATGTTTTGGGACTTTATTTACAGTACTGTCCAATCCTAATACATGAAGGAAATATAGTCAAGTATTTTTTGTAATGATATCCAATAATAATCTAGGATTAAAAATATTTTGGGACCGTTGGTTACAATTTTGTAATCTTGACCGTAGATGTCATTACGAGTACAAAGCTGATCACAATGAATTCTAATGCAAAGATAAAGTGTTGTTTATTAGCTGGTACTCGCTTATCAATAATCATGTGAATTGATGATTTGTTCCGACCTATCTGTACCAAAAATGTATAAAAATTCGTTCTGATAAAATTCGTCGCCAAGAGCCCAAGTTGCACTCTCTTTTTTTCTTTAAATTCATGAACCATTATGTTTTAGGACATTTCACCTTCTTTTCCTCAGTTTCATTCGCGTTTTTGTACTTTAGATATCTCCTGCCTTTAACTTGCTACATTTGGTGCATTTTATGCTTTGGTCCGATTTTGCTTAGCTATCATTTTCGTCTACCTGTCATTTGTCAAATCATATTTGGCAAACCGGGTGGATGGCCTGTTATAACTTATTATAGAGCTTTGGTTCCGCAATAACGTGCTGAAATTATTTAAACATTTTATGTACTCGTAAATGATTGTTTAATTTTGAATGCGTGAAAAAAAATTGTGTATGATATTGTGAAAAAAGATAGTTACGTAATTCTTTTCAGTCTGTAATGTTACTGTGTTATGAATAATTTTTAAGATTTGAACACATTGAGGAACAAAGCTAACATTTAAATAAAATGTTTTTATAACTTGAATATGGTGTTGCAAAGACAGATGGTCTATAAGAAATTATTTTCGACATCTCTCCACTCCTGTCAAATATGAAATAGTCAGGCAAAATCAGACTAGAACTTAAACGCACACTATATTATCAGACGGAAAGTTCTGGCTTAACAAGCAAACAATTTATTTTGCCTTTGAAATCCCTGAATTTGTAGTACAAAAGATCACGGCTTACCGGTCTCTACTTCTTCAAATTCCGAAGCAAGTCAGGGTATGATACGTTTGGTCAGCTTCACTTAATGCGACCGTTCGTCAGGTTTTTAGTATTAACGTGCGGCGTCCGAAATCGCCTCGCTAAACGTATTGACTTCCTAATTTTATTCAACAAAAGAGTGACACGCCGTAATTTTTACTGTTAAAAAGGAATATGCTTACCAATTCTCTTAACATCGTATTCGAATTAATTTTCAAAACGAAACAATTTAACATGATTTTTTGTTTCGTGTAAAAATTAACGGATGTGAAATAACTGTTAAAACGTATAAATAATGTCAAACAAACTGTAATTTTTTTTGCATTATAAATTTTTGAAAAAAATAAAACATCTTTGATGTAAATAAAATCTTCTAACCGATAAGTTTTCAAAATGTATCCCACTCATTGATGAATCGTCGATGATGAGTACATTATTTGTCAAAAGCCTTATATGTTTCCACTCAAATTTTTTTTTTTGAAATGATAAATGATGCATGCATCTCGAAATCTGAAAGAAAGAAAACATCTCTGGTATTTATTCTGGTAAGAGTAACATTTATCACAAATTTGTCCAATTACATACTTTCTTACGCTAATGACATATATATCATCGGTAGAACCAGCGAAGCTTTCCCTGTGCTTTTTTAAAATCTATGAACAAAACTATAGTGCTATGGTTTCTATTCTATTGCAAAATCTCCCAGTAGCTGGGTAGTGCTTTGTGCTTTCCGAAAACAGAATTGGTTCCTTTCAGCTCAAATATTTCAAGATAGTTATTCAGCCTTCTTGAGAGCTCCTTCTAGAATTTTGTCTACTGCTGACAAAGCAGATATTTTGTAGTTCAATAAACCACTCTTCTTTTCCACTCTTGTATATTGGCCTGACAATAGAGATTTTGAGCATTGCAGGGGCTGTGGATTGTGTTATGCTTTTATTGATCAGTTTACAGATCACTAGTTGCAATAATATGGCATTTTGTTTTGAGGTCTCTTGGTCTTATGTCGTCCATTTCTGCTTATTTTTTCTCATTGAGTGTGTGGAAAATATTGGATATTGTGGAGTTCGGCTGCGGTTACTTCTTCTATATACATCGAATTTTGCGAACTTGATGTTACGTTATTGAAAATTTTTTGGTTGCACGTAAGTATAGTGATATTTTTCTCTAAAGTCAGCTGGTTTGCAAATTTATTCGGAAGATCTTTATTTATTTATATTATTGTAAAATGTTTGTGTGGGTACAAATGATAGAACTTATTCTTTTCAATACAAATCCCTTTATTCAGTACAGTTACAATTCACTATTTAATTCTTTCTCTCAGTACAATTCAATTTCTCAACCACATATACTTTTCTTATCTTTTACTTAAACCACTTAATCACTTCTTCTAATTAACACTTCAAATTCAACTTTGGAACTGATTTGCATACCTTTGGGATGCTGGTATTTATACTCGAATGACATACTTCGAGAACAATCCTCGCCACCCAGCGTCCCATACAATTTCCAATTTGCTAGAAAACTCGATTCTACTCTCCGGTCGAGACTTTGCTAATCCAGTATCGAAACCTTCTAGTCTTCGAGTTTCGACATTTTCTGCTAGATGTCGCTGCTCACATTTGAGTGGTTATCACATTGCTCCCTCCCTACAGTTGTTCGTCCCGAACAACTTCGTCATTCAGCATCCCGTTGAAATGACACATTCTATCCAAATGGACCACTTTAAATTTTCCTCGATCCCCACGCTGGATCCGGTAGACAACGTCATTAATGCGGGTTATCACCTTGTATGGACCTTCCCAGTCCTGTTGCAATTTTGGTGATTTGCCTTTCTTACGCTGAGGATTATACAGCCAAACCAGATCTCCTTCGTTGAAACCGGAAGATTTCGCCTTGATATCGTACCTAGTTTTCATGCGGCTGCTTGCTAGCTTCATCTTTTCTCTGGTGTCTTCATGCAATTTACGAATCCTGCTGCGTAAGTCATTCACGTACTCGTTCACCTCTTTGGGCTCCGTCGGTGGGGATCCGAATTTTGCTTCACTTGGCAACCGAATCGTTTGACCAAATAAGATCTCGGATGGTGTGTGCCCTGTTGAGCTATGGACCGCGTTTCGGTAGGCCATTAAGAAGAGGGGTATGTGTCGATCCCAATCCCGCTGGCAGTTGCTGACAACCTTAGATAGATGCTCATTCAAGGTCCGATTGAATCGCTCGACCATTCCATCAGATTGAGGGTGTAGTGGCGTTGTCCTTGTCTTTCTTATTCCCAAATATTGGCATACTTCCTGGAAGACTTTTGATTCAAAGTTTCGCCCTTGATCAGAGTGCAGCTCCATTGGGACCCCAAATCTGCTCACCCAGTTGTTGACTATCTGTTCGGCTACGGTCTTAGCCTCTTGATTTGGGATGGCAAACACTTCCGGCCACTTACTGAAGTAATCCATGACTACGAGAGTATATCGGTTTCCATTAAAGGTTTCGGGAAACGGCCCAGCGATGTCGATGGCTATTCGTTCGAAAGGTGCTCCGACATTGTATTGTTGCATTTGTCCATGTGGCTTTACTTTTGGGCCCTTGGTAGCCGCACATCTTATGCACTTTTTGCACCAATTCTCGACATCTTGTTTAGCGCTTAGCCAATAGAAACGTTCCCTTACCTTTTCCAACGTCTTATTTATTCCCAAATGGCCTCCTGAGATTCCGTCATGTATTTCATGGAGCACTTGGTTGACTCTGGACCGTGGCACAATTAGCTGCATACGAAATGTTGTCCCATCTGCACTTTCCCATTTTCTCTTCAGCAATCCATCTTGCACAAAAAGCGAGTCCCACTGTGCCCAGTATGCCTTCAGAATTTGGCTCCGATCTGATATCTGCTGCCAGCTTGGTCTTTCCTCGTGCTCTTTCCAGGCCAATATTGGTTCGATGTCATTGTCTGCCTGTTGGGAGGAACGGATTTCGTCTATACTCCAACCCTCTATTGGCTCAGTCCTGATCATTTGGATAGCTGCCTGTTCTTTTGCTTCTTTACGATTGCAGTGTTGGCATTTTACTCCGCATGGTCGACGAGAGAGAGCATCAGCATTTGAGTGGAGTGTTCCCTTGCGGTGTTGCACTTCAAAGTCGTAACCCTGCAACTGCTCGATCCATCTTGCAACTTGGCCTTCAGGGTTCTTAAATTGGAGTAGCCATTTCAGAGCTGCGTGGTCTGTCCGGAGAATGAACTTTTGTCCGTAGAGGTACTTATGGAAATGCTTCGTAGCCAGAATTAAAGCCAGAAGCTCGCGCCGGGTTACACAGTAGTTCCGTTCAGGTCTGGAGAGTACTTTGCTGTAATATGCGACCACTTTCTCTTGACCGTCATGAACTTGGGAGATCACAGCTCCGACCCCAACATTGCTAGCGTCTGCGTCCACGATGAACATTTTTCCAGGCGTCGGGTAACCCAAGATGGGGGCATTGCACAGCTGTCGCTTCAGTTCTTGAAATGCTTTTTCGCATTCTCCAGACCACCTGAACTGTCGGCCTTTTTCCGTAAGTTGATGCAAGCTCTTTGCAATGTCAGCAAAATCCTTTACGAACCTTCTGTAATACGTGGCGAGGCCCAAGAAGCTTCTCAGTTGGTGTTTATCTTTTGGAGAAGGCCAACTTTTCACGGCTTCGATTTTGTCAGGATCCGTTCTTACTCCTTCCGCTGATATAATGTGACCCAGATATTTTACTTCCGGACGAAACAAGGCGCACTTTTCCGGGTTGAGCTTTAAATGAGCACTTCGTAGCCTCTCAAACACTTCTTTTAGATTTTCGCGGTGCTCCTCGTATGTCTTACCTATGACGATAACGTCGTCCAAATATACTAGGCAGGTTTTCCAGGTGAGTCCTTGCAATGTTCGTTCCATTAGTCGCTCGAAGGTGGTCGGAGCGTTGCACAGTCCAAACGGCATCACTGCAAACTGCCAAAGACCGCTTCCTGTAGTGAAGGCAGTTTTCTCACGGTCCGTACGATTTATCTCTACCTGCCAGTAACCGCTCTTCAAGTCAAGTGTTGAAAACCATTTCGCTCCAGAAAGCATATCCAAAGTGTCATCGATTCTCGGAAGTGGGTAGCTGTCCTTTTTAGTGACATCATTGAGACGTCGGTAGTCTACACAAAATCTCGTGCTGCCATCTTTCTTCTTCACGAGGACCACTGGAGATGCCCACGGACTTTGCGATTCTTCAATCACTCCCTCAGCTTTCATCTTCGACATCATTTCGGCAACTTCTGTTTGCTTTGCCAATGGAAGACGCCTTGCAGGTTGACGGATTGTTCGAGCGTCTCCGGTGTCAATGTGGTGTTGAACAATATGCGTACGTCCATATTCTCCGTCTTGTGTAGCAAATATATCAGCGTACTCACCGATTAGTTTTTCTGCCAGGATTCGCTGATCTTCGTCCAGATTACAGAGGCTGAGAATTTTGTTCTTGATTTATATGCTCTGAACTGTTGTGACCGGTTTTGCACCCTGTTTTTCCGTTGTGGTCGATATAGCCTCAACAGGTACGCATTTTCCCACTATCTCCCCCTTTTTCACCTTTACACTGAATGTCTTTGGATTTAGAATCCTTACAGGGACCATGTTGTTCTTTGGCTCCACTAAGGTCTTTCCCACCATGAAGTCTCTTTTCTTTTCTGGCTCCATCAAATAGAATCGGTGGCTACCAGGACCACCTTCCACTTCTGCCCACAAAATTGCTTCTGACGAAGGCTCTAGACTCTGATTGCTGCAGATAACGACATTTGAGACTGTGGTATTGGCGTTTCCGTATATCATTGGTATCTCCATGTTTCCGTATTTCAGGGTTTGTGCCCCCAAGTCGACTACAAGTCCATGTTCTCTCATGAAGTCTGTACCAATGATGCACTCGTCACATATGTCAGCTACCAGAAACGCGTGAGTGAATGTTATTCCGGCCAGTTGGATTTTTATGCGGACTTCACCATATACCTTAATCGTTGCTCCTGTAGCTGTTAGCAAGCTGCAACTGCTAGTGTTATGCAGCCAAGACTTCTGCACAAGATTCCTCCTGATGATTGAGGCCGTGGCACCGGTGTCTATTGTTGCCATCCATTTTTCTTTTCCACTGACTACTTCTACTAGAAGGCTTTCGCTGCATCGTTTTGCCAGCGAGACTTGGGTGATGGTCCTGGGGCCGTCGACTCCTGCTACCAACTTCTGCCCCGCGAAGTTGGTGCTTAAGCATTTCCCGACTGATGATTTCGGGAAGGTTGACCGGCTTCTTGATAGCTGTTTCTGCGGGTTTCTTCCTCTATTTGCTTGTCACCACAGTGAGGGCAGTCTTTTCGTCGCACCGGTTCTTTACACTGCCTTTGAAGGTGTCCTATTTTATTGCAATTCCAGCAGCGCATTATTCGTCTATCCCGTCGAGTATCTCGTTCCTCGGCACTAATTCTTGTGCAGGAGCATTCGACAGATGCTACTTCCCTGACGAAATGTGTTCCCCTGGAAGCCTGATTGGCTGCTTCCATCGCCAGAGCGAAGGCAAGTGCTTCAGGAAGGGTTCTTTTCCCGGCCATCCTTACTGCTGACTGTAGCTTCGAATCTGCAATTCCCCTGATAAATGCATCTTTTGCCATTTCGTCGATAATTTCCTGGCCTGCGGTGGGGTATGACAGATGTGCCAGTCTACTCACGTCTGCTTGAAGCTGCTGAAGTGTTTCTCCTCGTTGCTGCGTTCGGCTTTGCAATTGGACCTTGTAGACCTCCTGCATGTGGCTATCCCCAAACCGTTTCTCGATAGCCTGTACTAAAGTCACATAATCTTTGTGCTTTTCGATATCTACTGTTTGCAACAATTCTGCTGCAGGGCCGTGCAAGGCCATTGTTAGGGCAAAGCACTTTTCCTCATTGTCCCAGTCGTTTGCACAGGCAGCCATTTCAAACTGCTTCTTATAAGTAGACCATGAGGTCTGGCCATCGAATGAGGGAGGCTTCAAATCTTTTCTCCTTGGACCGCTTAAAGAACATTCTCGCAGTTTCTGTTTTCGCACTGTGTCGAGCTCTTTTGCCAGTTGCTGAACTTTGCTGTCCATTTCCTCGAATTTTTCGCCAACATTCTTCTCTATTCTATCAAATTTGTCATCAACGTTCTTCTCTATTCTTTCAAATTTGTCATCGATTTCTTCGAATTTTTGCTGGAGAATGTTCTTTTGTTCTTCCAGATTATTCTTTTGTTCATCCATTTTCTGTTGAAGACCGTGCAGATTGTTGGTTTGTTCGTCCAATTTTTGTTCCAGACTGTTCTGGAGAATGTTCTTCTGTTCTTCCATTTTTAATAAGAGGAGTTGCATCATTGCAGCCATGTCATTGCCGGTACTTGTCTGTTCATCCTCGTCAACATCAAAGGAATATGCATCAGGATCATGTCCCTCGTTGTTCAAAGCCTCCTGAAGTCGGAGCACCAGGTCACTTTTTCCTCCACTGGCGCTGAGACTTCTCTTGTTCAACTCGGATTTGAGTTGGACGAGGGTCAATTGTAATAGTTTTCGACCCATCCTAGCTTTTTCAAATAGTCAGAAAACACTTTTTTTTTTTTTTTTTTACACACAATAAGTCCTATCCCACTTCTGACACCAATGTAAAATGTTTGTGTGGGTACAAATGATAGAACTTATTCTTTTCAATACAAATCCCTTTATTCAGTACAGTTACAATTCACTATTTAATTCTTTCTCTCAGTACAATTCAATTTCTCAACCACATATACTTTTCTTATCTTTTACTTAAACCACTTAATCACTTCTTCTAATTAACACTTCAAATTCAACTTTGGAACTGATTTGCATACCTTTGGGATGCTGGTATTTATACTCGAATGACATACTTCGAGAACAATCCTCGCCACCCAGCGTCCCATACAATTTCCAATTTGCTAGAAAATTCGATTCTACTCTCCGGTCGAGACTTTGCTAATCCAGTATCGAAACCTTCTAGTCTTCGAGTTTCGACATTTTCTGCTAGATGTCGCTGCTCACATTTGAGTGGTTATCACATTATTTATTCGACTCTTTTGAGAAGTTTTTCGTAATAATGTCGTCGAGGTTTTGGGGAAACTTTTCCTAAAATGTTATTAATGATCTTCCATGTTTCCTTCGAGTTTCCTTTTACTTTCCGAAATGGTTCTTTAAAAAATCCAGCGTTTTGAAACTGTTTATATTCTTTTTGGTATTCATGATTTCGTCGGTTATTTCTAAATCTTTTTAATAGTCGCTCCCTTCCTTTGCATGCATTCTTTCCAGTTACACATATTACTTCTTCTTTTCTCTTCCCTTATTGTTGTTTCCGCTTCTATTATATTTCGGAATATTTTCTTAAATAGCTTGTAGAATTCGTATACGCCTTCGTATTGGCCCAGTTCATTCTAGTCAACATATGACATAGCTTGGGTCTCTTTGTAACAACTTATGTATTTTTATTTGTGTCTCCTGTGTTACTTTGCATTTCAAGTCTGGAATATATCGCATAGTAATCAGATATATTTGCCTCCAAAGCGCAATGAAATGTGATTGGAATGATCTCCCGAGCGAGGTCGATTCATGTGTCCGATTTTATGACATTGCAAAATCCCTTTGATGCGATCATTGACAGTTACGTTAACATTTGTATACGACTGCATACGCCAATAATTGTGGCAACAAAATCTTCGCACTTAATTCTTAAGACCAGGATCTCAACAGAACTGTTTTCTGGTTCACAACTATCAAATCCTTCTTCAGGTCAATTACTTATATCGCTTTTCAAATACGTAGATTGCAATGCCTCCTCGCCCAGATTTTCTGTTTAAATATTCGTTATTAAAACCATTTATTTCGTAGAGGTGATTCTCTTATTTATAAATATTTATTGCCGTTATAATAATAATATCCTCCAACAAAATATTTACATTCAAAATAAAAATATTCCAATTATATCCTGCTGATCTTATGTTAAGATGCAAACATGAAAATAATTTTGATTCATTTTTCAGCTTTTTTCTCCATTTCTAAATTAGAAAAACTTATGTCTACAATTTCGTCTAGTCTATATATTTCTAAGTGTTTTGTCATAAGTGTACTTATAAAAAAATTGTTGAACTGGACGTCAATAATAATTTTCCCAGAAAGCGTATTCCCTCTTGCGAATGGTCATCAAATCTTGGTAATGGTTACCCGTACCTTTCGTTGACATCTTTGAGACGTCGGTATTCTACACAAAACTCCGCGCTGCCGTCTTTCTTCTTCACGAGGACCACTGCGCACGAAATCTGCAATTGTTCAATCAGACCCTCAACTTTCAACTTCAACACCATTTTAGCAACTTCTGTTTATTTTTTAACAATGGAAGACGCCTTGCAGGTTGAGGGATTAGGCCGGGCATCTCCGGTGTCAATGTGGTGTTGAACAAGTGGCGTAACCCCATATTTTTCGTCTTGTGTAGCAAGTATATCAGCATACTCGCCGATTAGTTTTTCTCCCAGATTGCAGAGGCTGAGGATTTTGTTCTTGATTTTCTTGCTTGATTTCGGTGGTTACCAGAACCACCTTTCAATTTTACCCAAACAATTGCTTCCGACTAAGAATTTAGGACCTGATTTCGGCATATGACGACTTCTAAGACAGAAATGTTGGTGTTTCCGTATATGAATAATATCTTCATTTTTCCGTATTTCAGAGCCTATTACAGAGCTACAAAGTGGACTACTAGTCTATGTTGTTTCATGAAATGTGCACCAATGATACACTTGTCAGCTACCAGAAAACGTTAGTAAAAAATGCTATTCCGGCCAGGTGGATTTTTGTGCGGACTTCACCATATACCTCAACAGTTTCTCCCGTAACTTTTCGCAAGATATACCTGCCGGCGTTATGCAACCATGACTTCTGCACAAGACCCCTCCTGGTGGTTAAGGCCGTAGCACCTCTGTCTATTGTTGCCATATGTCGGTAACGCAAATCTTTATTCCGATAACCACTCCACGACCAATGTGAGAAGTATAAAAACAGACATGGCGTAGATAAAATGGTTAGGTTAAAACGGAACTCGGTCTTCATTGCATCTGGTCTTTCCGTTGGACTGTGTGGCACTCTCTTTAGCTCTCTTGGTCTAAGATACTACTAATTCTTATTTATTAATTAAATCACTGAATTTGAATAAAGTTTGTTTGTTGTTGCTAAAAGAAATATACATAGTCTATTTCCTTATTATTAATTTATCGGAGGCAACAAAGTGGCGACGAGGATTCGTTCTGAAAAAAAAAATAAAAAAATCCACGTGCATACATAATTAACTAGGTACAGAAGCATGTACAATCCAGTTGCCCAACCAGCTCAAAGCATTTATCCAGTTTTGATGCAAATCATTGTATAGCAGCAGAAGCAGATGGATCAAAACAGTAAGTTACTTCAAAAACTTCTGCAACTCAGTAACAGCAGCAACCAGTGGAACAGCAGTTGAAGTTAAAATGTAGGCATTGGCGAAAAGTATTCTCGAATTTCGCTATGACCCGGCGAATGGCCATATTTTTTTGATTTGATTCAGGCGATACGAGGACTCATTCAAGAAAAATGTAAAGGAGATCAACGATGCGGCAAAGGTAAAACTTTTACTTAGACAAATATATCCTGCTGCACATGATAGATACGTCTATTATATGTTACCAATGTTTCCCAGAGATTTTTCCTTTGCCCAAACAACCCAAACGCCATCGAAACTTTTTGAGCGATTTGAATCTACCTCGCCACTAGATACAAATGCCTTCAAACAACCAAAAGTGAACTAGATGATATTATCAAATACGCAGCACACGTCAACCGCAGCTGTGAAAACTTTGAATTGGACAAATTCACCAATGCCCAACTCAAATGCATAGTTTTCGTGTTGGGATTCAAATAGCTGCAAAAAACACTAAAAGTCGAATAAAACTTTTATCACTCCTTGATCGAGAGTCGTCGGACACATTGGAGGTTGACATTAGGTGCAGAAGTTCGGCATCATAACCTGAAAAGTCACACGTGCATGATTTAATCAGTGGTATCAAAGGTTCAATCCGTGACTAAACAAAATTATCCACGAAGCCGATCTGGCGACAAAACACACAACGAGGATAAAACTTAAAAACCATGTACGCCATGTTAAAGCTGTGGCGGTATGCACTTTTCTAAACAATGAACAGCGCAGCGAATGCAATAAAATCGGTCGAAAAGAACGTTATTGCCCATGTTTTTTTTTCTATTTTAAGTCTTAAGTATACAAACTTTAATACAATTTATTAAAATTATTACAATTTATTAAAGTTAACATTTAAGAAATGAGTAAGTATCATTCTATAGTTCAGAAGTAACTAGAGGCGAATGATCACAATGTACATCAGGTAAATTTTACATAGGTGGCATCTCCTTCTGTTTTATTCACACTAGTCGAAACGGCGTGTTTATCCGTCTCAATCACGGTGTCACTGTCTATCTCGCTCGCACTTGGTACTCATTTGAACTTATTAAAAAGAATTAACTATGAATTCGGTTTCTTTAATAAAATATTTTTTTTGTCCTCAATTAAGCGTTAGTCTAGC
The DNA here is from genome assembly GCA_949129095.1 of Volucella bombylans. Classification (NCBI taxonomy): domain Eukaryota; kingdom Metazoa; phylum Arthropoda; class Insecta; order Diptera; family Syrphidae; genus Volucella; species Volucella bombylans. The sequence continues at coordinate 59,461,952 of OX422141.1, forward strand.
AAGTATCATACTATTTTGGAATCGAGACTAAATACACCAGATCCGGTGAATCAGTGTCAGAATTTAAATTTCGCAGCCTTGCATAGTATCGTCGGTGTTTGTGTTTTCTGTATTTGTCTGCGATTATGACTAGGGAACTCAGGGTAGTCGTAGCCAATATACACGGGCTAAAAAGTAATCACTTTTCTGCCTGCGTCCACGTCTGTAAGTACAGACCAGCTGTTTTGGCACTTAGTGAAACACAGGTAGATCTCCGCTCACACCTCTCAGATCATTCTGATCTGAAGCTACCTTCCTACATGCCATTATTCTTCTCTCACTGCGGTCTCGCCATTTACGTGCGTAGTGATGTAGCTTACCAAACTCCACCACAATATGATCCATGTTCCAATCCGGAATTCAACTTCATGTGGTTAAAATTCCATCTCCGTAAGCAAATTATCCACTACTGCTTTATTTACAGAAGCCCCAAACTGGATAGCAATTTGACTTTTAACGAGTTTTATGCGCTGACTGACTCTGTATCCCTGTATCCTCATACTGAAATCGTTATTTCGGGTGATTGCAATATACAAAATTCTGAGTGACTTCGACATTCTGGACAGACAACACCCGAAGGACGGTGTGTTGAGATCTTCGCTGCGGAAAACAACTTAACGCAGCTTGTAAATGAGCCCACGCGAATACCAGACGTTGATAGTCATACCGCCAACACCCTGGACTTGTTTTCTCACCCTGATGAGTACACCGTTGATGTGCTCTCCCCTCTAGGCTCGTCGGACCATTGTGTCATATCAGCTAATTTTTCGTACACCGACCACGAGAAAACCAATTGGAGCGGTCTTAACAGCTTCTTTAGGAATGTTAACTGGTCGTTATGCTTCCTCGATAACGATGTGGATGCCGCCGCTGATATAATTACAGACACCATTCTCTTTGGAATGAGATATTTTATTCCTCATTGTATGAAGGGTATCAAACCAAAAGAAAAGCCATGGTACGACTCGAGCTGTAAAGAGGCCGTCATGGTTGGAGAAATGTTTTTCTCAGTTCTTCAAGACCAACCCGATAGAGGTAAACAAAAAAAATTCAAACGAACCAGAAATGGCTGCAACTCCTTTCTTAAGCATGTTCCAATACGACAAAAACTGAGCCAAAAAATACTGCAATGTCCCAAAGGCAGTAAACATTTTTGGTCGTTCGTCAAAAACATTATAAATTCCGCCTCATCCTCCATCCCAACGCTCATTTACAATGACGTTGAAGCTGTCAGCTCTTTGGACAAGGAAAATCTGCTAGCTGCGCACTTTGCCGCCAGCTGAACACTCCCAGACTGTGCTTTGTCCCCGCCTGCACTTGAGTGCGTCGAATCTTTAATGGGACGAATCTACTTTCGCACTCGTGTAGTAGCAAGAGTACTTAAAGATCTCTACATAAATCTGCTGGTCCAGATGGTATATCACCCCTTCTTCTGAAGAAGTGTTCTTCCACGCTGGCAAAACCACTGCGTAAGCTTTTTCACCAATCCTACTCTTTAAGACTCTTCCCGAGCAGATGGAAAACAGCATTTGTCCAGCCCGCCCCTAAAAAAGGCGAATCATCTTCTCTCTCCTCCTACAGACCCATTGCCATTACGTCCCTTCTTTCCAACGTCATGGAAACGCTGATAAATCGTCAGCTCATGAAATATTTTCAATGACCGGCAATATGGTTTTGATGGCATGTCTCACCGAAAAGTGGAACCATAGCGAACATCAATCTGGCGAAAGCAAGATAGTTGCACTTGGTATTTCTAAGGCATTTGACAGAGTTTGACATCAGGCTCTTTTGTCGAAAATGCGTGCATTTGGAATCGACGATTCTCTTCTTCAATGGATTATAAATTACCTTTCGGAACATTCAATTCAAGTTGTCTTGGACGGTTCAAGTCTGATATTCACAAAATAAATGCTGGTGTGCCCGAGGGCTCTGTTCTGTCTCCGACACTCTTTTTCATTTTCATATTCGTTCCCGGACTCAGTGACCTGCTCTTCGGCTGTAGAACAAGAACGGCAGCGTATGCTAAGCTCATTAAATTCCGATATCAACAGCATAACAAATTGGGGAACTATCAACAGAGTGGAATTTAATGCTTCCAAAACACAATGCTGTCTGCTGTCGTTAAAGCGAAATTTAAACACCCAGCCATTATCCATGAATGGATGAATGGACTGCATCGTCGAAACCGAAAAACTTTCCATTCTCGGCATGTGTGTCAATGACAACTTACGTTGGAATGACCACATATTTGATGTAGGCTTCCTCAAGCGATGTAAGAAATATTTTATACCCTCTGATCTGGCTTCAATATATAAGGCATTCATCCGCCCAAAATTGGAGTACAATGCAAACATCTGGTCAGGTGCTCCTAAAACATCTCTACATCTGCTAGATAGGATTCAAAACCGTACGATAAAACTTAATGATGACACTAATATCAGTCAATCAATTTTCACCCTCGATCACCAACGTAATGTCTCCTGTCTCACTTTGTTTTATCGCTATTTCCACCACCAGTGCTCCACTGAAATCGCAAGTACCATTCCGCCCATTCAAACTTTCAACCGTAACACCCGTCTCGCTATGAATGCTCATCAGTATACCCTCAATCCCATTTTCGGACGTACTCTAAAATATCACGACTCGTTCCTATGCCGTACAACTCGCTTATGGAATAGACTGCCGATCTCTGTATTTCCTGGTCATTATAACTGGCAAACATTTAAAAACAATGTACATCGGCACCTCTCTTTTCTTCCTCCCTAAATTTCCTTTGCCCGTGCTGTGTACAATCACCTTAAGGGTACTCAGACCACTTGAGCGCGCGCTGATTATATAAAAAAAAAATCGTTTATAGTTACTTGCCAAAATGCCATAGTACATTTTTTTGTCAGTACAGTCAGTTCACCGTGTATGATTAATGGTTTTCAGATACATGGATGGACAAAGACGCAATATTTTAGTTAATACCGATATAGTTGTGTTTCAATTTTGGATCGTAATTTACAGAAGAGCTACTCAGGGTTAGGTGACAAAAAAAATCGAAGAAAAGTATAGATTTGCGTTCACAGCACTTGTACGATCGTCACAGGGTGTCAGATTTCTCAAATTTTTTTTTTGAGTGGCAATAATTTTAAAAGTACATGACTTAGATTTTTTTTTATAATTTTGTGATAACCGACACCACTTGACCTATCACCCGTTTCCGGTTTGACGTTGATTTTTGGGACACCCTGTATAAAAGATATTTGTTTAGAATTAGTTTTTTATTTTTACATTATTCTACTTATATTTTATTTAAAAAAATAGTTAATATGTGCAAGTTTACTCTGAAATTAACAAAAGCACGCTGGGAAACAGGGTGCTCCTAAACCCATGGAAGATAGAGTGCTTCTAAATCTTAAGTGTCCTGCCCGGTCGAACCTCCAGGTTCGCAACATTCTGGTTCCAGGAGTCGGCATAATTTCTACACTGCCCGGGTGCACATACTATTTTCCGTCCCCAGATGCCAGTGTTTCATGTAATTGGTGGGAACCTTGTTCATATTTGGCTCTGGAACGGCAATCAGCTAAGCTCCAAGCAGGAAATCGCCTGGAGTGAGTGCAAACCTTTCCTCTGGATCGTTATGGAGTGGTGTAAGTGGACGAGAATTGAGGAACACCTCGATGCGCACTCAATGTTTGCAGCTAGCTATACCATAAACTCTGTACTCGGACTAATCGAACCAAATGGTGTTTCTCGGACTTGATTGCAGCCTCCCACAAGCCGCCCTGATGTGGAGGGCGGGTGGTGAATAAGTGTCAGGTGGTCCCCATATTTGCCAATGACTGTTGGGTCTGCTCGTTTCGCCAACTCGCCAAATCCTCCTGAAGTGGTCGGTTGGCTCCAATAAATGCTGTGCCATTATCACTGTATAAGTCTTGTCAGGGGCCGTGTCCACTAATGACCCGTGTATAGGCATCTAGTAACGCTTGCGATGAGAGATCATCCACAGCCTATATGTGCACAGCCTTCGTTGCCATGCAAATGAAAAGAGCCAGGTAAGTATTGAATGTAGATCGGGACTTCTTTATTCCGATGCGCAGGGTGAAGGGACCGCAATAATCTACTCCTGATGAGATGAAAGGCCTAGTAGCGTTGACTCTATGCTCTGGTATTGGTGCCATTTGCTGGCTAATAGTGACACTACGGACACTACGCCGGCAGATGACACAATTATGCACATAAGTCCGTATAGATTGCCTAGCGTTCAAGATCCAAAAGCGACTGTGAAGTGCCTGTAACATTAGCTGCATGCCACCAGGTAGAGTGCTGTCATGAGCATGCTTAATCAGCAACCAAATGAAAACGCCTTTCATTGGCATGATGATTGAGAAGTGATGGTCATGGGGAACGCAATATACCAATCTCATCCAGATATGGGTTGAGTGGAAGCAATCGGCTGCAGCTGTGGAGGCTGGAATCGCCACGAATGCCGTACGAACATTTCGAAGCCTTGAAGCTAACAGAAGCGCTGCGCAGAGCTCTAGTCCAGGGATCGTATCACCATTAATTGGTGCGATCAGTCAGTAACGATCCTGTCTAAACCAATAGTCTTCCTCTATATAACTGCAGTGTATGCACACATACTACGAGTAGCATCACAGAAGCCATGAAGAGTAGTTGTTTCTCCGCCCACCATTCTCAACCATCGTGGGATCCGAGAGCGATTTAAAGCACCAAGTCCATTGCAAAATTTGTACCAAGCACCACGCAGTTCAGTTGCAAGTGGGGCATCCCAAGTGATGCGTTTGAATAAAGGTCTTTCCAGTGAGAACCGCAGGTGCCAGTAAACCAGTTCAATCGAATAGTCGTACCACCTCACTCAGCACGCGCTGGTTCGTTGAAGCTTTAGGTTGTGGAAAATGGTTGTGTCACATGGAAAAAGAACTCATAGGTAACTGGATCCCATTGCAAAGCAAGAACAGATGCTATCGTCGACCTGTAAACAAGTTCCTCACTAGATGTAGTCCCACTGGTTATATGGTCTATCACTTGCTAGTTGCTTATCCACGTAAAATGACGTCAGTATGGTGTCCCGCGCAGCCAATGCCTGTTCGTCGTTGACGACTTCGCTATAGTTATCGTTCTCAAATTGATCTGGTGCACGTACCGCATTATATGGGTTACAAGCCATGCCGTAGGTTATCGTTGTCAATATATATATGCCGATATATTGATGGCGATGGCGGAGTGACCAATACCTGCCGGAACATTTTTTTCCACATCAGCGGTAAGAGCAATCCGGAAGCGAAGAAAACGGAGAATTATGTTGCGCAATGAGTCCTGAATGGTAGGAACAACTAGTTGTATGTCGTTTAATGAAATACCAGTACTAGTACTCGCTGAGGCGTTGAAGACGAGTCGAAACTTATCAGTGACAGCATGATGGGGAATATAGAAACAATTTGTGTGATCGCCAGGTGGATCAACACTCTCCATATGCCCAAGCGCAGCGTACTCGCGTAGAAATGCAACGTACTTTTCCCATAGTTCCTTGTCGGCAGACAAACATTGTTCCAGGTTGTTAAACTGCCGTAAGGCCTGATGATATGAGTCTCCAAGTTGTGGTGGATATCACCCTCACACACCTGAGCATGGGAGGTGTGTGTTTGTAATGCTGCCGTAGGGATTGACGAAGCAGGTCCAAAGACAACCCATCCGAACTCTATTCGCTGAGCGTTTGGTTTGTCTAAATTGCCATTGACTATGCCATCTTTGACAATTAGATCCCATACATAAGAGCCAAGAAGTATACCAGCAGGTGTATCGAAGTAAGAATCAGCCAGCTGGAGACCAACAAAATGTTGCCACTGATTCACGTCAATATGCACCGCTGGAAGCGTTGAGGTTATTGACGGAAAGACCAATGCATTGACCATCAATGTAAAATTTTAATAAATTGACCTGAGTTTGAGCACGACGCTGCCCCAGGTGCAGATATTTTATAGAAGGTGATGGACGATGTTGTTGACGTGATGACTGCGGCTCGCAGAGATTTAAAACCCTTGCGTCCCAACTTCTGTTCGTGAACCATAGTCTCAAAAGCATCCTTGAATCCCAGCCAATTGTGCAAGGAGCTATCGAATGACGGAATAACCAGTGGGTCTAACTAGAGATCGAAATTGTATGCTGATGGGGTAGTAGTTCAAATATCTGATTTGGCCTGCTTTTCCGATTGTCGTATATTTCTGTTAAGAATGACACACGTCTCATTGTCTCAAGCTCTCCCTCTTTCACCTGGCCTACCCATAACTCATGGTATCATACGAAGCGGTCGTAATGTGACACAACCGATTTTAGTTCCTGCTCAAGCTGCGATGAATCGCACACTTCTAAATTTGGCCCACGCACACGTTCATAGATCCGTTTGGCGTTCACCGCCGCAAATCGTAGATTTAACTCTGCCATGCTAGTATATAAATATTCCACACAGGAGACACCAAAATGTTTAGAATTAGTTGTTTAATATTTTAAGGGGTTAATACAATATGCACAATATTACTCTGAAATTAACAAAAAGCAAGAAAAACACGTGTGTGCGCGAAAAGAAAGAACAAAGATCTCAAAAAAAGAAAAATGACACATTCATAATTGACGGCAGATGTCAAACTTTTGCTGGGAAACCGGGCGCTCCTAAACACATGGGAGATAGGGTGCTTCTAAACCTTAAAAAAAATTGTATTTAGGGTAAAGTGCAAAATGAGAAAAGTTAAACAAATAAATTCATAACGTAACGACAAAGAAATTTATATTGGGAAGAACTTTGGCTGTAAAACTATCCATACAAAAGAGAAAATTTCTTAATTCTTTTAAAAATAAAGTGGGCTGAACCAGTTTTTTTATATGTATTGAAAAGCCTTTATATCAAGCGCTTTGGTCATATCTATGAAGAGTACTGAATTAGAGTTGTTGTTATTAAAACTGCCCTAGATTTCAATACTTAAGAGCTTAAGAATAGCATCTTCAGTGGATTTTCCTTCTAGAAACCCCTATTGTTCGTTTTTGGAAAACTCGTTTTTGTTTAGAAATGATGTAATTCGCGCTTTTATTAGTTTTTCAAAAAGTTTACTGAATGTTCGAAGTAAGGGGATGGGCCTATATTGAGTAATTAAAGATCGGTTACCGTTTTTGAAGAAAGGAATGATCACAGCGTATTTTAATGATGATGGAAAAATACCAGAATGAACACTTAAATTAACCACATAACTTAACACATCAATTACATAAAAGAAATACGCTTCAAAAGGCTGTTGGCAATACAGTCAGCTGTGCAAGAATTTTTGTTATCAAGTGACGTAATACATTTATAGGCCTCGACTGGGGTAATTGGTTGAAAAACAAAACTGTTACTAGAAGTAATATCATTCACTAACCTATTACAATTACAACTAAGAAATGTGGCTAATAGATGGATTCATGTCTGAAGCGATAGTGGTAAAAAACATATTAAATTGATTTCCAATGTCCATTGGGTCTCTTATTGTAATACCATTAACTTCAAGCCTATTGATGGAGTTTCTTTCATTTTCTCTGTTAAGGATGCTATTAACTATTCTCCATTTTTGCTTTACATCAGCTTTGCAGTTATGAAGTTTAGATGAATAGTATATGTATATCTCGACACTCTTTAGCTTCTTTTTTTATGTCTTCACTTAATTTAAAAGAAAAACGTTTTAATGATGTATTACAAGGAAAACGCTTTCCTTGCAATTTTTTTTCCTTTATTTTTATAAGTACCTTTTTTTAATCCACGGGCTAAGCCATTTTAACTGAGTTGCCTGATCTAACAGTAACAGTGCAATCGTTAATATGTATTTTTAGTGTTTGTATAAGTAAATCATAGGCAATTGATGGGTCACTTTTTGCATATACGAGTACCATATTTTATTAGTTTGTCGTAAATAATTTAGTTTTTAGTTTTAAATAGTACATATTTTCTGGCATTACTTGGCGCAGCGGTTTCTATATTAATGTTAGTCATACGGTGATCAAAAATTTTGAACTCATTTACTTACTAAATTTAGAATCTACTCTAACAAAAATTTGATCTATGCATGTCTTTGTTTTATCTGTTATTCTAATCGGTTCTAAAAAAAAAAGTGATTTTAAGCCAAAAGAGGGCATTAAAGCTAAATAATTATATGAGTCATTATTATTTTTTAAAATATTAATGTTTATATTTCCTGCCACTAAAAGATTTCTAGTTTTAATATCATTGAGTAAACTTCTTAATTCTCCTAAGAAAATGTCAATATTGAGATTATTTTTATGCAGACGGTATACACACAGAATAGGAAAACTTTACATATACGACAACGCATTTCTAAGGCACTCACTAGACTTATTTTTACAACTTCGCAATTTGTTCCTTACTCCTTTTTAATATACACTGCGACACCACCTAAGCTGTATGAAGTATAACAGTTAAAATAAGGTTCGTAACCTTAAATAGATCGTAGTCTGTTAGAACAATAAAATTGGAACTAAGATTACATGCGTTCAAGTGAATTAAAATATATCTAAGTTTTTTCTCATACTACGAATATTTTGGTTGATAAGAAGGGTAGTAATGGGAGGAGCGCCATAATTTGTTGCGTTAGATGAAATACTTTGATTCATGCTTATTCATTTTTGATTTAAATTTTATTGAGGTCATCAAAACAGTTCAATTTCAAAGCTTTTTCACCCTCTTTCTTACGTAAGAAAATTATGCTGTTCCTCATCAAAATATACTTAATTTTTTAATTCGTTTTGCTGCAAATTATAATTTCCTCATATAAGATGTCAGACTTTCGTTGATGTGTATGTGTATTTGATCCGTTAAAATGTTTGTCCAGTAGTTTAGTTGTGAGCCTCTGTTTCTTCTTTCTCTTCAAGTTCATGATTTTTTCCTTTGTTGTTTGTCGAGTTAGTTTGTCAGTTGCTTCAAATCGACATTGGGTCTGACATAACAATTATCTCTAAGAATGTGTTTTCAGTCATGGGATCACCGTCAACCATTCAAACCTATCACACTGCTAAGGATGCATCATTAAATCAACTTCCAATCAACGGCGAGTTCGAAGCAAACATCGAATTTAATGGAATGGAAGCCGTCACTGTAGCACAGTTTTTGTCTCTGACTTCAATGTTTCAATATTTTTGGAGTCGATTTAATGGAAAAGTATAATCTTTGGGAAAAACTCTTTTCTTTTTGCAGTAGCCGAGATGGCCTACGAGAAGAACAGATATGGCGGAGATAAAATGGTTGGATTAAAACGGACCTCGGTCTTCTTTGTCTCTGGTCTTTCCATTGAACTAAGATATGTGTGACCCTCTTTAGCTCTCTTGGTATAAGATACTACTAATTCCTATTCATTAATTGAATCTCTGAAGTTAAATAAAGTTTCTTTGTTGTTTCTAAAAGAAATATTCATAGTCTATTGCCCTATTATTAATTTCTGGCACGCAACACCTCGCATTTCTCATTACCGCGGACTACTTCTGCCAGAAAACTCTTATTGCACCGTTTTGCCAGCGAGACTTAGATGATGGTCCTGGAGCCGTCGACTCATGCTTCCATCACCAGAGCTGGTATCGCCCCAGTTGTTCGCAAAGGAATCAATTCCAAACTGTTTCCTATATTTGGATCATGAGGGCTGGCCATCTAAAGAGAGAGCCTTCAACTCTTCTCTTTGGACCTTTTAAGGAACATTCTCTCAGTTTCTGCTTTCGTACTGTGTCGAGTTCTTTTGCCAATTGGTCAAGTTAGTTGTTAGTTGTTCGTTTGTTCGAATTTTTCGCCAGCATTCTGCTCTATTTTTTCAAATATGTGATCGATTTCTTCGAACTCTGGCTGCTCTTTTGCTCTTCCAGATTATTTTTTTGTTCATCCCTCTTTGGTGAATTTTGATTAATTTTGGTGAATGGTGAATTTGGCGAAGTGTTCCTTCGTTCGACTATTGCTTGTCCTTACTTTTTAAACAAGAGGAGTTGCATCATCACAGATGTGTCAATCGTCGGTACTCATCTGTCATTCCTCGTCAACATCCAATAAGAATGCATTTGAATCATATTCCTGGTTGTTCAAAGCATCCTGAAGACGGGGCATCAAGTTGCTCTTCTCTGGTTCTCTTGTTCAATTCGGATTTGAGTTGGATGTGGGCCAACTACAATACACGCAGCGGCTTTAACACAATCACAAAAACAACGTTTTTTTACACGTAAATGAGCCCTATCTCGCTTCTGACAAAAATGTAAAATATCTATGTGGGTTCAAAAGACAGAAGTTATTACTTTCAACGTAATCGTTTTATTGCAAATCATTGTGAGAAGAATTTATTATTCAATCCAATTAATTCACTTTTCAAATTAAATTTTAGAACTAATTTCACTTCTGTTCGACGTCGGTTTCTTTCAAGAACTTTCTGTAATATTCAACTATCGATTATCCATTTCATTAATTTTCCATTGGATAGTCTTCTGTTTTTCGTTGACAGCTTTTGCTTTTCACAATAACTATATTAACAATAATATAGTTGTACTGATTGAAATGTATAAAGCGGTTACAGAAGGTTTGCAGACGAACTTTCATGGTGCAGAGGTAGGTAGAATATTTTCAAATTAGGTAATAATACATAGAGCGGTATTCGAATGAAATTCGCAACCTTAAAATCAAATGCACGAGCAGTTGATCAATCAAGCACTAAATCAACTTCCACTAACAATTTAGTCTCCCCATTATATGTATTGTATGTTGGATGCCATCCATGGGAGCAAAATAACCGTTAAGCCCAAACAATTTTCTTTCTACTTAACTTACTTAACCCATGCTTAGGCATTAAGTGTATTCAGACTTACAATACATAAGTATTCAGTTCTTTTTTTAAAAAAAGTAAAAAAATACAATGTTCAATAGTATTTTATTTTCGAGAAAGAAACACATTTGAAGCTCATTAAGATGTTTGTAAAATCAAACTGGGCATAGCGGCAGGCGTATAGAGAACTAAAGGAGTATCTTGCATTTTTGAAGATTAGATTCTAGACGTTGGTGATGAAGTTTCGAATTCGTTAAATTCGTCAACTACTACACAAGAGGGTCTTAATCTAAGCTAACACATAAAAAACAGAAAAATTCATTAATACTCCTTCCAATGGGTATAATTCAAACTTTCAAAGCTGGAGGAAACTAACAATCGTTTCCTAATGACACTGAACGAGCTACGGACAAAAAATTCTGAGCTGAAAATGAAGATAGGTCCACTGGAGAACAGACTCAATTGGCAACAACAACACCTTCTTAGCAATTCTACTGAAATCGTTGAAGTGCCAAACGCAGCGACGAAAATGTAATCGACAAAGCCAAACAAATTTTCCAAAATGCTTTGTCAGTTCTAACACTAAAATTGAAAGATGCTATGTGAAGAAAGCCCGAAGCAAAGAAGAAAAAAATAACTCTTCAAACAAATCGATCATCTGCGTCAAATTCTTTGACCTCTCTACCAAACAACGAGTAATGAGCGAGAAGGCGAAGAAGAAAAAAAAATTTCAACTGTAACGTGACTGGTATCTGCGAGAACGGCCACAACAGTAGCAGCAAGAGAACCGGCATTTACATCAATGATGCATTTACTAAGCACACTCAGGCTCTCTTTATGCAGACAAAAGATGTAAGAAAGCGTAAAAATTATAAATTTGTATTGTTCAAGGGTAATGAAATACTTTTAAGGATGGTGGAGGGTGGAAAAGTCATCTCTATTAGATCGTTTAATGGTCTTGCACTTATTTAGTGCTTTATATTTCTTTAAATAATTTTGATTATGATGTAAACGATTACTTTTCTATTTTCGATCTCAGTAGCTCTAACTATGATAACGTTTTCACGATTAGTTCAGAATCACGATATTTTAGAATACGGCCGAAAATGAGCTTGAGGTATACTGATGAGTATATAGTTAGTGAAGCGAAGGCTTTCGATTTCACTAGTGCTGATATTCTAAAGGTTGCTATTGAAAGAAATCATATAGAATATGTATTTTTGTGTGTCTAATGTTATGGCGTACATTGAAGAATTCTCTTGTCTATTAGAAAACGTAAAATCAAAAAAATTTAATTATTCTGGGGGATTTCAACCTCAATTTACTAGATAGCATTGATACTGTTTCCAACTACTTAGCCCTGCTGGCATTACATGGTCTAGCCTGCTTCATAAATGAATTTAGTGGGGACCAACGCCTCCATTTATTTCGCTTAATACAAGCTTAAAGTAACTTAAAAACTAGGACTTACAAACTAACAAGAGGAGTTAGTGGTTAGGAAGTAAGGGAGTGGTGGAGGAGATCAAATTTAAGACGAGAAGTGCTCAGGTTAAAAACAAAAAAGTTGACCTTACGGAGCATGCGGGAGATTGGTTCGTTAGAGCCATAAGAAGTGCGGTGGGTTGGTATATAGAAGAGACGAGGACTGCGTAAATTACGAGGGTTAGTGTTGAAGGAAATAGAATTGTAAAGGGAAGCGCAGTCCACAGAACCGGAGAGTAGTCGATGAATGAAGAGAATGTCAGCTACGTCTCTGCGTTTCTGTAGGGTATTCAGGTTAAGAAGTTTGAGGCGGTCGCGATAGGGAGGTAAGATAAATGGGTCACTCTAGGGTAGTCCACGAAGAGCAAACCGAAGAAAACGACGTTGAATGTTCTCGATTCGGGATATATGAATTCGCTGAAAGGGGACCATACTTGGCTGGCATATTCAAGGAGGGGCCGGGCAAGGGTAATGTAAAGTGACCTTGTCACATAAGGGTTGCAAAATTCTTTAGACCAACGTTTGATAAAACCGAGCGATGAGTTGGCTTTAAGGATTATCTCATCAATATGCGAACGTAATTCTAACTCTCCACCGTATAAAATTCCAAGGTCGCGAAGGGATTGAACCTGGGGTACAGCTTGGTCATGCAGAAAATAAGGTCGAGAGGGGGATTGATTGGACTTGGAGACATTAGATTGGCATTTGGAGACATTAAGCTCAAATTTTTTAGACACCAAGTAGAAAACCTATCCAGATCTTCTTGAAGGAGAATAGAGTCTTGGGGTGAAGAAATAGTTTTGGAGAACTTATTATCATCGGCGTAAATGGATACGGAGCAATGTTTGATAATATTCTCAAGATCGTTTATAGTTAAAATAAAAAAGAGGGGACCTAGATGGCTGCCTTGTGGGACACCAGAAGTGGCTAAAAACGGGATTGAGAAAGCTGACCTAAAGCGAACGCTATAGTAACGGTTCTCCAGATAAGGAGATATCCATTTTAACAATATGGGGTCAAAACCGAGGGAAGACAATTTGAAAAGGATCAGTTGATGTGATATTTTATCGAAGGCCTTAGCGAAATCTGTAGCAATAACATAAATTTCGTTGCCATTTTCTAGGGCTGAAAGCGCAAAGGATACGAATTCAACTAAGTTTGTAGTAGTTGATCTACCTTTTAGAAATTCATGCTGACTGGGTTATATAAGTGACTTGCACTGAAAGCTGAGAACTTCATATAAAAAACTTTCAAACTTTTTAGGTATGTGAGAAAGCTTAGCAATGTGACAGTAGTTGGTTACTTCAATCTTTGATCCCTTTTTGTGAACCGGGGTTATGAAAGAGGTCTTCGAAACTTGGGAGAATTTCCCTTGTATGAGGAACAGATAAATGGGAGCAAAGTGGGTGCAAAAGATTGGAGGCATACTTTTTGAGATATATTGCTGGGAGACTATCTGGCCCGGGTAAAAATTCATTATTTTGATAAGGGTGAGATCAAAACGATGAGAGAGAGAGGGGCCAATGGAGAAATTGGGAAGGTACTTGAAATATATTGGGTCGGGTACGAAGAGGTTGTTTTGTTTAAAAAATAGTTGGCAATAATATGTGGGTCGGACGATAATATATTGTCGAACAGGAGAGAGGGAATAAACGTCTGATTTTCTTTTGTAGTTGACGAATTGATGAAATGTCTTAGGATCGTTGATTAGGTTGTGCTGCGCTGTGTCGAGAAAGCGCTGATAGAGGCAGTTATAGAGCTGGGTTAACTGGAGGTAGGTTCCAAGATAGTTAGAGTAGTCATAATAAGAATTGGTGCAAAGAAAAGCTGCCCATAATTTGTTGTTTTTTTTGTTTCGTTAAGAGCGTACCTATGTTGTACCATGAGGGGAAATCATCTATTTGTCTTTTAAGTCTTATGCTGTGAAAAGGAGACGTAAAGACAAATTGAATCATATATTTCACAAAATGGAGACAGAATCAGATAAGGATAGATTGGTAACAGCAAAATTAGATTTGCTAAGATATGTATTGATTTTCTGAAAATTAGCTTTATGAAAGTTGTAAGAAGAGATAGTAGTTTAAGAAGTGGGCTGGGGTGGAGAGTTGTGGAAAAATAAGAGAAGAAGAGGGGGTGAAATTTGTCGACAGTTGATATGATAAAGAGACAGAACAGAGTTAACAGGATCGCTAGTGAAAATAAGGTCTAGGTACCAACCGATGGAGCTACGGACGCCACTTACTTGTCATAGGCTTGAGTCGGTTATGCTATCAATGAATAGACATTCCTTGGATTAACTAGCGTTTGACGCGGTGAAAAATAAGTGATCATCCGATGGAATCCACTTCAGCAAGGGCAGATTAAAGTCACCAAAGATAACAATATCGTCGATGGACTCACTTAGGTCAATTAGTTGTCAATTGCTTTAATAGCAAGGATGTAGAATTCAGTAGGTTGAGCTGGGAGAATGTAGCAACACATAACGTACAGGGACCTGTTGGGAAGTATTATTTTAATTGAAACAAGGTCAAGTTTAACAGAAGAAACGATGAAAGAAGAGTTGAGGTTATTGTGAATGGCAAGTAGGATACCTCTACATAGAGAATCAACTTTATCATTAAACATAGGAAGAGAGTGATCGTCATTTCGAAAACATTATAAGAAGACGGAAATAGCTCCTGGCTCTTTATGTTGGGGGTCAGATTGGTTTCTGTAAGAGCATAGACGTCGGTCTAAAGAGAGACCGTGTGATTTAGACAAGACAGAACGAGTTTTAGAGCGCAAGCCTCTTACGTTTTGGTAGTAAAATGTAAGAGGTAATTTGATGCGCGGAGGAGTAGGCAAGTGTAGATGAGATGCAGGCAAAGAAGGCATGTTAGGAACGAAAAAATTTGTCGTGGTCAGCTCGACTGCGCTGAAAATGGGAAACTGTTTTAGAGTGTGCATAGTTGCGGAAAGTAGCGAAGTCATCTGCAACCTTTTGAGAAGGTGTATCGAAGATTTCGTGGTACCTGTTGTAAAGCTTTGACACTTGTTTTCGTTTTTCCCTCAAAGCAAACAGAGTCGGATTTGTCGTAAAGATATGTGAGAAAGAGACGTATATTTTCGTATATGTTTTTATCCCTTAACGTCAATTTAACGTTAGGCGGCGAAAGGGGATCACAAATAGGGACTGGGGCCCGTGAAACCGAGGGAGAAGGCGAGCTGGAAGCGGGATTTAAGATATGCAAGCTGATAAAGTATGGGTATTTGGCTCCTGTTGTAAGGTCGAAATTGGGAAAATCATCCGTAGGAGGGGGTGTGGGTGGTTGAGAAGTGACGGTATTATTAGGGAAATGCGTGAGTGTTAAGGGTTGATTGGTGGCAGTTTGAGTTATAGGTGTTAAGTCAAAAGAAACACGTTGACGTCGGGGCTTGGTTTGGGGTGGAATAGAGGGAGTTGGAGTATGGGTGGGATGCTTAAAATTAGGAAAAATTGTAGTTTTAGAGCTTCACTGGAACTGGGTCTGTTTTGAGAAGAGGAGGTGGGTCTTGGCAAATTGGATTTACTTGCTAACTTGATAGATGGTTTAGGTAAGACGGACTGCTTGACTTTATCCTGCTTCTTGGTCGTATTTTCCAACCATTTGCAGACACCCATCTTTCCAAGCTTGAAATTGTTGCTGACTGGATTATGGAATAGCAATTCGTATTTGGCGGGAATATTAAGCTTGAAGCTGCTCTTACTTCTGTGGTGAGATGTTTTAAATAAATTGCAGTGGCTAATGGTGATGTCATATTTCTTTACGAAGAAATTCGAGATCCGTTGAACTTACTAGAATGGTGTCGACAAGGTGTTTGGATCACATTTATGGACGATTTATTAATTTCTCATTGAGTTCCTGCGAGTTCCTGTTTATTACTAAAGATATTTCAGATTGTGCCTACACAAAGTCCCTAAAAAATCTACTAAAAAACTTAAACCTTGGATTACTAGACAACTTATCAAGAAAATCAAGGGTGAAAATAAGCTTAAAATCAAGAGTGCTAAGTGGGATACTTACAACCTCAGGTTGGGAAATAAGTATAAAAAATTGTGTCCTGAACTAAAGGAATAGATTCCCATTTGCCGCGATAATTATTATCGGGATCATTTTATTTTTGCTAAGGGAGATTTAGAAAGTGAATGGCAAGTAGTCAACAGTATTTTGAAGCAGTCTTCCATTACTAAAATACCTGATGCTATTCGCTTTAATGACTCTGAAGTTTCTGATAAACTTGACATTGTTAATGCTTTAACAGTTACTTTATCTCAATAGCTAGCAGTTCATCATCATAAACAGCCCAACTGAGTTGCACTTTGTGTTCGGGTTTTGGTAACTGTGGAGATCCGTTGAAAAAAAAATAGTTTTGCCTTCGAGCCCATTACTGCTTTTGAAGTCTTAAAGGCTGTTGGTGCTCTGAAAAATTCGAATGATTTTGGTTTTAATGGCATATCCAATTCATTTTCAAAACATATCGGATGCTTCGTAGTTGATATACTAGCAGTTATCTTTAACCATAGTATTTTTTCATCAGTTTTTCCTGAGGCACTCAAATGCGCGGACGTAGTTCCTCTTTTCAAAAAATGTTCAGCAAAGCCTGTGTACAATTATAGGCCAATCTCACCTCTTCCTGTTTTTAGCAAAGTCTTTGAAAAACTCGTTAAGGAGACGATAGTATCTTTTTTAAATAAGTCTAAGTTTTTCAGTCCGATTCAATTTGCTTTTCAGAACGGAAAATCAACTGAAGATGCCCTACTGTTTTTATGTTCACGTATTTTCTCTAATCTTGATGACAAAAAATTCTCTGCAGGCTTATTTGTAGATATCACAAAAGCTTTTGGTATGGTTAACCACAATATCCTGTTAAGAAAACTTGAAAAAGCTGGATTTCGTGGCATCATGCTCGATTGGCTTAGGTCTTACCTTTGAAATGGATCTCAAAGAGTAAAGATTGATGAAATGAAATGAGGAGCCAAACCCAGTTTTTCAATTTGTTTCTTATCTATATCAATTCACTATTCGACCTTCACTTTAAAGCTACACCTACTGTTTTCGCAGATGATGTAGGCTATTCTTACGGCTCTGACAGTGCCTCGAATATCAACCGGAATCTTAATTTATTAAGGATCTAGTTCCCTACACATAGTTTGAGCATTAGCTCTAAAACTAGGGTTTACTTTGAAGTTTACTTTCATGCACCGGAGTGTCAAATATATAAACTGACAGGTTGCACATGTATTTCCGCATCATCCTCCCCAACTTTTGTTCGCACTCTTAGTTGCAGTGATAAGTGTTTTTTAATCGAGAAATTGAATGAGTTTAAGTACTTGGGGCACACTATTGATTCAAGAATGAGTTCTGCAAACCATACGGAGTCTTTAAGGAAATATTTTCGCTGCACTCTCAGATATGTTTTTTACCTGAAAAATGTTTGGTCGTAAAAATTGCTAAGAATTATTTATTATGGTATTTTTCATTCGAAGGTTCAATATGGTATTGCATATTTGAATAAAATACAGCCTCTGTTAATTCTGCAGAAAAATGTATTGAGAAAAATATGCGGAAAATATCGTCGTCACCCCAGTTATCCATTGTTCTGTGATATGAGAATGCTTCCAGTCCGTCATTTGTTTTAAAGTGTTAAAACGTTCTTTATGAGATCACGAAACTTTAATTGCAGATTATTCTCTAATTATAATCTACGTAGAATTTTTTCTAATATTGTATCTGTACTCTTTTCTCGTACTACTGCTTCTCGTAACTTTTATTTGATTTTATCACTTTTGACCTTTATTTTCTTTGGTATATGAATTTTATAATGTATTTTTTTATTATCTTTCATTCTTTCGATAATAAGTTGCTTTTTAAGGGTCACCCCATCCATAATTAAAACTATTTATAGTAAAGTTCACTGAAGTGGCATTTGACACTATTTTAATACTTCAAGTACACAAAATAAAAAATTTCGCTCCTATTTTTTTCCTGAATTCTGCATATAAAAACGAATGTAAAATAATTAAGTATCAATGTACATACATATTTGAATTTATACGAAATAAAATTATAATAAACAAAAACAGCAGGCAGTCGTAATGAAACAAAAAAGGGTACAAAAAGAAAAACCGTTTATAAAATCGGCAGTCGGAATTAAACGAAAAAAGGGGTACAAAAAGAAAATCCCAAGCATTTATGAAATCGGCAGTTAAAGCCAAATTATTACAAATAAAAAAAATACCTATCAGTGAAAAAAAAGAGGGTACACTATCAACTATCAAACAAACACCAGGAAGAGAAATCATCACGAGGACAATCACCAATTACCACAGAGAAATTGCCCGCCGCAAGGACAATCATCAAGGACAAAGGAAAGACACCGTAACCAACACGCACATTTGGTAAAGAAAACTGTAAGTTTTTGTAATTTCCTTCAAAATACGCACATTTGGTAAAGAAAATTGTAAGTTTTTGTAATTTCCTTCAAAATCTTTCTTTTATTCTTAATCAAAATTAAAAAAAAAGGCAAACCTCCTACAAACCCCAGATATTGTTAAGAGCTAGAAATTTTTTTAAGGAATATAGATGCAGTATGGAACGTTCTGCGTTCATTAGAAACCGCTCCGCTAGTTATTTATTTTTGCATAAGCCATTAAAGATAAAATTAATTAAGCCCCAGACATGCTTAGACTATACGGAAACCTAGAAAGCTGGGAAGAAATCAAAACAGTTCTTTGGATTGGGTCGGTTCTTGCCAATACCCCGTGCATCTCAACTCAACTTACCTTTTTGTTTCGTGCCGAATTATAAAAAAAAAGGAAAACAAGGATAGCCTTGAGAAAGCTTTGTTACTTTACGGACGGAAGAGAGAAAGACGATAGAAATTCTTATTTTTTGGCTCGTTACTTTTGCCTTTAGAGGATGGCGCACCATGGCCTGCCACAGTTTTGCCTCCTCTCGGCAATGCAGGAGCCTTGCCGGTAGTCGGTGTAGTCACCGTTCCACCGCCCGGTAATGAAGGAGTACCGGCCTCGGTTTTTGTTTTTTGGTTGTTATCCATTAATGGTCCCACGAGTAGCGGAGAAAGGGGTGTCCATCTGTACAGAGATCCGCCGTATACAGATAAGGCTAGCTAATCCGGAGGTCGCCAGGTATCCGGATACTCCGTTTGCGACTGAGCTATTTTTGGAGATACTGGGCCGTCAGCCAGGTTGATCTTCGGGACGGGTCGTATAACACTTTGATCCAGCCCAGGGGAATGATGGAGTGCTTTGGGAGTTCGGGAGGGGGGGGAGCATCCTTTGGTTTCAGGACTCGTCTGGAGAATTTCTTCTCGAGATTCATTGACCCTACTCAGTCTCTACAACCCGACAAGTTCGATGCTCGCGGTAGAAGAAGGAAAACTAGATTCTAATAGAATTAAAAAATATTATATTATTTTTTATTATAATATCGGATTCTACCTCCCTTTCGCAAATCCTACTGATAAACATTTATCGTTACAATTTGATGAGGTTAATAGAAATCTGAAGAAAAAAGGGGTTCAAATGACTTACCTAGCATACAATATACCAGAATAATCCCTTGTTGTTCGTTCGTCGTTCGTCACGGCATTCCACCACCTACTCCATTAATATTGCAAAGGATAAACATGATATACTCATGCACATATTTTATGTGAGGAGCTCACTAAATAAATCTTATCTTAGTGGGTAGCAAATCCTTTATATCCCAAGGAACACATCTTTCTAATATCTGAGATAGAAGAAATGTATAATTTGAAATTAAATTAACTAGAAAATTATAACTGCTATAAACTATTTAATTTGGTGTATCAATTGGGCACAATAAATTAATACACCGAAAACACATTTATCATAATTTTGAAGTTTTTAGTGCATTTTTTACTAAACCAGCTACAAAAAAGTTCCATATCCAAACGAAAAAAAGTTTATTTTTAAGTATAATACGTCGCGTAATATCAAAGAAATGTTTTCAAATTAAACGCATGAGCGATACAAAAAGAAATTCAATCTTAGAACATTTAATACGGTCTAATCGAAATGAAAACCACATTATTCGACAAAACAGAAATATATCTACGATAAATTATTTCATTTCTATAGTACGAGTAAAAAGGACTTAGAGGATTTAAAATGTTGTTTCATGTTGCTGACCAATACATTTTAAGAAACCTTTATTATGTAATTGCGAGTATTATTTATTCTGTTGGCTCAGGCAAATGTAAAGTTTCAAAGAATATAATAATGATATTATTTTATGAGACAATGATGTAAATTTTATAATAATAAAAAAAATTAGAATTTGTTCAGCGTCGTAACGCCTATTTCTTTGTATAAGAACATAAAATATAGCTGCTTTTCAAAAATATTATAGAATGAGTTTTTGCATTTTTGAGAAATGAATAGGACCAATTCCTAAGTAATAAATTGACTAAAAAAGAGCACTATTAATGATGGTAAATTAAAATAGTATTTCAAAGGTATTGGATTTGATTATAATTACGCCAATAGTACCATCAAACATTTTTATGTTTGAATCAGTATTCCATCCTAAAGTATACTCAAACATAGGTCGTATGAAATGAGCTCAGCATATGGTCTTAATATGTGCATTTTGATCTAGGCACATTTAGTTAGATATACAAGATGACTCAACGTAAGACACCACTGAGCTATAAGATGGAACATTGCATATTTTTCGAAAGTTGAGAAAAGAAAAATAGTTGGGAAAGTTCTGTTATATATTCAAGATTGCCAAATGTTATTCGAATTTATTCAAACATACACATTCACAGAAAGAAAATAGGCCGGGATGCTATATTTTTTTTTTTTTTATAATTTACGCGCGCCTAAGGGGTTGATACCCTTTTACTGTTGCCAGGTCGCGGGCGGAAAGATAGAAGGAGGAGAAAGGAAAATTGTTTTTGTAGTGGTTTGAAACTCAGGTGTGTTTGGTTTCTATGTTTGCTCTCCAGGGGTGGGAGTCCGAATAGGACGGAGAGTTTTTCTTCACTCAGAGTGATTCGAGATATAATTCCCAGTATTTTTTTCATTGCTTGAAACTCTTATAACAGCCAAATCTACGTGTCAGTGTTATGCCTTCACACGCAGAATTTTTTTGTCTGAGTTCTAATTATACAATGAAAAACTGATTTTGCCATGGGCAGGATTCGAACCTGGACCCTCCGAGTGAGAACCGTTTGCTACTACCACTACACCACGGCCACCCCACAGATCATATCTGTGTGCCATCACCACTGTGCAAGACCGAGACTTTCGCGATTAAAATTAACTAATCCTACACTAACTTAAACCCTAAATAACGAAGTTAATTTTAACGAATAATGACTAAATCTAAAGCTAACTTCTTAACCCTATGTACCCTACACCGAATAATGCGTCCCAGGATCACACAGCGAGGACAGCTCGTTAAGACCTGAAATAAGACGGGTGTTGTTGGCTGATGATGGCCAACCCCCCCCTTATCGCGCTTAAACGCGACCAATTGCTACCATTCTGGCCAAAACTGTGAATGGTAGCCCCTAATCGAAGTTCTCCCAGTCACCACCTGTAAAAGAAAACTTCAGAGAAAGTCAGTCACATCATTCCGTTATGTCGACATCGTTCGTACATTATGTCTAGTCACAGTCGCCCCATCGAAGGACGGTCGGTCCGGTCCGCCCATCCACACACCACTTGCGACATCAGTTTTAAGCCACCATCGTAGTTAAAAAAAAAAAACTATTTTATACCATCATACAATCCATAACTTATATATGTATGTATTTAAAAGAATAAAAAAATAATAATTCACAAATGTAAACTTATATACTCGTAACTAAGAATTTACTAAAAGAAGAAAAAAGAAAGAAAAATTTACGAACGCAAACTTATGATTTTCTTTTTTATTTTTTTTTTTCGGAATTTTACTTTAGTAATTTTAATAGACTAGGTACTCTCGTTCCAGCCACTTAAATCTTATACGGCTATAGTAACCGTAAAACATCCGTTGTATGAGTTATCACTTATCCATTCCCATCATCCCCAATATAAACTAGAACAGTGATTCACAAACCACTGTCTATCCATTCGATATTATAGCACCCGCACAATGGATTAATATCCATAAGATGTACCGAACCTATTATTGACACAAGTGCATCTACTTGCAAGATTAAATTAAAATATCATATTGCACGCCAATCAAGAGCAGTGCAATGCAAGCTCAGCATATAACTTGTAACTTATACTCAGCATATAACCTGAGTCCAGCAATGAATCAGTTAGTATCTCGCTCCCAAACTCAACTCATCACTTTTAGTAAAAAAGCATTTATCAATGAAATAGGAAATAATTTAGGACCAATAGGAAGAAATGAAGAAATTGTAGTGATGGGGGATATGAATATTAATATTCGTGATACAAACTCAAATTATGTAAAAGATTATCTGGAAATGTTGCCATCATTGAGACTGATAAATATCATTTCTGAATTTACAAGGCTAGATCCTAAGAATGGTACGAAATCAGCAATTTATCACATTCTTATATGCAAAATAGACAGACAAATTAAGTGTACTGTCATCGAGAGTGGTATCACCGATCACTATCCAACGCTATACTCGTACTACACAGATTTTTCAGCAACAACAGATTACCCTATAGTAAATACTTCGTACATATGTAATACCAGATTAAGTAAGTTCATTTGCGAAGAAAACTGGGAACAAATCGTTTGCGAAGAAGATGCTGAGATGCTATATAAAAAACTTGTCTGCAAACTAGACGATATCTATAAAAAAAATCAACTCACACAAAACCGAAACAGAACAAAAGAAAAAATAGCCCTTGGACAACCCCATTCATCATCGCCGAATGTAAGAAAAGAGATGAACTCTGAAGAAGGTTGAAAAATAATAGAGGTAATAATGGTTTCGAAATGGAGTATAAAAGTTTCCGGAACAAAATTAATAAAATGATATTAGCTCAAAAGTTAAAATATTATAAGAATAAGTTCACCCAATTGAAGGCCAATCCACGAAAAACATGGGGATTAATAAATTAAATATTAGGAAAAAAAAGGTCAAATCTCGACGAAACGATGACTAAGCATTTTACTAATGATATTAAAAAATTATCCAACGAATGTGTAGAACTTTTCTCTTCACAAACATCGCAAATTATGCATTACTGTAATTCTAACACATCGATTCATATAAATGCACGAGTTGAAAACACGGTATTTGCTAATGCTACAAATGTACATGAGGTGCGTGGAATAATTAATTCTCTAGGAGAACATACTCGTAAATCACCAGGAATTGATGGATTCAGAGACGTCGATATTAGAAGACACGACGAAATTGTTACTCCCATCCTATGTAAATTTATTAACCTCAGTCTGAAACAGTCGAAAATCCCATTAACGCTGAAGACCGCTGTTGTAAGGCCGATCTAAAAATCAGCTAAGCAACTATAGACCGATAACTATACTTCCAGTAGTAGAAAAGTGTTTAGAAGGTGTAATTTCGCAAAGGTTGCAAAGACGATATGGCGATTGTGGTCAGTCACAGGTCATTAGATACGGCGACGAAGATAATGCAGGAGGAGTTCGATGCTGCAGTAAAATGGTGCCACGGCAACGGCTTGATTATCAATGCTGCAAAAACCAAGATGATTCACATCAGGAGTCCACAATTCAAACCAACGCAAAGTAAAATCTGTTTAAGAAACCAGGTCTGTCCGAACACTGCAAACAACGCTATTGAATTATTTGAAAATTATAAATACGAGTATGTTGGAGTTATCATTGACTGTCATTTTCTATGGAACAAGCACATTGACAAACTGCGCAATGATCTGAAGAAAGCTTTATATGCACTAACCCATTTGCGATACCATGCCACGGCTTCTGTTTTAAAACAAGTATACTATTCGTTAGTTGAGTCGAAGTTACGATATGGTATACTTGCTTGCGGCAACGCATCAACAACCCACATTAATAAGCTACAAATGCTGCAAAATTCAGTACTGAAACAAATATACCAGAGTTACTTACGGAACGATGAAAGAACATTCAAAGTTCTTCAGATGGAAAAAATCTTCAAGATGACACTATTACTGGAGTACTTTAACGATAATCGTTTCATTCGACCAACTGATCACGCAATCAACACTAGAAGACGTGCCTAAGGTATGCTTCAATTGCCATAAAATATTCTTATTAATCTATAGTAGTCAGATTTGTTTTTTTTTTCTTTTTTATATAATTTTTCTTTTATTTTGTTCAAGAAATCATATTAATTTATTTTTTTAATATTCAAATCTACCACTTTAACCTTACTTCAACTATAAAACTTTTAAAACACAATCTTCTGCAGATAAGCTTATAGCTTCGCAGAAATTACAAAAAAAAAAATTTAAAATAAATCATCTGATTTCCCTCCACCAGTGGTATGGGGTCAGCTACATATAAGCTTATAAGTTATTATTTATAATCCAAAAAATTAAATTACAAATAAAATAAATTAAACTGAAATAAAGTGTTTATTTTTTCATATTACACATTCGCTCAGTACATAACTATATATATAAATCATAGTGCGTGCATTATATATATCCTCTTCCTGGTCATAGTGCTGTAGTTTGCACTCGGCCACTGCCGTTACTATATTACACTGTCATACAGCAAAAGCAATGACTGAGTGATGATGGATAGTGGCTTGCGAGTGTGAATTTTGTTAGTGCACTATTTCCTATTATTGTAAGGGCATAATACCTACAACAATTTGATTCGGTAAACCAACGTCAAACTTTTCACTTCGCAGCTTTGCTTGGTGTCGTCTTTTATATTTGCTATTTTATAATGACTCGATAATTTAGAGCGAGCATGGAAAATATAAGCGGGCTAAAAAGTAATAATTCTTCTGCGTACGTCCACGTCCGTAAATTCAGACCATGTGTTTTGGCACTTAGTGAAGTGTTTCAATGTAGTCCCTGTTTCAATCCGGAATTCAATTTCAAGTGCTTAAAACTCCATCTCCGTTAGCAAACTATCCAGCATTGCTTTATTTAGAGAAGCCCCAAGCTGTGTGCTGAGATCTCCGCTGCGGAAAGCAACTTCACCCAACTTGTAAATGAGCCCACGCGAACACTAGATATTGGTAGTCATACCGCCAAGAACCTGGAAATGTTTTTAACATCTCATCCTGATAAGTACACCCTTGATGTGCTCTCCCGTCTAAGCTCGTCGGACCATTGTGTCATTTCTCGTATACTGACTACACAATTAGAGAAAAAAAGGAACCGTATGGCAATACGAGAAAGCCAATTGGAGTGGAATTAGCATTAACAGCTTCTTTAGAAATTTTAATTGGTCATTATATTTCTTCGATAACGACGTGGATGCCGCTGCAGACATATCACTAACCACTCGAGCTGTAAAGGGGCCGTCAGGGTTAGACAAATGTTTTTTCGGTCCTACAAAACCAACCCGACAGAGGAAAACTGAAAAAAAGTTCATTCGAGGAAGGAATTACTGCAACGTTTTTCTCAAGCGTGTCAAATTTCAATACGACCAAAAAATGAGGCAAAAAATACTGCAATGTCTCAAACCAAAAAAAGTATAGTACGATGAGAACTGTAAAAAGGCTGTCAGGATTAGAGAATTGTTTTTTCGGTCCTATAAGACCAACCCGACAGAGGAAAACCGAAAAAAGTTCAAACGAGCCGGGAATGACTGCAACGTCTTTCTCACGCGTTTGAGATTTCAATACGACCAAAAACTGATGCAAAAAAATACTACAATGTAGCAAAGGTAGTAATAATTGTTGGTCGTTCGTCAAAAGCATTTGAAATTCTACCTCGTCCTCCATCCCAACACTCATTTCCAATTATCTTTCAGCTGTCAGCTCTTTGGACAACGCCAATCTGCTTGCTGCACATTTTGCGGCCAGCTCAACGCTTTCAGATTGTGATTTGTCCCCACGTACAGTTCAGTGCGTTGAATCATCAATGGGACGAATCCACTTTTGCACTCATCTAGTAGCAAGAGCACTTAGAAAGATCTTAATATACACACATCCGCTGATCCAGATGGTATATCCCCCTTTCTTCTGAAGAGGTGTTCTTCCTTGCTGGCAAAACCACTGCCTAAGCTTTTTCATCCATCCTCTTTAGGACACTTTTCGAGCAGGTGGAAAATAGGATTTGTCCAGCCTGTCCCTAAGAAAGGCGAATCTTCTTCACTCTCCTCCTACCGACCAATTGCACTTACGTCCCTTCTTTCCAAGGCCATGGAAACGCAGTAAACCGTCAGCTTATGAAATATCCCGAATCACGAAAACTTCTGATCGGCAGTATAGTTTTCGTAGCAACAGGTCCACTGGTGAGCTGATCACATGTCTCACCGAAAAGTGGAACCAAAGCGTACATCAATCTCGCGAAATCAAGATAGTTGCACTTGAGAGAGTTTGGCTTCAGGCTCTTTTGTCGAAACGCAACTATCTGTACAAAGCCGTGACCTCTTTACCTAAGATGGGGAGTAGTTATGAAACATTACTATGACTAACTCAAATACTTAAATAAGCTGGTCACATTGCCGGAATATCTAATGATCATAGTCCATCATGGTCCATCAGCATCAGAAACAGCAAAAACATCTTGCCCGCAATTACTATGCACACAGCAACAAAAGAATTCAGAGCAGCACCAATGTCTACGTTGCTGGCATAGCAACAGCATATCCAAAGAAGTAAACAACGCTCTGATACCGTTGCTGCGTCTGCAAAGCTAAAGTTTGCAACCTCGTTAACTGTAACTCCTCATCGTAAACAACGCCAATTGAAACTTTCGATGGTACAGTTCCTATGCGTAGCTTAAGTGTAAATTTTATAAGTTAGTTCTTCAGTTACCGAGCGTGTGTTCAGTTTCCTCATAGAGGAAAATAATAAATCTAAAATTAACAAATTACAAATTGAACTTTTATTTTATTTGTGTAAATCGGACATTGTTCCCAAATTTTACTTGTATGGACAATTCCAGCTAAAATAAAAGTGTAAAGAACCAAAAACAAGATAAACAGACAAGGATTAGATATGCCGAGCGTAGAAGAACTAACATCAAAAATCCTGCATAAAAACCAACAACTGGAAAAAACTAACTGCAGCAGTTCAAGCAATGCAGATCAGAGAGAGATCTCGTGACAATAGTGGGAAAGTGTCAAGAAAAGTAAGATATATGTACACCTTTACTGGACGAGGTGACATATCAATAAATTCATTCATAAGCAACGTAGAATACTTGCTATCTGGAGTCACAAATTCAGACTTAAAAAAATGTATGGTGAGGACAATATATCACGAGAACATCCAAGGGGAAGCGACAAACACAATAATTAATTTACCACACCCAGACAACTGGGAATCCATCAAGGGTATACTCAAACAACGATGCAAACCAGAGTTGGAACCGTCCGATATACACCGAAGGATCAGCAATCTTAAAGTTATTAATGTAAGTGAATTATCTATAGAAATTCAAAACCTTAAATGAACTTAGAGTGTATTATATAGATTATGTAGGTATAGACCTCAATAACGTAGATAGTCTTTTAGTGAATACGATAAAAGAAATGACACAGGATGTACTCTTAGACAAAATATATGAAAAGACAGATTTCGGAAAAATAGTTTTGATAATGAGAAAGAGGATATTTGAGGATTTATATATTAGGTATGAATTCAGAAAACAGAAAAATAATAAATCCAGTACTTTTATGGTCATCGACATGACAATCAAGATCAGGGAACAAGAAATTCAGGACATCATCAAAATAGTGTTGATAATGAGAAAGAGGAGATTTGAGGATTCACGTATTAGGTATGAATTCAGAAAACAGAAAAATAATAAATCCAGTACATTTATGGTCATCGACATGACAATCAAGATCAGGGAACAAGAAATTCAGGACATCATCAAAATAATTACCATGGGCAGGGAAATTCGGGACAATATAGACAAAACTATCGGGGAAATTCAGGACGAAATCGAAAAACTATCAGGGAAATTCAGGACAAAATCGACAAAATTATCTGGAAATTCAGGACAACATCGACAAAACTACCAAGGAAATTCAGGACAGTCGAGATAAAATCATCAAGAACAACATAACAACATTGTAATCACAATTCACCTAGACCAGAACCAATGGAAATAGGAAACTTACAAAATAGATCGCAAACCAATGACATATGTAGATAGTCAGTCACCCGAGTCAGGAAATCTGACTTCACATCAACAGAATGATTCTCAGCAAAGATTAGAAGTGGCGAGTCGCAGCGATTATAAAAAAAAGCAAAAATGCAATACTGAAGTAAATAATTCTGACTTTTTTAGAATTAGCCTCGTCTTCCACAAATTCAGTTAACTATTAGTAGCTTTAGCAGATACAGGTTCAAACCTTAGTATAATTGACGACAGACTAGACGAATTTAAGAAAATTCCTATTAAACCAATACAATTTACCACAGTTACTGGTAAAGATAGTGTAATATATGAAGTATGTACATACACCTACGCCCAATGAATTTAGAGCTCCTTCTAACGTTCTAATAAGATGGAAAGTCAAAAGACTTTGTAATAGGAAATACCAATTTATAAGTGGTATTGATTTATTGAACAATTTGAACTCTCTATCTACCTCAACATGAGGCAGAGGTACGAAGTCAAATTAGAGAAATGGAAGAACAAGGAATTATTCGGAAAAATAACTCCAAATATTTCAGCCCCCGTATAATTGTTCCTAAAAAAATGGGCAACTCAGGCCAGAAAAAGTTTAGAATCGTCACAGATTACAGGAAGCTAAGCGCCGTTACTGTTGACGACAAGTTTTCATTGCCTAACATTGATTCAATCTTAGATAAATCAGGAAAAGCTATTTTAATATATTTTACAACGCTAGACCCAGCTAAAGGATACCATCAGGTACTCATTAAAGAAGAAGACAGAAAAAAAACTGTTTTTGTTACTCCTCACGGTTTACATGAGTTTATAAGAACGCCATTCGGGTTGAAGAATGCCCCAGCGACATTAAAAAGACTTATAAACAATATTTTGAGGGATTATACAAATAATCCCGATTTGACAACCGACGCATCGACGTGTGTAGTATACCTAGATGATATACTAGTTCTTAGTACTACTTTAAAAGAATATATAAAATTGTTAACTGATATATTTAAAGTCTTAGAATCCAAACATCTTAAAATTCAAATCGATAAGTGCAACTTCATGAAAAAATTTACGGAGTTCTTAGGACACGTCCTAACAAAAGAAGGTTTAAAACCAAGTTCCAAAAAATAGTAGTAATTGAAAAGCTAAAACTACCCACAGCGCAAAAACAAATAAAAATTTTCCTATCACTAAATATTTAACGAAGAATACTAAAATAAACACTAACTATGTAGAAGTTTTTGAAAAATTGAAAATTCTAATAACCAGTCATCCAAATTTTGATTTTAATTTTCAAAAAAAATTTTGTCTGACAACAGACTCTTCTAATTACGCAATAGGAGCAGTCATATCATAGGAAGGCCATCCTATATGCTTTGAGTCGGAAACCCTGAATAATCATGAAAGAAATTATTCAGCCACCGACAAAGTCAGTAAAGTACTTTAGACCATATCTCTATGGAAATAAATTTAAAATTTTCACAGATCACCAAACGATTAAATTCTTGCATGCCAAATATAAAGGCAAAGATCTTTCTCCCAGACATCGAAGATGGCTCTTAAAGCTAGGAAAATATCAATTTGCGATAGAATATTTGAAAGGAAAGGAAAACAGAGTGGCAGATTTTTTGAGTAGAATTGAGCTTAACGAGGACGTTACTCATAAGGAGGAAAAAAATCTAAGGGTCTATCTCCAATGTTGACATCATTTATGGAGGATTTAAAAGAAGGCTTACTTTGGTGTACAATAACCTGACCCATGATCACGGAAATTACTCTGTTAATACTCATAGTAGAAAATTGTTTTAGGATTTTAGTTTTAGAATAAATGCTGTCCTTTGTAACTGCATTTAAATAAAGTTGATATCTTGCTGAAGTATTTAGATATACAATTTCTGAGCCTGTTTCATTTTGCCTGCCCTAATTTTTGACCTTGAGGTCCCTTTTCTCCGGAAAATGCGTAATAACATAACATATATATTTATTTCGCAAATATTTTCTTTACAAGTTTGGCTTAAATTTATATTTGTAAAGATATACGATAGTTAATTATCTTTTATCTTAAACATTATTAACAAAATTTGAAATAAAGTATAGTTAAATTAAAAATTTTTACAAAAGGAAAAGCGAGAAAAACCTTTTATTTAAAGACAAAAAAAAATTATAATAATAATAAGAATATGTATATACATATGAGTTAGTAAGTCGGAAAAGTTAAAACAATTGTTGATAATAATTCAATGGCAAGTAATACATACAAATGGAATTGGAATGAGATGTTCTTCTCAATGGTGAAAGAGGGCAAATAAATGAATAAATAAATAAATTAACAAATAAATAAATAAATAGATAAATAAAAAAAAAGTAAACAAATAAATAAATAAATAAATAGGTAAATAAGTTAATAAATTAATAAATAAATAAATAAATAGATAAATAAGTAAATACATAAAAAGATAAATAAATAAATTAACTAATAAATTAATAAATATTTATAAACAAAAAAGTAATAAATAAATAAGTAAAGAAATAAATAAACATAAATAAACATAAATATGCAGCAAAAGTGTGATAATAAATAATATAATCTATACAAACATAGAAAACATAGAAAATATAGAAAATAAGAGCTTAGTTTGGATGCTGCGTATATAAATATTTAACAAGAGAATTTTAGGCAATGGAACATTTATGCACAATCAATTCGACATTCGCTCTTTGATGCAGTTGAACGGTTGAGTAATGCCATGGAAGGTTAAGCATCATTTTGAGTACTTTGTTTTGAGCGATTTGCAGTTTTTTCAAATGACATTTGGCAGATTTACCCCATACTTGACAACCATAGCATATAATTGCCTGGAAAATTACCTTATAAATAATCAGTTTGTTGTCTTCTGAAAGATGAGATTTTCGATTTATAAACGGATAAAGCATTTTTATGGCAATGTTCACGTTTTTGATTGTGTGGTTTATGTGGTCCTTAAAAATTAATTTCGAATCCAGATTTATGCCTAGGTACTCAACCGAGCTTTCCCAATTAATGTTCGTATTGCAGACACTGAGGCTGCTCCCTGGAAGGTAGCAAGCTTTTGTATTTCGAGTAAAAAAGATAGCCTTCCCCTTCGTAGAATTCAGTTTAATTTTCCATTTTTTTAAATATTCGCTTACTACTTCTGTCGCATCATATAAATTTCTTTCAATGTTGAGAGGAAATTGATGAGATGAGAGTATAGCAATGTCATCGGCAAACATTGCGACTTTACAGTTTGATAATACAGGAAAGTCGGACGTAAACAAAATATACAATAAAGGACCAAGAACTGAGCCCTGCGGAACACCACATTTGACATCAAAAAAACCGGAGACAGAACAATTGAAATTAAATATTTGGTGGAGTCATAAAGCTTGAAGCGTCGAAGTTTGCAATTTGTGAGTCTACTCGAGAAGTAAAAAAAGGATCACTTAGGTTTGAGTCAATTTCATGATTTTTTATAAAAACATCTGCCAGAGCCTTAGCTTTTTCCTCATCAGTGTAGAAGATAGAGGATATTAACCCTGGAATATTTCGACACCCGCATAATGTTCCAGAACGGCTTCCCAGATTTGTCCAAAGCGCTAAGCTTGCAGTTCCATTCAACATTTCGTTGACTAGCAATAATCAATTTATTGAGAGATCGGACATACTTCTGGAAGTTAGGGTGTCGCAATCTTTGCCAGTTCCTTTTCTGTATGTTCCTAATTTTTATTAAGTTAGGTATAAATGGGGTGAAAGTAGGGGTTTTATATACACTTGAGATTCGTTTTTTCCCAGAATCATTAGCCGCACAAACAAGTAAGTTAGTAAACATTTCAATAGAGTGATCAACATCTTCAATATTGATGGCGTTATCGAGGCAGATGGAAGATCAAGCAAATTTGCTTTAATGATCCTCTGAAAACGATGCCAATTTGTACTTTTTATGTCCTGAGCATTCTGGGTTTTTATTTGCCCAGAATTTAGAAGTTGACAGAATACGGGATTATGATCAGAGTTAAGCTCACTTTTGCTAACCGGATTGGATATAGAGTTGGGACAATTTGTAACAAAAAAATCTAACACCGAGGGACTACCACTTGAAGACGAAGGGACAAACGTGGGACTAGGTGGAAACAAAATAGCATAATGAAAAACAAAAGAAAGACTAGAAAGTATGTTACCCCAAGCGTTTGCCCGACTACAGCCCCAGTTTCTGTGCCTGCAGTTAAGGTCACCTCCCAACATGTAATTTCCTTGGGAAGAAGTTAGTTTCCTTATATCACTTTGAAAAGCCCTTCATTTACCATCAGACGACATACCACCAGGATAGTAAACACAATAAATTTTAACCGATTGGTTGTTGACAAGGTTAACTTCTATCCCTACATTTTCAACACAAGTTGTGTTTATAAGAGGTAAGAGCGAATGTTGTATAGACCGCTTAATTAAAATTGCAACTCAACCACCTCTGCGTCTAGTTCTTTCAACACGGTAGCATTTGTATACAGATGTAGATAATTTAGCGTTTGATCGCAACCAAGTCTCAGTAACAAGAGTTACATCAACATTGTTGCAATGCAAAAAGTTGATAAATTCTAAATACTTTTTACGAATGCCTCTTGCGTTCCAGGTAACAATGTTTAAGTATTTATTACTTGCCATTGGAATACAAAAATTTTATAGCTAATGGAAAAATTATATTAAATTGGTCTATTTTAGTATTACATTGAGAAAGTTTAGTTATCATTTCTAAAGTTAAACAATTGAGTTCATCTATGGAAAATAAATCGGATTTGTTGATACTGTTGTTGTTTTTGACGTTGTTGATGTTGTTGATGTTGTTGATGCTGGTTGATGCATTATTGATGGGCCAAGTTGGGAGAGGCCATGACGAAGAGTGTGTAGCAGAAGAAATATGAGTTTTACGGCGAACTGATTCTACAGTTGGAAAATCTGTGAGAGAACTTAGTAAAACAGGATTTTGTTTTACAGAGTTTAACTGTACATCAGCAAAGATTCTATTACCAGCTTTCGTTTCAGAAATTTTTTTCTCTGACAATTGCCGTACTTCGATGTATTTCGTTCTGCTTATACACGACGAATCAGCTGCTTTGTGTTTCCCATTGCAGTTTGCACATTTTATTTGATTGTGGTTAGTGCAATCAGAAGTTATATGTGACCCAGCACGTGATGCACAATAACTTTTAACATGACAATTTTTTTCGCCGTGTCCAAACATTTGGCAGTTTCGGCATTGTATGAGCTTACTGCTTGCGTTGGTAATTCCATTTTACTTCATTATGAAATAGAGCTCGAACATTTTTCTTTAAGTCACTTAACTTGACCGTACCGATTTCAAACGAAACATGGAATATGAAGTCTGTGAAGTGTTCATACTTTTTTGTTATTTTTTTAACTTCTAGGCATTTTAGGCCACTTTAATAAGTTCAGTTTTCACCAACTGCGGATCGATATCGTACAATCCGTACATTACAGTTTTAAACGATTTGTTCTTGGACTTATCTTGCGTGAAAAACTGACAATTATTATCTTTTAGTTTAGCAAGTACTTTTTCGTATGAGACAACAGAGTCACATCGAATTTTTATACCGATTGATAAATTTTATTTATTATTATTTATTATTATTATTATTTATTACTAAGTAAGTATTGCTTACACGGTAAGATAATGGAATCTTTTAAATGTGGAAGCCTTAAATTTTTCAAATATCAGATACAAGTATGTGCAAGTATATATAACAATAAGAATTCAGGAAGTGATAACAAAATAAAATAAAATAAGGTAAGTAAGATAAAGTGAAAGAGAGAAAAGGATAGAAAAGAACAATTGGCTTTACAATCAAATTGAACATTTTAAGCGTTTAAAATTCTAAATCTAATTAGTTTCATTGGCCAGGTATTTTAAGAGAGAGGTTTTAAATTGTTTTATGCTTCTAATTTTCCTAATATTTATGGGCAAAGAATTCCACAGCCGTACGGAGTTTACGAAGAATTGGCGTTCAGACGTCAAGCAGGCATAGCTCGTTTGAAAAAGCATACGAGTACATGATCTACCTGACTGAAGGAAGCGTAGCCTATTGAATAGGTATGCTGGTTGCTTAGTTTGAATTATGCCATGCAAGAGACTTAGCGTTCTGTATTTGAGCACATTATCAAATGTACATCCGCTGATTTGCTTTGAGTAAAAGGAAATATGGTCATATCGTTTTAGGTGAAATACAAATCGGGCAATATTATTATATACGACATTGAGCTTTCGTCTGGAGTCGTAGTCGGGGCAGCAAAAGATTTCAGAACAATATAGCAGAATCGGTATTAGGAGGTAGCGAAAACCCTCCGCTTTGTCCGTGTAGGAACGTAATCCACCATATATCTTACCTATAGTGGCGTTTATGTGGGTAGACCAAGTAAGGGTCCGGTTAAATATCAGGCCCAGGTTGTTGGCGCAGTCGACGTACTCTATTGGACTTTGGGCTAGTTGGATTGGTGGAAAGTGAGTAACGTCCAGTTTTCTTTTATGGATCAAAAGTGCTTTTGTTTTCTGGGCATTAAGACGCAGTTCGTTCTTAGCTGACCAACCAAGTATACGCTGTTTGCAATCAATATCTTTCCTAATTTCGTCAATTACCAATATTAAAGTAGTCTTGCAACTTCGTTTTTGACGGAAGCCAGATTGATTCTCACAAAGCAGTTCTTTACACTGTAGAAAGATTTGCTGTAGGATATTAGGGGTAAACCATTGAAGGTGAGGGGGCCTAGCAGGTTTTGTTTTTAACGGCATATGTTTGAAAAGAGGAAAGCAATTTTTTCCTGCAGAAAGTTAGTTTGATCATTGACAAGGGGCATCCGATAAATACGCTCCCAACTTGTGCCTATAGTATCAGCTTGCAATTGAGCATAATTTAAGTTATGGAAATCTCTAAATATGACTTTAGATTCAACAAAGTCATTTTTAGCTTGGAAAGTTATATATATCAAGTCATGTTTAGAGAATGCAGGTGCTAAGAGTTGGCTATATAATAGGACTTTACCCATATCGGATACAAAAATTGAATCGATCAGAGTTGAAGCAGTGGTCGTAAAATGGGTAGGGGTAGACGTGTTAACTGGGTTTAGATGAAGCGATTTCATTTGTTCCAAAAAGCCTATGGAGCCGGATGTATCTAACAGATTACAATTAAAGTCGCCGCATATAATGATGTTAGTGGCAATGTAGCCTTTCTCCTCAAGGGTGGTAAAGAGTGGAGCAAAAGAGATGGAGTTATTTGGTCTGTAGACTACACCAATCAATATTTTCTCATGACTACATTTGATGTTTATGAAATAGTATTCGAGAGGACAGTCCTGGCTTGATTTGCATACAAATTCAAAATTGAGAGTATTCCGAACATACAATGCAGCTCCCCCTCCGACGCGACCAACCCTATCAGACCGAAGAAGCTCAAACCCTTTTACTTTATAAATTTCATTTGGTACGTCAGCATGAAACCATGTTTCAGAAACACATATGACGTCAATTTTAGAGTCAACGAAAATATGCCTAAATTCATCTATTTTCGGGTACACACTTTGAGCGTTAATATGGCAGATATGAATGCCCTTGAGTTGTGTCTGGAGAGCACGAATCATGCCAACAATATATCCGTTAGCTCCAACAACTGCGTTTTCCTCAGTACCTGATATACTACCCATATTCATGATGGGTGGTTATGAATATATTTTTTGTAAGAAAATCAGAAGCCTTTAAGTGACTAGTTAAGAATAAGTTTAAATAAAGTGAAAAACTTACCATGACCATTGAAACTGTTAAATTATTATGAGGGCTTATAATTGTTTTTGTGTTAGCAGGTGTGTTCAAAATAAGAAAGTGAATAAAAATAAACATAAATAAAATCTTTATAAAAATATAAAAAAAAGTAAAAAAAAGAAAAATGAATGAATAAAAGTAGTGGGGCGAAAAACTACAACGGCAACTCCGTATTTTCATTGTTGGTTCTTTTGTTTTCTTTTTTCTGGGTGATAGCTTCCAATTCTTGGTGAGTTTGAACGACAAAGCTTCTTCCATCCTTTATTAACTTAACGTAAACTAGGCCCATCTTGGTGTGTGCCGCGAATATTTCTTCAGTTTCACAGCAGAGCGTAAAATATCACGATTTTTCCCTGTGAGACTTTCATTGATAAAACAGCTGGAATCAGAAGCAATTCCTAAGTCACGGAGACAAAGCTCTTTTTGTTTATTTTTTCGATAAAGAGCAGCAGCTCGAAGTATAGAGTCTCTTTCGTGTTGGCTTGAGAATTGCAGTATTATTGGTGTTGGAGAGCGATTGTTATGGTTTCCACGGGGGTGTAATCGGAAGATGTTTTTTAATATTGTTGGTGTTTGGAAGTCGATGGTACGACAAAGCTCACTGAATAAATTACATAGGTTCTCTTCGTTAAGATGTGGGACCCCGAAGAGAACAGCGTCGGCGACAAACTCCTTTCTTTGCAAGGCATCCACATGCTGTCTTATATTATGAAGCTCTGCTTTCAAGGCATTGATTTCACTTTAAGAGTTGGCTTCCATATGCTCAAGACGTTTGGTCACCTGGAAAACGTTCGATGTTATGCTTTCCACCTGACTGGACCAGTTGTTTTGGAGTTCAGCAATTTTGGATTCAAAGTCTTCACGAAGATTTTGGATTTCCTTAGCGAAGGCTTCGATTAGGAGAGCGCTTTGTCTACTTAGGCGGTCATCCAAAGTTTCCAGGGAGAGTCGGGCGCAGGTGGTGGTGTTGTTAGCAGCAGTGGCAACGGAAGTTCGTGTGATGATTGCAGTGGCTGTAGATGTGTTTGCAGCAGTTCTGTTTTTGTGTGTTATAGGTGGAGAAGTGCTCTTTAGCGTTGGTGTTGGGGCAGCAGAAGGTATTGGTGATGGCATACTTTCTTTGATCGTTTGACGTGTGATCGGCATGATAGTGTTTGTACGTGTATGAAATGAAGCGGAGAATAAAAAAGACAAAGAGCAGTGGAACCGACTTACTTTTGGCGGATTTCGTTGAAAAAGTAGATTTTAGTTTATAAATGTACGTATGTTTATGTTGAAGGTTTAAGTATTTATTTAACTTTAGACGACTTTCTTGCCCTTTTCGCGCACTTTTTAATTAATTTTTAGCAAAGAAACACGTAAATATATAGTGCTAAACACCGAGCAAAAAAATAACGCGTCTATTCACCACTTGCACATACTTCCAATTTTGATTGCATAATCTGATATCCCTAATGATTTCATTATATTGTGGATGTAGTCACACGATTTTTGCAACACTTTGATAGGAGGCACAAACACTCTTTTAACTTTTTCGGTAGTCATAATTTCATCATCATCTGGTAAACACTGTAATGGACTCCAGTAATTTCTTCTGGAGTCCTTTTTTTGAAGTACTAGACATTTTAATTCGCGGTTTTTTATCTAGAGATATTAGTGAGCCCTTAGGCTGCGGGGATCTGCTGCGCTTTAATATAATGCCGATCGAAATACATAATGAGGAAATACGGCAAACGTTGGCGAAAGCTCCGGAGAGACTGGAAAATGCGTAATGAACATAATGTTTTACTTTTTTTACTTACGATCGTAACAATTATAAAAAAAAATCATGAACAAGTTTGCAGAAAAGCCCATAGATTGTATGATACTTGGGAAAATCTGCAGCAGGTAAAATTTGGATAAAAGAGATTTTTTTTTGCTTTAAGCTCTAAATGATATGAATAAAAAATGACTTTATGTGGTTTTAGATAATTTTTATTTTACAATATGTGTGTACTAAATCAGTTATAACACGTGCTCAAAGTAACCTCCTTGGTTTTGTACGCATGCTAGAGCCCGTTTTTGGATTTCACTGCGAATTTTTATTGATGTTAACTGCTGCCTCACTGCCGATTTGATTACGCTTCGAGAATACGCTTTTCCAATTCACTTAAAGTTGCTATTTCGGTTGAATAAACAAGTTCTTTCATTCTTCCCCACACAAAAATATTCCAAAACCGTAAGGTCAGGAGATCTTGCAGGCATGTGAACTGATCCATTTCCTCGTATCCAATGATTACAGTACTCTTAATCTAGCCAATTTTTAGTATCACGACCACAGTGGACTGGAGCACCATACTGCTGGGAATATGATGAAGCTTGTTGAATCAGTGTAATGTCCTCCAATAGTTCTGGTAAATCATTTCGCAAAAACTCCACACTTACAAACTGTAAGATGCAGCCTTCAAACGGCTGATTAACTTGTTTCCAATTACACCTGCCAGCATATTGACGCTGAATTTGTGTTGAAATGATTTCTGTCTCCTTGTATGTGGATTATCCGCAGCCCATATATGTATGAAGACTATGAAAATTTGTGATCCCATCTCTTGTAAATTGAGATCCGTCCAATGAATTCGGCTAATAAACTCGTTGTCATCCAAGCTCCGCTCCAGCAACCAGTTAGAAAACTCAAGTCTCTTTTCCAAATCATCGGAAAGTAGTCCTTGCACAGGTGTATAGTCGTATTGATAAAGATTTTCTCCATCCATTACAGTTAACCACACCAGAAATGAACTGCATTGACGGAAATCGCCAGACAGCACTTATCAACTACAGTATAAAATTTCAACACGTGCTGCATAGTCAGGAAACGTTCGTGGGAACGAATTTTTATTATTATATTACAAATTATTACTTTATTCTTAAGTAATGTGACACTTTTGTTTTTGATTCATTATAAATAGAACTGTATTAAAAAAATTTACTTTAGAATTAAAACTGTAGTGAATAAAGCAACATCAGTTGCCTGAAAAATAACTGGCGCCCGAGCAGGGATCTGACTCTATAACCCATAAGAACATAGGGACAGGTAGTTCGTGTAATAAAATCCTAAGCCACAAGAACTAGGATTCGGTTGCGCAGACCCTAAAATAGAATTTGTTTAACCTCATCTCGGTTTTGGTTTTTTCCGTGTGAATTAATATTCGCGAATTGTGACTGTGAACTGTACAACAAGTAGTACAATTATTTTAATTAAAGAAACTAAATACAGTGACGTGATAACAAAATAATTACATAATGGAGGAAATTAGTGTTCAATTGACTCATTTAACTGGGGCTGTAAATGCCCAACTTGAACTGCTCAAGCAGCTAGATCAGCGAGTTCAGGCGCTGGAAAATAAACCTGTAACAAATGGTAGTAGATCAGGACGAGGACTTAAAGCACCGGCAACAGAGCAAGACCTGAAAGACATTTGTAAACTTCCAGACTGCGTCAAGGAGTTGCAGACCTTTGACGGTAACCCAGTGGAATACTTATCCTGGGTCCACAGTGTTGAGAATATACTTAGGGACTACGATATTGTTATAAATAAGCCAATATATAAGGCCATACTGCAAAGTATCCAGCAAAATAAGAGGCCTTAATGGAGAATTAAGTAAAATCCTCATGATCCAAAGACCTCAGACACTTCCAGAAGCTTACGCAGTGTGTCTCGAAATTCAAAATATGAACTATCGCAATTTATCAGTGCAG
Organism: Volucella bombylans; assembly: GCA_949129095.1. Taxonomy (NCBI): domain Eukaryota; kingdom Metazoa; phylum Arthropoda; class Insecta; order Diptera; family Syrphidae; genus Volucella; species Volucella bombylans. Next base: position 59,502,161 of record OX422141.1, read on the forward strand.
AAAAAAGGAAATATTAACGCAATTACCACACCTATAAATCAAATATATACGTCTAAACGTGACCCGCCACCAAGGCCACCAACATTAACTGTACAACAAAGAAATTCAGGCTATAATACATAACATCAGCAACGAGGAGAAACGCATCCACTAAAGCCAAATTATAACCCACCTCCTCGACCAAACTACCCTAAGCCAAACCCGCCAATGGAAATAGATCGATCCATTCAGACGAAACAAGTAAATTATATGAACAATCCCCAGCAGTTCAATACAGGAAAACGAAAAAATGAATCTCTAAATGCCCCACATAAGCAACAAAGAATTTATAATTTGGAGACCCAAGTTGATGACGATTATACCGAATCAAATGAAGAATATCAAAAAAGGGTCAATGAAGAACTCGAAGTTAATGAGAATCCTAGAGAGGAAATCCTAGAAGCAAATTTTATCTAGAATCCCTTATATAGAATATAAAACCAAGGATGGGAAAATTTTGAAGTTTCTCATCGACACAGGCACAAACAAACATTTTATTAAAGACCAATTAGGAGCTAACTCTAAGCCAACAGAAAAGCCTTTCAGAATTCAATCAGCTACCGGCGAATCAGAGATTAAGCGTAAAATCTGTGGAAGGTTCTTTGCATGTGTGGGAATTGACGCAGTAATCAATTTTTTCATCCTTCCGGGTTTGAATACATTCGACGGTATCATTGGCGATGATACCCTTCGAGAGTTAGGAGCTGTAATAGATCGCAGAAATAATATCTTAACGATCGACTCAGGAATCAAAAATCAACTTAAATCAAAGGAATCTGCCCAAGTAAATAGTTTAGAAATTAGAGATGATCATTTAGAAGAGAGCAGAAGACAAAAAAATCGAAGTCTAGTGGAAAATCATAGTAAAGTATTTGACCCTATCAAAGATACAGAATTAGTAGACACTCATATCAAAGCAGAAATCAAAACGATAACAGACGAGCCAATTTACTCTAAAACATACCCTTATCCAGTTAACATGCGGGAAGAGGTAAACAGCCAAATTAAAAAGCTACTTGACGACGGGATAATTCAACCACCAAAAAGCCCATACAACTCACCTGTATGGGTGGTCCCGAAAAAAACTAGACGCATCAGGCGAAAGGAAGTACCGTTTGGTTATTGACTTCAAGAGGCTTAATGAAGTTACCGTGCCAGATACCTACCCGATTCCGGACATATCAAATACATTGGCAAGCTTAGGGAAATCAAATTTTTTTACCACCTTGGATCTAACATCTGGGTTCCACCAGATAAGAATGAACAAATCTGATATACCAAAAACCGCATTCTCTACTCTGAACGGGAAGTTTGAATTCTTAAGATTGCCCTTTGGATTAAGGAATGGACATTCGATATTTCAAAGAATGATAGATGACGTCCTTAATGAATACATCGGCAAAATTTGCTATGTATACATTGACGATATCATCATATTCGGAAAGACGGAAGAGGAACATCTTAAAAACTTTGAATTGGTATTTGATAGACTAGAACAGGCTAACTTAAGGGTTAATTTGGATAAGACTGAGTTTTTTAAGGAAAAAACAGAGTTCCTAGGCTACTTGATTACAAGAGAAGGCATCAGGCCTGACCCAAAAAAAGTTGAAGCTATTCAAAAAATAAAACCTCCCGAAAATTTGAAAGAGCTTAGAGCATTCTTAGAGCCTAACTTCATACTAAAGGCGCTTTATAAAAGACTGCTAAAATTGCCAAACCTCTTACCAATCTTACAAGGGGAGGAGGTGCACAAACAAAGGTAAGTCAATCCAAGAATTTTAAAATCAACCTCAATAAGGAAGATCTTGGAGCGTTTACAAATCTGAAAGAACTACTCACATCGTCCGAAGTTCTTACCTATCCCGATTTCGATCAACCATTTATACTTACGACTGATGCATCAAACCACGCAATAGAGGAAGTCCTGAGCCAAGGCGAATCGGGGAAAGATAAGCCTATAACTTATATTTCGCGCTCATTAAATAGGACTGAAGAGAATTATGCCACCAATGAGAAGGAGATGTTGGCAATTGTGTGAGCATTGGACAACTTGCGGAATTATCTTTACGGTGCAAAGAAAATCAAAATTTTGACAGATCACCATCCGTTGACATTTGCTCTCAGTGCAAAAAATACAAATGCGAAATTGGAAAGATGGAAATCGCGAATAGAAGAATACAATTATGAGTTAGTTTACCGACCTGGTAAAAAAAACTTTGTCGCAGATGCGTTATCCAGATTAAAGACGGAATGTAATATCCTCACAGAAAGTACAGATACTGCCGAAACTATGCATAGTGCAGATGAAGACAGTACCGAATTGATACCCCACTGTGAAGCACCGATAAACGTATTTAGGACGCAAATCATTTTTGGAAAAGGTCAAGTGAACGCCCATGAACAACCACACTCATCCTACAATATATACAACAAGAAATTACTACTCGTAACATTTTAAAAGACAGACTAAATTTTAATACTATCAATGGAATCAAATTCCCAGAGGAACACCTCAACTTGTTGCAGGAAATTTACAAAAATCATTTCTCCAAGTTTAGAATAAGAATAACTCAACGGGTAGCCGAAGATATCTCAAACGAAGAAAACCAGTGTCGCATTATACAAAATACGCACAACCGAGCTCACCGCAGCGCTGTAGAAAAAAAGGATCAGATACTCGAAAGATACTATTTCCCACAGATGACTAAGAAAATTAAAAAGTTTATTAAGGAATGTGATGTCTGCAACACCAGCAAATATGACAGACACCCTTGTAAACCTGAACTTCAACCTACACCTACACCTACCTACCCGTCGGAAATTCTGCACATCGATTTAATGGAAATAAAAGACGACAAATTTATAACGTGCATTGACAAGTTTACCAAATTTGCAAAGTTTTTCCATATAAAGAATAGATCAGTTCTACACATCAGAGGAAAAGTAACCATACTTCATTATTTCACAGCACCCAAAATGATTGTAATGGATAATGAAGGAAGCTTTAGCAGTCCTCTTATAAGTAGCTACATTAAGTCTTTGGGAATTAAAATCTACAGAACGCCTTCAGGTAAAAGTGAGGTGAATGAAACTATTGAACGAGTCCATTCGACCATCTTAGAATTGGTGAGATGCCTTCAAAGAGAATATACTGATATAACCCTTAGGGAGATAGTGGAAATTTCCGTTGATAGATATAACAACAGTTACCACTCGGTGACGAAAAAGAAGCCAGCGAACATATTTTTTGGCAGAAGCCAAAGAATTAATTATCAGAATTGAATCAACTTTAGGAATAAGGTAAATTGTGATTTAATAGATCAGATCAAACGTCATTAAAACAGGGAGATTCTCCGAGAAAATGTTAAAAGAAATAAACCTAAAACTTACAATATCGGAAATATAATTTATGTTTCAGACAAAAGAAGACATGGCAAACAGAAACCAATTTTCAAAAAAGAAATAGTTTCTAAAGATAGTAGGGTTACTGTCACAACAGCTTCAGGACGTCGAATTCAGAAGTCAAACATCAAGAATATTTCTGAACAATAATTTTCGTGTTCAGATTTTTGGCCTGTAAAGGAAGAGCAATAGTAAACGTCTTTGAATATACTACACCCATTGTCACCGTAAAACAAGGCCATGGAGGAATATTGAACGGACACTTCAAAATCATCCACGTAATTAGCATTAAACAGTATGAGGAACTAATCAACAGGATTACACTAACCATTCGAGATGAAATCAGTAATACAAGTATTCTAAAGCCCCAACTAAATTATCGACTAAAACAGGTTCAGTCACTTATCGGCAACCTCAGGATCAGAAAACCCAGAAAATCAAGATCTATAAACTGGATAGGTTCAGCCTGGAAATGGGTGGCTGGAAATCTAGATGCCGCTGATTGGGATGCCATTCTTAAGAATGAAAATAAAATCATTGAAAACAACAATCAGCAATACAAAATTAATAGAAACCTAACAGACACAATCAATAAACTAATAGCTGATTACAACAAAATCGCTAAAAACTTAAATCACGAAAAATATGAGCAAATAATATACAATAAACTCAATATTATAAAGCAAGAAATAAATGAAATAGTAATAGCAGCACAACTTGCCAAATCTGGTACAATCAACACCAGATTACTGGACAATGTGGAGATTAATCAAATCATCTCAAATATAGAAACACTTCCATACAACAACGAAATTGAGGCCATAGAGTATGCAGAACCTTCAATATTAGCAACAGAGTCAACAATACTTTACATAGTTTCATTGCCCAAGACAAGTAAGGTAGAGTATAACCATATCCAAATTCGATCAACAATCAAGGAAGGCAGCCAGATACATTTAGGATTCAGAGAGCTCTTAGTAAATCAACAGGAATAGTTTGGTATAACTGGAGAATGCAGATCTTTTCAGAACACCATCATTTGTAAGAAAGAACAACTTCATGAACTTCCCAAGACCCATTGTGTTACCCTGCTATTAAGGGGTACAAATGCAAATTGTGATCATCAATTCAACAACAAAACCATAATAGAGAACATCGGAGAAGACACAATTTTCCTATCTAACTTTGAAAGCAATATCACGCACCATGGAGTCAGGAGACATCTTAGCGGAAGTTTCCTTATCCAACTTTCCAATGACACAGTTTTTATCGATACGCTGGAGTACTCGAATAAAGAGATTAGGAAGTACGAAATTCTGACACCAATCCTACAAACGAACTTAACTGAAAAAAAGATTTAGATTATCTACACAAGTTGCACTTAAATAATGTTTTAGAGATTCAACAATTTTATATTAATCGAAAAGTTTCTATCATTACAGATTTAGGCATCATTTTTTTAATATTTGTGGTTTCAATTTGTACAATATTCCTTGTCAAAAGTAGAGGTAAATTAAGGGTAACGACAATGCCAATATCGAAAACTCCAGCAAACTTCCCAAAATTCCAAGGGTCATTATATGATTTAAGTCCGATAAACGTAAATTTTGGATGTCTCTACGGGACGCAGACTTTTCGAGGAGGGAAAAGTTAACCACACCTAAAATGAACTGCATTGACGGAAATCGCCAGACAGCACTTATCAACTACAGTATAAAATTTCAACACGCGCTGCATAGTCAGCAAACGTTCGTGGGAACGAATTTTTATTATTATGTTGCAAATTATTCCTTTATTCTTAAGTAATATGACAATTTTGTTTTTCATTCGTTATAAATAGAACTGTATTAAAAAATTGTATTTAGAATTAAAACTGTAGTGAATAAAGCAACATCAGTTGCCTGAAAAATAATTTGTTTAGTTCTCCGTATTAAAATACGTTAACTTTACATTAGAAATTTTATGTTTGGAAACATTGAATTGCAAAGCTGAGCGGCTTATTTATGGATCAGTTGTAACAGCTTAGGTCGTGTATCTGAAACTGATCCCGTTTCTTGAAGCCTTCGATACTATTCCCGAATACTCCATCACTAGGAAGTCGTCAGTTAGGATAAAGTTCATGGTATATTTGTCGCGCTCTAGTTGAACTCATGGTGCACTACCCATAAACGTAAATCATGTCTGTGTATTCTTGGTTTGTAAATGCAGGCATTCATATAGCGTTTCTAAGCAACTGTAACCTTGGCGTAAAAAATTAACCTCAAGAATTATTTTTTTTTTCAATTTTTTTTTTATACTATTTTTGTTTGGTAATTTTTCCAAATAGGCCTTCATACCCCAACACCCAACTCTTTCTGATAACTTTTCTGGAACAGGGTTTTGACAGGTATTCAAATAAATGAGCACGCTTTAAAACTTTTTAATAGCTGCACAGCTATTTTAATTTTGAAAAAATTATTTGGAAAACTCTTATTGTCAACTGTTGTTAGAAACGTAGGTAAAGAATCATACATTAATTTTTTTTACATGCGGCAGGTCATAAGTATCATAAAATCTATGGGTTTTTCTACAAACTGGTTGATGATTTTGTTTTTTTATTATTGTTACGTTCGTAAGAAAAAAATAGCATGGGCAAGAAAAATGGAACAAGCCTAGAAATCAAGCAAGATATGAGCTTTATTTCTTTAGTTAAACACAGTTACAAAGGCTAATATTTTTTTCTAAAAATAAAGTCCTAAACCAAGTTTCTACCATTATTAATAGTAGAGTAATTTCCTTTAACAAGGGTCAGGGTACACCAAAGTAAGCCTTTTCTTAAATCCTTAATTCCTCCATAAATGATGTAAAAATTTGAGATAGACCCTTACTGTGGAACGATTTTTTTTTTAGAATATACCCCAAAGCCCAAAAAAATGAATCTACGCATGTTCGAGATTTAATAATCGCATTCCTTATTTCTGGTGGCAAAATCATTTAAACTCGTGTTATTATTATTCCTTCCAAATTAAATTGTGCGGAAACAAATATTACACTTTGAGTAATCGTTTTGAGTTGAAAACTTTAAATATCTACTTTTAAAAAGAAGGAAAATTGAAATCTGAATTTGTACTGTGTTTCTCGTATTAACATACTTATTTTGAATCATACACCACACGATGTCGTCTTCAATAAACACCAGACCAAGCACGAGAGCAACAGCAAGATTCAACTCCTATGAATTCACCAAACACCCACAAACCCACCGATTATAAATCAGGAGCTTCCGAAAAGAAGCACTTTAAGCCACTCACACAATAACATGTAACTGATCTGCCTTCTACTTCGACTGAGCCGTTCAAGCATAGACAAGCGACAAATAACATTTTCACCACACCGGAGTTGAATTTTCCACCGTGCGCTCAAACAATACACAGGCCTCTCTCTGGAAACCCCTTACGAAGAGCTAAGGAAACATGTCGTTTCTATTATAGTGACCTTCACATTTGAGATGGATAAAACACGAAAAGAATTAATGCTTAAAATACACGATATCGAAAATGCAATTAAGTGCAAACATCAACAATATCAACTCAGCCATTTCTAATCTGTCTCAACGGGTCGACCAAATCGAAACCAATGTAGAACAATTTCTAAGTGACGAGGTATCTGAACTACAGAAACGCTGTGATATGCTGCAAAGAAAAAATGTTTTAACCGACGTTGTTGTTTTCGGCATCCCACACTCCGCTGATGAAAATTTACACAATGTTTTCGAAAAATTTTGCAATACTACCGGCGTAACACCACCAGCGCTAAAGAATGTTTTTCGCACCAAGCATCGAAACAGCAAAGACGAGCTACCTGTCATTCTCCAGTTCAATAGAGTAGGAGAGAGAAACTCAATGCTAAAAGCTCTCACTAACTACAGTAAAAAATCAAAGTGCCCGATTTCGTTAAGCGACATTGGGTTTGATTCAAACACGGAATCGAACTATTTTTCAACGCGCAGTATGTATAAAGCAAAAAGGGCAGTTATCTTTTGTACACACACATCTTGGGTCAGTGTTACTCAAATTCAACAAAAACGGGGAAACTGTAGCTTAGAAGACCTTGACAGTTTAAATGCCGCTGCCGAGAACAAGAAGACACCGCAACCTCTCTTTTGCTGATTATTTTAACTTTTAAGTTTTTTCTTTTATGTTTATCAATGGCAAAAGTTTTGTATGTTTTTGTTTGTGTTTTTGTCTCCCTACAATCTCTTTTTTTTTAACCTTTATTAGTGGAGTCAGGTGTTTATCGTGGTGGGTTCGGTTCTAGCGAGAGTGATATATATGGAAATATACTCGTATATCGGATGATTTGGATTTTGCAATGTTTGCTGCATAAATGCACAAAGCTTGACGCCAAAATTAGATGAATTTCGCCTGCTGTTTGTTGATTCTGGGGTTGATGTTATTTGTATATTAGAAACGTGGTTCCGTTCTGATATAAGAGATAGCGCTTGCGAGGTTAATTGTTATAGGCTTTTTCGTGGCGATAGGATTGGGCGAATAGGCGGGTTTGTGGCTGCTTGTGTTCACGACGGATTAGTATGTACAACTGCTTGCAAGTCAAACCGCAATAGTTCTTCCGATTATCTGTTCCTTAATATTACATGTGGTATTGAGCATTTTCTACTTGGAGTAATATACCGATCCCTAGAAGGGATATCTTGTTCGACGCCGAATATCATTGTTTGTGGTGATCTTAACTGCAATCTACTTAATGTACGTTACTCTGCTCTACTGGTTGAAAGTTTCAAGAACATTGACCTTACACCTGTTAACGTACCAACAGCAACTCTCCTTGACGTGTTCTTTGTAGGTAATTCTGATAAAGCACTGTTTTACAATCAACTAATAGCGGCGGTCTTCCCGAAATATGATTTTATCTGTTTAACCTATGACATGCAGATAGTTATAGTACAACTGAAACCATATTTTCTTACCGAGATTTTAAAAACATAAACTATCAGAATTTACGGTCTGAAGTTGTTGAGATAAAATGGGACGACATTTACCTTATGCCATCAGTTAATCAGCAGGTATCATTTCCTGAAGCTAGTTTGTAAACAATTTTCGCCACGGCCTAGGACAATTAAAAGTAGTTCTCCTCCTGGGTTTAACAGAGGTATTTTAGAATTAATTCACAAACGTACTCTTGCCTATATTCGCTGAAAACGTTATAAGCACCATGTGATCTATGAGTATGACATCTATCGCTCTATTCGCAAATTGGTTGTCCAACGTATCTGTTACCATGTAACAGTACCATGTACCATGTACCATGTATATTTAAAGTTATTTGTACATCTGGTAACACTCTCGTTAAATGTCAAACTGTCATACATCTATATCATCATATCGATAAAATAAATCATTCTGTATTTAACCTTCAACCGGGGTGTTTTCTTTGGCGGTACAATATATTACATTGGCGACGAGAATAATTGAAAAGCGTGATTAGTACTATTAGCCATCGTTTTAGTTGAACAAAAAGTAAAGATAAATAATTATTAATATTTAAAAATGACACGCGAAGGAGATCCACCACAAAATGTTAGCACGCCTGTAAGTACGACTACAATTGTGCATAGCACTGGTCACGTGGGCTCTGTTCCATCATTCAATTTGGAGGATGTATTTATGAAGAATGATTGGAGCAGTACTTTTTGGGTAACTACGTGGAGGATACCAGACGGGTGCCGGTTGTATTGGCAACCATAAGTCACCCATCATATGAGATCATAAGAGAGTTGGTGTTCCCCAAGAAACAAAGGAGCTTCCGTTCGATGAGCTGATGGATCTTATGAGGTCCCAATTCGAGACAACGTCTTCAATCAGCAGAAAACGTATCGAATTCTTTGACTTGAAGCAGAATCAGGTAGATATGGTAAATAGCTGGTTGGTGCGGGTAAGGAGCGTGGCGATGTATTGCAAGTTTGGCAATTTGTTTAGGAATTTGTTAAAAATCGATTTCTAACAGGACTGGTAAAAGGTCCAATACTAGACCGTGTGTGTGAAGAACAGGTGGAAAAGCCGTTAGTTGACATTTTGAAAGTTGCGTTACAACGGGAGGTCTCGCTTAAAGAGAAGGAAACGGACATACATCGACTACAGGGAAGCAGTTGCAAAAATGAAAGCACAAAAAGCAATTCGACGACAGGAGAAGCATACGGTGACAGAGAAAGACAGCAGGGTGTATTTCGCATGCGGTAAAGCAGGTCATCCATTCCAATCTTGCAAGTATAACAAATGTATTTGTAGAAATTGTAAAAAAGGGACATATAGAAATTGCATGCAAAAGTCCAAAACATACTCGTAAAATTAATTATTTACAAGAAAATTTTAATGAAATTGAGCTATTTAATTTAAGTAATTGTGATAATCTTAAGGTATATCCTATTATAATTAAACTAAATTTAAAGAATATTCCGATGTTAGTAGAGCTAGATTCGGTAGGCTTCGGTGTTGCCGTTATGTTGCTTAAGGAGATTGAATATTAAGGAGAAGTTAGAAGATACCCACATTTGTTTGCGTCATTATGATGGTGGAGTTTTGGTGCCGGTAGGAAAAATTAAAATACAAATTGAATTCATGAATAAGAAAGTTTGGGGTTGTTTTCAAATCCTTGATGTAGATAATGTCAATAAGAAACCACTTATTGGTAGAGTCATGATGAAGTTGTTAGGCATTACATGGGGTTTACAAGGTAAAGAGATTATAAATCAGCATTTTACAGAAAAGTCAGAAGATAATTTAGACAAGTTGGCTAGGGGTATTTGCGATAAGTTTTATGATTTGTTCGACGGAAAACTTGGAGAATATAAAAATCCTATAATATCACTACAGTTCAAGAGCAATGCCAAATCAAAGTTTTGTAAGCCAAGAAAAATACCTTTTGCATTTAAGGCAAAGGTGGACGAGGAGTTGAAAAGACTTGTTAATGATGGTACTTTATTGAAGATTCAAAGTTCGGAGTGGGGTGCTCCTTTCGTACCAGTTCTTAAATCGAATGGAAAAATTCTTGTGTGTTGTAAACCACCGTGATGTAAACCACCCGATTCCACTTGTTTGGGATATTTTGAATTCCTTAGTAGGAGGTGAACTCTATACTAAATTAGATTTTACTGCAGCTTATAATCAAATGCGTGTCGACGAAGAAACAGGAAAGAAACTCGCTTGGAGCACACATCAGGGCATTTTTCAAGTTCTTCGGTTGCCTTATGGTACAAAACCCGCTTGTCAAATTTTTCAAAGAAAAGTTTAAAAGGCACTTCAAGGATGCGAGGGTACAGCAAACATGTTAGATGACGTTGTTGTAACAGGAAAAGATCTTAAGGAACATATAGCCAATTTAAGAAAGGTTTTGAGTGTGTTAAAAGGGGCAGGTCTCAAGTTGAACAGAGAAAAGTGCGTTTTCTTTAAGCCTTAAATAAACTATTTAGGTTATGTTGTGAGTAAGTAAGGGGTTAAGAAAGATCCGACGAAGGTACAAGCTGTTCTTGAGTTGCCAAAACCTAGTAATGTCTCCGAAGTACGAGCTTTTGCGGGGATGGCACACCATTATGCAAAACTTATCCCCAATTTATCAAGTTTACTTGCTCCTTTGTACAGGCTTTTACGAAAAGGCGTAGAGTTCAGGTGGGATAGGGATTGTGAGAAGGCTTTCAATGAGTGTAAGAACGAGTTGATTTCAGATGACGTTTTGGTGCATTTCAATCCAAAACACGAAATTGTTTTGGCTTGTGATGCATCAGAATATGGAATCGGGGCTGTTCTCTTACATAAAATGCCTGATGGCGGTGAAAGACCGATTTCATATGCTTCTCGAACCTTATCCAAGTCCGAAAGAAACTACGCAGTGATACAGAAGGAGGCATTAGCTATTTATTGGGGTGTCCGCAAATTTTACGAGTACCTTATGGAAAGACGATTTTGTATAAATTCAGATCACAAACCTCTTCAAGCATTGTTTGGTGAAAATAAGGGTATCCCAGTGATGGCAGCGGGGGGGGCTTCAAAGGTGGGTGGTATATTTATCATATTTCAGTTACGATCTGATTTATGTTAAAGGTTCCGACAATGCTGCGGCAGATGGCTTATCAGGGCTTCCATTGGAGGTAAATCATGTAGAAGAAATCGAAAGTGTTAAATATTTAAACTGGGTTGAAGAATTTGTACCTGTACGTATTCAGGAAATTAAAGATGAAACAAGGCGGGACATATCTTTGGGGAAGATTTATAGATACGTTCGAAATGGATGGCCAGGAAACGTTAAAAAATATTTTAATTCATATTTCAAAAGAAAGTTTGAGCTTAATATAGAAGAGGGAGTTCTTATGTGGGGGTATAGAATAATAATCCCAGAAAAATTAAGACAACAAGTCTTAAGAGAATTATATGCTACTCATGTAGGGGCATCAAAAATGAAGGGAATCGCAAGATCTTATTTCTGGTGGCCAAAATTAGATGAGGAAATTGAACGAGTTTCAAAAGATTGTCAGCTTTGTGTGCAGGCAAGGCCCGAACAAGCGAAGGCGCATTTAGTCAAATGGCTTGAAACAAATTTTGTGTTTGAGCGTATAGATGTGAATTATGCCGGTCCGTTTCAAAACAAAATGTTTCTAATAGTTACAGATGCGTTTAGTAAGTGGCCATACATTTTTGAAGTTGATAAAATTAAGAGAGATTTTTGCCCGTTTCGGTTTGCCGAAGACATTAGTTACGGACAACGGTGTTCAGTTCGTTTCAGCAGATTTTAAAAAAATTTGTAGCTTAAATGGCATAAACCATATAATTTCCTCACCATTTCATCCTGCCAGTAATGAGGCTGCTGGAAATACGGTTAAATCATTTAAAAATGCTATGAAAAAACTTTCTGTCAATAGTAAAGACACTATAGACTAGTGGCCATGAGGATGATGAGTTAGATGATAGGAAGGAGCAATCATCTAAAAACGATGTTGAAAATAACTCAAATTTGTCAAATCCGAGAAATATCGTGAATGCCGAAAACAAAGACGAAGTTCCAACTCCAGAAACAGGTTACGCAAACAAAGTAGTTGATTGTACTAATAAGGAAAATATGCAAACGCCGGCAACATCGAATAATTCTTGCTCTGATTCTCAAGTTCAAAAATACGAATGTAATAGGTCCTTAAGGCCAAGAGATAAGATTAAAGTTCCAGAAATATTATGTTATTAAGACGGTGTTATCGAAATTGTGAACTTTAGTAAGTTTTTTTGTTAATATATGTAAGTACATACAATTTGTATTAATTACTAAAAGTTTTGAAATGAAAATTATGAATAATTAAAACAAAAACATAAATATGGATTAATGTAAATAATTTATTTATCAATACAAATATTTATTTATATATTAGTTTGAAATATAAGATTACAAAAAGAACATGAGTTTGAAAAAGGTGTAACAACTGCTATTTGTGAAACTAAATATTATTATTTATCTTAAGGTGGGGGTGTTATACCTTGTATGTTTAAAGTAATTTGTACATCTGGTAACACTCTTGTTAAATTTCAAACTGTCATACATCTATATCACCACGTCGATTAAATAAATCATCATAAACGCAGTCATTCTGTATTTAACCTTCAACCGGCGTGTTTTCTTTGGCGATACAATACGAGTACATTACAGTATCCAAACTGCGAAGCGAGACTTTTATGAAAATTATTTAAATCCTAACATTCAAACTGGAAAAGATCTTTGGCAAAAGTTGCGGGAGTTAGGCAATGGTAAGTAACAGACAGATGTAGATTGCAATGTCCCAACTCGCAGTTTGTATCTTTCGCTGTCCCGCTATCCCAAAATAATCATGTTCCTGGGATTATGACTCATTCAAGTATAGTAAATAGCATTGAAGGAAATTTCAACTTCACTCGTTTAACAGATGAAGACGTCGTTGCAGCACTGCTGTCTGTCAAATTAAATGCAATACCCATATCTGTTCAGGTGCCTCTTAGACCTCTTTGCACTTGCTAGATAGAATCAAAAACCGTGCGGTAAAACTCATAGGTCATTCGACACCCTCGATCATCGGTTTAATGTCACCTGTCTCACCTTGTTGTATCGCTATTTACACCACCAGGACTCCAATGAAATCACCAGTAGCATTCCGCCCCTTCAAACTTTTAACCGTAACACCACGTAACACTACATTAAACGTTAGGATTTCATGGCATCTATGATAAAACGGAACATCAGTCAAGTATAGAATATTAAAAATTCATACGTACATAAACATATAAAGGGTTTTCCAATAGGGACTTGACGTCTTTGAATATAATTTATGAACGCACTCTTTCACTAATCATCAAACTGGCACTGTCAATTTATTCAGTAAACTCAACATTTCCATCATGGTAAACTACAGGAACGAGCAACGTCTGCAAATTATAAAAATTTTCTACCGAAATTCGGAGTCGGTGACTACAACTTTAACAGCGTTAACTCCCTAGTAGACAGGGAGTCTACATATTCGTTGTGTGATGTTGCCGTGTCAGTAAGACAACGGGTTGGTCGAAGTGTCGAAAATATCGCTGCCGTTCAGGCGTCCGTAGCAAATGATCCAAATCAGTCAATTCCACGGCGTTCTCAAGAATTGGGCAACGCTCAGACCACATTATGACGTATTTTGCGTAAGGATCTTGGTTTGCACCCATTCAAGATCAAGCTGACTCAAGAATTGAAGCCGATTGGTTTCTGGAGAAGATGCGCCAAGATGATGAATTTCATCGCAAAATCATCTTCAGTGACGAAGCTCATTTTTGGCTCAATGGGTTCGTCAATAAGCAAAATATGCGTTATTAGTCGGGTGAAAATCCACATGTGCTTCATGAATCACCACTTCATCCACAAAAAATAATTGTTTGGTGCGGTTTGCATGCCGGCGGCGTTATTGGGCCATATTTTTTCGTCTACGATAACGATCGTCACGTTACTGTGAGTGGTCAGCGTTATCGCGCCATGATCACCGATTATTTTTGGCCCGAATTGGAAGATTTGGACGACATGTGGTTTCAACAGGATGGTGCCACAAGCTATACAACACACGCTACAATCGATTTATTGAAGAGTAAGTATGGTGAGCGTTTTATTTAAAAAAAAAAGTTGTCAAGTCCTTATTGGAAAACCCTATACCAGCAACACTTACTACATCTACCAACAAAATGAATTACTATTAGTTGCCACTGTGTAGTCACAAAACAAATATCATCAAGAGATCGAGTAACATCCGTACTGCATCCACCATTTTAACAAGATCTGAGCCGAGTTCCAGTTATTTTATGTATTCTTCCGTACAGCTTTTTTCCCTATTCTTCAACTTGTTCTGGCATTTACTTTATCTTTTTTTTCAAATTGTTGTTATTCACTTGGTTAGTTTCGAAATTGTATAAAATATTCATAAAATATCGTTGTAATTTAACAAAAAAAATATTATTCTCCTTCCGAAATTAAATGTCTGCCTAAACTAAATATCTGTTCTGTAAATTTATTTACACAAGTACAATATAATATTGAAACAAAAACCATTATCAACTCAAAACTGGTATCATAGTAACAACATGATTAATCACGCATACATCAATGGCAGTTTTCTTTATTGTTACTCATACAAACTTGTAAAATGAGCGGTTCAGAACAGACGGAAGTGGGACCAAGAACTAGTCAGCGAACAAAAATAACAATCAATTCTCTTCAGACATTGCTCATCCCGAGTGAGACAGATATCAGTGCAATTCATATTAAACTTTAGCCATTTTGACTTGGCGTTCTTGAAATCGTTCCCGATTCTATTCAGACACCACAAGACCACGAAATTTACTCAAAATTGAAAACAACTCTTATAGAACGTCACTCGCTTAACGATTAACGTCGGATCGAGAAAATTTTATCTAGCGAGCAATTAGAGGGTAGAAAACCTTCGGAATTCTTAAGAGCGCTTCATCAACTAACTCTCGACATGAATTCAGTTCAGGCAGGTCACGCGCGCGAATTAAGTCAGCAAATAAGACCGGGTGTTGGTTCCACAAAAAAAATTGGAACAGAGAAATTGTCGCGGAAAACAATTGGTCACATCCCGTGCAAATCCACCTCTTTCTTCGTGACCATGACAACGACTTAACGTTGCTTATTGACACTGACACAGATCTCACATTAGTGAGAGTCCAACATTTTCCAACTAATCAAATTTATTCAAATGTTTCTCTTTGTGCAGCAAATGGGACACCAATAAACACTTATTGCACAAAGGTTTTAAAGGAGAATTTAGGACTTCGAAGGCAGTTTGTCCATTCATTCACGGTTGCCGCGGTAAACCATGTAATTATAGGAGCTGAATTCTTCAAAATTCCAGCTCTGCTAGTCCCTCCAAATTTCAACAGTCCAATAACGCATAGAGTCCTACATCAAAGTCGCTGTGTGGGTGTCCAATTCCCGCATGAACCATTGTGGGAAAGGAATATTGATATTAAACGACAAAATCAAACCTTGCAGGAAACTGTGGAAAAGGAATGTTGGTATCAAATAATATTATGAACGACACATTGTACACTACATCTCCTTTTTTGAAAGAATAATGTAATTCATGTAATTATTCTTAGTAACTTATATTAAATTAAATTTGTATTTCTTATTAACTATTTTCCTATGCTAAAGGATCCCTCATACGTCCTATAATGTTTTAATCTATCTCTGTGCACAGTTTGTACCTTCTTTTTCTTACTGTCTTCTATTGTAACATTATTATTATTTCTTAATTATACTACCGTAAAAGGACCTAAATATCTATTTTCTAGTTTGTGTGCTACTTCAATTTTAGAGGTACTAGATCACCTATTTGTAGCTGTATTTGTCTACTTTGTCTGTCGTAGAACTGTTTTTGTTTTAATTTTGCTCTCTCGAGCATTAGTCTAGCCCTTTTGAAGGCTATTTCTAACCTGTACCTCACTTCTTTTAAATAGTCGTCTACGTTATAAAGTGGCGTTATTTCGTCTATTGTGTTGAAAACTTTGAATCCATTGGGGACTCTGCCAAAGACCAATTCGTAAGGACAATATTCGTCAACTACCTAGGGTGTCGTATTAAAACAGTACGTGAAATACTTTAGCCATACATCCCAGTCATCTTTATCAATAGATATACGAGTATATGAGCGTATATGCGTTCTACTATGCCGAGGGTTTGGTGATGGGCTGTGAACGTAATATTTTCTATTTTGAGGTATTTACATAGATCATTAATTATGGAATTTTTATATGGAGTACCCATGTCCGTAATGAACGTCGTCATTGGACCATAGGTTAGTATATGAAATTCAAATATTGCATTTGCAACAGTTCTCGAATTTTTGTTCGATATTGGTACAGTTACAAGATATTTTGTTCGATCGCATAGTAGTGTGATAGCATACTCATTTCCGTTCTCTGGTTTGGGAAATGGGCCAATGGTATCCACTAATACATTGTCGAAAGCCGATGAAGACGTTGGTGTTATGGTCATTGGTGTCTTGGTATGATGTGTAATTTTTGCCAGTTGGCATTGTCTACATGCTTTTATATATTTTGTTATGTCTTGTTTCATTTTTCTCCAATAAAAATGTCTTTTAATTTTTCAGTACATTCGTTTAATGCCTGCATGACATCCTTCGGCGGGGTCGTTATAGTATCTCAACAATATGGCTTGAATTTCATCTTTTTCGTTTATGATGGTTACCTTAGGTTGAAGAGCTACTTTTAAATATTTTAATACGATATTGCATATTTCTTTAAATAATTGTGGCGAGACAAATTCGAAAATTTGTTCGCTAGGTACCATTTGCAATTGATCGATTTTAAGTACACCGGCCTCTTTTTCAAGCCTTTGGAAAAATCGACTTAGATCAAGTTTTCCATTAATGTATGAATCATCAATTTTTATTCGTGTTAATACTGTTTTTCCTTGCTTCAGGAAGCATTTATTGAAAGACAATTTTAATTTTACGAATTTTTTAACGTCATTCTAATTAATGACTTCATAAACGTTGGGCTCTTCTTTATTTTGCATTTTATTCGATTCATATGAATCATTACCTGCGCAGGTCTGCTTTTTTTGCTGGGTAATTGATGTGTTGTCGTGTTGTGTGTTGTCACTTTATAAATTGTATTTATGTTTATATTTAAATTCCCTGATGGTTATACGAGATAGAGCATCGGCAACTAGATTTTGTTTCCCGTTGAGATATTCCACCGTAAAGTCATATTCTTCCAAATCTAACTTCATACTATTTAGTTTGGAACTAGGATTTTTCATCGAGAATAAATATGACAATGGCCTGTGGTCTGTTTTGACCAGAAAATGTTTTCCATAGATATATGGTCTAAAATGAAGTATTGCCCAATGTATTGCTGTGAGCTCTTGTTCAGTAGTTGATTTATTGCTTTCTCCTTTTGTAAAGGTTTTTGAGGCAAATGCAACTGGAAGTTGGTGTTTACACAAAATACTGTGTAAATATAATACTGTGCGCACAATGATACGGATCTTATCTAAGATTCGTCCGGGTTTCTTGGTGTCTCACCTCAATGCACGTAGTCTTAATTCTGATAAGTTAGATTACGTAAAATATGTTTTTGAGGGTTCATGTTGTTCAGTTATATGAACATATCATTGTATGTGGAGATTTTAACACTGATCTTAGTAGACATGATGTTCTATCACACAAACTTTTTGACTTGGTGCTATCCAATGGTCTTGTTGTTATAAACTCTCTTCCTACTCGATATGCTCCAAACGTCAATCCTAGTTTATTAGATTTGT
Organism: Volucella bombylans; assembly: GCA_949129095.1. NCBI lineage: Eukaryota > Metazoa > Arthropoda > Insecta > Diptera > Syrphidae > Volucella > Volucella bombylans. Next base: position 59,520,440 of record OX422141.1, read on the forward strand.
TAATAGTCTCTGATGCATCTAAAGTTCTCCTTTTTGATCAATTACTCTTGAAGGAATATCTGACCATGATTTGTTGTTTTGTTCTTATAATATTGATCTTTCATTGTTCCAATTCCGCATACATACACCTACAGGGATTTTAAATCTATTGACGTTCACTCACTACATAGGGAAGTATGTGCAATATCATAGGAAAATTGTTTGTATCTTGACAATGCTAATAATAAGCTTAACTTTTTTCAGTTGAAAATTGAGGATCTTTTTAATAATCATGTGGCGCTGTAGATAAGACAAATAAGAAATTTGAAATGTCCGTGGTTCACTCACGAAGTACTGGATGCAATAAATAACGGCAGAAAAAAAAATTTAAATTGGAGACGAAGCCCTACGTTTAGAAACTGGGAAATTTACTGTCTATACCGTAATCAATGTACTTTCGTCACTCGCTGTGCTAAGTGTAATTATTTTGCATCTACATTAAACGATTCGCTTCCTTCCAAACAGCTTTGGACAAACTTACGTAAAATAGGTGTTGTTAAAAATAGTGTTTCTGATTGTCGATTGGATCCAAATATTCTTAATTGCTCTTTTCTAACAAGTACAGATAACAATTCTCAGTTCTCCTTACAAGAAGAACTTCTATGCGAGCTAATTATGATTTTGAAGCAGTAAACGAGAATGATGTTGTTGAAAGTATAGTTGCCCTTAAATCGAATGCCGTGGGTGAAGATGGCATCACCCTCCGCTTTATTAAAATGATTCTCCCTCACTTATTACGTACACTTACGCATATAATTAATTATTGCTTAGCTTCTCCTACTTTCCCTGATAATTGGAAGGCTGCTAGAATTGTTTGCGCCAACACTTCAGTTTATTTAAATTTATATAAAAACATAGAATTTTTGAATTTCCCGCCTTAAATAAATATTGATCTGTATTTTTCATTATGTAAAACTTGAACGTTAATCCATACAGTAAACTTCCCACAAGAACAAACTCACCACACCCAATTTTCTTCCTTTCCTCTTTAATACAGTTTGTGAATTGATTCATTGCATTGTTAACTTCAAAGGCGAATCTTCGTTATGGTTTAAAAGAAAAAGAATAAATATAATTTTATAACGTTTAACAAAGTGGCTTGTCTTTCAATTTAAAAGTTCAGTTGGAATTTTTTACATGGCGACCGTGACAGGACTCTAGAGGTCAAAGTAAATAAAAATCAGTGAAAAATAAACTATAGACAATTGATAAAGACTTTGACATTATCAGTGAAAGTGCTCGGTTCCGCGTTCGGTGCATTCGGTTAAGAAACTGCATACTACAAAATATTTCATCTATAGTACTGCATCAAGGGCAGCCTTCACAAATCCACATAACATTGGTGAATCTGTATCGTTCATTTTAGATTTTATTGATATATTTATTGCGCCAATAAATAAAAAAAAAAAAAAGTACTTAAGTGAGCCCCTATATCGCCAATATTCGCTGGTATTTCATTTGCACATTCACATTTGAAAATCCGATCCTGCAAAGTAAGATAGAAATCCTTAAAGATAAGCCGGAACATCCACACGTTATATGAGTATAATACTAGTATAGATTTAATTCATTTTTTATTCGTATCGTGGCACAGAGTCATTCCAAGGTCACACTTCAAAGAGTCATTTTCTCAAATCGCAAGTGTTATAACATACACACATATAACAAGAATTGAATTCGCCTTCTCCGCTTTCGTCGAGAAATTCGTCATAGACTCAAAAGGTCTGCTCCAAAAAAAAAAAAAAAAAAACCTGAAATATTGCAAACAATCGATTGTCAAATAATCTACACTTAGGACTTTGGACTCTCAGCCAATTATAGTTGTGAAGAATTAGCGTCGCTTCGGAGATTACCAGATTTCGTCGTGGGCAAAATTCGCTGCAAAGCCTTTCAGGAGTTTGTGTGATCACTTTTCGCTTTACCATTTGTTGCTGCTAGCATTGTTCAGCTTAGCGATCGTCGCCTCGGTGTTAAGAGAAACAGTTCGCTTGAAAGCTTTAATTCTGGTTGTTGCATGATCACATTTTTTCGCTGTATAAAAAAAAAAAATTTGAATTTTCAGCAACATATTGCATAGCTCTTCTTCGTGGGATTCAATTCGCCGATAAAAATTTGCTCTCTTGATAGTCAGTTATTCGCTAGAATCATTTAATTTTAACAATTGAACTGAGGATGCAGATTATTTCTCCAAATAAATTATAGCTTATTATTGCAACAGCTTTTAATCGAAAAGCATTCCAGTTGCAATTGGTTCAACGCTGGATATTAATTGTTGGTGACACATTGAATTGTTTCGCAACACTTTGAAGACTTACAATAACAAATTTGGCTACAGTTCGAGTCAGCTATTTTACATAAACTTCATTGAAATACAATATTTGATCGTTATTCAATACAAAACATTCATTCGCGTCCAATTTAATTCTCATCATGTCGGTTCAAGAAACCTCAGAAACAAAATCTAAAACGTTAGAGACATTAAAGGTCAATCGTGCTTCAACAAAAGGAAGCATTTCCCGAATTAAAAACATAATTGAGACGAAGGCTGGTACTTTAGAGTTAACTGAATTGGAGTGTCGCTTAGGGATATTAGAATCCTACTTCAAGCAAGCTCTGAGTTACCAAACACGAATAGAAGAAATAGTCCCTGCGGATAGTGGTCGTAGTGAGATAGAAGATTTATATTGTACAATAAAATCTAAAATTTTGTCGCTTATGGGAAATAATAGAAAGAATAGTATTGCAGTTGCGGACACTTCTCTGACAGCTACTTTGACTCCATCTTCCCGCCTACCTCTGCAGAGGTTGCCAAGATTTTCTGGAAGCTATTCGGACTACAAAAACTTCATCGGAGTTTTTAAAAACCTTGTTCATAACGATAGTTCACTAGCACCTATTGAAAAATTTAATCATTTAATTTCCTGCTTAAGTGAAAAGGCTCTTGGAACAATAAAGGCATTTCAAATCACTGAGGAAAATTACCCTAAGGCACTTAAGCGGCTGGAAGAAAGATATGACAACAAGTGCTTGATCTTTTTAGAGCATATCTCAACTCTGTTCGATCTACCAAAAATGAAAGGTGTTTCGTCCTTGCCACTAAGAGACTTAGTAAATGATGTTTCTGTATTGCTAGATTCCCTTAAATCGTTGGGTAGTTATGAAGAGATCTGCAACTCAATTTTGATTCACTTAGTTATGTCCAAAGTAGATACAGAAACCCACAACAAATGGAATGAGTCTCTGGATTATTCTACGCTGCCTAGTTGGGAACGTTGTTCAGAAGTCCTTAATAAGCGTTGCCAGTTTTTAGAAAGTAAGGAATCGAAAATGGTAAATACAGTAGCTGGGAAGTTAGATCAAAACAATAAGCCGTTTCAAAAAAGATCGTCACATGTCTCACTGTCTATGACAAAAACCATCTGTTTCTTCTGCAAATCTTCGAATCACATAATTGTGGATTGTAACAAATATAAAAACTTACGTGCTTACGATAGATTTAAACACGCAAAGCGTTTGTCGCTCTGCATCAATTGTCTTAGCAAAGGCCATGGAGTAAATAGCTGTTCGGTCGAAAGATGCAGTGTGTGCTCGGAGCCACATCATCAACTCTTGCATAGGTATGGGAACCCTAACGTCCAGATTGGCACGTTAGCCAAACAGACATCTCCTCAATCAAATACAAGTATTTCAGGGATTCCAGTAACGTCACGAACAACTTTATTAAACTCAAATGCAGCAAATACTGAAACACAAGTTATTTTAGCCACTGTGGTAGTGAGGGTTAGGAATAGGGCAGGTGAATTCGTTCCAGCAAGAGCCCTCCTGGATTCAGGATCCCAAATAAATTTAATGACTCAAGCATTAGCAAACTGTCTGCAACTAAGTCTAGTTCATAGTTCAGTAAAGGTTAGCGGAGTGGGCACAATAGGTACAACCATCGAATCTCAGACAACTACCGCATTACGATCCAGATTCAGTAGCTTCGAGCAGAATGTAGAATTCGGGATTGCACGTTCGATAACAGAGTTTCAACCTCAAAGAGAACTTTTAAAAGGTGCTTGGAATATTCCAAAGGACTTACAATTGGCAGATCCATTATTCTTTAAGCCTCATATAATCGACATGCTATTAGGAGCGGATCTCTTCTTTGAACTGATAGAAAGTGGAAAAATTACATTAGGTCCAAATCTACCTATGCTGCATAAGACAGTATTTGGATGGATAGTGTCAGGTGCCTGTGTCACTGAGGGAAGCAGAAGCTGCAACTTATTACGAGTACAAAGGGCTTCGGTGGACTCATTCTCTAACCTTGAAAAGTTGGTAGCAAAATTCTGGAACATGGAAGAAATATCTAGCATATCGCGCCTCACACCTGAGCAAGAAATTTGTGAAGAACATTTTAAGAAAAATCTTCGCATCCTCCCGAATGGTAAACTTTCCGTACGGCTTCCTTTCAAAGATAGCCCATCGCAGTTAGGTTTCTCATTAGACGCAACTAAGAAAAGATTTTTTCTGCTAGAGCGTAGGCTGGACAAAAACTTGGAGCTGAAAAAGGAATATTCAAAATTCATTGAGGAATATATAAAACTGGGACATATGTCGCTAATTGAGCACATGAGTCACAGTAAGCCTCATTATTACATGCCTCACCAATGCGTTCTCCGTCCAGAAAGTGAGTCAACAAAACTGAGGGTAGTTTTTGACGCTTCGTGTAAGACGACTACTTCTTTGTCACTCAATAATTTGCGGATGGTAGGCTCTAATGTACAGGAATAAATGTACTCAATCATATTGCGATTTAGGAGCCACGAATTTGCCTTAACAGGAGATATACAAAAACTGTATCGTCAAATTGAAATTGACCCCAATGACCGACGGTTTCAGCTAATTCTCTGGAGGTTCAACTCGTCAGAAAGGCTTAATACTTATTGTCTTAATACTGTCACTTACGGAACTGCAGCTGCACCATTTTTAGCTACGCGCAGTCTTAAAGAAATCGGTCTTAGGAGTAAAGTTTCACACCCCCTCGGAAGTAAAATAATTTTGACAGATTTTTATGTTGACGATCTTATTACGGGCGCTGGATCTATAGAAGAATTAAAGAAAATTCAAGAGGAAGTAACTTATATATTAGGTCTAGCGCACTTTGAGTTACACAAATGGCATTCACATGCTTCATTGAAGTCGGCTACAAAGACAACAAGGGTAGAGTTTATACCAGATGAAGCTGAAACAACCAAAACGCTCGGCATAGAGTGGAATCCGAAAGAGGATGTTTTTAACTTCTTTTATAAAGACTTGGTTTCACTAACCAATTCAACAAAGCGCTCTGTTCTGTCCGCTGCTAGCAGGTTGTTTGATCCTCTAGGGTTGCTTGGGCCAATCGTTGTAAAGGCGAAAATGTTTCTCAAAGAACTTTGGGTTGAAAAATTGGATTGGGACGATCCGTTGCCAAATGCACTTGATAGTTGTTGGAAAGGATACATAGCAGATCTCCGAAATCTTGACTGCATTCGTATTCCACGGTATATCTATTCCCCACGGTCTAAGGATATACAAATTCATGGATTTTCGGACGCCTCAATAAAGGCCTATGGATGTTGTCTGTATGCTAGGTGTACCGATGAATTTGGAAACGTTTCAATTCGTTTACTCACAGCAAAATCGCGAATAGCTCCTTCAAAAACGCAATCGTTACCTCGACTAGAGCTTTGTGGTGCCCTGTTGCTAGCCAAATTGTGGCAAAAGGTTAAAAATTCTTTGAAAGCGGAGTTTGAAAAAGTATATTTTTGGGTCGATTCCGAAATAGTTTTGTATTGGATTGCGTCTCCATCAAATTTGTTCGACACATTTGTGGCCAATAGGGTTAGCGATATTCAGAGCTTAACTTCAAATGTCTGCTGGAAACATGTCAGATCGGAAAACAACCCCGCAGATTTAATATCTCGTGGAAGCCTAGTTGAGGATTTGAACGCGTCAATTTGGTTCCAGGGTCCGGAATTCTTAAAAAATTCTTTGGAGAATTGGCCCAAAAACTCAAAATTTAACAAAACTACAATTGACACTTCAGTTCTGGAAGAAAAAAGAAAAAAAAATGTGTTCGTCTGTGCAGTAGTAAGTGTCGAGTTTATGGAAACCATTAATAAATATAGCAGCTTCATGAAAGCCATTCGAGTTGTAGGATACATACTGCGCTTTTGCAAGATAACTAAAGGCCAAAAACACTTACAAGGAAAACCATTATCTGCAGATGAGCTGGACGAGTCAATGATCGCAATCGTTGGTGCATACAACAGAGAAGTTTTCCAGCAGAAATAGTTCAAAGAACTACAAAAAAGGAAAATCAGTTCTCGAAGGGCATAGAAAAATTGTGCCCATTTTTAGACATCGTTGCCAACAGAGCATTGCTTCGTGTAGGTGGACGTATCAGGAATGCCGAGATGGAATCCAAAACTAAATTCCCAATTCTCTTACCAGGGGACAACGCGTTTGTGAAAGAGTATGTGCGATATTTGCACATTAAAAATTACCACGCCGGTCCTCAAGCTCTTTTGAATTTCGTTCGAGATAGATTTTGGATACTTAACGCTAGGAAGTTGGTCAGACACGTTGTCAACAAGTGCATCCACTGTATCAGGTATAAGCCAATATTACTTAACCAGGTAATGGGAAATTTACCAAAGGATAAACTAACTCCAGGTAGACCTTTTAGTATATGTGGTGTCGATTTTTGTGGTCCTATACTAACTTCTTGGAAGATTCGCGGAAAGAGACCATACAAATCATACATCGCTGTCTTCGTTTGTTTTGCCACAAATGCGGTTCATTTAGAAATTGTATCTGACCTCAGCTCCGAAGCTTTTATAGCTGCACTAAAGCGACTCATAGGGCGAAGGGGGTGTCCAAATAAAATATATTGCGATAATGCAACCAATTTTGTTGGCGCAATAACTAAATTAAATGAATTTAGACATAAATTTTACAAAGATCTCACTAAAAAATCTATTCTTGAGTTTGTTGCAGAAAAGGGAATCCAATTCAAGTTCATACCGCCTCGAGCGCCTCATTTTGGAGGCATTTGGGAGGCAGCAGTCAAAGCAGCAAAGACCTTATTGACGAAAACTTTTGGTGGAGCTCTTTTGACATTTGAAGAACTCAGCACGGCACTGGCTGAAATAGAGGGAATTCTCAACTCAAGGCCAATAACTGAAATGTCATCAGATCCTAGAGATATCAGTGCTCTTACCCCCGGCCATTTTTTGATTGGCGCACCGATGAATTCGTTTCCTGAACCACAAATATTAAGTAATAAAATTTCATATCTTAACAGGTGGCAAAGAATTACAGCCCTAAAGCAGCAGTTTTGGAAGAGATGGTCAACTGAATACGTCCGAAGTCTTCAAGAGAGGTCCAAATGGTGTACCACCAAGACGAATATAAAAGAAGGCGCTCTAGTTATTCTGCAGGATGAAAACCTACCTCCATACAAATGGGTTCTAGCGAGGGTGGAACGAGTTATAAGAGGAGATGACGACAACGTTCGGGTGGTAGATTTGAAGACCCCAAATGGGATATTTCGACGTCCAATAACCAAGATAGCACCGGTTAATCTGGATTGACAGCGCAGCTCGTCAATGGGGCCTGAATGTTTGCGCCAACACTTCAGTTTATTTAAATTTATATAAAAACATAGAATTTTTGAATTTCCCGCCTTAAATAAATATTGATCTGTATTTTTCATTATGTAAAACTTGAACGTTAATCCATACAGTAAACTTCCCACAAGAACAAACTCACCACACCCAATTTTCTTCCTTTCCTCTTTAATACAGTTTGTGAATTGATTCATTGCATTGTTAACTTCAAAGGCGAATCTTCGTTATGGTTTAAAAGAAAAAGAATAAATATAATTTTATAACGTTTAACAAAGTGGCTTGTCTTTAAATTTAAAAGTTCAGTTGGAATTTTTTACAAGAATTATACCTGTTACTAAGAACGGCCCTCACTTGCTACTGATTTTCGGCCTATAAGTATCCTTCCTACCCTGTCAAAAGTTTTTGAGAAGATGCTGGCAAAACAAATAATCGGTCATTTAAATAGAAATTCTCTGCTTTGTCGTTTTCAGTCAGGTTTTAGATCCCAACATAGCTGTGCTACTGCAATTAGCACAAAATTCTTGATGATATAAGGCAACAGTATGATCAAAGCAATGCTTGCTAGATTTCTCCAAAGCATGTGACAGGGTTAACCACAGTATCTTATGTAAAATGCTCCGCCATTATTTTGGCTTTAGTGATAGCGCAGTCAAATTGATAGGTTCGTATATAAGCAACCAGAGAGTTATGGTTGGTGAAGATTTTTCAGATATCAGATATCTGCGTGATGATGTACCTCAAGGTTTTATCTTAGGTCCTCCTCTTTTTTCTATTTTTATAAATGATATAACCTATGTATGTAATAGTGTATCTTTTCACTTTTATGCTGATGACATCCAAATTTATTTGTCAAGACCTATTGGACTAGTAGAGGATCTTTTCCATCGAATAAATGAGGACCTCAAAGGTATACACAAATGGTCTATCGAAAATGGACTTACTTTAAATCCATCTAAGACCCAGGCAATTTTAATTTCAAAAAAGGTTTATAAGCCAGAAATATAACCTCCTACTATGTTATCGAATATACAAATTAAATTTGCTGATAAAGTCACCAGCTTGGGTTTTAAATAAACTGTAATCTCTCCTGTAATGACCATATAAATTATATAATAGGCCGTATCTATGGCTGCCTTCGCAAGTTATGGACATGTGTCTGCTTTATCCCCCGTGCTACTAAGCTAAAATTCATGAAAACGTTGTTAGTTCCCATTATAACTTACAGTGATGAACTCGTAATATACTGCAAGCTTGATTCTGCATCGAAAAACAAATTGCAGGTTGCTTTTAATGGAATGATTCGATATGTATATGGTCTCAAAAGATATGATCATATATCTGCTTACCAAAACAGTATTTTAGGCTGTTCGCTGACACAATATCTAGATACCAGAAATTGTATTTTCTTGCATAAAATCATATATTCGAAATCACCACGTTATCTTTATAAAAAACTACAATTTACACAGTCGGCTAGAATATCTAATATTATAATTCAACCTTTTAACTACACTCAGTCGTCTCGTCTTTTCTTTACTTACGCCATTAGGCTATGGAATTCCTTGCCTGAACACATAAAACGAGCAACGGGAGCGTCTCAATTTAAGATAGATATATTTAAATATTTCTCTGAACAGCAGTAGTTTTCTTTTAGTTTTCGATTATCTTTTTTTAAATTTATTTTTAATTCTTTCTTAGTTTCTTTTAATATAAATATGTATCTATGTGATTTACTAATGTAAAATTATTTTGTTAGTACTTTAAAAATACCAAGTCTTACTTGTACTTAATGATTACTTAAATAAATAAATAATAATTGAAATAATAAAAAATTGAAATAATTGAAGTTGTATGCCATTGTAGTCTTGACTGAGAACAAAGAATGTTTGCTAGCATCTGTAGTAATACAAAACTCTTTTTCGAAATCGGGATATTTTAATAATGTCGGGCTCATTAATGCATTTTTGAGATAGTTAAAAGCTGCATTGCATTCATTTGTCTATTGAAATGGAAAATTCTTTTTGCAAAGTTGCGTTATATGACGCGAATAGGACGAGAAGTTTTTAATGAATCTTCTGTAATAATTGCAAAATGCAATAAATCTCCTAGCGCTATTTGCATCTGTAGGTATGGAATAATTTTCAATGGCTTCGTATTTTGTATCATCTGGTAGCATGCCTTTATCTGTGCACTTATGCCCGAAATAAGTGACTTCATGCATGAAGAATGAACACTTTCAGGATGCAATTTAAGGTTATATTTTCGACATAATTTGAAGACTTTTGTCAAATTTTTTAGCATGCGCTTTCCAGAACATCCAATTACAACCAAGTCATCCATGTATAGGAAGACTTGTGTTGGCTCCAGGCCAGAGAATGCAAGTGTCATCATGCGTTGAAAAGAATTTGGCGCTATTTTAAGCCCGTGTGGAAGTCGTTTAAAACGGTACCAACCATTGTTCGTTGAAAACGAAGTTATATTTCTTGACTTTTCATCAAGTTCAATTTGGTGAAATCCAGACATTAGGTCGGGACATGAGAAGTATTTTGCTCGACCTAATTGATCAAGAATATCTTTTATTCTTGGGAGTGGAAATTTATCCACAATTACTTTTTTATTTATTTGGCGGTAGTCAACTACTAATCGCCATCTTTTCTCGTTACAATTGCGTAGTGCCTTCTTAGGTACTAAAAGAAGTGGGCTATTATATTCTGAAATTGATGGTTCCACTATGCCATCACCAACTATTTATTTGATCTGTTTATCTATTTCTGACTTATGTGTATGGGGAATTCTATAGTTTTTAATGTATACCGATTCTTTGTCTTTGAGTCTTATTTTTTGTTTATAAAAATTATTTGTTGTGATTGTTTCGGTTTCTAATCCGAAAACATTACTGTAAATAGTGCATAATTTGTTTAGTTGTTCTATAAATTGGTCAGGAAAGTTCTGATTTAATTTTGAAAGAATTTGTTTCGTTCTGTTAATTTGATTTTGTGGTAAGTTGACTATGTTGTAATTGGCGAGACTTTATGTTTTAATATTGTTGCTATTCAATATTTTATTTTCTGTAATGGTGTTTATAATACCAATATATGCATTTTTACTATTTAATAAAGTTCTAGCTACCCGCATTAGGATTCCCGGTTGTGGTTCTTGGTTAAAAGCCAATATTTCATCTTCGTGTGAATTAATATGGAAACGTCTAATTACACCCTACTGTTGGGTGTATTTGAATAGGCTATTGGCATTTGAATTCTAATGTGAAAATTTGTGGGTCTAAGTATGAAGTAAGTCTGCCCTTCGGTGAAATCGAATATACAATTATATCTTTTTATGAAGTCCATACCCAGTATTCCGTCACATGGTATCGGAAAATTTTCATGTACTACGTGAAATTCGTGAGGTACCAAAAAATTATGTATTCTAAGATCCAACTGTATTGATCCTAGCGATTGTATCGTATTGTACTTTGTCCTATGCCACTAATGGTTGTGGTATGTAGTGTATTTAAAGAATTGTATTTATTATCAAATTGTTTTAGTAATGATATGTCTGCACCAGTGTCAACTAAGAGAGTGAGAAGATTATTTGAATTATTGCTGTAGGCTTTTACAAATATGCTGAGACTCAGATTTAGATTGTATACTTTATTACTACGATTTACTGGTTCCCCAAGGGGAGATGCGGGTTTTCCGAATCTTGACTTCTTTGCGAAGTGACGCGCACATTTTGAGATCGATTACAGTTATTACTGTTTCTGTTGTTTTGTCCGTATCTTTTGTAATAATTTGTTATTGTTGTTGTGGTTACTCGTATTTCGATTGAAACTGCCACGACCCCCACGATAAAAGTTGCCACGGTAGTTATCACGGAAATTTCCGCGAAACAAGAATCGCCCATTATTTTGACGTCTATGGAACAATACCGTATCGGCTTGTACAGAAGCCTTCGTGCAACTAGTTATAAATTTGGAAACGGCTTTGATCATATTTGTGAACTGTCCTGCCTCCATTATCAATTTTACTTTTTCGATTGAACAATTCTGGGTCATTGCATTAACTGCTTGCTCAGTTGAGTACTTGACGGCTTGTTTCATGGTTAGACCATCTGATATATAGGCACCCTGTAGTGCTTTTGTCAGTTCCTCAACCTCTTTAGTATATTGGTTGGATGTCTCTTTGCGCTGCTGAATAATCATCAGCTTAGCTACCAATACCTGCACAGATTCACCCTTTACAGACCCTACAATTTTGACTTTTATAGTGGGAAGTGTTGACATTAGTTATTAGATTTCGGGCTGCATCCTTTAATTTGGTTTTTACTAATGAGACAACTGTTACTTCATGTTCACTCTTGATTGTATTTACGAGATCTAGTGCGTCAGGTACGATTTTGGATGCCGTATTCAAAAATTCAACTACTGTCTGAGTCATGTCGTCTGGTATAGTCAATGTTTGTAATTCTACGTCTGTTTCTATTTCTTCGGTCGAGCCTATGTCTTCTTCAGTGCTTTCAAATTCCTGTTTTATTCTTAAATTTCTTAATCTTAATAATCTTCTTATTTTTTGTTTATATCCCTTAATTATTATACTTAAATCTAATTTTTCTTTTGTTGTTAGATTATTTTTATTTTTATTAATAAAATTTTTACCTGGTCATAATTTTGTAGTAGTATTTGATAATGTTTATTAAAAGTTTCATTTGGAAAGTGTTGTTTTCTTTATACCGATTTATAAGATTTCAAAAACTGTTCCTTATATATTTTTAATTTTAATTTAATTATAAAAATATTTCACTTTATTTAGAATGTACTAAAATTAAAATATATGTTATAGGCCGAAGCCCTGAAAGCTGGTGTCGTATTTTAAGATTAATCATGTAATTTATTACTGATTAATAAAGCTATAATAATAGTAATAATAAAATATATATTCATTTGAGTTCTTACCAATAAGAAACTATTTAATCAACTAACGACATGAAACAGCTGGTTCTAAAATATTGCAGTTGGATGAAGCAACTTCTTTCGCAAATATATCCTTTGTGTTTTATTTAAGTTGAAATCATATGTATTAAAAACTGGTTTTCTTGAAAGATTATAAAGATTTGTTTATTTAGCTTTTTGTTCATATTTTGTAAGTTTATATATATACGAGTATATATATATATATATTATTTTTTTTTGGATTTAAATGAGTTTTTCTTTTTTTTTTGTGTTTTTTTTATTATACGAGTAATATATGCAAAAAATTGTTTGTATGCATATTAATCGTACATATGTTTTGTTGTTTCTGTAACACTTGAACGGTCGGTTGTACTATTTAATGTTTAGGTAATTTTATAACGCACAAGTGTAGTAATATTACACAACTGTCACGGTCGCCATGAAATGACCATACTCATCATAACAAATGAAAACTCCGTCTTGATTACTTTATGATCGCTTTATTTGAACTGACACTTAAAATTAAAATATATTCTCTCAATGCGTCGCAGCGCATCTACATAAAGAGTTGCAGTGTACATAGGTGTGGATACCATACTACATTTCTGTTAATTCAGCATAACGTTTTTCACTTGGACGATCTCAAGTGCCATCGCTGTGTGCGGTGTCCAAGTCCCGCATGAACCATTGTGGGAAAGTAATATTGATATTAAACGACAAAATCAAACATTGCAAGAAACTGTGGGAAAGGAATGCCCTTCGGGATTTTTGAATTCGTAAGATTGACGTTTCAACGCTTCATAGCCAGAAGAAATGATTAAAACACGCCAAGAGCTTAATACTAGTCTTTAAAAGGCTTTCCGACTACGGTCTGTGATTGAAACCTTCAAAATGTATGTTTGGGGTACAGACGCCGGATTTTTTTAATCACAGAGAAGGACATCACTCCACGGAACATGTTGAAGTTGTAACGAATTTACCACCTCCCACATGGATTCGCCTAATGCAGCAATTTGTAGGAATGATCAACTAATATAACTGCTTCATTCTGAAAGTAGCTGACCTATTGGTACCCATTCACTCCCACCTAGTTTTCTGTTAATGGTCAGAAATAAAAAAAACAAAAACCCTTTTAGTTGGCCACAAGCATGCGACAATACTTTTTGTAAAGGCAAAAATAAGTTTATGTAAAGTAACCTTACTGGCACATCTCATTGAAAGCTCACTATTCAACATTACAACGAATGCATTAAACACTACAGTTGATGCTGTCCAGCAATAGCCAATAAAGGACTTATGGAGCCACTCTCTTTGTTCTCAAAAAAAATTGTAAAAGAAGGAGCAAAAGCATTCAGCTTTTGACCGCGAACATTTGGCAATTTATCTTGCAATCAAGCATTTTGGATTCTTTGCAGAACGAAGAGATTTCATTGTCTGTATAAATCACAAACCCTTGACAACTACACTATATGTAAAACAGAACGCAGCCCCCGCCAAGCTCGCCATCTTGCCTACGTGTCTCGGTTCACAAATGATATATTATACTCGTACGTCAATAAATTGTAGAGAAAACATCGTCACGGATTTTCTTTCACATTCGTTTATTGAAACACAAAATACCAAAGTTTCTTCAGTTGCGTTCAATCTCAAAACTATCAGCAAATCACAGGAATCGGAAAACGAACGTTGATCAGTGGCACTACAAGTGACACGGAAAAATACGCAGCACGATGTATACGTGCCAGAGCCCGACTTCGTTTTCATCAGGGTGGATAAAGCACGTCCAGGTCTTACACCCCCCTATGAAGGACTATATAAGATAATGTGAAGACTGCAGAAACAGTTTATTTTAACGGTGCAAATTAAGCATATCCCGAATCACATTGATCGTTATAGGTTCAGAGTCAAACGATCCACCGGTAAATAAAAATGATTTATCGAAAAAATTTAATCAGATTGAAGCCAAAACTATGTTTTTCGACGTTTCTTATGGTGTATGCTTACTACTAGATATTGTAGCTAGATAGATAAATAGATCTTTATTTCGCATAAATTCTCTGTACATTTTCAATACATTTATTAAAATATACTATAACTATAATACTAGGATATCTTTTATCTTGAACATTATTTACGAAATTATTATACAAAATGCAAAAGGAAAAGTGAAAAAACTTTTATTGAAACACAAAAAAACAAACATAAATTAGTTGTGAAGGCGATTAATTTTTAAAAAATTACTGTGAAGACTTTTTCGTTCGTTTTGCTTGTCCCTTATTGTATGACGGATAATTTGTATCTCCAACAAAAATCTGCAAGTATTGCCGATGACCATTTTCCTTGGTATCTCTTTCCCATCGCCATGATGTATTGGTTGCTTACGGCACCTAAGTTTTCGGGGAAAAAAATCTATTGTATCTCAAGATTTTATAATTCTGTAGTTTAGAAAGCATCTCCTTATAGTTTGTATTTCCCAAACAATTTTACTGCACTTCAACAAAAGAATGCCATGCACTTTTTTCGTCTCTTTTTAATATTGAAATAGAATTGCCTTCATGATCTTCCTTATTCGGCCCTACAAAAGTGGCTTCTTTTAATTTAACGAAAGAAAGACAACCTTCTCTAGTTCTATCCATGGCTTAAAAGAAATTTCTCATGAGGCCTCATTTGATGTGTAAAGGCGGTAATATGATATTACTCGTATTTGGCTCTACTAAGAGGTTTTCAGAAATATTTTTTTTGTCCAGGAATGAAACTACTCTTCATTGACCATTCATTTTTAACGTAATGTTGACTTCTAGCTCTTCTATCCCACTCGCACAAAAAACAAGAGTATTTCGTGTAGCGTTCTTGTAACCTAGGGAATATTCATACAACTTCTTAAAGTTTGTAATCTGCACATATTTTTAAAGAATGACGGTTGTACTGAATTTGCTCGAGCAGATTTTTTTTTATTAGCCTAATTTATTCCTAAGCCTTTAAACAAATCTATAAATTCAGAATCGCATTGTCGATGCTGTGAAACTTGTGTTCTTGAATGAAATAAATTCCATTGCTGAAGTCTGGAACCTTCTTAGGTTCTTGTTAATCTTGAGCTTTAGACAAATTTACGTGTCTAACTAAATCATTTAGTTCACCTTGACGTACGTTGTCATTTACAACAAAATCTTGCGACTGAGAGATGTTTTGTGTTGAAGATTCGATATCGCTTACGTTGCCCTCTGCATCTTTTTTCTTCATTGGAGGTTGCTGTGGTGGACTACCAGTATGAGGAAAAGGTTTAGTTAAAGATTCCACATTCATGATATACAATGTTTTATAAAAATATCCCTTCAGTTTCATTAAACAGAAATAACAGTCATTCGCATGAACTTTTTGTTCCCTCCAAATTACAGATTTAGAAAAGGGCATTTATGGGTGGGTATCTTTAAACCATGCTCTTAAATAACGTACACATCTTAATCAGAAAAAAACTTGATGCCCAAGGTTTATTAATACTCTGACAAATGTTGAAACTAAAATACAAATTGTAAATGTAATTTAGTAACGGCGTAGGCCGTTCTTGATTGAAACTTAACTAATTCGCCAACAAAACAAAAGAGATCGAGTAAATGTGAGCATTTTCCACTAGCCTGGGGTGCCGAAAAGTTTGCCAGTTTCTTTTCTGAATATTCATTATCTTTATTAACGCAACTGTATACGGAGAAAAAGTGGATGATTTGAACACAGTCATTAACGGCGCTTAAAACTAAACTAGTAAATCTTTCAATTGAACGTTTAACACTTTCATGGATAAGGACGCTATCCAGGCTAGTGGAGACACCACGCAAACTTCTTTTAATAATACTGCGAAAGCGATGCCAATTAGTGTTTTGCATGCTTCGGGCATACTGAACTTCTACCTGTGCCGAAAAAGAAGTCGACAGAAGACAGGATTCAGTTCGTTTTCGGTTAATGGATTTAACAAATAATTCAGACAATTTGTGACAGAAAGCTCTAACACAGAGCGACCGCCACGAGATGAAGATGGGAAAGATTGTACGTAGGACAAAGAGGAAACAAAATAGCAAAATAAAGGACAAAAGAAACACCGGAAACTATATTACCCCAAGCGTCAGCCCGAGCACAACAACAATCTCTATGTCTACAGTTCAGATCGCCACCAACTATATAATTGTCTTGGGTCGAAACAAGTTACCTTATATCCCTTTTGATAGCCCTCCTTTTTAATTAATTTCAACCCTTACATTTTCAACGTAAGATGTATCTATAAGTGGTGTGAGGAAATGCTGAATTGATCTTTTGATTAAAATTGCTACCCCGCCACCTTTGCGTCTTATTCTAACAACACGATAACATGTATATTCAGAGGTAGAGGAATGTTAGACGGAACCAAGTTCGACAAGATGACGGCTCTTGCAATGTGCCTTTGAGTCAACTTAACAACGAAATTGTCCTCTCTTATTAGATTCACCCTATTGTATGTGATTTCAATAGGATAGAATTTTATGTACTCATACGTTGTACAAGCGAAGGCAAGCCCTCTCAAACACCCGCATATTTTTCAATAAACTTGCTCTCACGTTGAACCACACGGGACATCCCAATACCGAATATGGGCGATGTACCAGAGTACCTTATCCATAGCTTCGATATAGCTGCTATAAAATAGTCGCTTTATGAGGGCAAAAGAACCTTTAGCAAGAGAAACATATATATGTTTTGTTGTATACTCGTATGTGCAGTGCGTCAATGGTTGCGTTGTGGAATATGTCTTCCTTGTCGGTGTATTGATACCGGGTTATCACTTTGTCCATTGCCCGTCTATTAGTTTTAGAAACTGTCAATCTCCTCATTTGACAGATTTCTGTTGGATGGTGCGTAGAGCGAATTCGGGGAGAGTTCTAGATAAGTGTGTCCAACGCACCCTACTATAGTTATAGAAATGTTTTTGAATAAACTCATCCAATTCCACAATTTCGTTCGGAATGGTTATTCCGATACTGAGACCGCAATGGTCAGTGACCATACACAAAGGGCGTAGACTGTTTTTGGTGAGTTGGTTTAGTTATATTCGGAGCCTACAGACTACGCGTCGCTTTTAGAGCGAGTCGGTGCATTACACTGTAGTGTATTATTTCGCCAACCTCTATGTTTGGCGTTGAAATCTCCGCCGATAAAAAAATAATCCAAAAGTGTCTCTAGCTGTGAGATGAATAAAGTGGATTGAGTAGCTTCAGGTGCGTAGATGGACACACAACCGCTTTCCAGTATAGGACGGGATGCACCATGCATGCTTCCAGTTACTGGAATCTATGTGCTATACACTCTTTTACAACGAAGTCCTTTTCTTACAAAGTTCGGTTTCGGGTCGGTCTCCTCATACTCATCATTGTATTTTCGCGAATCAAAAGCACATCAAACGAACTTGGGGTTCAAGCACCTTAAATAGCGGAACTCTTCCTTCGATCCAAAACAGTGAATTAACATTCGTTCAAAGACCGACCATTACGACCGGAGGTGTGGAGATTAGATTTGATCCGCACGCGTAGCCTGTTCAGTTATCTAATATTGAACCTGAGCCCTCAGCCCTGAATAGAGAGCAAGATAGTTCGCATATCAGGTACTGGTGCCAGTGGTCTAGACACTGGGGCCTTAGAACCAACCTTCACATACTCCACAGTACTTCCAGTACCTGCCTGCATTTGGGCTTAGGTAACTTGGGGAGTAATAGCTGGTGTTTGTCTATGCACAGGTGGACATTTAACTTCCACTTTCTGCTGCCGAGCCAGATTTGTCCCGTCTTCCTACTCGTGCCTAATGCACAAGAGAGTTGTCTTTTTTCTGATGCTCCTTCCTTACATAGAATGCATTCTTCGTACTTGTGGTACTTTCCGCTCTTCACGCAATGACGCTTCATTTGACAGTTGCGTGCCCGAATCTTCGGCAGCGAACATATTGCAAAATGTTATCGCTCCTTTTAACTTTTTCATGTGGCACAATCTGGTAGTCCAAAACTTTGATATTTTGTAGACCATCCGGTTTATAATTGGGAGTTAGCAGGAAGAACGGTAGGTTCTCTGGTTCTTGTCACTGCGTCATTTAACTCAGAGGCCGTCAGAGATGCGAAGATGCTTTCATCTCCCAAATAGTGACCTTCTCCATCATCAGATATGAGTATTCGTCTTGCCTCTTTGGTCGTTGCGCTGCCGCCCTTGCTAATGTTTTTGGCGCCTCGTCCCTCGCTGCAACTGGCAGCTTTTCAGTAGATGCTGACAATTACCGACACTATGCCAATATACTCGTACCAGTACAATGTTTGCACTCTGCGCGGAGGAAGGAAATTTAGAGAGGTAGAAAAGAGAGATACCGATGTACATTGGTCTTAAATGTTTTCATGTTATAATGACTAGGAAATAGAGAGCTATGCAGGGCACTCCATCACCGAGTTATTCGGCTTGGGAACGAATCACGAAATTTTTGAGTACGTCCGAAAGTGGACTTGCCACCGTTCCTATTCCAGAGCCGAAAACAGGGACGAATGTGAAAAGCAGAGAGTACTATTTTCAGAAAGGAATTTATTGAATTAGAAAAGGCAGATGAGAGATAATTGATAAAAATTTGAAATACTGTCGGAGACACAATGAAGCCCTGGGGCACACCAGGATTCATTTCATGAATATCAGACTTGAAACCATCAAAGACAACTTGAATTGAACGTAATTAATTACCGAAAGATAATTTCTAATCCATTGAAGAAGAGAGTCGTTGATCCCAAACGCAAGCATTTTAGACAAAGAGTCTAATGCCAAACTTTGTCAAATGCCATCCAGCAAATCACCAGTGAAATTGTTGCTACGAAAACCATACTTCCTGCTATTGGGAAGTTTTCGTGTTTCAACATGTTTCATGGGCTGACGGTTTATCTACGTTTCCGTGACCTTGGAAAGAAGGGACGTAAGTGCAATGGGTCTGTAGGATGAGGAGCAGAACATTCGAATTTTTTAGCGTCGGGCTGGACAAATGCGCTTTTCCATCTTCTCGGAAAGAGTTCTAAAATGTACGATTGATGAAAAGCTTAGCTTACGCAGTTGTTTTGCGAACAGAACACCTCTTCAGAAGAACAGAAGTAGGGGAGTTATACCATCTGGACCAGCGGATTTATGTATGTTGAGATCTTTAAGTACTACATGAGTGCGAAAGTGGATTTGTCCCATTGAAGATTCGACGCACTCAAGTGTAGAAGTGTTAAGTAATTCAACATAATAAAAATGCATATAAACTGAACTGAACTGCACTCAAGTGTAGGCGCAGACAAAGTACAATCTGGAAATGTTGAGCTGCCCACAAAGTGTGTAGTCAGCAGATTGGCCTTGTCCAAAGAGCTTACAGCTGGTATGTCATTGTAAATGAGCGTTAGAATGGAGGACGAGGCAGAATTTCTAATATATTTGACGAACCTTTGGGACACTGTAGTATTTTTTGCCTAAGTTTTTAGTCGTGTTGTAATTTCACATGCTTAAGAAAGACGTTGCAGTCATTCCTGGATTGTTTTAACTTTTTTCGGTTTTCCTCTGTCGGGCTGGCCTTGCAGGATCGAAAAAATATTTCTCTAACCCTGACAGCACTTTTACAGCTCGTATCGTACCAAGCCTTTTCCTTTGGTTTGATAGTTTTCATCCACGTCGTTGTCGAGGAAATATAATGACCAGTTAAGATTCCTAAAGAAGGCTTTCTCATATTGCCATATGGTTCTTTTAAGAATCTTTTCTCTTACTTTGTGGTCGGTGTACAAGAAATTATTTGATATGACACAATGGTCCGATGAGCCTAGAGAAGATAGCATATCGACATTGTACTTATCAGTCTAAGAAGTTAAAAATAAGTCCAGGGTGTTGGGCTCCTTTATAAGCTGGGTCAAGTTATTTTTCGCAATATATCGTCCTTCGGGTGTTGTCTGTCCAGAATGTCGAAGCCACCAAAATTGTGTATATTGAAATCACCCGTAATAACGATTGCAGTATGAGAGTATAGGAATACAATTCTTTTTATGAAGTTAGACAGCACATCAAACTCGTTAAAGGTCAAATTGCGGCCCAGTTTGGGGCTTTTGTAAATAAAGCAGAAGTGGATAATTTGATTATGGAGATGGAATTTTACCCACATGAAGTGGAATTCGCGATTGGACTAAATTGTGGTGGAGTTTGGTAAGCAAAATCACTACGCACGTAAATAGAGAAATCGCGGTGAGAAAAGAATAATGGCACTAGTTCGTAGCTAAGTAGCTTTAGATCTGAGAGGTGTGGGCGGAGATCTACATGTGTTTTCCTAAGTGCCGAAACACCTGGTTTGAATTTTCAGAGGTCGACATACGCAGAAAAGTGATTACTTCTTAGCCCGTCAATATTTGTCATGTCCATTCTAAATTCCCGTGCCATTATACAAAATAAATATAAAAAACACAAACACCGACCATACTAAGCACAGCTGTGAGGTACAAATTCAGAGCTGGCTTACCGAATCAAATTGTTGTATTCGCTGACAACAATGGGAAACAGCACACTAACAAAACTTATACTCACAACCCTCCATCGATCAGTCACTGCCCGCGCTGTATGACAATGTACAATATGTACGGTAGGGACTGAGTGCAAGCAATAGTAAGACCTGAGGCAGGAGAGTTGGGATGCCCGCACTATGGATATTGTTTTCACTGACCTCGCGTGTTTTTTTTTTTTTGCACAACAGAATGTTTTATGTTTTTGCACTTTATTTTTTTGTTCATTCGTGCGCACTGTGAATTACTTAACCACGTTTTTTTTTTGCATTTCACGAGGAGTGAATTTCACGAGTGCACTTGTGCGTGTGCGCTAGACGCTTCAGCTTCCTACTCCCCTTAGTCATGATTTCGCGCTGTGAACAATCAACTTAAGGGTACACAAACTCCTTGAGCGGGCGCCCATTATAAAAAAAAAATTGTATTTATTCTATATTTAGTTAAATTTTTGAAAATAAAAAGTCCGTCGTATTTGGCGGATCGAATCTATACCCCTTCTCGGTCCCCTTCATAACCTTTGCGGTACCGAATCACTTGCAAAAATTGTATCAAATGTTTCTGTTTCTAATAACTTTTTTTATTCGCTTTATACTGTAAACAGAATCCAAAGCATGTTTTTTCACCACGAAGGTATATGAACGACTGATAGTAGCCCGAGTCGATACCACTTCACTAACTAATCACTTATGTTATGCAATTACTGTCTAGAAGTTTACTTGATTACACTATTATACACTCGTAGAGCCGAGAGACACATAATCTCCACGAAGGTCTGTGACCAACTGGAGTTAATACACTACCACTTGTAAAATAAAATAGTAAAGCTTACTATTAAATCGTACTTAATTTGAAGAAACTTTTTTACTTATGCATCCCAATAACTCAGGCAATGGCTATACAATATTTGAAGACATTGAGCCGATACTATCATTGAGAGCATATAATACTATTTAAAAAAAATATGATTTAAACATAACACGTATTATATATTCAAAATATTCCTTCACGATAAAAGGTTTATAGAAATCGAAATCATCTACAATAATTTACAATAATAAAATAGTGATATTTTTTATTCTTTAAAATTTGTATTCCTTCTCTAATATACGAGTACATGTTTGTAATATTGATATGCTAATTTTTTAAAACCAAAATATTTTCAGATGATGTCTGCAATTAAAACAGGACATGTAGCATACTCGAGGTTTGCTCGAATGGCAGAATTGGGGGAACAGAAACATGAAGCTGACCAACTAAAAATAAAAATAAGTGTAGATCGTTCTGGTGGTGGGCTGTAAAACCGCTTACAGATCTATATGCATGTATATATATGTATATACATATATTTGTAATCCAAGCTTTTCACAAAAATGATCATTGTATACTTTTAACTCTATAGAAATAATGTAAGTAATAAAATACGTAATTTAATATTAATTGAGAATAAAACAGCTTTCTTAATTCAATTATACTGTTTATTTTCTTCTTTTGAAATCACTTAACAAATACAGCCCAAAAATATAAATAATCTTCAGCAGAAAGCATGCCATTTATTAATTAATAAAACTAATATTCAAAGGTAGGTTTTAACTCTCGCACCTCAGATACATAGATATACACACATATAGGATTTTTTATTTTTTTTTAACGAACTTAACACTCAAGTGGGTATAAATGCACTTAAAGTGCCTGAGCACGTGTTAAGTGTTTTGGAAAATGGGATAGAGAGAGAAAGAAAAATGTTTGGGCTCAGTGGTTATTTCGGTCCATGACTGGCATCCAACATTTAATGGGGAAACTAAATTCTTAGTGGAGGTTGGCTTGTTGTTGATTTCTAGGGAACTACTCAGCTTACTTGATTTTCGTTAATTGAAAAATGTATATGTCTTTCGGGAGAGGCTGGGATTCGAACACCGAGCCTTTCGATTTGGAAGCCAGTCCACTACCACTTGAGCCACGGCCACCCATACCCATAATACCTTTTGGTACTTCCTACTTCTGAGACTCCGTAATGCTATTCCTGGTATAAATTCGAACAGATTTATTATGCTCATACGTAGCCAAGAGTACATCTATTTCTGTGTGAGTTGGCGATTTTTTACAATTTTAAAAATGGATTTAAATTTGCAACAACGAACTTGTATTAAATTTTACGTAAAAAACGGATTTAATGGTGCGCAAACGTTGGAAATGTTGGAAAACTGTTTCGGCAACGATTCTCTAAAGAAAACGGTCGTTTACCAGTGGCACGAGCGGTTCAAACGTGATCGTGAGTCAATCGAAGATGATGAACGCAGTAGCAGACCACCGACATCGAAAACCGACGAAAGCATTGATGAAGTAAAAAAAAATGTTGGTCAATAACCGCAAATTGACCATCAGAGAGATAGCGGAGGACTTGAGCATTGCCTATAGATCCGTCCAAGACATTTTGGTTAATGATTTGAGTTTCCGTCATGTAGCAGCAAAGTTTGTGACAAAAGACCTCAATTTTATGACCATCACTATTAGTAATTTTTTGACGAAAAATGCAACAAATACCATACAACACCCACCGAATTTAACTGATTTGGCTCCCTGTGACTTCTTTCTGTTCAATCGAGTTGAAAAACCACTACGGGGAACGCATTTCAGCGGCCGAGAGGAAGTTTTCCATTACTTCGCAGGAAGGACTGTCCATCAATGTACAGTGGACCGAAAACCGAATATAAAAAATGTTTCGAGGATTGGATCAAGCGCTGGCATAAAGTGTGTTGCAATCGATGGGGATTACTTTGAAGGGGACAATATATATTTAGATGAATAAACTTGTATTTTCAATTTTCTAAATAAATTCGGGAACTTTTTGATCAAGGTGGTATACATATGTATGTATACGTGTACTCTATCAATCAATTTTAAAAAAAGATGGAGGGGTGCTAGGCAAAGAAGTCAAAAAGATGTAAATTCAAAATAAGCCCTATTTGTGTATTTTTTTTAAGTCAGACGGAAAGTATTCAAGTATCGTAATTGTTCTAAGCAGAGTAGAACTTAGAAATAATAATTTGACCAAGTAATGTTGTCTTGGCTCAAGTTGAGTAGAGCAAAAAAAAATTATTTACCTCAAAAAAGATTTATTTAATTGACTTCACGTTATAAGTTCTTATTTATTGTCTTACTATACTGATTGCAAACTTACAAGTATGGTATAAATTCCACCCTAGTTCCCATGAAACCTCGCTTTTAGTTGCTACTGTAAAATTAACATCGCATTATGATTATACAAATTAAATTATATAATTAATTTTTTAGTTTTTAAAAAAGAATGTTTATTGCCTCGCGGCCAGACTTAGACTAAAGATACAAAAATTTCTTAAAAATAACCTAAGCTAAGCTTCGCCCCATTATCTTTTGGTTCCCATGATTTTCCGTTGAATTCTGCTACGTCTGCGACTGGAACACTGGACAACACTGGATGTTTTTTTTTTTTTTTTTTTTTTTGTATAATGAGCGCGCGCTCAAGGGGTTTGAGTACCCTTAAGGTGATTGTACACAGCGCGGCAGCGCGGGCAAAGGAAATTTAGGGAGGAAATTTAGAGAGGTACCGATGTACATTGTTTTTAAATGTTTGCATGTTATAACGACCAGGAAATACAGAGATCGGCAGGCCATTCCATGAGCGAGTTGTACGGCATAGGAACGAGTGGTGATATTTTAGAGTACGTCCGAAAATGGGATTGAGGGTATACTGATGAGCATTCATAGCGAGACGGGTGTTACGATTGAAAGTTTGAATGGGCGGAATGCTACTGGCGATTTCAGTGGAGCACTGGTGGTGGAAATAGCGATAAAACAAAGTGAGACACGAGACATTTCGTCGGTGTTCGAGGGTGTCCATTGATTGACTGATATTAGTATCATCAATAAGTTTTATCGCACGGTTTTGAATCCTATCTAGCAGGTGCAGAGATGTTTTAGGAGCACCTGACCAGATGTGGGAGTTGTACTCCTATTTCGGGCGGATGAATGCCTTATATATTGAGGCCAGATCAGAGGGAGTAAAATATTTCTTACATCGCTTGAGGAAACCTAGACATTTCGCAGCATTTTTGGCGACATCAAATATGTGGTCACTCCAACGTAAGTTGTCGTGGACACACATACCGAGAATGGAAAGTTTTTCGGTTTCGCAGGTGCAATCCATTCATCCATTCATGGATAATGGCTGGGTGTTTAAATTTCGCTTTAACGACAGCAGACAGCATTGTGTTTTGGAAGCATTAAATTCCACTCTGTTGATAGTTCCCCAATTGGTTATGCTGTTGATATCGCAATTTAATGAGCATATACTAAGCTGCCATTCCCGTTCTACAACCGAAGAGCAGGGCCGTGAGTCCGGGAACGAATATGAAAAGCAGAGAGTACAGTCATCAACAAAGGAATATACTGGAGTAGAAGTAGCAGACAAGAGATCATTAATGAAAATTAAAAAGAGTGTCGGAGACAGAACAGAGCCCTGGGGCACACCAGCATTTATTTTGTGAATATCAGACTTGAAACCGTCCAAGACAACTTGAATTGAACGTCCCGAAAGGTAATTTTTAATCATTATTTTACTGCATTAATTATTACTGCATTCCATCACGTACATATGTTAACACGAGCGGGAGCATGCGGATGTCGTTCGCTATTTGATCATGTTCATTAACTTGACACGGCAAACATTGTCCTTTGGTATTGCTGTCGTGGTTTTTGTCTTTTGATATTATTTTCGTTAACTTACATAAGTAGGTCAATGACCACATGAACTTGACTTGGAATTTCTTAAACTACGTTAATACATTAACATTTTTTACTTTTAAGGAATGTGTGTGTGTCGGTTTACATGTATTGTGTTTCATAAATGTCATATAATTAATGCCCCTTATTAGCCATGAACGAATGCATCCTTTCACCTTGTCTTTAAATCAGCCATGATCAATTTGTTGAAAGTGTGATGACTGCTGACCTCATTTGGATTTTGACACATGTGTCAGAGGGAGACGATGCCTTGTGAGGATGTTGATATTTGTTGGCATTCACCTTCGTATTCTCCAGTGGTGGTCGGTAGCTCCAAATTGTTTTTAATTATTATAAAATGTGTTGGGAACCAACATGCTCCCGGCCTTTGGCTGATCAATTTCGGATTCTGGAGTTGAAGTCTATCTGGATTTGGAAGCAACATCCCTCTCTGGAGCCATTCGTGGGAGCCATCGTGGATTGGTTGGGTGCCTCTCATTGCGATGTTGACGATGAAATGAAAAAGATAACAAGTATTAGTAAGAATGTTTTCAAGTATATAAAAGTACAAATTAAGCCAAATTTAAATTCAAGGTTTTAGTTATCTGCGTTAGGAATCCTGCCTTTGTGATAATGATTGTACTGCATATTCGCATATGGGTTGAGTTACTAATTGATTCCCTAATATGTGGTTATCAGACTGATTTTGATTTAGGCTGTAACCTGTTTTTTTATGAGAGTGAATTATTTTATTATTATTATTATAGTATGGATAAATATTATTTTATATTCTTTAGGTTTTGTTTTTTTATTTATTGGTTTTCTGTTAATATGTATTTAATGTTCATACGTATAGGGGGATGTGAGATATTGTTCGAATTCGAGGGTTCAGATATCGGCAAGGGGGGAAATTTTACGATTGGTCGTTTGAGTATCGATGATATTAAAATTATATTAAAATATAAATTAAAATTATGTGCACTAAAAAAGGATCTCACACCTTCAACGGAGCAGAGCTGACAACGACAAATTTGTTCTTACCTAACGTGGTACTATTGCCAGTGTTCCAA
Source organism: Volucella bombylans (assembly GCA_949129095.1). Classification (NCBI taxonomy): domain Eukaryota; kingdom Metazoa; phylum Arthropoda; class Insecta; order Diptera; family Syrphidae; genus Volucella; species Volucella bombylans. Next base: position 59,547,467 of record OX422141.1, read on the forward strand.
CCATCCACTCCCACGCGCTCTCGAAATAACCTTCTCCTTACCTTCTACTATCAAAACGATCTAAAACCCGTGTTATCTTGCGCCAGTCTCACGCTCTCCCATTTGAGGTCTCCGCTCTGACCGAAACTAATCTAATTCCCGATATAAAGAATCAGGAATTATTCCCCCCTAGTTTCAACGTTTTTCGAGACGACGATCTTACCCGTCCAAAAAATGATTCTCTATGTCGAGGTGTCCTACTGGCCATCCACAATGACCTAACCTCTTTTCCAATAGCTGTTTCTACTTCTTCTAAGCTTGACTACGTTTCAATAAAGATAACACCCCCTGCAGGTCCCTGTACGTTATGTGTTTTTACATTCTATCGGCGCAACCTATCAAATGCTATCAACTCGCTATCGATGCAATTGATCAAATAATTAATTTATCTGATCCTCTCGATGATATCATCGTATTCAGCGATTTCAATCTACCTCAAATGCACTGGACTCAATCAGATGATGAATCGTTTTTTACCGCAAACCCTAACTCGAGTAAAGAATGCCTGTTCTTGGATAAGCTTACAGACTCTAGCTTATGCCAAGTTAATGGGGTCTCCAACTATATATATGGTTAGGCAATTAGACCTCATTTTCACCACTGACCCCATAAACTCCTCTGTCTCGCTCTGTTCCCTTTTCACTTTCGATTGATAGCTTTCACCCACCACTTCTTCTGTCTCTTTTCCACCACTCTCCTAGCCAGCATTCCCCATCTGCATTTCCTCACAACAAGACACCAGCCTCCTTCAAATAGATCTAAATAGTTTTTCCACCTGGTGCATCAAGAATTGTTTAGAACTCAATGTCTCCAAATGTCAATCGATTACTTTCTCACGTAAGTACAAGAAGTCTTCTCAACGAATTTACCATCTCAACTGTCAACCTATACCCCTTGTTGAATCTATCCGCGACCTTGGCATATTATGCGACAGGCAGCTTAGTTTCCGCTCGTATATTGATGAGATAATTTCTAAAGCAAACTCATCACTCGGCTTCGTTAAAAGATGTTACAAAAAATTCTGCAATCCGTACGTGACCAGATCACTATACATCACTTACGTTCGTCGAGTAAGCTAGCCAAGCGTGGTGTCCCTTTCAACGATTTCTTATATCCCATATTGAGAGCATCCAGAGTCGTTTTCTTCGATTTGCACTTCGAGGTCTACCTTGGAATGATCCTCTAACCTTACCTCCCGAGGTCATCGAGGTCATCTCAAGCTCATTAACCTGAATACACTTGAGGAACGAAGGGACGCAGCAGACATACTTTTCATTCACCGACTGCTCTCAGGCTCCGTCGATTGCACGTCTCTTTACAACTCTATTTTCTTTTATACTAACCCTCGTAATCTACGTTGCCATCGTCTCTTTTACCTACCAATCCATCGCACGACATATGGCTCTAACGAACCAATCTCCCTTATGCTGCGTAAGGTAAACTCCAACCTTTCCGTTTTTGATTTTAATCGCAGCACTCTCTCCCTCAAATCCCATCTCCTTCACCATCCCTAGCTTTAAGCCCTAGTGATAAGTCCTAGATATCGCTAAACCTTAATTTTCTTTTAGTTTTTAAGCTTGTATTAAGCCAAATAAGTGGGGGCGTTAGCCCACACCAAAATTAAAATTAGAAATATGTAAAATTTTCCAAATTCATAAAAATCAAATTCAAGAAATCATGATGTTTGCCGTTGGTAATAAAATTTATCGGTACATCTTCTCGATGTCGGCGGTGAAGGTATATATGTACATCTTAATATGACATCGATAATGCTTTTTTGTAACTTAGGACGAATCACCAAGTGCTCGTTTAAGGACGTGCCTTCCGAAGCCCTCGACGCTACGTCAAACACAACTCGCAGTCTTGTGGTGGAGCTTTAGTCTTTAATGACAGCATGGTGTGGCAAAAGAAAATGAAAAGGTGCTGCAAGGTAAGTGTCGTTAAATAAATTTACCTCCTCAATGTGATCCATGGTAATATATTCTCACATACGCCTTTTATATCCTTCCTTTAGCTTTGGATCCTTCTGAAAACGACGTTCTAATTGTGTAAAGCGTCGTAAAGCAACTTCCCTATTTGAACCTAACGCTGGTCGTAGTCCATTTTGAAGGGTACTTGATACCGTCCATTTGTTAGTCTGGTTGTGTTGGTTCGGAAGTGCTGTTCAAAAGCATTGTCTTCTTCCGAAAACATAATTTTAAACGGAGCTTCTTCAACCTCCCAGAATCTTCGCATCTCAGTGCCCAAATCAAGCTGTAGAGCGAAGCTTTGAAGAAGTTGTGTGGGCCTATCTGGAATTTTCCCGAACACAATCTAACCAAATTAACCTGGATCAAAAAGTGCACGGAGATCATGGTACCTGCCATCAGCTGAGACTACCTTGACTATGGCTGTTGCTAAATTATCATCAAGGATGGAGGGACGGGTGGATAATAATTTGAGGTACGGCGCGATTCACCTGTCTTCCTAAAATTTGAAAAATCGCGAACAACCTGAGCAGTTCTCCAAACGGCATTGTGAATGAATGTTTATTTATGAATTGAATAATATGTGTATTTATGTACCAATTTTATTGAGTGTTCTATATATATGTATATTAGCTTTATGTATGTTTGTACAAATATATTAAAATGTAGGATTAAGAATTTAGTTAAGCATAAATAATTTCAATTAGATTTGACACAGTTTTAATCTATATGTATATATATATGTATGTATGAGTTAAGTTAGGTAGAAAAATAAGTACTTACTTCTTAGCATTCACTGTAGAGTGATAGGCTCGAAGGACCACAATGTTTGCCGTTGATTTGGCTTTTTGTCCGTTGGAAAAGTAATTTGAGTTTAATTACCGAAGAAATGTAATCTTTAATTAATAGTCCGATACGTTATAAATTAGAGTGGTTTCTTTATTTTACTATAAGTCGTTGGAGACGATATAAAGTCGAACCGCTATATCGGAAGTACTGCCGTTTGCGGAACAAGGTGGTGGTAGACATAAGGTCCGCAAAGACGCTTTACTATGAAAATAGGTTAAGCTAAAGTTGTTCACCAAAAAATAAATGGAAAGGAGCTTGGAGTTGGAAAAGAGATTCCAAAAATAGCCGCTAACATTGACTGTGAACTCTTAAACGCTAAATTCGTCACAAAACCATCCTCTTTCACAAATGAAAATGAGTGTAATACACAATCAGACACCTCCTTCCCCAATGAATCTTTTGGTTTCGTATATATCAGTGATCAAGGGTTTGTCGAAGCGGTTCTATAAATAATGTCGAACGCAATCGCCATCGACGGTGTTGATCCCCGGTTCCCTTACCCACATTTTCAGCAGCATAATAACAGCTTCCGATTATCCACGTGAAAGGAAGAGGGAAAAAGTTATCCCAATGCCTAAAATGACGATTATAGACCCATAGCGATTCTCCCGTTTTTAAGTAAAATGTTGGAAAAAGTAATTTTGAAGCAAATACAAGCATACTTGTCTATAAATAAGCTAGTAAGCAGTTGTTAGTCCGGTTTTCGTCCCAAACACAGCTACAAAACAGCATTGTTGTCAGTAGTCGATGACATTAGGAAGTCGTTGGACAAAAAATATGTTAATTTTCTCATTCTCTTAGACTTTTCAAAAGCGTTTGACACTGTTAACCATGTTCTTCTTTGCCGAAAATTTCAGACTATGTACAATTTCTCCAAAGAATCGGCAATGCTTATTTATTCCTACCTAGTAGATGAGCAGCAATGTGTTGTGGTCAACAATAAAACTTCGAGCTTTCCTAGCGTATCGAGTGGAGTTCCTCAAGGGTCAATATTTGGACCTGTCCTTTTTTCCGTGTACATCAATGACAAATTGTCCAACGGTGTCTGATCCACATGTATGCCGATGATGTCCAATTGGCTATGAGTGGAAACATGAGTGTCTTAGATCAAGTCGTTGCTTTGATAAATGTAGAATTGGATAATATTTTTCCCTGAGTTCAACGTAACTTTCTATGTTTGAATCCGGAAAAGTCGAAAGCTCTCGTGATTCATAGGAAAACACAGAACCTGTCTATCTTTCCACCGATAAAACTTGGTGAAGAAATCGTCTCCTTTGTTCATACTGTAAGAAATCTCGGACTTATTTTTAACGACTCCCTAAAATGGACTGACCATATAAACGCTGCCATTGGCAAGGTTTATGGAGGCCTTCGTATGCTTTGGTAAACTCAGATGTTTGCACCTACAGCTATAAAAACTATGCTGGCAAAAACGCTCATACTACCAATTTTACTATATGTGTGTGAGGTTTATGGCAAAGTTGACTCAATTACTAAGAGGAAGCTTAATGTTGTATACAACAGTATTGTCGGCTGCTCGTTCGATAACCTGCTAGTGTTTCGATCCTCATCTTGCCTTCATGCTATGCTATGTAGCAGATTAGTTTTTCCTCGGTCGCAAAGGACTCTGACTTTAACACAAAATCCACATTCTTGCCGCCATCGGAGCGGCAATTCTTCGTTCATGCCACTCGCTTATGGAACTCCCTGCCCCGTGAATTAAGAGGAGTCAGAAACACAATAAGATTTAGGGATTTACTTTTGAGGTACTTGGCCAGTGAATATAATTAATTAGCAAATCCAATCTTCTATCTATACATATAATAAAACTGTAAGGTTTTTCTTTTGTTAGCTAATGGCATGAGAACTGCACGATAGATTCGGGTCAAATTTGTTTTTAAATATTTCTTAAGACTCCAAGAAGGGCATAGGCTATGTCGCTTTTTACTCAACCTACTTTTTATAAGTGTTTTTGCAGTTCTTATTTTTCTTTTTACTAACTTATCCTCCTATTATTCGGGTAATTCATAATCAATACAAAAAAAAAAGAATACATAATAGGGTCAACACTTGCCTTAATATTTTAAGCTATCCATCAGCTTTTTGCTTCATCTATAAGCTGAGCTACAGACCAAAAGCTAACATGATAAAACTAAATTTATTTTCTAAAACCGAAAGAAATTAACAACGATTGTTCCTGATCGTTGTTCTGCTTTGGGGTGGTGGTGGGCGCACATCGAAAGCACATTACCTTCAACAAATACTGTGTGTCGTTTTCTCTGTTGGATCAGAACGAAAGAGAAGTATGCACATATGTTTGGTGTAAATAAAACTTAAGTACTCGTACAAGTGTATTCCTTTTTGAAGAAAAACTCCATTTAGTGTGAGTAAAAATTGTATGCTGTTTTTTCTTACCGCCAACACAATTTTCTAGTTTCTTTTTTTTGCATTGGCTTCTTTTAGGTGAGTTAATATTTTTTTATTTATTGCTTGACACAGGGCTTACCGTTTTGTTTTAGGTAAAAGTCTGAAAAAGTATAATCTTTCTCGAAGCTCAAAACTTGCTAGGACAATTCGTCAAGCTCGATCACATAAAAAAAAATGAAGAATGTCACATTAGAACGTCTTGCTACAACTCGCATGTCACAAACAAATACACATCTTCAGTGGTTCAATAAAAACAGAAGTGGGTTTTATCACACTAAAGGAATCAATTATGACGAATTTGCTGGTATCGGTGGATTGAACCAGGCCTGTTATCATTGCCAAGCTCTTAAATGGATAAAAAGAGGCCAATGGAGTCTGCTGCTTTGGCGGAAAGGTACGTTTAGATATTTTTCAAAAACCACCAGAACCCTTGAAATCCCTATTGACCGGCGATCACCCACAATCTAAACATTTTTTGGAATGTATCCGTTCTTACAACAGTGCATTCCAGACGACTTCGGGTCATTTATGCCCACCTTCAAAATCCAGGGTCAAGCTTATCATTTAATTGTATAATACATTTAATTTAATAATACATTCGAACAAATCAAAAAAGATTGCGTGCTGAAAATTATATTGATCTACAAGACGACTTGCAGCGGATGCTAACGTTGAGGAACTGGGGCGGCTAGTAATTCTGCCTTCGAGTTTCGCGGGTGTGCCGCGCTACATTCACGAGCGCACACAAGTTGCATTTTGCTATGTAAGGAAGTATGGGCGCCCAGACCTCTTTATAACGTTTACCACTAATCCTAAGTTGGACGAAGTCACCATGTTTGCTATAATGTTGGTATTCTGCGGTCTTTCTGATACTGCTTTATTGTGGCAAAAATATCAACAGAGTTTATCAGAAGATTTTTTCCGAGACACGAGGCAAATTATTGGCTTTGGCGAACTGAACGACGCGCTGTGTTTGTCAAAGCGCCACCAACAGCTTTTTGAGAACTGTTGTTTTTAGATGCACCCGGTGGGACCGGAAAGACTTTTTTAACAAGGGTAATATTAGCGCTTCGTATCTGCCAAGGTAATATTGCATTGGCTGTGGCGTCGTCAGGAATAGCAGCTACATTGCTGCCTGGTGGTAAAACTTCTCATGCTATGTGTAAAGTACCCATACAGTTAGGCACCACTGAAAGTCCAGTTTGCAACATTCCCCGAAATAGTGATAAGTCTCGAGTTTTCCGTGACTGTTCTCTAGTTTTTTCGGACGAATGCACTATGGCACACCGTAAGGCAATAGAAGTCGTTAACAGAACCTTACAGGATATACGACAAAATAATCGACTGATGGGAGGTATTACAGTGCCATTTTGCTGATACTTTAGACAGACGATGCCGGTAGTGTCACGAGGCACAAGAGCTGACGAAGTAAACGCCTGTCTAAAAAGATTAAGTCTCTGGCCCAATGTTATTCAAATGCACTTGACCATCAATATGCTGACACGAACAGGAGGCAATCCAAATGCACAACATTTCTCTGATTTATTACTTAAAATTGGTGGGGGAACGCTTCCGGAAGAAAATGGCAAGGTAAATTTATCACATCATTTTTGCGAAACAGTGTCTTCTACCGAAGAACTTATCTCCTCAAACAAATAATTCCTCCAGACGAAAATCCAAAAATTGTACAACCTTCAGACTCAGCAGTAAATACTATCCAAACTCAACTATTAAGGAACCACTATATTAAGATTGAGACGATAATCGGAAATATGGAGGAATTTGAAGAGACATTCATAAACTATTCCGAAGAAATTTATGAATACCAGCAAAAGATACTGTTGGAACAATTACGAAACATGAGCGAGTTGCATGAGGAGTTCATGTCAATTGCATTAGAGGGAGAATATAACAACATAAAAAGAGATATAAACCAATGTCTCCAGAGAATGGCCTCTACATTAGGAGAATCTAATAAGGCAAAAGACATGAATCAGTCAGGTGCAAAACTGCCACCTTTGAAAATACCCACATTTAAGGGGAACTATCTAGAATGGCGGTCATTCCATTATATTTTCTCCACCATCATTCACGATAAGCTCGTCTTAAGCACAACATCTAGAAGGAGAAGCGATGCAATTAATTCAGCATTTGACAATCTCGAGTGACAATTACATCTGTGCTTAGGAGACATTAAAAGAAAGATATGACAATGAGAGAAAAATTGTCTCGATGCATATCGACAAAATACTTAAGGCTGGTCATCAAGGGAACCAGTCAACAGCTAATTCAATTAAGGTAATCCTAGACGCAACAAAAGAAGGTTTACCATCAATTAACAACATGGATTTCAACATCTCATCATGGGATGCAATCATCGTTCATCTCGTTACGAAGGAATTGGATCAAGAAAGTAGAAGCCTATTTGAACAAGGACTAGAAAAGCCAACCAAGATGCCATCGCTCCAAACGCTATACGACTTTCTAGCGCGAAGATATCAGGCACTGGACGTCCTAACTTCGTCCAAGCAGAAGCATGACAAGGGCGGAGACGATATCATACAATTAACACTTAGCGTCTATATCTCCACAAAATTAAATTATGCTTTTTGTCAAGAAGAACACAATATTTATTCGTGCCGCAATTTTATGAACTGGACAACAAAGGAACGCTATGTCAAGTAAGGGTAGCAAAACTCTGCATAAACTGCTTGCGACATGATAAGCAAACTTTTTGCATGAGCAAAAATACATTCAAGTACTGTAATAATTATCCACTACTACATTTGGACAAATTTGAAAGACGGCAGGCAGAACATCCACGAGCTGATCCACAAATCCAGACAAGCTTTGGCCAACAGAATCAAAATGTCATGCTTGCCACAGCAATTAAAAGCGAATGGTAATGGAGCGAATAGTATTAAGAGCGCTCATCGATCCCGGTTCTCAATCAACACTAGTCACTGAAGAAGTAGCACAGTCGCTACAATTAAAGATGGAAAGAGTGTTTGTAGAAGTAAGCGGACTAGGAGCAACAGATGCCGGCGTCGAACACAGCAGAGTGGAGTTCATGTTACTCCCACGGTTTCAATCCAATTTCAACATTCAAGTGGAGGCGCTAGAGTCAGCAAAACTCACGCGACTATTACCAGCTGACCAAACTGGAAAAACTGTAACACATCGATTCAAGAGATTGATGCTAGCAGATCCAACATTCAACGCCCCCGGTCGAATCGACATTATTATTGGAGCCGACATTTATGGCGACACTATGGTGAACGGAGTACGTAAAGGCTCTAAAATATCTCCAATAGCGCAGAAATCAAGATTGGGTTGGGTCATAACAGGCCGTACCTCTACAATCAAGAGTTTTGAATACAGAAAAATCACAGGGATGTTGTCCAGATAACGATAACGGGTTGGAAGAAGTTGCTAATCAAGATCTACAAGCACAAGCCAATCGAAGATGTGAAGTAATCTATAAGGAGACATATTGCCGGCACCCAAATGGACAATATATTGTTCATATACTATTCAGAGAAGAATTAGTAGAGGAAAAATTATGAGAATCAAGGCATAGAGCAGTAGCTAGACTGCTTCAACTTAAAAGATAATTCAATGCCGAGTTTATTTACCTTGGACACATGGTTGAAGCAGGTCCAGGTGACAAACGGGAAAACCAAAGATATTATATGCCGCACCACGCTGTGCACAAGCCAGATAGTACAACCACTAAATTACGCGTTGTTTTTCGACGGATCTGCAAAGACCTCAACCGGCCTAAGTCTAAACAAATTGATGTTAGTGGGACACAGGCTCCAAGAAGATCTAACAACGATTTTACTACGATGGCGACAGCATAAATATGTCTTTACGGCGGATATCGAAAACAATTTACCGTCAGATAAGAATCTGCAACAATCATCAAGATTACCAACGGATAGTATGGTAGAATTCTGCAACCGGTGAAATGAAAGATTACAAGCTTACAACAGGCCGTTTTCGAAAACGTCATTTGATCGTCAAATTGACCGTCATTTGCAATACTTAAGGGTTGCGAACATCAAACGTCATTTGGTATCGTTGATCTGTGTCATCTACATGATTTTTTTCTTACAAGAGCATTTGACGTTTTCGAACAGAGCATCTAATAAGCATAATATTTAGTTAAAACAAATAAATTAGCCGATTTTATGTACTTACTGTTCACGAGACTGAGATTCCCCTGAATATTCGGATTCACTAATTTTTTTTCCAATTTTTTTAATGCACAGTGCAGATTTGTGGCTGCTTTTTTGCAGCGCAGTTGACGTTTATGAACATCTGCCCTGCAAACACTGCATTATCGAACATGCTGCAAATGTAGTGTGATTTATGATGTTGTTTTCGAACAAATGACTTTCGCAGCTTGCGTTTAAGAACATTGCAAAAGCAATTTGATGCAGATGACGTTTTCGAAAACGGCCACAGTCACATATAGCACAGCAGCACCATACCTAGCTGTCAGAACACTTCAACAACTAGCCATTGATGAGCATGAGCGATTTCCCATCGCATCAGAGATTGTGAGAAATGATTTCTATGTCGATGATGTGATGTCTGGGAGAGGAAATTTAATCGATTGTAGACGGACACAATCTCAACTAATTGCTATGCTAAAGGAGGCTGGATTTAACCTTAGAAAATGGTCCAGTAACAACACCAAGTTACTTATCAATATGTCACCAGAACACAGTATCAGCATAATATTAATATAGATAAAGAAGAAAAGAAGAAACGACCAAGACATTGGTCATCCACTGGAGTCCAATTCAAGGTAACATTCAGTGATGATGAGCAAATATTACCAACCAAGCGCAACACGCTGTCAGAAATTGCGAAACTTTATGACCCCTTGGGTTGGCTAGCACCTGTTACTATCTGTGCAAAACTGTTAATGCAGCAATTATGGAAATCTAATCTCAACTGGGATGATCCACTTACAATTGGTACACCTTTAAGAACAACCTGGTAGCAGTTGAAGACATAAGGATTCCTAGCTGGATAGGATCCAATCAATTGCAGAAAATGGAATTGCATGGGTTCTGTGACGCATCAGAAACAGCCTATGCAGCAGTTGTATATTCAAACAGATGCACTCTGTTAACAGCCAAAACTAAGGTGGCACCCATCAAAAAGAAAATCACGCTTCCGAAACTGGAGCTGTGCGGAGTCCATCTACTGTCAAAGGTACTCAAGGAACTATGGTCAAGGGTCGCAAGTCGATAGCGTATTTGCATGGACAGACTCCATTATTGCCTTAGCATGGATAAAGGGATGCCCATCTAAATGGAAAACATTTGTGTCAAATAGAGTGCCCCAAATACAGGAGGTTACTTATCCCAGCTCTTGGAGACATTTAAACTCCATTGTCAATCCTTCTGACTGTGCATTTAGAGGCATCACACCAGATAAATTGAAAAACCATTGATTGTGGTGGAATGTCCAGAATGGCTTAAGGATGCTGTCATTTCTTGGTCATCAGAAGATATTGCAGACATCATCATACCTGGGTCGAAGTTAGCACTAACGTCCCTTGTCGTGAAGCAAAACACATTCGAACGATTTTCTTCATATAGTAGATTAATTCAAGTCATTGCAGACGTTTTATGTTAAACTGCAAGGCAGAAAAACGAAAAGAATTTTTAACGAAAATCGAACTAGAAAATGTGAGAAAGGCAGTAATCCGCACAGTGCAACAAGAAGCATTTCCTGAGAAACGGTCATGCTTGAAACGTTGAACCGGTCTTTCTACAAAGAGCAAACTGCTATCGTTATTACCACGGCTTGACAAGGATAATATATTAATACTTGGAGGCCGACTAGAGAATTCAAAGCTACTAGAATTGGAGAAGCATCCGTACATACTACCAAGGAATGACCATTTCACGAAATTACTGGTTGAAATGATACATAAGAGGACGCTACACTATGGAATTCAAGTAACCATGGCAAATTTGTACCAATCATACTGAGTTCTACAAGCTAAAAACGTTGTATGTCAAGTAATTTACAAGTGTGTACGAGGTCACCGATTCAGTGTAGCTACTGCGGGCCAAATAACGGGCATCTTACCAACACCCAGAGTAACACTTTCAAGACCATTTACTCATACGGGAATCGAATATTCTGGTACCATCCATATTCTTGTATCTAAAGGGCGAGGAAACCGGACGTCTAAGGGATACATAGGAGTATTCGTATGCCCAGCAACTAAGGTTATTCATATCGAGTTAGTTAGCGATCTTACTATAAAAGCATTTCTAGCTGCTCTTAGGCGATTTATCTCAAAGCGAGGAATATGTTCACACATTTATAGCGATTGTGGAATAACATGTGAAACTGACACGTAGATTGTTGTAGAGTTTAAAAAATACTGTGAATTATACCTCGAATCACTTTGAGTGAAGAAAAACGGACTCCCCCCCCCCCCCCCCTCTAGGAGAGCGAATATCGAAACCAAACACACCTGAGTTTCAAACCACTACAAAACAACTTTCCTTTCTCCTCCTTCTACCTTTCTGCCCGCAGTTCCAACAGTAAAAGGGTACCTAACCCCTTTAAAAAAAAAAAAAAAAAAAAACATTTGTAGGAGCCAGCAAGGAAATAACATCACCAATGAAGCTCACCTCCAAGCAGTCGGAAAAGGAAATTCGATGGGCTTTGGGGCCTGGGATATTTTATAAAATCTATAAAATACCATCTAAAGAGGATATTCGGTGACATGACTCTTACATTTGAAGAACTACAAACACTGCTTACGCAAATAGACGCATTTTTAAACTCTCGCCCACTCATATCGGTGACCGTGGTGTAGTGGTACTAGCAATCGCTTCTTACTCGGAGGGTCAAGGTTCGAATCCTACCCATGACAAGTTTTTCATTTGTGTAATTGGAACTCAGTCAGAAAAACTCTGCGTGTGAAGGCATAACACTGACAAGTAGATTTGGCTGTTGTAGAGTTTCAAGCACAAAAAACAAGTATGAATTATAACCTTCGAAACACTCTGAGTGAAGAAAAAACTCTCCGTTCTATTCGGACTCCCACCCCTAGAGAGCTAATATCGAAACCAAATACACCTGAGTTTCAAACCACTACAAAACAATTTTCCTTTCTCCTCCTTCTAACTTTCCGCCCGCGCCCTGCCAACAGTAAAAGTGTATCTAACCCCTTAGGCGCGCGTAAATTAATCAAACTTTGCCTTCTACCAATCGAAGACAATTCGAATATCGCTCCAGATAATGAAGCAGGCCAATCCAGCAGAAGCAAGCCAAGGAGAAATGAGGGTTTAGGATCAAAAATTGTTAACTCACTATTGGTTGTGTCTTTAATAGTAACACTCATACCATCAGCTGCCTCACAACAAACCTTCAATGAAGTGGAGATAACACATTTCAGCAGCCAGCCAGGGATATTCTTTGAAAATGTTGGTAGTGCAAACATGATTGCAGGTTCTTGGAAAACAGTTGTATTTTTTAACCTGACAGAATTCAAAATTGTCAGAATTCTACACATATAAGGAATGTATAAGGCAGATGAGTGGAATATGCAATAACAACGAATTGGCAGAAAACAGTGACATGTTATGCGAAACCACTCTCAATCAATTCAAAGGCCAGCTTCAGCAAATCGAGCTTAATGATGACATATTATTACATGCAAACAGTGGTCCAGTTCAAAGAAGCAAACGCAGCTGGGACATTATTCGTACAGTGGCCAATGAGCTGTCCAGCATGCTAGATCAGCGATTTCCCGAGAAATATGAAGAAACAATTCAAAACGTACGCAATAACGAAAACCACATAATGGAGCTCATGAAAAATCAGACTACAATCATTGATTCCACGCTAAATGTATTTAAGGAAGAGCATGAGTCAACCCAAAAACAACTGAAGTTACTTACTGAATTGATAAGTAATATAAAGAACCAAACCGACTAGTACAATACATTCCGACGGTTCACCTCCACTGCACTTACTACAATTTTGATAATGATAAATTATTAAAATGCACAAAGTATCTTATGGGATGTTTTGCTGTCTACACATAATGGAAAAATACATCCGCTCATACTAAGTGTTCAATAACTAAACAACGAACTGTTGCGCATACATGACAACATTCCTTGGACGATGATGATACCTGGAGAACGGAATCATGACTCTATTCTACAACTGTACAAGGAGCTGTATCCGAAGGGAAGAGATGATGATGGGAAACAACATCATCATCGAAATAACACTACCCCTTTTGTACAACCATCGGACTATCTATTAGTCAGTCCAGAAAAAGACCACTAATTACCCCATGACTAAGGCAGAGTTTACGTCCTGTAATAAAAGGGCAACCAACATATATTGGTGTAATCTAAAAGGTCCAATATTTACCGACAGTTCATCAGTACGTTCCTGTGAGATGAGTATACTGCACCATAACATGAACTTATCATCATCATGCGTAACACGTAATATTCCAGCAAAGGTTCACTGGATAGAAATGAATCATCCAAACACCTGGATATTCTCTATGCCTAGAGAAACAACTATCGACATTATTTGCAACTTCAACACGCGGACAAGTACATTAGCCAGCATTGGAATCCTGCGACTGCAATCCGGATGTATGATACGTCAATCATAATCATCGGGAAGGAAGCCATCACTAGCAGGTGGGGCGCATCTATTATGCCTACAACTAATCTGTCGCAGCAGTTAACTGATTTCCGACACATACAAGATGAATCTCCCGTTTTGCAAGCAGATCTTACTCAGAAGATGATAAATTTGGAGCATGCAATTAAAATTGAAAACGATCAGGAGCACTTTCTAGAGACAATTAGGACACATAAAATGCAACATTACACCATCTCTGCAGCGATAGTTCTGACAATAGTTGCAGTATTTATCCTCATACGGCAGCAACATGCTCAAAGGTACCACCACAACCAGCAGTAAGAACGCAGCTACACAGGAAAGTAGAATTGCCTGTGGAAATAAGCTTAAACGATGCTGATTTCTGTATAAATTTTGCATAGGTGGCCCCAGCATGTCATGATGACAACATCAGACAGCTTTTTTTATCTATCGTAACCATTCAGTCAGCATGATATCTCAGGAGTATCATATTGCTGACCGAGCGTGTGGAACTTTTTTGCGTTGGATATTTTGTAAATTGTAAACTTAGCATTATTTTAGTATTTAAAACATTAAGAAATAATAAACGAGCCAGTTAATTTGAACTAGGCAGCAAAAAGAGTACCTGATCTTTTATTACAGACTTCCCCCCCACCAGTGGTAAGGGGTCATTAGTAATAGTAGTTTTAGCTGTCTTAACACGGTGATATATCGCAACTAACAACCCGTGAGAATTCTTGGCTTTGTGAGCGAGCTATTTTTTCGCCTCCGAATGATGAAGCTTCAGCTACTAATAAGGATATATTGACACGTGTTGATGGTAAAAGTCTAGAATACACTTCAATCAACCCGGTTGTGGACCAAGAAGAAACAACCAACTACCCAGCCGAATTTTTAAATTCGCTTTCTGCTCCCGGGCTTCCATCACATACATTAAAACTAAAAGTGGGTGTACTTATTATTCTCCTAAGAAACTTGAGTCCGCCAAAGTTGTGTAATGGCACCCGACTTAGAGTTACAACTTTGAAACGAAATCTGGTAGAAGCGGAAGTGTTGACGGGCTGCGGTGCCGGCGAACATGTATTTATCCCTCGAATTCCGATCATACCTAACAGTTTTCCGTTTCAATTTAAGCGTGTGCAATTTCCCATCAGCGTCTGCTTCGCGATGACGATAAATAAGGCGCAGGGACAAACACTGCGTACCGCGGACGTGAACCTCACCACCGGCTGCTTCCCACACGGTCAACTATACGTGTCTCTTTCCCGTGTCTACGATAGAAAAAATGTATTTGTTTATGCTCCAGGCAACGCACCCTCAAACATTGTTTACAAAGAAGCTTTGTAAAACATTTTTACTATAGTAAAGTACAATTGTCCTTTATTTATAGTATTGCATTTTTTAGTATAGTATGTTTGATAACATTTTAGAACATGTTGGTGTTTTAGAACTATGAAATCTGCACTTAAGTGCTGAAAGCTACCCATTGGAACAACATTGATAAAATGCAATTTATTTTTTATTTATTGTACACACCAATTTTATGGGCTTGGACAAATACTTTGCTGTTTTTTCACTCGATCTGATATTACATACAATTTTATGCAATTTATGCAATTCCTTTAGATGGCGAAGCAAGGCGAGCATGGGTTCAGCTAGTTAGCAATAAATTTAAATTGTTAGGTATTTATTTATTATTTGTTTTTAGTTTCGATTAAATCCTTAATTAACGGTCTTTTGTTATTTGAATCTTGCTTTCTTTTCTTATTTTTTTTATGTTCTTGTATTCAAATATTTCTCGTTGTTCAACCATTTTCCTTTGTTATTCTTATTTTTATTTTACTATGTTCAATTTGTATACTTAATTTTAAAGCTTTCACTATCTTAGAAGATTTATCTTACTGTGATAAGAAATTTCAAATCAAATCAATAAATGCAAATACAAATACAGTAATTTTATTTTATATGCATTTTTTTGAGTTATTGCATGACAGATTTTATATTTTGAATATCGTTTTGATACGTTTACATAACTAAATAATAAATTGATTGAATTGATCTATATTATCTATTAACAACTGTTTTCATTATTTATTAACGTATTTTCTGATAGCGGACGAAAATTGAAAATGCCATCTATTTGAGTTAGCACCGCGGCGAACTCCTCAAAGGTAAGTTTTTCGTTTTTGACTACTGGTTTCAAGTGATGTTTTACTAATTTTACCCCTGCTTCCCAGGTCCTCCGTAATGAGGGGAATCAGGGAGTATAAATTTCCATTCTGTACTCGTATTCGCTAAGGTTTTGACGACATTTTTCCGATCGTGGGCGGCATCTTTCATCATTCGCCGAAGTTCGGCATTCGCTCCAATAAAATTGGTCCCGCAGTAGCTGAAGATTCGGGAGCAAATACCGCGACGTGTAGTAAACCGTCGGAAAGCTGCTATAAAAAAACTTGCGTCGTCATGTCAGTGACGAGTTCCAAGTGAATGGCTTTGGTAGCCAGGAAAATGAAGATGGCGAAGTAGCCCTTAAGTGTTTTGGCTCCACGTCCTTTCCACCTCTTCACTTCAACTGGTCCTGCATAGTCAACGCCAGTGTTGCTGAATGATGTAGCAATCCGAACCGGCGATGATGGTAAGCTTCCCATGATTTGTTGCATCGGCTTGACTTTAAACCGGAAACATATGACACGGCTATAAATATGCGTTTTTAAGCTTCTCTTCATGTCGAGTATCCAGTATTTAGAGAAGATGGAGGCCATTGTTCGTTGGAGACCTCCATGGTAGGTTTGATCGTGTGGATGCCGTATGATTAAAATTGTGAATGCGTGGTTTGGAATGAGTGCCTTTTGCCAACAATAAGCGATAGAATTTCTATCTCTCTCTCGAAGTGGAAACAAGATCAGCAAACATCTCTCTTGCACCAAATTAATCATGGCTGACTTGGAGACAACGAGAAAGGATGCACTATCTTAAAGATTATTACGTTCTACACACATGTCAATAGGGGGCATTTATTGTTCCAATATAACACTTTTGAAACACAATATTGTAGACACTTACATAGTCTCCAGAAGTCGAATGTAAATGTATTAGTAGTTAAAGAATTTCAAATTCAAGTGCTCATTGAACTTATTATATAAACTTATGATTCTCTGTTAATTTTACAGCTGTAAGTAAAAGGAAGGTTTCATGGGAACTAGGGTTGAATTTATGCGGCATTAGTCTGTTAACTATCGTAGTATTCACACTTAATAAAGAAATAATTTGTAACGTGGTGGACATACAGTCTTTAATTTTTTTCTGCATAGTAGATTTTTACCTATCGGTTTGACTCCGAGACAACTTTAAAGGACGGTTTCAACGGATAGCTGCAACGGACAAAGTTAGCGGACATCAACGATCAACAGCAGACATCCGCACAGGACAGCAACCACAAAGAATTGAGCGTGCATTCCCGGCATGAGAACGTCACAGTATATAACAGGATAAAAAGGAAGATATACAGAACAATACAAAGGAAGTCAATTTTTTGTCCTTTTCTTCATAAGCTTAATAAACAAATAAAACTCAATATATAGTAAAAGTGAATTACTTAAATTTTATTACAAAAAACCTAATCGAATTAAATAAAAATAAACTTATAATACTAAGTGCTAGGTGGAAATCACAACATTTTAATCCATTTTAATAATGTCAAAGCTAGCAAAATCGATTGTAAGACAAGAACGTTTTTTTTAAGAAATAACAGCTGGTTTCGAGGAATATAGAAAACAAACCGAAGCTCGTAAATCAAGAGGTTACGTGAACGCGTGTTTGTTGGACGTGGATGAACTGTTCAAATCGGTTAAAGGTTTACATGCCACTATTGTGAACAGTGCGGTAGATCCACTAAAAGACAAATACCTCACAGACGAAATATATGCCAAAATTAAGCGCATTTATTTTCTATTTAGTTGTATGATAAATGATGACATTGATCAATTCTCACACGAGAACAGTAACAATTTCGATATCTCACAACTAAACGTCCCAAAATCCGCCGTGTCCAATATTCTTCTTCCGCGGATTAATATACGGTAAATTGGAGCGAATTCCACAACATTTTCGAAAGCTTAATAAATCAAAACGTTGACCTTTTTGAAATACAGAAACTACAGTTTCTAACCACACCATTGCGTGGAGAAGCCGCAAGTCTCATACAACATCTTCCTATTGATGGCAAAAGCAATGCATCAGCTTGGGAGATAATTACAGAGAGGTTCCAAAACAGTAGAAAATTGGTAAATACTCAATTAAGGATTCTACTAGAGCAACCAAAGATCACCCATGAATCTGCAAAAGCACTAAAATCTTTGCAACCAGGGCATCAACGTAGGATGGGATGTCATAATGATATACATAACATACCAAAAGCTTCCATTTACTTTACAAAAGGATTGGGAGGCAAAATTAGGTACTTCTAAGAGCCTACCCGATTGGAAAACGTATTTAGCCTTCATTGAGGACCAATTTAGCTCCCTTGAAAATACAAATCAGACAACCGCGGCCATCATCATCGTTTCGTAAGACCTCTGCCCCTCATACATATCACGTCAAATCAGATGGTGAAAGCAAACAATTTCCCTGTAGGCTCTGTAAAGGTGCACAGTTTTTAAAGGTGGACGTCAAAACCCGTATAGAGAAAACCAAACGACATTCAGTTTGCTCAAATTGCCTTGGCTTCGACCATCACTCATCTAATTGCGGTAGCACTAATCACTGTTTTAAATGCTACTTAAAACATCATACATCAACATCATCATGAGTCGCAAAAAGTTCCACAAAATACACACCAAAGCCTACAAAGTGACCATTGTCATCACTCTATTCCCTACAATACCAAAGAGGCACAAAATAGTGCCACTTCGATGAATCAAATCATTGGAAACCAACTCAATCACAATGCGAGTATCTATGTTCCAAACACATCTCAAAATGCGATGTGCACTCATCCGCATTGCAACATTAACACTCTTCTTATCCAAAATAATAATGTCCAAAACTCAACAAATACTTCACATCGTGGATACAAACAGCAACACCAAATATGTTCTTCACCAGCTAATCAAGTGTAATCCAAAGCATTATTAGCGATCGCATTGGTCAAAGTTTTCGCAACCAACGGTAACCAATATGTTCTAAGGACGTTAATTACCCCTAGCTCAGAAGCCACCTTCGTCACCGAAAATGTCACGCAGCTTCTCAAACTAAGGAAGCAAAAGACATCAGCACAAGTTACAGGGCTAAGTCAGACTTCTACAGGTATATCAAATTACGAAGTAGAATTTACGATATGTTCATTGGTTAATTCAGAATTCTCACTTGCGATCAAGGCATTTGTTTTTAAAAAACTGACATCGATGCTGAGAGCGCACAAGTTGCATACAAACGGATGGATCTAGCTTACCAATATGCCCCTTGCAGATCCCTCGTATAGCAAGCCGGGAAAGATTGATATTTTGTTGGGTGCTGATGTATGTTATATACGTTAATTATCCTTCAGGGACTGGTTAAAGGCGAACGAGGAGTCCCAGTTGCTCAATGTACTGAGCTAAGGTGGATTCTGACTGGAAACTCCACCACTGCTGGTCAGCTCAGAACTACAACAATACTGTGGCAACTTCACAACAGAAGTAAGTGTTAGCTTCCGACAACAGATGGCAACGTCAACAAGAAAAGGAAATTTCCAACATCTGCCTTTTTCGATGGCGATGGTATTTTACAAAGAGATAACAGTCACTCACTTCGGTTTAGTACGCAGCAGATAAAAGTTCTAATTTCTATTACGCAGTTTGCATAGAAGAATAAATTGTAGTGAATAAAGTAATATTAGTAAAAATAGCTTTGTGTTTTATCTTTAAACTGGCAACCAATCGCCAAAGTGGTGACCCCGACGTGATTTCACAAGTTTCAACGAATAAATTTTGAATTTTATTCACGTCTGAAATGGCAAACCCCAGATCTTCAACTGCTGGAAATGTAACTCCATCTTCAGTTAACACCGCATCTGTTGGAGATTCTGACGAACTAATGGAAATCGCAGCATTAAAAAATTTAAAAATCCCACCGTTTTGGAAGATAAACCCAGCCCTATGGTTTGTACAAATTGAGGCGCAGTTCCACAACAACCGGATAACTTCAGACAACAGCCGTTTCAACGCAATCATCGCTTCCTTGGATCCAGAGGTTTTGAACGAGGTGTCGGATCTTGTCCAGAAGCCACCAAACGAAGATAAGTATTTGACTTTTAAAAAACATTTAATAGCTAGGTTCACTGAGTCCAAAGAACGCCAGCTCAATAGGCTGATGACATCACTTGAGCTAGGTGATAAACGCCCTTCAAGCCTGTTACGGGAGATGAGACGACTAGCAGGACAGAATGTACCTGATGACATGTTGTCCACAATTTGGATGGCAAGAATGCCAAGTCATATACGTGCAATACTGTCAGCTAGTCATAACGTTGATCTCACTGCGCTGTCAGAGATTGCTGATAAAATTATGGACAACACGACTACTAACGCTGTTTTTGCTACCGAAGTCAGCGACGAAAATCCAAACAGCATCAACTTTGATAGGCGACTTACAGTCATAGAGTCTACCCTCACCAATCTGACAGCTCTCGTCAACAAATTGGCAGTGAATCAATCTCACAGTAGATCCCGTACCATGTCACGAACTAGGTTTAATTCAAAGAGGCCTAACTCTCGCGAACCGCATTCGTCATTGTGTTACTTCCACAAGAAGTTTGGCGAAAAGGCTGTTAACTGCAAAAAGCCCTGTACCTTCGTACAAAAAAAAAACTAGAAAGCCTGTTGTTACCTAAGGCGATTGACAACAGCTCAAGATTCAACCCCGAATGCCGCCTTTACGTCTATGACAAAAATACGCATCAAAAATTCCTGCTTGACTCTGGTTCAACCATATGCGTTGTACCGCGTCCTCGAAACTGCCCAAACAAAAGAGGAGAAACAACATTGCTTGCGGCTAACAACTCTCCAATCCACACATATGGGCAGATAACTCTCACCCTCAACCTCGGTCTCCGAAGAGAAATTACATGGCCATTCTTCATTGCTGACGTCAAGACAGCAATTATTGGCGCGGACCTACTTGCACACTACGGACTTCTGATCGATTTGAATTCCAAACGCATTGTCGATAAAACAACCTCACTAAGTGTGCCAGGGAAAGTTCATTCCACTGGAATCACCAGACTATTGTCCTTATTCGGACCTGAACCATATATTAGTCTGGTAAATAAATACTTCCTGGCCAGCAAGGACAAATGTTCATTCAAATCGAAATCCAACATTGTGCAACACTACATCGTCACAACAGGTCAACCAACTGCTGAACGGCCACGACGACTAACCGGCGAAAAGTTGAGGCAAGCCAAAATCGATTTTGAGGATCTTCTCCGAAAGGGTTACTGTCGTGTGTCCAACAGTCCATGGGCCAGCCCAATCCACCTTGTTCAAAAAAAGACTGGCGGCTGGAGATGTTGCGGTGACTATCGTCGTCTAAACGCACAAACACAACCAGACAGCTATCCAATACCGCACATCATGGATTTCACAGAGAACTTGCACGACAAAAGCTACTTCTCGATATTGGACCTCGATAAGGCGTATTACCAGATTCCTATGTCACCAGAAGATATTAAAAAAACAGCTGTCACCACCCCTTTTGGTCTGTTTGAGTTTGAAGTCATGCCATTCGGACTTAAGAACGCAACCCAAACTTTCCAAAGGTTCATGGACATGGTTCTACGTGGTTTGGACTTTGTGTTTTGCTACGTGGACGACATCCTTATCGCCTCTAATTCAGAAAAAGAACATCTCCAGCATGTGAATCAAGTTCTACAACGTCTTCAAGAACACGACCTTGTACCTAACTTAAAAAAGTGCATATTTGGGAAGTCTGAGGTCACGTACCTCGGACACACTATCAACAAATTTGGCTGTAGACCACCCGAAGACAGAGTACAGGCTATTTCACACTACCCAAAACCAATCACTATCTTGGAATTGCGTCGATTCCTTGGAATCGTAAATTATTACAGAAGATACATTCCTCACAGTGCTCACATCCAAGCTCCGTTGAACGATCTCATTAAAGATTCCAGAAAGAACGACAGGCGACCTGTTCCCTGGACACACTTGGCTGAGACAGCTTTCGAAAACTGCAAGAACAGCATTAAGCAAACAACATTGCTGTTTCACATCAATCCGAAAGCATCATTAATTCTAACAACCGATGCTTCGGATGTTGCAGTTGGAGCCAAGTTGGAGCAGGTAGAATCAGATCAAAAGAAACCAATTGGCTTATTTTCCTGCAAGCTTTCAAAAACTCAGAGTCGGTACAGCACATACGATCGTGAGCTACTGGCAGTTTATCTTGCAATCCAATTTTTCAAACACATTCTGGATGGTCGACGGTTCATAGTGCAAACAGATCACAAACCATTGATGTACGCATTTCAGCAGCGTTCCGATAAGGCTTCTCAGCGTCGGTTGAGACAACTAGATTTCATATCACAATACACAACAGACATAACCTATCTACCTGGCGAAGAGAACCTAGTAGCTGACGCATTGTCAAGAATCAACTCCATATCGATGCCATTGCAGTTTGATCAACGTGAACTACATCTGTCACAACTCCTTGATGAAGAACTGCAGGATATTCTGAAGCAAGGGAATTCGTCGCTGAATTTGACCAAAGTTACCTTAGAACCCGGCATCAAAATTTATTGCGAAGTTTCGGACAACTCGATTCGGCCATACATTCCTACATCTTTGCGCCGCAAAGCTTTCGAGTCAGTCCACGACCTTTCTCATCCGAGCGGAAGGACAACAAGTCGCCAACTTAGACAAAAGTTCGTTTGGCCAAATATTCGAAAGGACGCATTAAATTGGTCACGCACTTGCATTCAGTGCCAACGTTCAAAGGTAAATAAACATACACAATCACTAATTCAACCAATTCCCGTTCCAGAAGAGAGATTTCATCATGTGCACATTGACATCATCGTTTTGCCACTCTGCCAAGGCTACAGATATTGTCTGACAGTAATCGACCGGTTCAGTAGATGGCCAGAAGCTATACCTCTTCGTGACATGACAGCAGAAACTGTAGCAAATTCGTTCTATTCGCACTGGGTTTCACGATTTGGCTCACCTATCCAAGTAACAACAGACCAAGGAACGCAGTTTGAGTCTGCCTTATTCACTGCACTCACCAACTTATTGGGCACAATACGCATTCGAACATCGTCATACCACCCAGCATCAAATGGACTAGTTGAACGCTGGCATCGTTCACTCAAAGCCGCTCTTATGTGTCACGAAAAAACCAACTGGGTCGATTCTCTCCCAACTGTCTTATTGGGATTGAGAACAGCATATAAAGAGGACATCAAATCTTCCGCTGCAGAGATGGTTTATGGGAAGAATCTCCGAGTTCCTGGTGAGTTTTTCACAAACGAAAATGCAGTATGCAACCCACAGATTTTCGTCGAGAGACATCGTGAGATAATGCGAAAACTTGGACCAAGAGGGACGTCGAACCACGCGAAACCAAAACTATTTGTTTCACCCGACCTCTTAAAGTGCACACACGTCTTCCTACGATGCGACGCAGTCAAAAAACCACTCCAACAGCCATATACCGGACCGCATCCTGTAATTAAAAGAATCACTAACCAGCTTTTCACAATCAACATAAACGGAAAATTAACTAACATATCAATAGACCGACTCAAACCTGCATATATTCATTCGGAAACCGTCGAAGCAATAGACAATCCTGAGAATTTCTCAACTTCCATAAATTTACATCTCGCAACAAATAAAAACAAAACTGAAACAGACATCCATTTTCCACAGCGAAGAGTCAGATTTGACATACCAAGCTAATCGTAACTTCGTTACTAGAGGGGGAGTACTGTGGCAACTTCACAACAGAAGTAAGTGTTAGCTTCCGACAACAGATGGCAACGTCAACAACAAAAGGAAATTTCCAACATCTGCCTTTTTCGATGGCGATGGTATTTTACAAAGAGATAACAGTCACTCACTTCGGTTTAGTACGCAGCAGATAAAAGTTCTAATTTCTATTACGCAGTTTGCATAGAAGAATAAATTGTAGTGAATAAAGTAATATTAGTAAAAATAGCTTTGTGTTTTATCTTTAAACTGGCAACCAATCGCCAAAATACAAAACCACTTCAACTCATTGGAAACTCAATTGAGAAAGTTTTGGGAATTAGAAGAAGATCTAGAGGAAAGAAAATTAACAAAGGAAGAAGAAAAATGTGAACAACATTTCCAAAGGACCTATGGAAGAAGAGATGACGGTAAATTCGTCCAAAACTCGGGAATTCCATAAGACCCGCAATGGCCAGATTTTTTCAAATAGAGAGACGGCTCAAATCAGATCAGAAGCTACAGAGGGAATATACCGACTGTATCCAGGAATACCTTATCCCTGGACACATGCAAGAGGTAACCCATGAGAATCAAATCTCAACACAACAGCATTACATCATGTGGTATTTAAGGAAACAAGTAGCACCACAAAACTGTGGATGGTGTTCGATGCGTCGTGCAAGACATCAAATGGTGAATCCTTAAACGATCACCTAATGGTGGGTCCCCGCTTACAGGCAGACATTGTAGAGCTGATTGCAAAATGGAGAAAATGTAAGGTAGCATGATGTACCGTCAGGTATGGATGGCACCTGCTGATACTGCTTATCAGCTGGTTTTGTGGAGAAATGACCACATAGGGCCATTAAAAACATTCACGGTTACTTTCCGCACTGCATCAGCACCATATCTGGCAGTGCGAACCCTACAGCAGCTAGCGGCTGATGTACATAAATCGCATCCACACGTTACCAAGACCCTTACCGAAGGATTCTACGTCGATGACCTGATTTATGGAGCAAATAATGAATCCGAAGCAATTAAGCTTCAACGAGATGTTCTCGACACATTGAAGTCGGCAGGATTCAATCTTAGAAAGTAGCAAGTAATTCCGAAAAGGTATTAGAAAAAATACCTGAAAGTGAAAGGGAAACCAATCTTCCACTAAACTTTGACTCCACTGATATCATTAAGACTCTCGGGATTCGATGGCACCCATCACAAGGTGTGTTCAAATTTAATATTAACTTAACTTAAGCATACACTAAAAGATCTATCTTAGCAGACATTGCCCGTTTGTTTGTTCCTCTCGAGTGGATCTCGCCTTGCATCATCAAGGCGAAACTTATTTTACAACAGCTGTGGCTGCAAGTGTTAACATGTGATACCCCAATATCTAAGGAGACCGAAAATAGTTGGGTAACTTTACGTAATGGATTTAGTGCTCTTGAGGACATTCAAATACCACGATGGACGGAATATGAAGACTCAGCTCAGGTGCAGCTACATGGCTTCAGCGACTACCGGGAGAAGGCATATGCAGCCGTAGTATACTCCCAACTCATAAAGAATGGTAAAGAAAATATAAACATCTTAGCATCCAAAACAAGAGTTGTCCCAGTAAAATGCGTTTCACTACCACGCTTATAACTATCTGCAGCACTTCTCTTAGCAAAATTGTTGCGTCTCATATCACGAGCAATGAAATTCACCAATCCTGAAGTGTTCGCATAGAGTGACTCAATGGTAGCTTTAGCCTGGATAAAAGGAAACCCATTAACACGAACAACTTTTGTAACCAATCGAGTGGTTGAGATCCAAATGCTCACTAGTCCGATGATGTGGACGTACGTCGGGTCAAAAGAAAATCCAGCAAATCTCGTCTCTAGAGGACTTTCACCAGAGGAACTGATCAACAATCAGATGTGGTGGCATGGTCTGAAATTCTTACAAAATTTTTCCCCTACAGAACTACCAGCATCAATTCCAACTGACACCAATCTTGAAACCAGAAGTCTAAGTCAAAACATTAACGTCGACCATGCTTCTTTCATTTAACACACATAAGGCCTCACCTTACACATGTAGTGGCTGATTGTACTCTAAGCAATAGAGCATTGTTCGAACACTTTTCCACCTTACATCGACTTATTCGCAACATAGCGATATGGAGAAGATATTTGCTTAACATTAAAAATCGAAAAAAACAAGAAACCGCTTAAAGAATACCTTCTCAAACCCGATGAACTGACGTCAACACACGATCAACTTATGAAAATAGTGCAAGAAGATCTATTTGGCGAAGACATCAAAGTATTGTGATAACCACTCAAATGTGAGCAGCGACATCTAGCAGAAAATGTCGAAGACCAGAAGGTTTCGATATTGGAATAACAAAGTCTGGAGACTGGAATCGAATTTTCTAGCAAATTGGAAATTGTATGAGACGCTGGATGGCGAGGTTTGTTCTCGAAGTATGTCATTCGAGTATAAATACCAGCATCCCAAAGGTATGCAAGGCAGTTCCAAAGTTGAATTTGAAGTGTTAATTAGAAGAAGTGATTAAGTGGTTTAAGTAAAAGATAAGAAAAGTATAAGTGGTTGAGAAATTGAATTGTACTGAGAGAAAGAATTAAATAGTGAATTGTAACTGTACTGAATAAAGGGATTTGTATTGAAAAGAATAAGTTCTATCATTTGTACCCACACAAACATTTTACATTGGTGTCAGAAGTGGGATAGGACTTATTGTGTGAAAAAAAAAAAAAAAAAAAAAAAAAAAAAAAAAAAGTGTTTTCTGACTATTTGAAAAGGCTAGAATGGGTCGAAAACTATTGCAGTTGACCCTCGTCCAACTCAAATCCGAGTTGAACAAGAGAAGCCTCAGCGCCAGTGGAGGAAAAAGTGACCTGGTGCTCCGACTTCAGGAGGCTTTGAACAACGAGGGACATGATCCTGATGCATATTCCTTTGATGTTGACGAGGATGAACAGACAAGTACCGGCAATGACATGGCTGCAATGATGCAACTCCTCTTATTAAAAATGGACGAGCAAAAAAAAAAATGGACGACGAACAGAAGAACAGTCTGGAACAAAAATTGGACGAACAGAAGAACAGTCTCGACCAACAAAAGAAAAATCTGGAAGAACAGAAGAACAGTCTGGAACAAAAAATGGACGAACAGAAGAACAGTCTCGACCAACAAAAGAAAAATCTGGAAGAACAGAAGAACAGTCTGGAACAAAAAATGGACGAACAGAAGAGCAGCATTGAACAAAAATTCGACGACCAAAAGAATAGTCTAGAACAAAAACTGGAAGAACAAAATAACGTTCTACACCAAAAGTTCGAAGAAATAGATAACAAATTTGAAAGAATAGAGAAGAATGTTGGCGAAAAATTGGAACAAATGGACAACAAAGTTGAGCAACTGGCAAAAGAGCTCGACACAGTGCGAAAACAGAAACAGCGAGAATGTTCTTTAAGTGGTCCAAGGAGAAAAGATTTGAAGCCTCCTTCATTCGATGGCCAGACCTCATGGTCTACTTATAAGAAGCAGTTTGAAATGGCTGCCTGTGCAAACGACTGGGACAATAAGGAGAAGTACTTTGCCCTAGCGATGGCCTTACGTGGTCCTGCGGCAGAATTGTTACAAACAATCGATATCGAAAAGAATAGAGACTATATGGTTTTAGTGCAGGCTATCGAGAAACGGTTTGGGGATAGCCACATGCGGGAAGTTTACAAGGTTCAATTGCAAGGCCGTATGCAGCAACGAGGAGAAACACTGCAACAGCTCCAAGCAGACGTGAGTAGACTGGCACATTTGTCATATCCCACCGCAGGCCAAGAAATAATCGACGAAATGGCAAAGGACGCATTCATCAGGGGAATTGCAGATTTGAAGCTATAATCAGCAGTAAGGATGGCCGGGAAAAGAACCCTTGCTGAAGCACTTGCCTTCGCTCTGGCGATGGAAGCATCCAATCAGGCTTCCAAAGGAATGCATTTCGTAAGGGAAATAGTATCTGGTGAATGCTCCTGCTCAAGACCAACTACTATGCAACGAAATATCCCGCGGGAGAGCCGAAGAATGCGCTGCTGGAACTGCGATAAAGTAGGACATTTGCAAGGGCATTGTAAAGAACCGGTACGACGAGAAGGCTGTCTGCACTGGGGTTACAGGCAAATAGAAAGAAAAACCGGCAGAAACGGCTACCAAGAAACCGGTCAAATTTCCAGAAGCCATCAGTTAGGAAATGTTTACTTCGCGGGGCAGAAGTCTGTAGCGGAAGTTGACTCCAGGGTAATTATCCCAGTCTCACAGGTAAAACAATGCAACGAAAGCCTCCCAGCAGAAGTAGTCAGTGGTAAAGAAGCGAAAGAACAGGCAACTATCCAAACGATCAGGACTGAGCCAATAGAGGGTTGGAGTATAGACGAAATCCGTTCCTCCCAACAGGCAGACAATGACATCGAACCAATATTGGCCTGGAAGGAACACGAGGAAAGACCAAGCTGGCAGCAGATATCAGATCGGAGCCAAATTCTGAAGGCATACTGGGCACAGTGGGACTCGCTTTTTGTGCAAGATGGATTGCTGAAGAGAAAATGGGAAAGTGCAGATGGGACAACATCTCGTATGCAGCTAATTGTGCCACGGTCCAGAGTCAACCAAGTGCTCCATGAAATACATGACGGAATCTCAGGAGGCCATTTGGGAATAAACAAGACGTTGGAAAAGGTAAGGGAACGTTTCTATTGGCTAAGCGCTAAACAAGATGTCGAGAATTGGTGCAAAAAGTGCATAAGGTGTGCGGCTACCAAGGGTCCAAAAGTAAAGCCACATGGACAAATGCAACAATACAATGTCGGAGCACCTTTCGAACGAATAGCCATCGACATCGCTGGGCCGTTTCCCGAAACCTTTAATGGAAACCGATATACGCTCGTAGTCATGGATTACTTCAGTAAGTGGCCGGAAGTGTTTGCCATCCCAAATCAAGAGGCTAAGACCGTAGCCGAACAGATAGTCAACAACTGGGTGAGCAGATTTGGGGTCCCAATGGAGCTGCACTCTGATCAAGGGCGAAACTTTGAATCAAAAGTCTTCCAGGAAATATGCCAATATTTGGGAATAAGAAAGACAAGGACAACGCCACTACACCCTCAATCTGATGGAATGGTCGAGCGATTCAATCGGACCTTGAGTGAGCATCTATCTAAGGTTGTCAGCAACTGCCAGCGGGATTGGGATCGACACGTACCCCTCTTCTTAATGGCCTACCGAAACGCGGTCCATAGCTCAACAGGGCACACACCATCCGAGATCTTATTTGGTCAAACAATTCGGTTGCCAAGTGAGGCAAAATTCGGATCCCCACCGACGGAGCCCAAAGAGGTGAACGAGTACGTGAATGACTTACGCAGCAGGATTCGTAAATTGCATGAAGACACCAGAGAAAAGATGAAGCTAGCAAGCAGCCGCATGAAAACTAGGTACGATATCAAGGCGAAATCTTCCGGTTTCAACGAAGGAGATCTGGTTTGGCTGTATAATCCTCAGCGTAAGAAAGGCAAATCACCAAAATTGCAACAGGACTGGGAAGGTCCATACAAGGTGATAACCCGCATTAATGACGTTGTCTACCGGATCCAGCGTGGGGATCGAGGAAAATTGAAAGTGGTCCATTTGGATAGAATGTGTCATTTCAACGGGATGCTGAATGACGAAGTTGTTCGGGACGAACAACTGTAGGGAGGGAACAATGTGATAACCACTCAAATGTGAGCAGCGACATCTAGCAGAAAATGTCGAAGACCAGAAGGTTTCGATATTGGAATAACAAAGTCTGGAGACTGGAATCGAATTTTCTAGCAAATTGGAAATTGTATGAGACGCTGGATGGCGAGGATTGTTCTTGAAGTATGTCATTCGAGTATAAATACCAGCATCCCAAAGGTATGCAAGGCAGTTCCAAAGTTGAATTTGAAGTGTTAATTAGAAGAAGTGATTAAGTGGTTTAAGTAAAAGATAAGAAAAGTATAAGTGGTTGAGAAATTGAATTGTACTGAGAGAAAGAATTAAATAGTGAATTGTAACTGTACTGAATAAAGGGATTTGTATTGAAAAGAATAAGTTCTATCATTTGTACCCACACAAACATTTTACAGTATTGAAAAAAACAACACGGTTTCAAGGGGAAGCAAAATCCTTAATTTAAATCCATTTCTCGACGCCACATGATTGCTGCGGGTAGGAGGTCGATTGAACAATTCTTCGCTTACGTGCAATCAAAGGCATCCTCTAATATTAAGGGATTCGCATCAATTTGCGAAATTAGTAGTAAGTGACATCCATCAGCGTACACTCCATGGCAGTCTACAGTTGATGATGGCAGAGATCCGGAAGGTCTATTGGATAACCAACATAAAGAGACTGGTGGAATCCATTATACATAAATGCGTGAGATGCCATCGACATAAAGCGAAAATGCTAGAACAGGTTATGGGCAGCCTGCCAGCTGAAAGAGTTATTTGCTGCAGACCGTTCACCAACACTAGTATTGATTATGCCGGACCCATACAACTAAAGTTGTGGAAGGCACGATGCAACAGAATCGAAAAGGGATACATAGCAGTACTCATTTGCCTCTCAACGAAATCTATGCACATAGAGTTGGTAAGCCAGCTAACAACCACTCCATTTATAGCCGCCTACAGAAGATTTGTCGCTGGAAGAGGTACATGCGCAAACATATTTATCGATTGCGGAACAAATTTTAAAGGGGCATACAATGAAATCAAGAGAGAAAGCAAATTTCTCTCATCCGATTGATCAATTGAAGTTGCCAACGATCTCGCTTCTCTAAATACAACATGGCACTTCAATCCCTCATTGTCACCACATTTTGGAGGCCTCTAGGAGGCAGGAATAAAATCAATCAAACACCATATTAAAATGACGATAGGCAGCTCCAAATTAATATTTGAAGGGTATGCAAAATTACTCTGTCAAATTGAAGAATACCTCAATTCCAGACCGCTGTGTCCCATGTCCTCAGATCCCCATGACCTGATTGTCTTGACCCCCGCTCACTTTCTTATCGGGAGACCAATACACACTGTGCCGGAACGAAACATGAACGACAAGAATATCAGCAGTCTAGAGAAATGGAGATATATTCAGCGCCTTCTACAATTTTGGAAACAATGGAGCATATCATACATTCATCTTCTAAAACAACGACCAAAATGGCTCCAAAGGCAGCCAAACATCAACATCGGAGGCATCGTTATTGTTATAGAGGATAATCTACCGCCCTCGTCATGGGCACTCGCCCATAGAATTACATCCCGGTTCGGACGGTCTAACGCGCGTCGCGACGTTTAAAACGCAAACATCGACAATAAAACGTCCTATCGTAAAATTATCCCCCTGGCCTGTATCGGAGACCTTGAATGAGTGAACAAAACAATTATCTCGCATTCCCCTACCCTTATAGACGAAACATTAAAACTGAATTTCTAATTAAACAGTTATTAACCAGAACTGAAAATAATATATTTAGCAAAAACACTGTAATCATAACATGCAACTCACAAAAACTCACCCCATATGGCAATCACCATCCATCGCCACCAAAGGATGATTCCAAAAAGCAGATAACTAGAAATTGAATTAACACAAACTAAATTAACTTGTGCATTTGCACATATAATACTTTCTCACTAATATTTGTTTTTTTTTTCCTTTATTTTTCGACATCGCGATGAGAGTCGCCCGAGTTACATACCCGTACAACCCAACCAAGAGTCACATATCAACAAACTGCTCGCATAATACTTATTTTGTTTATTTATTATTTGCAACAATGTATCTAGTATAAAAATTCATTTCCTTTCACACGGTTAAACTGTTCGCATAATACTTATTTTGCTTATCTAATTTTTGTTTGGCTCACATTGCATTTTGTCTCACAATAATGTATCTAGTATCAAAATTCATTTTCTTTCACACGTTTTTGTAAGAACAGTCAGCATAAAATGTGTATAAATACCAATATAATTCAGACACACGAGTTCCTTTTTGTCAATAAAGTTTCAACGTTTAAAAGAACAAGTTGTTTTTTTAATTTGGGTATCGCTCCCAAATATAAGTGGCGCAGTCGGTAGGATAAAAGTACATCCAGTACGTTGTGAATCTGTTTTGATGGTTTATCAGTAATAAGTTTCAATATCGACGGTTAATCGATAGTAGTAACGTACTCGTGAATGTAAAAGAACTCGTTTTGAATTGTGTGAAAAGTGAAGTGATTCAACGGAATATTGGATCAGCGAAGGATTATCGCAATCAACAATCAACAATCAATTCGAGAGGTCTCAACCTCGAAAGTTCAAAGGACCAATGAAGGAAACATCATTAATAGTACTGTAAGTCGAGTTCTCATAATAACCCATCCCTTACATACTAACCGACCTTTATTATTGAAATACTGTATATTCAATGCCAAATATTAACAATAAGGTTAAGACAAGAAGTAATCCCTATAGCCTTAATAGTTTTAATAACGAGGTAGAAGATAGTAAAGATAATTTTAGTACTAGCTTAAGTGATCATCTTATCTTAAATTTTTCAAATTCAGAAGACAGTGTTATTAATCTCTCCAATATGACCACAAATAATAGTCAATTAAATATGGCAGATTTGTTTAACTCTCTTCGTATTCCGGATGCTATAAAGGATTTGCCAAAATTCGATGGCAATCCCAGGCTCCTCTATGAGTTTTTAACGAACGTAGAGGAAATTCTTTCTCTGATTAGATCTGCAGATGGAACTAGTTATGGTAAACTTCTGCTCCGTGCTATACGCAACAAAATAGAGGGACCTGCAAATGAGGTTCTTAATATATACGGTACCCCGCTGAACTGGGATAGTATAAAATCGAACCTCATAATGCACTACGCCGACAAGCGTAACGAAACCTCTCTAATAAGAGATTTGCATGGGTTGAGGCAAAATCATAAAACAATAGAACAGTTTTACAGCGAAGTAATAGAAGTGCTATCCGCCATGAATAATCATGTGCAGATCCACTCCACAGATTCTAAAGTCGTAAAAGCAAAACGAGAATTGTATGAGGAAATGTGTCTAAACGTATTCATGATTGGATTAAGAGACCCCTTGGGACCTACTGTTCGAGCAATGAAACCAACAACCCTGGCAGAGGCCTTTTCATTTTGTATCAAAGAACAAAATACATATTACGGCCGAACAGAAACAAAGCAATCTCTTTCTAAACCTTTAATTAAGATAGAACACAGACATCCACAGCCTCAGTTTAAATTCCCCCAAATTCCTAACCTTAACCAACAACAAGCTAAATTCAATCCACAACAGCTACAAAATACGTATCCCGCACAATCTTTTCGATTTCCCTTGCAACCGAACACTAACCTAAATTTCCGAAATATTGCATACAAAACGCCTTTCATACCCCGACCGATACCAAAGGTACCTCCACCAGAACCTATGGACACCCTTTCTGCACAAAGTCGTCTCAAACAACCATCCACTCCTCGTCAACATTTTAATGGGCAGCCTCAAAATAATAACTTCAGACCGTCACACTACACAATTAAGGAAGTACATAATATAAACGAACAGACGTTAGAACCAGTAACTGACAACATTATGCATTCTACACAAGAAAATCCCCATCCTCCATCAGAAGAAACAACTACGGACGGAAATAGTTACTATCCAAATCTGGATGAATTTTTTTTTTCCAAAATCCACCTGAAACCGAGTCCACAGGAACAGAACAAGATTTAAATTTTCAGAACTCAGCCTCGGGCAATGCATTAAATACATAGATATTAACAAACATGGACACTCTTTACCCTATATTCATATCTCATCACCTTTCGGAAGACCCTTGAAATTCCTAATAGATACAGGGGCTTCATCCTCTTTTATAAACCCTGAACACATTCTTCCTCAAGATCAAGAAATTGTCCCACCTGTAATCATAAAAACTATTCTTAACCAACATAAAATTGATAAACAAGTATGTTTACCCAATTTTTTCGAATTTAATTGTCCCGGAGAAATGAGATTCCTAGTATTCAAATTCCATGGATACTTTGACGGATTATTAGGTCTAGACACATTGAGTTCCCTCAAAGCTAAAGTCGATCTAGAAACTAAAACACTTATTACCCCGTTTACTAAAATTCCCTTGCTTTTCAAACCTAATCTCATGTCCAAGAAATATAGTATTCCCCCCTATTCTAACGCATTATTATGGCTACCTGTAGATATTCGCAATGGTGACATTTATATCAGAAGTATTGAAATCAAACCCGGAGTTTTTGTTTCAGAAGGAATCTACAATGCCAATAACTGGTACAACCTAGTTGAAGTAAGCAATAAGTCAAGTAGTAACCAAACAATCCTTATAGAACACCCCCTAAAAGTAAACACACTCTTAAATTTTGAAATTTGTGAATTAAATAACTTTGACAAGACATACGGAAACAACTTAGAAGACCCAGTTTCCAATAACATTACTGATTTATTACGGCTAGAACATCTTAATTCCGAGGAACGAAAGTTAATAATTAATTTATGTAGGAACTATGAAGATATATTTCACAAGAAAGGCCAAACTCTTACCTTCACTAATGCCATTAAACATCAAATTAAAACTTCGGACGACATACCTATATACACAAAATCATACAGATACCCTTATGTTCACAAAAATGAGGTCCAACAACAAGTAAAAGACATGCTGGCCCAGGGAATTATTCGACCTAGTTACTCCCCCTGGAGTTCACCTATACGGATAGTGCCCAAGAAGATGGATAACTCTGGCACACAAAAATGGCGATTAGTCATCGACTATCGCAAGTTAAACGAAAAAACTATAAATGATAAATATCCTCTTCCAAATATAAACGAGATACTGGATAAATTGGGCAAATGCCTCTACTTTTCAACTCTAGATTTGGCGAATGGCTTTCACCAAATCGAAATGCATACTCAAGATATACCTAAAACTGCCTTCACGGTAGAAAATGGCCATTATGAGTTCATAAGAATGCCCTTTGGGCTAAAAAACGCACCCTCCACATTCCAGAGGGTAATGGACAACGTCCTCAGCGATTTGCCTTGTGTATATTGATGACATCGTTGTGTTCTCCACTTCCCTTCAAGAACACATAGAAAATCTCAAAAAAGTTTTTGGACGATTAAGGAGGCAAACCTTAAAGTACAGTTAGATAAATCCGAGTTCCTCCGTAAGGAAACCGCATTTCTGGGACACATCATCACCCCAGACGGAGTTAAACCAAATCCTGATAAGATCAGGGCAATAAAAGAATTCCCCGTTCCAAAAACTCTAAAAGAAATTAAATCCTTTTTAGGATTAATTGGTTATTACCGCAAATTTATAAAAGATTTTGCGAAACTTACCAAGCCCTTAACGGCATGCTTGAAAAAAGGAGTTGAAATCAAATTAGACGAAAAGTATGTACAATGTTTCGAAATGTGTAAGGATATTTTAACAAATGATCCTATATTGCAGTATCCCGACTTCTCAAAACCATTCGTATTAACAACTGACGCCAGTAATTTCGCGATAGGTGCGGTACTATCGCAAGGACCTATCGGTAGTGATAGACCTATTTGTTTTGCAAGCAGAACACTTACCACAACAGAAATTAATTACTCCACGATTGAAAAGGAGCTTTTGGCGATAATTTGGGCAACGAAATATTTTCGGCCCTACCTGTTCGGCAACAAATTCAAAATACTTACCGATCACAAACCTCTCCAATGGTTAATGAGCTTAAAAGAACCTAACTCAAAGTTGGTTCGTTGGAGACTTAAATTAGAAGAGTACAATTACGAAATCGTGTACAAAAAAGGTAAGGCGAATACAAATGCTGATGCACTCAGTCGCATTAAAATCAGCGACAAAGTCGAACTTAATGCCAACGAAACAAGTAGCTCTACAATTCATTCCGCAGATGAAAATCTTGATGACGGAATTCCGATTGCAGAAAAATCGTTAAATGAATTTAACCTGCAAATGATTCTGGAAATTTCAAGTGGACCACCAACAAATTCTCTTAAAATAGTGTTTAAAAATAAACAAAGGCGCACTATCCAAAGAACAGCATTTTCCGAAGAAGAAATTATACAAATATTCAAAAATCATCTACCACCTAATAAACTCACGGCAATATTTACTGACGACAATACTTTCAGGACTGTTCAGAACGTCTATTCAAAATACTTTTCTCAGAGTAAAACTTTCAAATTATTACGTTGCACAGAAATATTGACAGACATAACTGAAAATGACCAACAAGACCAACTAATTTATGATTACCACATTAATTCGAACCACAGAGGCATTAATGAAACTTTGCTTCACTTAAAGAGGAAATACTATTTTCCCTTTATGTCTAGCAAAATTACACAAACCATAAATAACTGTGGGAAATGTCAAACGTTAAAATATGACAGGAACCCACCTAAATTGATGTATGAAAAACCTGAAATACCCATTAAACCGCTAGATATTATACATGTTGATGTTTACACCATCAATGGAAAACACATCTTAACAATAATAGATAAATTCTCCAAATTTGCGGCCGCCTATACCCTACCCATTCGAAATAGTCTTAACATTGTCAAATCAATAAAGCATTTCATAAGTCTACATGCGATTCCTGGGAAACTGATTACTGATCAAGGATCAGAATTCACTGCAAATCTTTTTAAAGATTTTTGCAAACAGTTTGACATTTACTTACACACAACATCATTTCAACAGACAACAAGTAATTCTCCGGTGGAACGCATGCATTCCACTTTAACAGAAATTTACAGAATTATTTACGACAAATACAAAGACAAAGACCATGAAGATATTCTCAACGAAACAATTACAAACAATTATGGGGGGTGGCCGTGGTGTAGTGGTAGTAGCAAACGCTTCTCACTCGGAGGGTCCAGGTTCGAATCCTGCCCATGGCAAAATCAGTTTTTCATTGTATAATTGGAACTCAGACAAAAAAATTCTGCGTGTGAAGGCATAACACTGACACGTAGATTTGGCTGTTATAAGAGTTTCAAGCAATGAAAAAAATACTGTGAATTATATCTCGAATCACTCTGAGTGAAGAAAAACTCTCCGTCCTATTCGGACTCCCACCCCTGGAGAGCAAACATGAAACCAAACACACCTGAGTTTCAAACCACTACAAAAACAATTTTCCTTTCTCCTCCTTCTATCTTTCCGCCCGCGCCCTGGCAACAGTAAAAGGGTATCAAACCCCTTAGGCGCGCGTAAATTATAAAAAAAAAAAAAAAAAAAAACAACATACAATAATGCTATTCATTCATCTACCAAGTACACACCTTTCGAATTATTTTATGGCAGACCATATAAATTTACTAAAGATCTTAAATTCAATAATACCCACGATTACCTTCAGAAACTTAATGCTTTTCAAGAGAATTTATTTCAATCCATTATTAGTTATTTAGAGAAGAAAAGAGATAGGAATATAGACAAGTTAAACAAAAATAGGGAACCCCCCACAAAATTGACAGAAGGAGACATTATATTTAGGAAAGAATGTAGGAGGAACAAATTGACTCCTAGATTCACTAAGCATAGAATTAAAAATAATAAGAAAATAACCATTTTAACAAAAGATAATAAAAAATTACATAAAAGTAGAATAAAGAAAAACCGAAAATTCCAGGTCACTACTGACAATTCTGACAGTTGACGGACATAACATAGAAATTCACAATCTGACTAATAATCACGGAATACTGCCATTACTAATCGGACAAGCACGGATAATCGAACATGAAAAGCGGATGATACATATAGTAGATCTCCTAAACTACCAAATTAGTATTGACAAAATCAAAAATTCCTTGACCACATTAGAAAAAGACGACACAAATACTGAAATGACAGCTATTGCTAAACTAAAATTTCAAGAACTAGAACAAAAATTCTTAAGCCTTTTACCAAATAATAGAATAAAAAGGGGTATAATTAATGGAGTAGGTACACTTATAAAAACCATCACTGGCAATATGGACGCCAATGACGCCCTTGCAATAAACAA
The DNA here is from genome assembly GCA_949129095.1 of Volucella bombylans. NCBI lineage: Eukaryota > Metazoa > Arthropoda > Insecta > Diptera > Syrphidae > Volucella > Volucella bombylans. The sequence continues at coordinate 59,585,565 of OX422141.1, forward strand.
TGAATTAGAAGCAATAGAGAATATTCAAGAGGTTTTGAAAATAAAATCTGCTAAACAAATAAGCATAAATAATCAAATGATAGAGAGGTTCAATAACATAACTCTTCATATAAATAAACAGCAAGAAACCATAGAAAAATTTCTTAACTATTACAATGAAAAAATCGGCAATACAATAAGATCAGATGAGGCATCAGTTAAGCACCTACAATATATCAATAAAATTATCTTTAACATTGACTTACTTTATAATCACTTAAACAATATTGCTGAAGCTATCACACTAGCTCGATTAAACATTATTTCAAAACAGGTATTAAACCATAAAGAAATAGATGAAATTAAGGACTATTTGCGTTCTGAATCAATTGAACCCACCTCCAATCAGCAGGTTTACGATTTTCTCACTTTACAAGCATATTATAATGAATCCAAGATAATATTTAGCATCGGTATACCAGTAATTTCTAACCAAACATATTCCTTTTTCCATTTAATCCCTCTCCCTATTAACAAAACACTAACGGTCCGAACTCATTCTTATTTGGCTATTAATGAAAATAATACATCATATTTCGACAACATATGTCCATTGTCCGGAAGTGTCTATTACTGTAAAAGACGATCTGAAAAGCAACCCTTAAATCATCCGAATTGTATTCCTAACATTATAAAGAATCAGCCAGCCATCTGTGACATGCAAAATGAAACCGAAATTTCAACAGTTTATCAACCGGAACCCAACTACATTCTAACGATCAACGTTCATAACATCAAAATGCGAACCACCTGTGGAATAGAGCAATACCAACTTTACGGAACTAATCTCATTCACTATTTTAATTGTTGTATTGAAATTAATAATTTAACCTATGATTCCAGATCCAATACTTTCTGGGACGGTATTATTATACATCCACCTACACAGAATTTCATCAATTCATCTTTAACCTTAAATCACTTATCCCTGGAGAAGCTTCATACACATCAGATTCAAATTCAAGAGGAAATAGCAACATTTTCTAGCAAATCAATCCGAACTTTCAACTTATCATGGTTAATCGTCTTCATCCTATTTACGGTGATACTAATTTTAATCATCCATGTAAATCGTACTCGTATATCATACAACAAGGAAACTGTTAACACCGACACAACTACTATCAGCAATCGAGATTCTGCAGATTCAAGAATAAACGATGCTACGCCAGTCGCTCCTACTAGGAAACATTTCCTGTGGCAGTCGCTCCACTAAGAGGGGAGGAGTTACATACCCGTACAACCCAACCAAGAGTCACATATCAACAAACTGCTCGCATAATACTTATTTTGTTTATTTATTATTTGCAACAATGTATCTAGTATCAAAATTCATTTCCTTTCACACGGTTAAACTGTTCGCATAATACTTATTTTGCTTATCTAATTTTTGTTTGGCTCACATTGCATTTTGTCTCACAATAATGTATCTAGTATCAAAATTCAATAATATTCAGACACACGAGTTCCTTTTTGTCAATAAAGTTTCAACGTTTAAAAGAACAAGTTGTTTTTTTAATTTGGGTATCGCTCCCAAATATAAGTCCCGACCAAGGCATACGATTCAATCAGGAGAAATCCAGAATTCCGGAAGAGAGTGCATTATTCCTGATCGCGGATCACGGCGTTGACCAGAGGATCCAGAAACTCGTTGTCCGGCGGGGAGCATGTTGGTTCCCAACACAGTTTATTGACTTTATTCTTTAGAATAAAAAGCCACCGACCACCAGAATAACACGAAACCGAAAGTCAACAAAACACAGGTCAACATCCTTACAATTAGAATCTCTATCTCTCTCTCTCTCTCGGAGGTATGGCGAAGTGGAAATAAGATCAGCAAACATCTCTCTTGCACCAAATTGATCAGGGCTGACTTGGAGACAACGAGAAAGGATGCACTATCTTGAAGATTATTACCTCCTACGCACATGTCAATAGGGGGAATTTATTGTTCCAATATAACACTTTTGAAACACAATATTGTAAACACTTACATAGTCTCCAGAAGTCGAATGTAAATGTATTAGTAGTTAAAGAATTTCAAATTCAAGTGGTCATTGACCTTATTATGTAAACCTATGATTCTCTGTTAATTTTACAGCTGTAAGTAAAAGCAAGGTTTCATGGGAACTAGGGTTGAATTTATGCGGCATTAGTCTGTTAACTATCGTAGTACTTCCACTTAATAAAGAAATAATTTGTAACGTGGTAGACATACAGTCTTTCATTGCTCCAAGACAACTTTACTTGGGGAATTCAATTCTAAGTTCGGCTCAGCTTAGAACTTAGTATATACGAGTATATGCATATATGCACTCTAGATGCACAAATGTACGCAATTGCACACAAAACTGTTTATAATGTTTTTTAAAATTCTAAATTTGTTGGATGTCTTTACACTTAGTACATACTCGTATGTAGAAAACGAATTTGCACAATTACACATACATATGTATACATACATTTTAAATTAAAATTCTCTATTCAAATTTGGCTCGAATGGACCATTATTTGCCGTTGATTTGGCTTTGTGTCCGTTGAAAAAGTAATTTGATTTTAATTACCGAAGAACTGTACTGTTTAAAAATGCGGATTGAATAAAAAAGACTATGTCCGATACGTTATAAATTAGAATGTTTTCTTTATTTTACTATAATTCTATTTTATATGAATTTTGACATATAAATTACACAATAATTAATTTATTGTTATTAAAAAAATATTTTTTATTCAACTTCTCACATTAACTTCAACTCAAAAACTGAATTAACAATAATTTCATACTGCCTATGATACCTACATATGTTTCTAATGCATCCCAATGTCCCACGGTTGCTCCAGGCGCATCGTCAGCACTTCCGTTGATCTTTGGTGTCTGGTGACACAGGCATGTGGCGAACCGAATTGTGGGAAAAGAATGTGTTCACGCTGCCCTCGCGAGAACTCAACGTATTGTTCGTTAACTTATACACGTTTATGTATGATAGATTTTATATTTTGAATATCGTTTTTATACGTTTACATAATTAAATAATAAATTGATTGAATTGATCTATATTATCTATTATCAGCTATTTTCATTTCTTGTTTTAATCAGAAAAACATGATCAAATTCCTTTTTATCTTTTTATTATTTGTCATAAGATTTAACAAAATTAAATTAAAAAAACTCAAATACTATTATGTAGTATTATACAATGAAAAAACTTCACAAAATTTCAAAAATTTATTAAATCTCACATATTGGATTTAAGAAAACAATACTTTATTTTAAAGCCATATCATCATTTAAATTGCAAATCCAGCAGCAAATTAAGTTCAGGTATTTTATGTGATCTCTCGGATATGTTAATTGGTTTGGCGGAGTAAACTTCCTGCCGGACCTTGTCTGGTTTTCATTTCTTGGTGAGGTTCTATCAACATCATCCCAGTGGCGGAACCGATATTTCGAGAATAAGAGTCCAGTATGAAGTGCCTATTTCGTCTGTAAGTAATGCCGTCTGTTGCAGATGATCAACACTAATGATTAATACAGTGTTTAAATAACAAAAGAATAAAGTGTTAACACCAAAATACGAGTATAATGTAGTAGAATGTCAAATGTAATTATTAGTACCAAATGTCAAAATGAGCCATTATTAACAGCTATTAGAAATATGTATAAAACCTATGAGAAAAAAAAATAAAAGAACCACTGTTGATTTTATAACGTTTAAGTACGGTCGTTTTCTTAAAACCTCTAGTCATCCGTAACTTAGAAACGCTTTTCTCAAACCCCGTTTATTCGATTGTTTTGTAAACCCATCACCCTACATTTTGGTCCTAACGAACCGGATTTTTGGGAAGAATCGAGTCCCAAATCATGGTTTCAACAATCAGTTACAATCAAAAATACTTACATATTGTGCTAAAGTGACAATTAAAACAATTGATAACTCAATAAAACATTGAACAAAAGGTTTGCTGTGTGTGTTAAAAAGTGTGTACAACCCCATCAAATTGTCCAGAGGAGCAACACATCAACAATCCCCTGAAGCCCAGAAGGAGTATTTATACATAAAGCTGAGTAAGCCCGTTCCAATTTCATTTACTTTGTGTGTCACATTTTTATCAAAAAAAATAATATTTGGGCAATTTAAACTTGATATACTAGAACGTATGTCCAAAGATTGAGAAGATTTCTCAAAGGCAAACAAAGCCCAACTCAACCTATTGGAAACCCGACTGGAAATGCTAAATGAGCAGATAGCCAAGGTCAGCCACTATCACGAAGGGATCGTGGGAGAAGCAAAAGTGGAAGTCGAACTCAAAACGGAAAACTTCATGGATGTGTACGATAAAATACGGGAAATCTACGCGGAATACAAGGTTTATGTCCGAGACGCTCTGAACAAGCTTCTGCGGGCCATCGTATCATCCATAGTGAAGCAGTGAAACGTTCGACAAAAGTGAAGAAGACGCCACCTCAAGTAGTTTACGACTTCCAACAATCAATCTTCCCGCTTTCTCAGGTAGCTATACTACGTGGAGATCATTCCACGATTTTTTGTAGCGCTAATCCATACAAACACCTCGTTGTCCGATGTCCAAAAACTCCACTATCTTAAGTCGAGCATCAGCGGTGAAGCAGACCCGTTGTTGCAGCACTTGGCCATCGACAAAGGGAAATATGCTCGTGCTTGGGATCATCTGGTGAAGCGCTACGACCACAAACGAATGTTGGTCAAAATTCAACTAAGGTTGCTGTTCGACCAAAAGGTAATCAATACTGAGTCGGCGGCACAAGTAAAGCGCATTCTAGATACGTCCCAAGAGGTTATCCATTCTTTGAGAAATTTGGAGTTGCCGGTAGATCAATGGGACGCAATTTTAATCTTTGTCGTCCTACAGAAAATTTCCGATGCGTCTAAACGGCTATGGGAACAAAAATTGGGAGTTAGTATAGATCTGCCACCATGGAAAGATTTTGTAGAGTTTCTTGAGTGTAGGTTTACTACCCTAGAGGCTGTTGAACAGAAATGTGTCGAGAAAAAATTTGTTAATAGGCCAGGGGCACAGAATGTTTTCTTTTCACAACAGGAGCAGAGGCGGCGAAGTAGCTGTAGGTTGTGTAAGAAGGGACAACATGCGCTTACGGAATGTCAAAAATTCCTCCAGATGACAATAGGTGAACGAAAGCAAATAATTCGGGGTGTCAAAGTATGTGAGAACTGTCTTGCATACAGCCATTTCAAGAAAAGGTGTCCCAGTTCTAAGTCTTGCTATTTTTGTAGGCAGCGTCATCATACTCTTTTGCAATTCTCACAGCTCTAGTATTCGTTCATCATCCCCCTCCTCGCAACAACAATCTCTATCAAACAATAGTATTCAGCAGTCTTTCACACAGAATGCTGGTAGCCAATCAGCATTCAACCCAAATTCAAGCATCTTTCACCCACGGCAACACGATGACCCTTCAGGAAGCTCTCAGGCCAGAAATTTTTCATCAACACTAATGCTCAAACATTGCTAGCTACAACACGGGTGAAGACAGCTTTAGGAAGCAGCATTACGTTGAGAGCTTTGATCGACCCTGGATCAGAAGCTGAAACTCAAGTGAAGTCGACAGAGTGTGTACAGTATGGCTTCTCCAGTAAAATTTCCATTTAAATCTCGTTTAATATATTAAAAGTGTGTGCCAATCGATAAGTTTCTGCTCAAGTGTCCTCTTAAGTGTTTAGTTAATAAACTCAACATTAATAAAGGGTCCGCCATATAACGTTTTTTTTCTTTCAACTAGTGCTTATTTCGTGAACGGTAACACTTAGCTCATGTCTGATTTGACAGATAATTAGTTTTATCCTTCCGCTGAACGAATATGGTTGTGTATACGCTTGAACAATGCTGGGAAATATTGCGACATTACTTTGAAAATCATGGTAATGTTGCAGAATGTGTGCGAAAATTGCGTACGGATTTTGGAAGAAGAGAAGCACCGTCAGCTCCGTATGTTGGTTATCTTGTGAAAAAAAGTGAAAGAAACTGGCATCCTCATCGATAAACCAAAGCGTGAAAAGCCAAAAACAGTGCGTACACCCGAGAATATTGCTGCTGTGGCAGAAAGTGTGCGTGAAGCGCCATCAACATCAATTCACCGTCGTTCTCAAACAATTGAACATTCCGGAGACATCATTGAGACGAATTTTGCATAAAGACCTTGGTATGACGCCATACAAAGTCCAATTGGTTCAGGAGTTGAAGCCAACTGACCATCCAATGCGTTTTCGCTTCGCTAAGTGGGCCTGCGATCGACTTAGAGAAGATGCCGATTTTGCCAAAAAAATCATCTTTTCAGATGAAGCTCATTTTGATCTTGGCGGGTATGTAAACAAGCAAAATTGTCGCATTTGGGGCACAGAAAACCCGCACACATACGAGTACATTGTCAGTCACTGTTTGGTGCGGATTTTGGTCCAGAGGCATAATTGGGCCATTTTTCTTCGAAAATGAGCAAGGAGTGGCCGTTACAGTCAATGGCGATCGTTATCGGGCCATGTTGAACGAATTTTTGTTCACAAAAATTGAAGAGGAGGATATTGGCAACATTTAGTTTCAACAGGACGGCGCTACGTGCTACATAGCCGAAGCTACACTCGATGTTTTGCGCCCTGTTTTTGAAGATCGCATTATCAGCCGCAGAGCTGATGTCGTTTGGCCACCTCGGAGCTGCGATTTGACACCGTTGGACTATTATTTGTGGGGTGCCGTAAAAGATAAGTGTTATGCCGTCAAGCCAGAGACAATTGACGCTTTAAAGGACAATATTCGTGAAGCCATTGGTGAAATACAGCTGCACACAATCGATAATGTGCTTAAAAATTGGACCGATCGTGTAGGCTACTGCATGGCCAGCCGAGGCAGCCATTTGAATGAAATTATTTTCCATTATTAACCGGAAGGATATAGCTAATTACCTGTCAAATCAGACATGAGCTAAGTGTTACCATTCACGAAATAAGCACTAGTTGAAAACAAAAACGTTAGATGGCAGACCCTTTATAAAATAATAAAGATTTAATTCTAACAAACGAATAACGTCAAATAAAATGATGTCAGAAACTTGGTTGCATTCAAATATAAATGGTGACCTATTCAAAATAAAAGATTATCATAAACCTGTGCGTGCAGATAGGCACAATAAGATTGGAGGGGGTGTGGTAATACTCGTATATGTTAACAAGCGTTACGGATTTAACATTGTAAAAAAATCGAAACCGTGCGAGGCACTAGAATATATCTTTATAGAAATAACACTTGGTTATTAAAAACTACTTATGGGGTGTATTTATATGGCTCCTAATATAGCCAACTATATACACATTAGAGATCTGCTAGAAGAGCTGTCTGCGCTGTATGCAAAAATTGTTCTTTGTGGAGATTGGAACTTAAATATATTGCAGGACAATAACAAGCAATTAATTAGTACGGTAGAGTCTTTTAACCTTTATTTTACAAATTTCACCCAACCAACTCACTTCATGCCCAACAGAAGGCCTTCGCTCTTAGACGTGTTCTTAGTCTCTAGTATTGATTCGGTAATGCACTACGATCAAATTCCCGCACCGGGTTTTTCACATCACGATTTGATTTTCTTAACAATTAACGCCTCCTACTTGTTTGGAAGAAAATGCAATAAAATCATACAATTTTTCGAAAATTAACTTAGAGACTTTGTTTTATGATATCCGAATTGTGGACTGGTCGCCGATATATGCTACAAGCAATGTAAATACTCAGGTGGACTATTTTCAAAATATTAGCCTTTCTTTATTTCATAAACATGTACCTCTAAAACACCGTAGAAATAGAGTTAACATTCCATGGTTGACTTCGGAAGTTTTTAGCCTTATAAAAAAGCGCAATTTCCTTTACTCCAGATGGAGGAGATACAAATGCACAGCTATATATAAAGAATATGCCATTGTACGAAACGCGGTAACTCTTCTAATACGATCAAATAAAAAGACTTTATCAAAATAAATTCAACCCGAGGGATTCGAGTTCTAAATTCTGGAGTAATATTTGCGATATCGGGTTTAAGCCTGCAAAAGATTCACTTCCCAATAATATCGACCTTAATGAACTTAATACGAAGTTTGTTCAAAGCAATCATAAGACTTTTAGCCACAAAAATATCCCTGCCTTCTTCGATAACCAAAGAGAAGGGACTTTTTGGCTCTCTGGAATTGATGAATTATGTGTAGGTCAAACAATCTTAAGGATAAAATCAAAAGCTGTTGGCTCTGATGATGTGTACCCGACTTTTATACAAACTCTTCTTCTCGCTTTTCTTCCGCATATAACGCATATATTCAATACTATCATTACAACGTGTGTTTTTCCCAACCAGTGGAAAGTTGCCAAAATCCTTCCATTGCCTAGACCAAATAGTAATGAATATCGACCCATAGCTACCCTTCCTGTTTTAAGTAAAGTTTTCGAAGCAATAATAAGTAACCAAATTAAGTCTTATCTAAATAGTAAAATAGTAAAAATCTTGTCACGAAATTTCAGACGGGCTTTCGTGCTAAACGTAGCTGCACTACCACGTTACTAATGGTGTGCGAAGATATTCGTGCCGGTTTGGATTGCGATATGTGGGGTCTCATAATTTGAGGTGTAATAAAGGCATTTGACAGCGTAAATCATTCTATACTAATAAATAAACTGCATAGGCAATTTTCCTTCGAAAGCTCCGCGTGAAAATTAATAACTTCATATTTATCTGCTCGCATACAATATGTGTCTAATGGCACCAAATTCTCCTCATTTCTTCAAGTCCCAATGTGTGTTCCTCAAGGTTCCGTACTAGACTCTCTTCTTTTTTTATGTTTCATAAATGATATATCTGAATGTTTCACGACCTCTGCGTACCATATATATGCCGACGATGTACAAATATATTCTTTGTTTCCGAAATACCATAAAAACCAGGCGTTAATTAATATTAATGAAGATCTTAAAAGAATTCATGATTAGTCAACAAAAAATGAGCTCAGTCTTAATCCAGTCAAATCAAAAGCTATGTTCATTAATAGATGTAGACAAACAGAAATTTCCGTCCAATATTTATCAATCACACTCCTGTAGAGTATGTGGATAAGATAAAAAATCTTGGAGTCTACTTTACTAGTACATTCATTTGGAATTTACACGTAAACAGAGTAATATCGCAAGTGTATAGCGATATCTTCGTGGTCTAAGTCCCACGAAAAACTACCTCCCGATAGGTGTTAAACTGAAATTGGTTAAATCTTTCATCTTGCCGATATTGCTTTACGGATGAGAAATAAACGGGGACTTGGACTATATCGAAAAGAAAATTAACTGTGGCATATAATAGTTGCGCAAGGTACATTTATGATATCAGACGGTCAGAGCACGTTACGCACTTGACTAAAAGTATTACCGGCTGTTCCCTAATAGCCTTATTGAATTACAGAACAGAAGGCATAACACTGACATGTAGATTTGGCTGTTGTAGAGTTTCAAGCACAGAAAAGAAAAATACTGTGATATACCTCGAATCACTCTGAGTGAAGAAAAACTCTCCGTCCTATTCGGACTCCCACCCCTGGAGAGCAAACATAGAAACCAAACACACCTGAGTTTCAAACCATTACAAAAAACAAATTTCCTTTCTCCTCCTTCTATCTTTCCGCCCGCGCCCTGACAACAGTAAAAGGGTATCTAACCCCTTAGGCGCATGTAAATTATAAAAAAAAAAAATACTATTGCTTCATAAAATAATTACTACCAAAGAACCAGACTATTTATTTGAAATGCTAAAATTTGCAAGTAACCAAAGATGTATGCAAATAATTTTACCTAGCCATAAGTATTTTACAACTAGTCGAAATTTTTTTATCCATGCGACTCATCTTTGGAATCGTCTACCAATAGATATCAAATGATCAAGCAACACAAATATATTTACAAAGGAGGTTTTTAAATACTTTGCTCAAACTTACTGATGGAAGATCCCAACCTTTATACTCCTTCCGCAAATCTTTTTTCCAAACTATTTTAATCTTCCACATCCCCTATTTCTTCTCCTCTTCTTTTTTTTCCGTTTTCTTTTTATTTTTATATACCATAGTTATAAGTTTCCTAATTTTTTATCGCTAAAATTTAACTCTATTTTTTTTTTTAATGTATAATTACCTAGCTTGCACAATGTAAAAAAGATTTAATCTTAATGTACACGAATTTTTTAATTAAATAAATAAATAAATAAATTTATCACTGAATCGGCAGTGCAACTTTTAAACTTAAAGGCCAAGCGAACATTTATTCAGGTAAATGAGTTGGGGTTGGTCAGCACAAACAAGGTCGTCGACTTGGAGTTCGAGTCGCTGACGTCAACCTTTATAGGTAGAATGCGGGCATTCATTTTTAAATCCCTGACTGGGGAAAATAAATCTGAATAAGTGGCCCTATTTGGAGGGGCTGGAGTTAGCTGACCCATCGTTCAACACACCTGCTCAAGTCGATATGCTTTAAGGAAGTGAAGTTTATGCCAACATCATACGCAAAGAACCGAACCGGGATGAATTTTGCTTGGAAAGGTGGAGCCGGAAACTGCAAGGTCGTTTCAAAGCTTCGTAAGTCAGGTCCATCTCGACACAATTCTACAAAAATTTTGGAAGATTGAAGAAGAACCATTCGAGGCATACGAATCGGAAGAGGACAAGGTTTGTGAAGCTTATTTCGAAAGAAACACTAAACGCCTAGCGGATGGTCGATATCAGGTGTGCTTACCATTTAAGGACGGGAGGTATCCAGCGATGGGTCCGAGTCGTCACGGCGTATTGAGGCGCTTTATGCAGTTGGAGAAAAGGCTCCAAAATAATCCCACACAACACACGGAGTATGCTAAATGTATGTCCGAGTACTAATCTATTGGTAATGATTACGAAGTTTTGTACTCACCTTTTCATTTTTTCATTCCCCATCACGCCATCATTAAGGAATCCAGCACAACAACGAAATTGCGTGTCGTGTTCGATGCAACGTTCACCCATTCTCGTTGCTCTTCCTTAAACGATAAGTTGATGGTTGGACCCAAAACACAAACAAATATTTTAGATATTGCTTTAAAATGGCAAAAATATCGTTTTACATTTACAGGCGACGTGGAGAAGATGTATCGCCAGATCCGTGTAGACACCCCAGAGGCCGATTACCAATTGATTCTGTGGAGAGATAATCCAAGTCAGGATATTCAAATGTTTCGATTGGAGACAGTAACTTTTGGAACAGCATCTGCACCATATCTGTCGATCAAAGTGCTACTGAAGCTTGCTGAAGACGAAGTTTCAAGATTTCCATTGGCCGCATCCGTCATCAAAGAAGAAACATATGTTGACGATATTATATCCGGAGCCGACAGCATTCTAGAAGGAGGAAGTATTGGAGCAGATCCCAGCTGAACAATGTGGGATAGATTATGACATTCTATTCGATGAGGCATCAACTTCCAAAACTCTGGGAATACGGTGGCTTCAAAGGCATATGTTTTCTCATTCCAGATAGCGCCATTCAACGCACAAAAATATCAATGCTATCGTCAATTGCAAGGCTCTACGATCCTATGGTCTGGGTTGCGCCATGTATCGTAAAAACCAAATTAATGATGCAGCAGTTATAGAAGCGTGGGCTGGTTTAGGATGTATCAATTCCACCAGAGCTAAGGCGTGAATGGATGATGTTTCGCGAAGATCTTGGCTCTCGTAACAAGATACATTCCACGTTGGATCCACATAACGAAATCTAGTAGGATAGGACTGCACGGATTTTGCGACGCGTCAGGGAAGGCATATGGAGCAGCAATATATTTACGCACATTAGATAACACAAACACAGTCCACATGCACCTTCTCTGCTCAAAAACAAAGGGAGAACTGCTACAATCAATCACGTTGCCTAGGTTGCAGCTATGCGGCGCAGTTCCCTTTGGCAAAATTACTGGGAGAAACATTCCTGAAAACAGAGGCAGAATCGGAATGGGCATGGACTAACTCTGTGATTGCGCTGTGCTGGATCAAGGCAACACCTTCGAAATGGAAACAGAGTGTCTCAAATACAAAAGCTGACCAATGGAGGTAGTTGGAGACACATTCCCACGGAACTGAAACCAGCCGACATGGTATCTCGAGGTATGCTTCCATCCGCGATCATCAACCACAACATACCATTTCCTGTACAACCGTCGTGCTTAGAGACAGAACACGAAGCTCGATCGATAGTGGCACATGATCAGGCTACGCACGGTAGTCTTGTCGACGAGTTGCTGGCAAAATACTCATCACTGTCTCAGGCTATTCGAGTTGTTGCGTACTGTATACGAGTTCTTCCAGGAGGAGAATTGATAAAGCAGACCGAATTAGATGCTGCATTCATTAGAATTGTGCGCGCAGCACAACACAAGATGTTTCCAAATGATGCAGCAGTAAACAGCAAACAACACAAACCATTGAAAGGATTTAAGGCACTCAACCCGTTTAAGGACGAAAAAGGGGTTCTTAGAGTTGGCGGAAGTTTGGAAAATTCAAACTTAATATACATTGTTAAGTTAACATCCCATATTGCTGAAACCCGACAACACACTTTCGAAACTGATCATCCGAAATGGCAACGAGAAGACCTATCACGGAGGGATCCAGAAAGTCAAAACATAAAGAGCGCGGTCAAGCGATATATTTTCCGATGCACTATTTGCTATCGTTTTAGGGCAAAACCACCAGTGCAACTAATGGGCAATCTTCCAGCGGCGCGAACAACTATAGGCAGTCCGGAACCATGAACGTGAAGACCTGGAGAGGCCACAATGCAAAACTGCTCAAGGAATTCTTCGAGATATTTGTATGTATGACGACAAAGGCAGTTTACATAGAATTGGTAAGCGACATGACCACGCAAGCTTTTCTTGCTGCATTCCGGCGATTCGTTTCGCGGCGAGGACTCTGTCACCAACTCTATAGTGACTGCGGAAGGAACATTCTTGGAGCAAGTGGCGAACTACAAAGGTTTTTACGTGAAGCCCGACTGAATTGGAGAGACGTGGCAGAGACACTGGCAAACGATGGCACAGCATGGAATATCATTCCACCAGCCTCCCCGCATTTTGGAGGTGTGTGGGAAGCGGGCATGAAATCCGTCAAATTCCATTTAAAGCGTGTTGCCGGTAACCAATTGATGCCGTTTGAGGAGCTTAATACACTTCTTATTCAAATTGAAGCGTGTTTTAACTCACGACCATTGTGCCCTCAATCGGACGACATCAACGATTTGGAGCACCACTTACCGCACCATCACAACCCGAATACACCCTTGAAAAGATCACACACTTAGACTGTTGGAAGCGTGTTCAAACACTGATGCAGTAGTTTTGGAAGCAGTGGTGCACGGAGTCTCTTTCACGACTTCAACAACGAGCAAAATGGATAGAAATCAGCCGACAGCAAATAGCAAAAGGAGACTTGGTCTTGGTAAAGGATGAGCGACTACCCCCATTGAAGTGGAGCATTGCCCGAGTCATCGAACTTCACCCAGGTCCAGATTATTTGGTTCGAGTAGCTACCCTGAAAACGGAAACTAGCTAACTGAAAGGATCTATTGCCAAACTATGCCTACTTCCAACTAGGAACGCAACAGCAGACACAACAAATCTTTGAGTAAAAACATATCCAAGCATACACTACACAACACAGAAATAATTAACATGTGGACTGTATGTTAATTATTATTAAATCATCAACTCTTCTGCAATCATTTACAACACCAAATGTTTCCATTCATAAATTCGACAGTTACAGCAAAATCAGCATTTCAACTAAATAGCACACCATCCAGCGAAGTCAGTTCACAAATATATAAGCCTGAAAAATAATATTACTCATCTTCCCTAAAAATTTTGTCAAACAACAACACCAAAAAAAAAACAAACACAATCACACAATGTAAACAATCAAACCACATTCATATTAATAATCAATTGTTTCGGCGAAATCGATCGCCTATCATACACACACACACAGCTTGGAAGATTCGTCGTCTAATGGAATAACCCAGAAACCCGTGTTCGCATCTAACGTACTAAAGTATTTAGAACCACTTAATTTAGATTTGATCTCGTCAACAGATGGGAAAGAATAATACGCTCAGCGAATGGCTTTATTTAAGTTTCTCGGGTCAAGACAAATTCTTAATTTTCCGTTAGCTTTTTTGACCAAAACTAACCAAAAACGTGGGCTCTTCAACTTTTAGTATCACTTTCAAATTTTCCATTCGGTCTAATTCTTCTTTTAATAAATTGTGCAGGGCAAAGGGAATTTTCCGGGGACTATCTATAGTAGAAGACACTTCAGAAATAAGCCTTAAATGACACTTATTTTTTAATAGACCGAGAACGTAAAATACTTCACTATAATGTACTAAAATTAATTTGCAACTTTTAACACTATTTATACTTCTAGTAGATTTTTCATTGAATAAATTGTTATCTAGAGAATTAGCTAACATTTTAGAAATACTTTTATTAATACATGCAAGTTTTCTCTGAGTTTTGAGAGATGTGCACCCCATTTCATGTGATAACTATCGAAGTCAAACAATCTCAAAATGAATTGTTCAGTATGTGCCGAAAAAATTTAAAGAAGCTGGGCACTATAAGTTTCTTGTGGTGACTGCAAGGGTTTGTTTTATGGTTCTTGTGTCGATATTCAGGAACAAGATGTTGAATCCATGAAAGTGAATGAAAGAAACATTCGGTGCAACAAGTGCGATGTTCAAAGAGGACGTTCTCTTCACTTCACTGAGTCTCCACCAAGCAAAGCCAAGCGGACAAAGGCAGACAAAAGGTTGGCTGCAACGAACAACAATAGTGCCGGTGTCAACTCAATGTCTACACCGTCAACCAGATTAGTCCCTGGAGAGACTGGCGATGAATTCATGCTAAAAATTATTTACCAACAGCTCTCTTACTTGGAAGGGCTGAACAAAGAATTCTTGCAATCCGTTGCTGGGTTGCGAAAGGAGAATTATTTGCTTAAGTCGAGAGTACATAGTCTTGAGAGCAGACTCAACTGGCAAAATCAAAGTCAATTGCAAAACTGCATTGAAATTATTGCAGTCAATGATTTTAACACCAACAATGAAAAATGCGTCGTCAGGGCAAAATATTCTCGATTCATTGGGTGTGGAAGTGATATACAACCAGACCAGTGATTGTTATGTGAAAGAGAGAAAGAGCAAGAAAGTCATTCAAACCTCTGTTCCGCTAAAACAACACTGATCATATGTTTGAAACTCTCTGATATCTCAGTTAAGCAACGGATTATGAAGGAGAAAAAGGCAAAGAAGAAAATCAGCACAAACGTAATTGGCAGCAATAACAGCAGCAGCAGCCACAAAAAGAGCAACATTTACATCAAAGCGGATCTCACCATGTACACACAGGCGTTACTGATGCAGGAAAAAGATGTAGAAAGGAAGAAAAAATTTAAATATGTATGATATAATGGCAAAAAAAGTATTCTTATGAGAAAAATTGAATGTACTCGTAGTAATCATCACTATAAGGTCGTATGATGATCTTAAATCAATCTAGTATTTTTTTTAATTAAAACACCTTCTCAAATGAATTTTGAATCTGACTTTGTTTATGATGATTTTGCTACCTCCAATATATTAAATAATAATTGTGAGCAAGTGTTTTCTTCTAAAATATATTCTCTTAACAAACTCTTCTTAGTTCATCAAAATATATTGTAAAATGTTTGTGTGGGTACAAATGATAGAACTTATTCTTTTCAATACAAATCCCTTTATTCAGTACAGTTACAATTCACTATTTAATTCTTTCTCTTAGTACAATTCAATTTCTCAACCACTTATACTTTTCTTATCTTTTACTTAAACCACTTAATCACTTCTCTTAATTAACACTTCAAATTACACTTTAGAACTGATTTGCATACCGTTGGGATGCTGCTATTTATACTCGAATGACATACTTCGAGAACAATCCTCGCCATCCAGCGTCCCATACAATTTCCAATTTGCTAGAAAATTCGATTTCACTCTCCAGTCAAGACTTTGTTATTCCAGTATCGAAATCTTCTGGTCTTCGAATATCGACATTTTCTGCTAGATGTCGCTGCTCACATTTAAGTGGTTATCACATTGCTCCCTCCCTACAGTTGTTCGTCCCGAACAACTTCGTCATTCAGCATCCCGTTGAAATGACACATTCTACCCAAATGGACCACTTTCAATTTTCCTCGATCCCCACGCTGGATCCGGTAGACAACGTCATTAATGCGGGTTATCACCTTGTATGGACCTTCCCAGTCCTGTTGCAATTTTGGTGATTTGCCTTTCTTACGCTGAGGATTATACAACCAGATTAGATCTCCTTCGTTGAAACCGGAAGATTTCGCCTTGATATCGTACCTAGTTTTCATGCGGCTGCTTGCTAGCTTCATCTTTTCTCTGGTGTCTTCATGCAATTTACGAATCCTGCTGCGTAAGTCATTCACGTACTCGTTCACCTCTTTGGGCTCCGTCGGTGGGGATCCGAATTTAGCTTCACTTGGCAACCGAATTGTTTGACCAAATAAGATCTCGGATGGTGTGTGCCCTGTTGAGCTATGGACCGCGTTTCGGTAGGCCATTAAGAAGAGGGGTATGTGTCGATCCCAATCCCGCTGGTAGTTGCTGACAACCTTAGATAGATGCTCATTCAAGGTCCGATTGAATCGCTCGACCATTCCATCAGATTGAGGGTGTAGTGGCGTTGTCCTTGTCTTTCTTATTCCCAAATATTGGCATATTTCCTGGAAGACTTTTGATTCAAAGTTTCGCCCTTGATCAGAGTGCAGCTCCATTGGGACCCCAAATCTGCTCACCCAGTTGTTGACTATCTGTTCGGCTACGGTCTTAGCCTCTTGATTTGGGATGGCAAACACTTCCGGCCACTTACTGAAGTAATCCATGACTACGAGAGTATATCGGTTTACATTAAAGGTTTCGGGAAACGGCCCAGCGATGTCGATGGCTATTCGTTCGAAAGGTGCTCCGACATTGTATTGTTGCATTTGTCCATGTGGCTTTACTTTTGGACCCTTGGTAGCCGCACATCTTATGCACTTTTTGCACCAATTCTCGACATCTTGTTTAGCGCTTAGCCAATAGAAACGTTCCCTTACCTTTTCCAACGTCTTGTTTATTCCCAAATGGCCTCCTGAGATTCCGTCATGTATTTCATGGAGTACTTGGTTGACTCTGGACCGTGGCACAATTAGCTGCATACGAGATGTTGTCCCATCGGCACTTTCCCATTTTCTCTTCAGCAATCCATCTTGCACAAAAAGCGAGTCCCACTGTGCCCAGTATGCCTTCAGAGTTTGGCTCCGATCTGATATCTGCTGCCAGCTTGGTCTTTCCTCGTGTTCTTTCCAGGCCAATATTGGTTCGATGTCATTGTCTGCCTGTTGAGAGGAACGGATTTCGTCTATACTCCAACCCTCTATTGGCTCAGTCCTGATCATTTGGATAGTTGCCTGTTCTTTTGCTTCTTTACGATTGCAGTGTTCGCATTTTACTCCACACGGTCGACGAGAGAGAGCATCAGCATTTGAGTGGAGTGTTCCCTTGCGGTGTTACACTTCAAAATCGTAGCCCTGCAACTGCTCGATCCATCTTGCAACTTGGCCTTCAGGGTTCTTAAATTGGAGTAGCCATTTCAGAGCTGCGTGGTCTGTCCGGAGAATGAACTTTTGTCCGTAGAGGTACTTATGGAAATGCTTCGTAGCCAGAATTAAAGCCAGAAGCTCGCGCCGGGTTACACAGTAGTTCCGTTCAGGTCTGGAGAGTACTTTGCTGTAATATGCGACCACTTTCTCTTGACCGTCATGAACTTGGGATATCACAGCTCCGACCCCAACATTGCTAGCGTTTGCGTCCACGATGAACATTTTTCCAGGCGTCGGGTAACCCAAGATGGGGGCATTGCACAGCTGTCGCTTCAGTTCTTGAAATGCTTTTTCGCATTCTCCAGACCACCTGAACTGTCGGCCTTTTTCCGTAAGTTGATGCAGGCTCTTTGCAATGCCAGCAAAATCCTTTACGAACCTTCTGTAATACGTGGCGAGGCCCAAGAAGCTTCTCAGTTGGTGTTTATCTTTTGGAGAAGGCCAACTTTTCACGGCTTCGATTTTGTCAGGATCCGTTCTTACTCCTTCCGCTGATATAATGTGACCCAGATATTTTACTTCCGGACGAAACAAGGCGCACTTTTCCGGGTTGAGCTTTAAATGAGCACTTCGTAGCCTCTCAAACACTTCTTTTAGATTTTCGCGGTGCTCCTCGTATGTCTTACCTATGACGATAACGTCGTCCAAATATACTAGGCAGGTTTTCCAGGTGAGTCCTTGCAATGTTCGTTCCATTAGTCGCTCGAAGGTGGTCGGAGCGTTGCACAGTCCAAACGGCATCACTGCAAACTGCCAAAGACCGCTTCCTGTAGTGAAGGCAGTTTTCTCACGGTCCGTACGATTTATCTCTACCTGCCAGTAACCGCTCTTCAAGTCAAGTGTTGAAAACCATTTCGCTCCAGAAAGCATATCCAAAGTGTCATCGATTCTCGGAAGTGGGTAGCTGTCCTTTTTAGTGACATCATTGAGACGTCGGTAGTCTACACAAAATCTCGTGCTGCCATCTTTCTTCTTCACGAGGACCACTGGAGATGCCCACGGACTTTGCGATTCTTCAATCACTCCCTCAGCTTTCATCTTCGACATCATTTCGGCAACTTCTGTTTGCTTTGCCAATGGAAGACGCCTTGCAGGTTGACGGATTGGTCGAGCGTCTCCGGTGTCAATGTGGTGTTGAACAATATGCGTACGTCCATATTCTCCGTCTTGTGTAGCAAATATATCAGCGTACTCACCGATTAGTTTTTCTGCCAGGATTCGCTGATCTTCGTCCAGATTACAGAGGCTGAGAATTTTGTTCTTGATTTATATGCTCTGAACTGTTGTGACCGGTTTTGCACCCTGTTTTTCCGTTGTGGTCGATATAGCCTCAACAGGTACGCATTTTCCCACTATCTCCCCCTTTTTCACCTTTACACTGAATGTCTTTGGATTTAGAATCCTTACAGAGACCATGTTGTTCTTTGGCTCCACTAAGGTCTTTCCCACTCCATCTGGCTCCATCAAATAGAATCGGTGGCTACCAGGACCACCTTCCACTTTTGCCCACAAAATTGCTTCTGACGAAGGCTCTAGACTCTGATTGCTGCAGATGACGACATTTGAGACTGAGGTATATCATTGGTATCTCCATGTTTCCGCATTTCAGGGTTTGTGTCCCCATGATGGATGATGGTCCTGGGGCCGTCGATTCCTGCTACCAACTTCTGCCCCGCGAAGTTGGTGCTTAAGCATTTGCCGACTGATGGCTTCGGGAAGGTTGACCGGCTCCTTGATAGCTGTCTCTGCGGGTTTCTTCCTCTATTTGCTTGTCACCACAGTGAGGGCAGTCTCTTCGTCGCACCGGTTCTTTACACTGCCTTTGAAGGTGTCCTATTTTATTGCAATTCCAGCAGCGCATTATTCGTCTATCCCGTCGAGTATCTCGTTCCTCGGCACTAATTCTTGTGCAGGAGCATTCGACAGATGCTACTTCCCTGGCGAAATGTGTTCCCCTGGATGCCTGATTGGCTGCTTCCATCGCCAGAGCGAAGGCAAGGGCTTCAGCAAGGGTTCTTTTCCCGGCCATCCTTACTGCTGACTGTAGCTTCGAATCTGCAATTCCCCTGATAAATGCATCTTTTGCCATTTCGTCGATAATTTCCTGGCCTGCGGTGGGGTATGACAGATGTGCCAGTCTACTCACGTCTGCTTGGAGCTGCTGAAGTGTTTCTCCTCGTTGCTGCGTTCGGCTTTGCAATTGGACCTTGCAGACCTCCTGCATGTGGCTATCCCCAAACCGTTTCTCGATAGCCTGTACTAAAGTCACATAATCTTTATGCTTTTCGATGTCTACTGTTTGCAACAATTCTGCTGCAGGACCGTGCAAGGCCATTGTTAGGGCAAAGCACTTTTCCTCATTGTCCCAGTCGTTTGCACAGGCAGCCATTTCAAACTGCTTCTTATAAGTAGACCATGAGGTCTGGCCATCGAATGAGGGAGGCTTCAACTCTTTTCTCCTTGGACCGCTTAAAGAACATTCACGCAGTTTCTGTTTTCGCACTGTGTCGAGCTCTTTTGCCAGTTGCTGAACTTTGCTGTCCATTTCTTCGAATTTTTCGCCAACATTCTTCTCTATTGTATCAAATTTGTTATCAACGTTCTTCTCTATTCTTTCAAATTTGTCATCGATTTCTTCGAACTTTTGCTGGAGAATGTTCTTTTGTTCTTCCAGATTATTCTTTTGTTCATCCATTTTCTGTTGAAGACCATGGAGGTTGTTGGTTTGTTCGTCGAATTTTTGTTCGAGGCTATTCTTTTGTTCTTCCAGATTTTTCTTTTGTTCGTCCATTTTTTTGTTTTGTTCGTCCATTTTTAATAAGAGGAGTTGCATCATTGCAGCCATGTCATTACCGGTACTTGTCTGTTCATCTTCGTCAACATCAAAGGAATATGCATCAGGATCATGTCCCTCGTTGTTCAAAGCCTCCTGAAGTCGGAGCACCAGGTCACTTTTTCCTCCACTGGCGCTGAGGCTTCTCTTGTTCAACTCGGATTTGAGTTGGACCAGGGTCAACTGTAATAGTTTTCGACCCATTCTAGCTTTTTCAAATAGTCAAAAAACACTTCTTTTTTTTTACACACAATAAGTCCTATCCCACTTCTGACACCAATGTAAAATGTTTGTGTGGGTACAAATGATAGAACTTATTCTTTTCAATACAAATCCCTTTATTCAGTACAGTTACAATTCACTATTTAATTCTTTCTCTCAGTACAATTCAATTTCTCAACCACTTATACTTTTCTTATCTTTTACTTAAACCACTTAATCACTTCTCCTAATTAACACTTCAAATTACACTTTAGAACTGATTTGCATACCGTTGGGATGCTGCTATTTATACTCGAATGACATACTTCGAGAACAATCCTCGCCATCCAGCGTCCCATACAATTTCCAATTTGCTAGAAAATTCGATTCCACTCTCCAGTCGAGACTTTGTTATTCCAGTATCGAAATCTTCTGGTCTTCGTGTATCGACATTTTCTGCTAGATGTCGCTGCTCACATTTAAGTGGTTATCACAATATTAAGAGAAAACCTCGCCGCGCTTGTATCTCATTTGAGTTCTTTTGTTTCTATTCCAGATTTTATTTTTGTGTCTGAGATTTCAATCTACGACTTTGAAAAAAGTGATTATGTTTTGCCGGGCTTTAATTGACTCCCCTGCACAAATAAAAACTACGTGGTAGGTGGTGTTGGTTACTTCGTAAGCCAGGACATATTTAATGATTACGAGTATGTTACTTCTTGTTTGAACTTTCTCTGTGCAGATATTTTAAAACTTTGCACTAAAGTAAATAATGAAATAAAGGGTTTTCCAATAGGGACTTGACAACTTTGAATTTCATTTGTGAACGCACTTTTTCACTAATCATCAAACTGTCACTATCAATTTATTCAGTAAACTCAACATTTTTATCATGGTAAAGTACACGAACGAGCAACGTCAGCAAATTATAAAAATTTTTTACCGAAATTCGGAGTCGGTGACTGCAACTTTAATTGCTTTAACTCCAATTTTCGGTCGTAGACAGGCAATAACAAGTTTAGTGCAAGAACTTGAGTCTACATATTCGTTGTGTGATGTTGCCGTATCAGTGAGACAACGGGTTGGTCGAAGTGTCGAAAATATCGCTGCCGTTCAGGCGTCCGTAACAAACGTTCCAAATCAGTCAATTCCACGGCGTTCTCAAGAATTGGGCATCGCTCAGACCACATTATGGCGTATTTTGCGTAAGGATCTTGGTTTACACCCATACAAGATCAAGCTGACTCAAGAATTGAAGCCGATTGGCGATTTGAAGCGACATACGTTCTCCGATTGGGTTCTGGAGAAGATGCGCCAAGATGATGAATTTCATCGCAAAATCATTTTCAGTGACGAAGCTCATTTTTGGCTCAATGGGTTCGTCAATAAGCAAAATGTGCGTTATTGGTCGGGTGAAAATCCACATTGCTTCATGAATCACCACTTCATCCACAAAAAATAACTGTTTGGTGCGGTTTGCATGCCGGCAGCGTTACTGGGGCAAATTTTTTGGTAACGATCGTCACGTTACTGTAAATCGTCAGCGTTATCGCGCCATGATCTCCGATTATTTTTGGCCCGAATTGGGAGATATGGACTTGGACGACATGTGGTTTCAACAGGATGATGCCACAAGCCACACAGCACACACTATAATCGATGTATTGAAGAGTATGTACGGTGAGCGTGTTATCTCAAGAAATGGGCCAACATTGAACGCGAAATGGCGGCCGTTTCGGCCGAAATGTGTGGCCGAGTCGTTGAAAATTGGGTCCAACGAATCGACCGCTGCAAACGTGCCCGCGGCTATATGAACGAAGTCGAGTTCCATTCATAAATGTTTTGATTGTACTTCAAGCCGATAATAAAGTTTTTGAAATATCTCAAATAGTTTGCGTTTTATTTTAAAAAAAATCCTTATTGGAAATCCCTATATGTGTCACCTTATATGATTATTAAATTTGATTCTCGCCCACAACTCTCGTAAATTCTCAAAATTCCCAAACGTGATAGATCCCCGGAAAACGAGGACATACGTTTATCCTCGGATAATATTAAAAAAAAAAATTCGTATTAACATAAATAAAAAAGGTGTACGTAAGGTCTCCAGAACTAACTATGGGAGTCCTCTTCAATGCCATCGAGACAGTGACACAGATGATATGGATGAATTGATCTCATCTAATGTGCTTGTAAAAAAAAGTGTTTAATCCGTCACAATGAAAACATTAAATATTTCCGACTACCTCGTCAAAAAAATATCGATTGGTATTAAGTGTAAATCTATTGATTCTTTCAGATTGTGTGCAGATTGAAGCAAGAAACCTCACAATTTTTTACACATGACCTAAAGAGTACTAGTGCATTTAAAGTCATACTTTATAGCCTGGATGATATGGACAGTGAATGATGGTATGCACTTAAAAATGAGCTGGTGAAACTTGGTTTGAAGTGCCCTGATTTAAGAAAAAATTAAAAAAACCTATGAATACTACAAAGACACTATTTACATTGTGTCTTTAGAAAATGGTTCCATTAAATTAGCCGACTTAAAAAGGCGTTATCGTTCCATTTGTGAGTGTGACAATGCAACTTCACTGAAATGCGCTAATTGTAGAGGTGCCCACAAATCCACCGATCAAACGTGTGTTAGCAGAACCAAATACTTAAAGTTGAAAGAGAAATCTACAAAGCTTAAAAGCTCTTCTCGACCCAAACATCCTCATACATACGTGTTTCTGCAATCCCTGCTTGCACACATAGCCTTCATAGGCCATGGGTAAAACGAGCGCAATACATAGAGGATTTAAAAAATGCAAACTGGTCACGTTTACGTTCAGAAATTAATTATATGCTCCGAAATATACCGACAAACTTAGAAAGTGTTTGTATTAAAGAAACTGTTGACACCGTTTTAAATCAGGTTTCGTCGATCATATTGAATGCTGCTGAAAACAGTGTTCCTAAAAAATCGATAAATGAAGTTTACATTAAGCTTCCTCCTTACATTTTGGAGCTTATAAAATCAAGGAACCGACTTCGGAAAAACTGACAGATATATCGAATATGAGGTATCGAATCTCAACAAACTTATATCCTCAAATATACTAACCATTCGAAATAAAAACTGGAATAATAAAGTTAAGTCACTAGAAAAAAATGCCAGACTTTTTGGAACATAGATAAGGTAATAAAAAATAAAAGAAAACAATTGCCTTTCCGACAAGACTCTAATAACATATATTTTTCGGATGTCGAAAAAGCAAATGCTCTTCCTTCGAGCTTTGTAAAAAACCATAACCTAGCAACAAATTTAGGTGATATAGAAACTGAAAATATTGTATATACCACAATACAAAGATTTTTTTCTGACAGAGTCTCCCAAAGTACTTCAGTAGGTTTTGTTTCACACGAAGATGTTCAATGTATAGTTAAGGATCTAGAAATAAGAAAAACAGGCGCCACTGTATATTAAAAACATATACTCGTACATCAAAAATTTACCCAAAAATCAACAAAATACTGGAAAAAGTTCTGAAATATCAAATTCTCAAGCATATCTGTGGTACTCGTATCCGTGATATCTCGCATCAAGTTCTTACAATTTGTAAATATGTGAAAGCAAATCGCTCCGCAGGCAAATCGACTGGAATGGTGCTATTAGACATTGAAAAGGCATTCGATACTGTGGGGCACAACGGCCTGATATTTAAAATGATAAATTTTGACCTTCCGTCATATATTTGTGGAATGGTCCAAAGTTTTCTATCTAGCCGTTGTCTTAAAGTTCATGTTAACTGTGGTGTCTCAAATTTAATATCGTTCAAATCTGGTGTTCGCCAAGGTTCAGTCCTAGGTCCTGTTCTATATAACCTCTACACTTCTGATTTCCCTTACTTGCTCAATTTTAAAGCAGCTATTTTTGCTGATGACACAGCAATATCTTCTTCGCATGAGCTCGCTTCCAATATTGAAAGCAGCTTCAAAAATGCGATAGAAGTATTCAGGAAATATTATTCAAAGTGGAAAATAAAATTAAAATTAATTGAAAAAGAAACTGTTGCTTACCTTCCACTCAATTACAAGTTAATGGAGTAAACATTCCTTGGGTGACCTGTGTTAGATATTTAGGTATTCATCTAGATACAAAACTAACATTTAACGAACACACAAATAGAACAGTAACGAAAATGGGTATTGAAATCAAAATGCTGTATCAATTCATAAATAGAAAATCATCCCTTTCAACAGAAAACAAGGTTATAATCTATAAAGTAATTTTTCAAGCGATTCTATGTTTTATATGGAAGCCAAGTCTGGGGCGATTGTGCAAAATGTCACATAAAAAAAAATACAATTATGCCAAAACAAAGTTCTAAAAATGATGCTGAAAATACCCTGGCATCATTCTACCCTAGATCTGCACCTTAAAACGAATGTTTAACCGATTTATGAAAGAATTAGATAACTGAAATCTAAATCTGTAGAACGATGTAGTTGTGCTAACAACCCTCTCATAAATGAATTATGCACTAATTAAATACGACTAAGTTATATATTTACTCTTATTGTGTGAATTTACTTATTCATTTAGTTTGTTTTTATTTGTTTATTTATTTGTTTAATTTATTAATTTATTTATTTGTTTAATTTATTTACTTATTTATTTATTTTATTTTATTTAATTATTTATATATCATTTGCATATTAATGTGCTTTTTCTATTATTTTTTTCTCTTTATATGGAAGGCTTAAGTCTTGTTTCATTCTAAAATTCATATTTTTGTTAAAATTGTTTGTTTTTTTTATGTTAAAAATTATAACAATTCAGTGGAAAGGTAGTATATCGAATTCCTGTATTGTAAAATGTGCGGTAACAAGCCAAATGTAAACTATTATACGTAAAAATAAATCTATCTATCTATCTATCTATATTTTCAAATCTTTTAGAAGAGGAAAAATCTAAGAACCTTTTTATTCTCGGGGACTTTAATATTAATATTCTAGACAATAGTGATACTGCTTCCTCTTATCTATCACTGTTAGCCTCACATGGACAAACTTCCTTTATAAATGAGCCAACTGGACCAACATCCGGGACGTGCCTAGACCATATATATGGCCATTTATCTAACCTTCACATGCAAAAAGTGTATTTTTGATCTTAAAATTACTGATCACTTAAAGATTTTTCCTGAAGCTCTGAAATGTGAGCAACTAGAGACCAATTTCTCTTCTTCTATCAATCAGCAAAATTTTCGAAAAAGCGGTAAAAAACCGAATTATTGGCTTTTTAAATAAAAATAACTTTTGGGCTACTCAGTTTGACTTTCAGAAATGGAAATCCACGGAAAATGCTCTTTTGGAATTTTGCTCTCGGCTCTTTGGTAACGTAGATAGTAAAAAGCTCTCAGCTGGTCTCTTTATAGATAAAACGAAAGATTTCGATATTGTAAACCATAACATCTTGTTGAAGAAGGTAGAAAAATCAGAATTTCGGTGCTTTATGTTGGATCTGGTTCAGGTCTTATTGTTCAAGGACGCACAAGGGTCAAAATTGACGACGTTCGAAGCGGTATCCAAGACATTGACATGGGCGTACCTCAAGGCTATGTTCTGGGTCCCATACTCTTTCTTATTTGTATTAACTCCCACTTTAAAGGTGTTTTAACTGCGTATGCAGATTATGTAGGCTTTACTTACGGCTCTGAAAGTCTTTTAAACCTGATATCTGATATAAATTGGGATCTAAATATACTGAGAATCTGGTTTTCTGAACATGATTTGATTATATAAGTTCCAAAACAAAAGTTATGTTCTTTAATTGCTCATTACAAAACATGACTGAAATGTTTTATTATGCACCCGAATGCCAAAAGTTGCAGTTCTCTATCTGTTCTATGTGCCCAAGTGCCGCAAACTCTTTCTGTAGCAGCAGTACATGTACCTAGTGATAACTGCTTCCCAATTGAGAAAGTCGATGAGTGTAGATATTTAGGACTTATTTTCTACTCTAAGTTATGCTTTGCTAGCCACACAGATTGCTTAAAACAATATTTTCGATCAACGCTCAGAAACTTTTACTATTTGCGCAATGTATGTTCTTCAAACCTTCTGAAGTCTATTTATTATGGTATTTTCCATTTCAAACTGCAATATGGCATTACCTGTTGGGGCGGTGTTTATTTTAATAAAATTGAGCCCCTTCTCATTTTACAAAAATTAATCATAAGAAAAATATGCAGGAAACCTAGCTTTTACCACAGCCTTCCATTATTTCGTGTTTGGAAAATTCTTCCAGTACGTCATTTTTACTGTTTTAAGGTTTTGAAAACATTTTTTATAAGATGAGGAAACCTTAATTGTAGAATTCTTAAGAACTTTAATCTGAGCGGTAATCTAATGCATTTCGTCAATATGCCTGTTTTTCGAACTACTGGCTACCGTAATTTTTATACTGTGTCATCTTGTCGTCTTTTCAATAGGCGTCCGCAGTCACTAAGATCCCTAAGGCATTTGGCACTATTTTCAAGACATCTTAAGTCTTCGCTCTTTGATTTTAACTACCAAAGTTTTGAATCGTTACTCAATGTTGTATCTTAGTCGTAGCTCTGATAATAAATAAAAATCAATAAACATCAAATTGTTCACATATAGTAGTCTTGTCTTTTACTTGCAAATACCACATGGTGTCAGGACGCTCATTAATTAATTAAAGTTAAAATATATTAAAAAGAAATAAAAAAATTACGAGTGCAGGCAGATGTCAAAGATTTCACAACAATGTTGACGTCAACTTTCACACCGGCTATTTTGCAATTGGATTTAAAGTCAACGAATATCCCATTAGCGTGGAAAAACTGGTATCCACAATTCCAAATATATCTTCGTGCTTCAACTCGACCAGAGGAAAGTGGCTCTTCTTTTACACCACATGGGTCCAGAGTCTCGATCTAGGTCTTGATACGGTAACATTTGACGAACTTGTGCTAAAATTAATATAATATTTTTTGCCAAAAGTCAACATTGCAGTAGAAAGGCATACGTTTTTCACGAGGACACAGCAAATTGGTGAATCAATCTATGAATATGTAACGGCACTTAAGAATTTAAGTCTCTCTTGTAATTTTGAAACAATTCGAGAAGATTTGGTAAGAGACATTTTTGTGTGTGGATTAAATAATATTTGGTCCATCATAAAGGAACGTCTTTTGAAATAAGGTGCAATAAAACTTGAAAAGGCCCTTGAAATAGCAAAGACAATAGAAATAACAAGAGATCACACGAAACAGTTGCAATAGAGCGATTCAGGTAATGCAATTAATGCAATTATTGCAATTAATGCCATGAATCGCTATCCCGCCAAAATACATGCTGATTATCAGACCACAAATCACCACACTTACTCGTACAATAATCACACACATAAAAACCAAAAATTAAAACCATTTCCCCAATACAACAAAAAGCCAGACAGTCGTTTTTCTAATTCAAAAAACAAAATTTGTTCACGTTGCAGAAAGTCCACCTTACAAATGCTCTGCAATGAGAGTAATATGCAACACATGCAAAAACAGAGTAATTTTTCTAAGATGTGTCGTTATAATAAAGCAACTAATTCTAAAAGCGTGTATGTGCGCAATGTGGATGCTAATGACGACGGTAATGATTCAAATGCATTGTTTTTGGGACAAGGTATAGCCACACCGAAAAACGGTTGGATAATTTCGCTGAATATAATGGACCACGAAATAAATTGCCAAATCGATATAGGCTCTCACGCAAATGTTTTGTCATCATACCAGTTTTATCAGATACGGTGCCCCTCAGTTAACATCATCGCCAACTCGGATTATGACGTTCAGTGGGGAACATCTACATGTTATCGGCTGCACTATATTGGAGTGTTACTACAAGGGTCAACAACATTGGATTCAATTCCATATCCTGGACTTACATTGCTATACAGTTATTGCATTAAACTTAGGCTACTTAAAAAGGTAGATGAAATTAAACTTGCATGCATTAATAAAAGTAATTCTAAAATGTTAGCTAATTCCCTAGATACTCGTAACAATTTATTAAATAAAAAATCTACTAGAAGTATAAATAGTGTTAAAAGTATAATAAATAAATAATTAAATAAAAAATCTACTAGAAGTATAAATAGTGTTAAAAGTATAATATAATAAAGAATAAGGAACATTTTTTGTGTTCAGTTTCAGATGAGCACTTAGTGGCCTCTCAAACACTTCTTTTAGATTTTCGCGATGCTCCTCGAACATCTGGCCTATGACGATGAGGTCGTCCAAATACACTAGACAGGTTTTCCACGTGAGTCCTTGCAATGTTCGTTCCATTAGTCGCTCGAAAGTGGCGGGTGCGTGGCATAGTCCAAACGAAATCACTGCAAAATGCCAAAGACCGCTTCCTGTAGTGAAGACAGTTTTCTCACGATCCGTACGATATACCTCTACCTGCCAGTAATCGCCCTTCAAGTCAAGAGTTGAAAACAATTTCGCCCCTGTAAGCATATCCAAAGTTTCATCGATTCTCGGAAGTGGGTTGCTGTCCTTTTCAGTGACATCGTTAAGACGTCGGTAGTCTGTACAAAATCTCGTGCTGCCATCTTCCTTGTTAACGAAGCCCACAGGGGATGCCCACGGACTTTGTGATTCTTCAATCAGTCCCTCAACTCTAATCTTCGACACCATTTCGGCAAATTCTATTTACTTTGCCAATGGAAGACTTGTGTAGCAAATATATCGGCGTACTCACCGATTAGTTTGTCCACTTCTCATTACCGCTGACTACTTCCACCAGAGGATTTTTATTGCATCGTTTTGCCAGCGAGACTTGAATCGTCGTCCAGGGGCCGTCAACTAGTGCTCCCGAAGACTGATGCCTTCGCGGAGGTTGACCGGCTTCTTGATAGCTGTTTCTTCCGGTTTCTTCCTCTATTTTCTTGTTTCTGCAATGCGGGAAGTCTCTTCGTTGTTCTTTACACTGCCTTTGAAAATGTTCTATTTTATTGCAGTTCCAGCAGCGCATTCTTCGTCTATCCCGTGGAGTATATCCTTCCTCGGCACTAATTCTTGGCCAGGAGCATTCAACTGATGCTACTTCCCTGACGAAATAAGTTCCCCTAGAAGTCTGATTGGCTGCTTCCACCGCCAGGGTGAAGGCAAGTGCTTCAGCAAGTGTTCTTTTCGCGGCCATCCTTACTGTGGACTGTAGCTTCGAATCTGCAATACCCCTGATGAATGCGTCCTTTGCAATTTCGTCGATAATTTCCTGGCCAGCGGTGGGGTATGACAAATGTGCGAGTCTACTCTGTTGACCGCCAACACTTCCATCTTAAAGGACGTCATCTGCCGAAATCAGATTCTAAAGCCTTCGTCGGAAGCAATTATTTGAACAAAAGTGGAAGGTGGTCCTGGTACCCCCGATTCTATTTGATGGAGCCAGAAAATAGGAAAGACCTCATGGTTGGCAAGACCTTAGTGCAACCAAAAAACAACATGGTTTCTGTAAGTATTCTGAATCCAAAGACATTCAGCGTAAAGGTGAAAGAGGGTAAGGGAAGTGATTAAGTGGTTTAAGTAAAAGATAAGAAAACTATAATCGGTTGTGAAATTGGATTGTACTGAGATAAACGATTAAATTGTGAATTTTTACTGAATTGAATAAAGCGATTTGTATTGAAAAGAATTAGTTCTATAATTTGTACTTACACACACATTTTGCAATATATTATAAATTAGTTTTCTCATCATAAATTTTCTTGAATATGTAAAGCTAAATTTTTCTTCATATGCAACTACTCGTAATTATATGATTTCTCGCTTTTACTGAAAATTAATTTCTTACCTATGTACTTAACTAAGTTGATACTTAAGAAAATTTTGTTGGTGGCCGTGGTTCAAGTGGTAGTGGACAGCGAATAAACAAAACGGTCTCTCCTCTTTGACCGCGTTATTTTTAATACAAAAAAAGCAAGACTAAAATCATAAAACTATACTTCTCACTCTTTCTCCATAAATCTATTACTACTGCCATATTTCCATACTAGATTTCACATCTTATAGTTCGGCCGTCCTGACCTCCGATCGTCCCCTAGCAGATCCATGGCTTGAGATGATTTGACTGTACTTGCATTCGTTTATGTCTCCGGAAAAATTCGATAAATGAGAAATGCTCCCTTTAACAGAGGTTGCAACTTCTTGTCGGGTCCTATACCGTGCTGTCGTAATGCAACCAGATCTCCTTCCCGATATTGGAGGCAATCCTTTTTCGTCGCATTAAAGTAGGTTTCGCTAAGGCTTTGTGTCGCTTTGATGTTGTTACTCATGACGTATCGAATACGTAGGTGGGTAGGCAGGCAAGAGTGGCTGTTGAAAGTACCAAGCCAATTAGACCTATTGGCCCATTGTGATGCCATGTGGATCTATGATCCTCTTACTAATGGAACCAGTTTGAGCTTATGATAAAGCATAGGCGACTGTTCACGTCTATATTTTCTATATCATTTAGGTCGTTGTAGAAGAAAGCCCCTAGATGAAGCCTTCTTCTCTGGGAGAGAGCTGGACATGTTATTATGGGTTAATTTTTGAAAGATTTTCGTCCAGGTTGGTGTGAGATTTCACCTCATGGTCAGTGGGAGCATCATCCCCATGTGTGGAACTTGGCGTCAAGGTAGTGCGCACAGCGCTTCCGACTGGGGCGTCCTTTTATTATTTCCTTTCCTTTCCTTGTTTCCTTTTATTATTTTTCATTGGCCATAAGGACATTTGATACGGCATGTGGAGATGTGCATGGTGAGAGCAGCGGAAAAATGGCCTGATCCGTGGAATGGGCTGAGACAACCAAGCCATATAATCTAAACCACGGCGAGGTGAGACTGTAGCTAGCTGAGGGAGATTTGAGAGGGTCAGTTGGTTCGAAACAGGCAGTGAGTCAAGTGGTGTTAAGTGCAGGTAGCAGCAAAAAAAAGTACAGTCGTACTGAATTTAAAACCAGTTCGAGCAAAAGTAAGGATACTAAAGGCAAAATCGTAGTTGGAGGTTCTTTTTGGTTGCGGGAAATCCTGGACAAGCTTGGTGCAGTTTGGCGATTCATTCTTCCCCAAGTGAAACCCTAGATGGAATTGGAGCGAGACGACCGAGGAGCAGAGCCCAGGACCAGTTAAGTGCTTCTAAAGTGGTTGGTTGTTTATTAAAAGAAATTTATAACGTAGCTATGTACGAAAAAGCAAACTCTTATGTGCATATAATAATTCCGAATTAAGACGGTTTACCAAAAAAAAAAGGAAGAGATAAAACGTGGGGAAGAAGAATTAATTGTTCGGTGCAAACTGTTATTCACCGCGTATAGTAGTTAAACAGTTTTAGAGAAGACAAATATACACAGTAGATGGGAGTGATAGGCAAGGCACTTGGATCAGTCGTTCATAGACCTCGATAGCGGACAGACGTGTTTCGGCTTCTTTTCAAGTGAAAAAAGTAAAAGAGTATGATAAAAGTAGAGTTAGAAACATTTTTTCTAAGTGCTTCTGCGGCGCAACAGTAGTGGTGTCGACCGAGAAACCATGGGGCGTAGGTTCGATCCCCGGAATAGGACGGACTTTTTATTTTTAGAAAAAGTTAATAAATTAAATTAAACAACAAAATAGTGAAATCGAACGATGAGTGGAAGGGAGCGGTCCGCTATTCCAATAACGAAACCAGCAGCAGAGGTAACCTTGTCATCGGATGATCACGCGGCTACATCATCAGTCCATAACTCATCTGGAAATCCAGATAATATAAAAAAGAGGAGGAAACTGCGGCCTACTCCAAACCTCGTCAAGCGCCTTTCCCTCTCAGTTTCCGCCGAAAAGCTGCCCAGTGGAACGAGGGAATTGGCGACAAGAAGAACAACAAGGGCAGCAACAAGCCCAGCAAAGGAAGAATTCCCATACGTGTTTGACCGTGGGGAAGGTCACTATATGGGCGGTAATAACCTCGCAGCGCTGGCAGCTTCTGAGTCCGAGGACGAAGAAGAAGTGTAAGCTCTAAGCAGCCATATCAATGAACTGCAAC